>BGZK01000113.1:0-739209 GCA_005406025.1 Eumeta japonica
TTGCTACCGTATGATTTTCAAAGTTTTCTGTTCTAATATTGTAAATTACTCTTAATGTATAATATCAACATTTCAGGGTAATAAATGAGTTTAATATATACAAGAAAAAAACAATATATTACAGATATTGAATTTAATTAAATGAGGTAAAATAATAAAATGCAAAATAATAATAAAAAATAATTGAATAATTTTCGTATTGTTTTAAATTATCATGCGAAACTTAAAATACGATATAATAGAAAAAAAAGTACTTGAGTAATTTTAAATGTCGGTATATTTAAGTGTTCAATATTTATTATTTAATCATTTTCAAAATATGATACTTTAAATGTGGCCTTTTGTGTCATCAGCGATAGTAACGAATACAAATAATGGGTAATTATTTGTTGTTTTTATAAGAGTTATATGTTCTAATTTTGAAGTATCCAGGCATAAAATTTAGAAAAAAAAAATTAAAATACTCGACTCAGACAAGTTCTGAGTCTGTGAGTGTAAACTATAGTTTTAGCTGTATACTTAGATAAGGTTCGCAGTCTGTAACCAAAGCCGGGTGTGTAAAGATAACGTAATACGAGTTTCTTGTGTATAATTGATATTAGATATCATTTGAAAGATAAATTAAGGAATAAAGCGACGTCACGGTTAAAAGGAAATATTGCGATATTTTGCTAGAAATTTCGAATATCCACTGGCATGATGAAGCTCGACTCGCCTTTGCCTTTGACGCACACGTAGTGAGGAAATTGTAAAATTGCTGGCTAAATCAAAAACCTATTTAGAACGGGTAATTTCAGATAATGAAAACGCTAAGAATTATATATATAATGAAAATACGTGGCTTGGATCACTTTCCTGGAAAATTATTTAATGAACTTGTTCACATTGAAAATTTACTAACTACAACTTGCGAAAAAGAACATTCGAAGACTTTCATAATATAACAACAAGGAATTTCCTGAAAGGAATCTCTGTTCAGAGGCGTGTTTTAAACGTAACATCCATCAGGTCAGTTTTTGGCCTCGCCCTAGCTTTGTAAACGCAGAATTTTGATTGGAAATGGGGGAAAAATAATCGAGACTTTCAGGCGTAACGACAACAAAGTACGCAGGTATAACCTACAGAGACTGTATTTCATGAATAACAGGAAGAAAATGAATGTTTTAATACTGAAACCGACGCAGGTACAATCACGCTTGTAAAATAAGTGTACATATTTACGTTTTATAATGAAATGGATGATTACGTTAATGGAAGAGGCGTGTGAGTAATCTTCAGCAGGACTTAGGTCATGGTGTTTGAAGCAAGCGAAAGTACGACCGAATGTAGTACAATACGGATTGGAGGGACGCGAGTTGAACAAGCGATAGTCTTGGAAATGTTTATTTGGGTTGTTTGTTTATAAATAGCGGAAAACGCGATACGGATGTTAAGGGTCTCTCTTCCACCGTCTACTTTTAAACTGATATTAAACCAAAAGTCATTTTAAAAGTATATTTACGTTCCACGTCCTCCTTTTAACGGTTGTTAGGGATAAAACCCGTTAAAAGGAAGACATGAAACGCAAAATTAATTGACAAAGTGATTTTTGTTAAAAGTCAGTTTAAAAAGAATCGGTGGAAGATGCTATAAAAGGAGTTGGTTTATTTACAAATATCGGAAAACGTGATACGGAAATTAAAAGGAGTGTTAATGCAGGAAATAAAGCGATTGGAACTTTCCTTTTTTGTTATGAATAGGAAAAATGTTTCACAACAAACGCGCAAAATGGAATTTTGATTACTCCACTTATGGATGGCGTTAAGAGTTAGGTATGACTTCATGTCTCTTAGGTATGAAGACACATGAAAGTATATTCAATACTGTGGAAGTAGAGAACCTGAATAATATGCGTGGAGCGCCCTTGAAAGTATATTGACGCCATCCGGAGACTATGAATGAAGGCAGACCGACGAAAGAAATCTAAATATGGAATATGTTAAAGTCGGCAGAGCTCTTGAAAAAAGCGTCTTGAATATTTAAAGTACACCAAATTGATGATATGTTAAAAAATGACAAAATATGGGCACCAGAAACCGACGTCGCATAAAACAATTGATGGATGTCAGTGAAGTAAGCTAGGCAAGTTAAGATCGTACCATCTGGAGATTTGTGGTTTCTACCTACTATTCAGGGAAGGAGGCGTGATTTTATAAGTACATGCACATTCCATGTCTTTTATGTAGTTAAGTGTACAGTCCTCTCAATACAACGACGTCATTTGATGTTGAAAAAGCAAAAATGAAACAGCAATTTTTAGTTAGAGAGTTCACGGAAGGGTCTCCTTTAGTCAAGTACGAAATGCTCTCTGTACAACGACACAGATACAAGTTTAATGATTGTGGAATTCCAATTCAGATTTTATTTCTATTTTCCAAAACAGATTGTTGAGAAAATGCATAGATAACAATGATTTAGAGGCAACGTTTTACAGATAGTTATCGCGTGCTCTACGAAAACTGACGTAATATGAATAAATGCAACTTTAAAAGTCGGCTAAGTTAATTTAGAACAATTTTGTGGGCTTATACCACAAAGCTGCACTATGAAAACTTGAAAATTATCGATGTGTTTTTATAATTTTTTATAAATGTAAAAAATAATAATGGGAGGCTATTTAAAAGGTTTAAATTTTGTTTTCTTTGATTACCATATGGCCCCATTAGTCGGCGAGTTAAACATATGAAATTGTTCTATGAAATCCAATCCAATCTTATATTCCACTATAATAAACCCTTGCAGTACTAACTGTCGCCGAGCTACGTTTAATCTACATAGCGTTCTTACATTATCGTATTCCGCTAAATCAATAGAAGCATAGATCATTTGTAATTATACACGAGCTTCTTGACTTAGAAGACATAGAATACATAGAATTGAAATATTCCAAGTGAAACTTTAGTTGCTTTGTTCATTTTTTACTAAGTTGTGTCCATTTATTTAGATGCATCTTAGTCATAGCTAAAAAGTTAGTAATATAATTACTTATATAATTAATATAAGTAATATAATTAATAGTCACTTTGTTCTGATATCAGAACAAAGTGACTATTATTTCAATAAAAGCTTAATTCATTTATCATTTACTTAACCATACCTCAAAGAATTAAAAACAAAGTCAACGGTTAAGCAAATGCGGATAGTCTAATTGAATGGCTGAGCTATTAACGCACAGTTCGAGGCGTGTCGAGGCTACGGTAGAAGGAGATGGCAGCCTTTGGAGAGGGAAGTTTTCGGGATTCCCACGGGAATACGAAAATGCAGGATAATGACCTCTTACGGAAAGGAAATGGATGCGTCGGCCCTTCAGAATATACTGATCTACCTGGCTATTACGAGCGTCTCAGACAAATGGATCTGAAACTTAATGAAATACAAAAAAGACCCTTGTGCATAATTTATAGTTTCATGTTATTTTAAAAAGATTAAAAGCGGTGCGCTTTTAACTCTCATTTGCAATAATCAAATGTTAAATGTTAAAGTTAAAATCTAAATACGTCAAGAGGGGTTGTTTTAACTTAACAAATGATAGTTTAGGTTAATGTAAGTTAAACATAGAGATATTGGCATTTGTAACAAACTTAATGTCACAAATACCAGCATCTCTAAAATTATGGATATTTTAACGTATTTCGTTTTTAAATTTAACAGTTAGCTGTTAACTATTGCAAATGAGAGATTGAAGCACACCGCTGTAACAGTAACAACATCTACCGGATAAGCCAGTTCGAGATGTTATATTTAAATTATCAGATATTGATTACTATCAATAAAAGTAGAACTAAAGTGTGTCTGTGATTTCAAACTGCGCTTTTTTTAATTCATAATTTCATTAGTATCAAACACTCAAACAACTTTTCTTAAATTTTTTATCTATTTGTCTGTTTATCCGGAGTAATTTTAGGAACGGTTGGACCGATCACAATGGCACATCCACTGGCAGGTATACGAAACTCTTCAACCTGGTCGGAATCGAATCAAAGGTGCCATAGGGAACGAAATCGAGAGCGGGACCGGAACAGGGATCTACACTGAGGTCAGGATCAGGGATGAAATATGAATCTCACTGGGTATGTATTCGCATAAAATAGTTCACTACCTCGGATAGCCTAAACTACCGAATCAGTTTTAAAAAGAGGACGCCTCGGAGTAGTCTTGAATCGAATAATGTTGAGCGGTTCTACAGAACACAGCAAAGGCTACATGGAGTAGAGTAGTTCAGTACTATCAAGCGTAACATATAAGAATATACATTTTTAGGAGCACGTTAAGCCGTCGGTCTTCGATGTCGTCGCGAAGATTTGCATGATCGCATTGCACGATTGCATGATCGCACTAGGTTAAGGTAAAGGCTTTAACGTTCAAGCCCTTCCATATGGAACAAAAAGCTTGCGGAAGGGTATATATACCTTAGAAGTGGGGCGATTAAAATCTGACACAACATACAACACGAACAATATACAATAAGAACAACACACATAAACAGTATAAAACAAACGACTTTATTTTATCGGAAACTAGAATGTTGTATAAATATAATACAAAAGTTAAAAGAAGTTATAAACCGATTACTAAAAGATACCTACTGAAAACAGTGAAAAAAGAATACAGCCTTGTCTGAAATTGTATAAAGAATGAAATCCTTAAGTAAGGCAACGTTTAGGGTATAACTGTGGTCACATACGTAGTGCTGTGCTCGGTAGATGCTAGCTTAGGTACTTACGTAAGTACGTGATTATCACAGCGCGGCGTGCAACTTGAGTTCACCGTATTTATATGTGAATTTGTATTCAGTATTAGATTAACTCTTTGAACAGTCATTAGGTATACGACTGTTTAAAACACCGATTCCCGATATGAAGAACACAATTTCAGGCTATCACTTGAAACAGGAATATTTTCTGGTTTAAATTGTTGATTTAGTTTTCTGTACACTTTTATTTGGAGACTGAAATAAATATTGCCCAATCGTCTTAACAGGCATAAGTTCCAGACATAAGCAGCATTCATTTTCCCTACAACATTTTTTCCACTCGAAGTTTCACGAAAAATAAATTCACTAAAGTCGTAAGGTAAATTCAAAGTAGAGGCAATCGCATTAGGTATGGAGCCGACAAGAGTGGAGTAGGCATTACATGGGTCATTCAAACAAAAAAACCCCGAAATTTTCAATATATTTAGGTACAACTTATGCCGCGATTCCACCTGCATTGTCAGAAACTAAATTACCAGTCTATTTTCCGACATCGATTTCATATTCCGATTCTAAATCGAAAACTCGTATTTTACCCGGCATCGTCAGTGACATGAACGTTTATTTAATTTTGCAATTAATTTAGGTTAATACAATTGAAACAATCAGGCTCTTCAAACTGTCTAAAAAACACTTAAACAATAATGTAATAAAGTTCTGTTTATTAAATATCGTGTGATACACTGGTGGGGATGAATGCAAAAAAAAAAATGTGCGATTTCTACTTAACCTAAATACATAATCGTATTATCGTAGTACTTTATATAAAAATTAGTTACATAATATCCCCAGAAACTTTAGAAAAAACGTAAAATACATAGTGTATACAAGCCAAATAAAACGTTCATCCACGAATATTTTATATACAGATATAGTATAATACTGCCGACGAAATTTAAGTAATATTCATATTAATTCAGAAAGATACAAAATCATTTAACAGTTGATGGTTAAAGCAACTTGCGATGCGCGCACATTGAAAAAAAATATATTTAAATTGAAAACGATAAACGAAAATTTAAACTTCTGTGAGACGAAACGCAATCATCATAACAGTTTTTTTTTCTTCATCAGAGGCCTCGAGTGAACGCCGCTTCGGTAGGCATTTACACTTCAAGTGGGCGCTTTACAACCTAAATCTACTACGAGTACTTAAACGAGTGAGGTAGAAGCCCTTCTTAATAAACATTTCAACGTAGTGAGGCCTCCCTCTCTCCGCGAATAGCGAGGAACCTAAAACTCGGTAAATGAGCGAAAGTTAACTCCTCCTAGGGGAACACCGTTCTTTATAAAATACTAGGCTATAAATACTGTACTTAACTTCAACGAAGAAGGTAAGTTTCAGCTGATGGTATTGTTTAAGAGTTGTCGGTTACTTTTTCTTTTCAAAGAATTCCTTTCCAGGAACGCTTTCTATGGTTGCTCTGGTTCGATGTTCCGAAAATTATTTAATACAGGTGTGCAAAGCTCTTGATGATGTGTTGAATTCGTACTTTAATAAACAGAAAGCAATTGTAAGTGCGCGCATCCGCATGCAAGGAATGAAGGAGACTAAACTACGGACCCCGATGGCTCGCAACTCTGAACGTTTTTGACGTGAGACGTCCTTGGAAAAGTATAAATATGAAAACATTGATAATTTGTTCGATAGTATGTCGCAACTAAATTGTTACAAAAAATAAACAAATCATACAACCATTAAGAGTGCAGATGCAAAATGTTATTTTGATATTAATTTCACACCTATGCTTTGGGTCTATTGGCGTAGACAAAGCGGAAACGCAAAGTGGCAAAGCGAAACAAATTGGCACAAATATGTCTTGCCCGGCCGCTATTTAGACTATCTAGCCAGTAACGCGTGCGTCATGTATCAGTCGTTTGTTCTCCACTTGTATATTGGACATGCACACAAGTCATTCTGTCAACCTATACTGGGAGGATAGAATTAGAGGATAGCTTTAAAAATTTATACATTCAAGCTTTATTATCCTTGGTTTTCCGTTTGTCGGTAAGTGTCCCGTGCCGGAACCGTCTCGGATGTTTACCGCATCAGGTAACAAATATATATATCAAACTAGGCGCCATAGCTTTAAATAAGATGTTTATAGAAGTCATAGCTCATCAGTCAGGTGATAAGTCATCAACTTAGATGTGGTATTTAAATATTCAGTATTGGAGGTTTCCGTTTTCATACCATTCTGTTTCTTATAATGATTCCGATGTAATTGTATTGAAAAATATTGACCATTACAAATATCTTTATTTACCGCATAAACACTTTACTGTTTAAAATCTCTGAGCAAATTCAAATTTCATAAGCTGTAAAATTCATTAAACGAACCCTATACAAGCAATGTGAAGCAAAACAATAAACTTGATGTGTCATACTCAGTGCCAGACGATACTTCAAGATATCTTGTGAGCGGTTCAATTGTATGCGTTTGTTTTGATTGATGACTCAAGACTTATGATTCATTGTTTTGAATATTACTTATTTGAAATTTAATATAAATATTATTAGAATTACGTATGCTATATTATTTAAATATTAGTCGGGATTACATGTTTATTATTCGTATATTATAATTAAAAAATTGGAGTAAAATCCATTTGGTTGTACTGTTTGTATCTGGCTAGTTTTGACATCATTAAATAAATGACATTTTAATAAAAGAAAAATAAAGAGTAAAAACGGTGTCCCCTATTTTTCTATTATTTTTCGGACCGTCAAAATGAGTGAGTGAATCTAACTTAGAAATTCGATAATTTTTTTGATGAGTTATTATAAAAAAAAGGAAATAAACGTCACAAGCCGCGAAAACAAATTTCACGTTTATGGATCTGAAGTAGTGTCAGTAAGAGTAACAAAAAACTAGTTCAAGCGTTTTTAGTACGGAAATTTGGATGTTGAAGATGACCCTCGCTCTGGTCGACCTATTACGGATAAAGTTGATGCCATTTTGGAAAAAGTAGAGCAAGATCTGCATATTAGTTCATACGACATAGCTGAAGAGCTGGAGATTGACCACAGTATATTCAGCTTTTTTCAAATATATCAAAAATGGAACAGTTTTGATCCATTTGAAAAAGTTAGATATACAAAAAAGGTCAATACTTGGGTCCCACACGAGCTCACTGAAAGAAATCTAATGAATCGAGTACTCGTTTGCGATTCTCTATTGAAGCATCAATTCGGATCTCTACTGCTAACAGTACATGAGATTCAAGCAAGAAGTAGAGAAAAAACGGCTGTAATTGATCAACACAAAAGGTAGTGTTAGGTTATACATATTATTATTATATGGTTATACATCAAGAGAGGACTATCAAACCTTCTTGTCGCAGTTTTTTGATCAGAAGTCCCAAAATTTCTATAGTATTGGGGTTATGTCACTACTACAAAATGGCAACAAGTTGTTGAAAATAATGGCATATATATATATATATATATATATATATATATATATATATATGCATTATGCCACTACAATTAAATGTGAATAAAATATAATGTAAAATTACCTTGAATTTATATATGAAATAACTTTTTCCCCAACTCAATATTAGGGATGCATCGATACGCCTTTTGGCCGATACGATACCGATACCGATACCGATACTTTTACTAAAATATCGCCGATACCGATACCGATATCGATACGCCTAGAAAATTCAAATAAATGATAAGGTAATAAAATATAAAACTTCTAGCTACAAAAAACAATGCTTTAATATTTTATTAAATAAGTAGTAGCATTACATTAAAAGATTAAACATTTTAAAAATATTGGTGGATACATACATAACATATTAATTAAAATTAACATTAACATTTATAAGATTTTTGCTTTTTAAAGTATTCTTCGAGGAATTCCTCGAGCATTGACCGTTCGTTTGTGCCTCGTTTGCAGTGAAGCAAGCGCGTTTACGTTATTTAGTAATTTAAAGCGCGCGGAATTTCAAATGTTGTTGGATCGGCATCGGCTATCAAAATATCCCCGATACCGATATATCGGTAAATCGGATATATCGCCGATATATCGGTATCGGTATCGGTATCGGATGCATCCCTACTCAATATACACAAATTATACATCTGTACACATAATATGTTGTTGAGGTTTTTTTTAAGGTGTACTGGTAATTTAAAATAGGTATTACATAAAGATTTTATTTATTCCACATTCATTGTTATTTTTCATAAACTTTGTACTCTTACATACACATAAAATAAAATTGCTTAGAGCTTAGATCCGAGGTATGGTGCCAAAATATTTGTTCGTTGAATATTAATGTCACAATTTGTAACTCTTTTTATTCTCTTTTGAGATATTAAATCTTGTAACAGTGCTCAGCTTAGTCATAATTGCTTTAATAGTTTTAAAAATGGTTACATTTACAGTATCATATGTATTCTAAAATTTTTGTTTATAAAATGGGAATTTTTAATAAGCTGTTGAATAATTGGTAAGATTTTACGATTAAAGTTTGAAACGTATCTTATAAACATTGCAAATATAAGCAGTACCTACCAATACTCAAAATGAGTTTACATTTAATAAGCTATATAAGATCCATCGAGATTACCTCACTTTTGACAAAATTATTCACTATTTAAAAATATGCTTTTTGTCTAAAACATAAAGTTAAAATTAAGTTATTTTAGAAAAAGAAGTATATAGACATGCAATGCATCATTTTATGAAACGTATCCATTTACAGTTTTTTAAGTTGCATATTCCATTTGTATTTAAACTTTTATTTAGAAATACAATCAATAGTAAAAAACATGATTTCGACGATAACCAGAGATCTATACATATATAAAGCAAGTGTGCGCCGAAAGTAAGTGCTGTGGATGGATAAAAAAGAACAGATAGACATAGTAAATAGATAATAGAAAATTTATAGGACGTGATCCATGCTCGTATTAAACCTACCAGTTAGTATGAAACTTGAATTGACGTGCATCAAACATTTGTTTTATTTTTTTGAATTGAAAGCTGAACGGTAACAATTTTAGTGAATTCAATTTGGTTGCCGGTGTGAAAAATTTGCATATTCACCATGAGCACACATACGTTATCTGTCGAACGTGATGATACAAACGATGACCGTCACAATCTTACATGAAAAACAATGTAGAACAAAAAACCGGTAAAGTGCGAATCGGACTCGTAAATGAAGGGTTCCGTACCTACGTACAATGTTTTAAAATAGTTCAGTAAAAAAACACGTTTCTTGATGACGACTACCTTTATTTTTTAACTTTATTTTATTCTTAGTATTTGTTGTTATAGCAACTACAGTATTACATAATGGGTAGAAATTTCATGAATATAATTAATGCCATTATAAAGATCGAGTTAAAAAAGCTGAAAAAGCACGTTTCTTGTAGGACGACCCCCTCCAATTTTTAACTTTATTTTATATTTAATATTTGTTATTATAGCGGCTACAGTAATATATAATCGGTGAAAATTGCAGGTATCTAGCTATTATAGTTAAAGAGATAGAGCCCTGTGAGAAATGCACGGACAAACAGCGGAGTCTTTGTAATAGGGTCCTGTTGGAACCCTTTGGGTACGGAATCCTAAAAACCGAACTATGAAATCTAACGAAACACGCACCGTCCTGTCGAAATCTATTTTTCTCCATCAAAAAACGAACCCTTGAATATACACGGGTCGTACAGCAAAACAATCCGATGTTCGCAGCGTTGTCCCTGACCGATCCGTCCTTAAACGAGGGTCGAGGGGGGCGTATCTCATTCGTTTCGGGGCGCGCGGGGAGGGCGTCCCTCAGGACGGTGGCGGGTGCGATTCTAGTTTGTGGGCTTTTCAGCCCGATTTCAGCTGAGAGTACCCAGCGCCGCATAAAAAACGTACGACTCTGCGTAGTTTACTCATCTCTCGTTGCATTATACATATGAATACGTGCAGTGTGTGACAAGAGCGGGTGACGTCATATCGTCCATACAATTTGGAAAATATGCTCATACATTTTAATGTTGGAGTTGAAAGATATATTTTAATCCGAATATGTCGTGTATTTGGATGCCAAATATCACCATCGTGGCAACAGCGAATTATTAAAAAAAAAAAGACAATTTCAACCAACGACGTACGCAGTAAGGATAGCACCCGGTGTAGATCCTCGAAAAGGTGAGAGGTATATTAAATTCCGGGTCTGGCGTTTCGAGAACACACGGCTGAAGCCAGACAACTTTTTCATTTTTATGATGAGCGAATGATAATTTTTAATCTTAGGCATGCGTGTGTTAAGAAGCTTCACTCCGATGTTTGCGCTGCGGCTCACAATTTTATTTTTGTTCCAGTATATTTAGATTAATAAGTTTTAAATATTATTTTAATGTACAAAGTTTGTATTTTATCTTCATATTTACTTTATTCGAGGCACATTTGTATCCAGCGCGGGCTAGTTCTATAATAGCCTCTCTATAGGGCTAGCTTTTTACGATAATGTGATGTATGAAAGGGACTGTCCTACACAGGAAATCTTGTACAAGGCGTGATTCCATTTCCGCAGGTTGGAAGATGCTAAAATTTAATGATAGAAAAATAAAAAAAGATTTGAAATTTTTCCTGGAAGGACTGGAAAATAAGTAATAAGGAATAAACACGCACCAAAACGAAACACTCATATGACATTACAGAGACTTGAGTATCAGTTGTTGCATTTACTCTCATTTAAATAAGAATTTTAGAATGAGCTCCAAGGGCGCTGTATGAAGTCATATGTATATGACTTAAATCGAAAACATATAAAAACGTGTATATATATATATATATATATATACACACACACACACACACACACACACACGTTTTTTAACTATTACCAAAGATATGGTAATAGTTACAAAACGCACACTTGGCTCTAGATATCCGTTTGCCTCAGTCGATTATAATTAACATTATATTATTACTGAAAATAAAATTACACATTCAAAGTAAGAATCGGTGGCTTTATGACACCTTTGAAATTTTTAAAGCTAAACTTAAATTTTGAGGTAGTTTGGGGAGGCAAATTAAGTGTTGATTAGAAGATTGAATACTAGCTCGTTTTTGCTCATGGTTATTTGTATGCTCACGTTTTAAGAGACTCTAATAAGGCCTTTGAGGATGGCGATTAAGATGGCTCTCAGTAACTGAAAAACAATAAGGCACATGACAAGATGAGGGCGGAATTGCGGCCGTACTTAGAGAGGGTGGTAGACCAGTGTCAATATATAAAATCGTTCGAAAGTTATATTTATTTCAATGATACGTGAAGGTACAATATAGAAGTCCGAACTGGGGGTATGTTGGTGCTAGTCTCCAAAAAAGGGCCATCTTAATCTAATACAAATGTATGGGATGTCCTTTGTATAGTGTCGGGTCAGGTTCGCTCGAGTGTATTGATAGCAGGTTTTTTGTAACGTCAAATGAATCGTTACTGCAATAACGAGACTGCAAACTCGTCTTTGTGTTGTTACGTTGAGGATCTCATAAGAGAGTTTTCGACTTCTATTTCCCATGGAATAATGAAAACATTGACCCAACTGCGTGCACGATTTCCACAAATCAGTTGTTTGTGTCACGAATCGATACTATATCATTATATATTGCTTTTCAAGAAACGCTTTAAAGTTATTCGTAAATACAAATATTAATTAATTACTTATTATTTTATTTAATTTATTTTTATAACACAGTTCTCGCTAAATATTAAATAAGGAATGATATAACTCTTCTTTTTTATGGCGTTCACCTTCTACACCTCCTCTTCTCCTCGCTGACTCCACATTCTCGTCATCCTCCTCAATTCCTCAATTTCTTTCACACATTGTCGCACCATTCTTTCCGTTTTCATCCATTAGCTTATTATACCATGACTCATCAGGTGCTCCAGCTTCTGTTCTCTACCACTTAGGTCGCACCTTCGTCTTTTTATTTCACCTTCCGCTTTCAATTTTTATCCTTCATTTTTCCACACCTAAATCTTGCAATATTTTTTTCGTTATTCTTCTCCCCTTTATTTTATGGTATCTTGACCTCCTTTCGATTTTCACCTGTTAATACTGTTAATTCTATCTCGTTTCCTCTGTCTCGTTATACATCTTTTGATCCTGACTTTCTCTCTCTTTCCTTTCCATTCATTTGTCCATCTTCTGATTTCTCCTTCTTCTATTGCTCACGTCTATCTCGCTATATTCATTAGTTCTGTAAAATCTCTCCTTAAAATTGATTTCACTCATAGAGTTTCTGCTATGAGGCACCTACTACTAGCAGCTTGCATTTTTCTCTGATTTTATACTAATATCTTACGTATTTAGTACTTGTTTTTACACATATTTCATTTTCATCCTATTTCTTTGAATACTATCTAGTTGGTCGTCTACTTGTCCAGCGTGAGAGTCCACTTTATATGCTTTAATTCAGTATTTGTCCATACCTCCACTTCGTACAATATAACCCCCGCCAATAAATAAACAAAAAGCAACATCCTTCTATCGAGGTCGAATTTAAATTTTATTTCCCTTATACACTAGACTTGCCTCAGCATTCTAATCGGTCTAAAGCAAAATTCTTTGACACGTACTCTGATCCATACATTTTTCATCATGACAAACACGAGTATTTAAATTCGTCTGCCATTTTAATTTTTTTATGACGCCATTACCAATCTTTTCACTCCTTTTCTCTTTTGACTTTCTTGAAAATTATTATTTTCGACTTACTAACATTTAACACCAGGTTATTTCTCTTGACGTATTTCTTTATTTTCTTCAGTTTTTTGGGTATAACTTCTTTGCTCTCTGCCAGAAACACATCACGTTTATTGTGGCAGACCTATACTGTGGTTAACTTGGCTATACCACGAAAATATGCTGGCTCGACCGGTGAAATACTACTACATTCTTCTAGAATACAGATGTCAAGTAACAGCTACCGCTGTTTTTTTTTCGGCTAGTGAGTGATTGTTCCGGTGGCCCAATTCCTTTCATCACCCCGCTTCCCCTCCAATCACTCCTCTCCCCTCGCCATCATCTATTCCTTTGTCAATCACTTCATTTTCCCCTCTATCAGATCACTTCCCCTTACATCAGTCCACTCCCTCCATCCGATTTCCTATGCCTAGCCCGGATACTGGCAACGCATTGGCGATTTCTCTGGGGTTGCAAGTGTACATGGGCGACGGTGACCACCTGCTTTTTGGTGACTCACATTCTTTTTTGCATCACGACCTGATATAAAAAAAATCTATAAATGTTTATGTTCACATTCTTTTCTTTCCACCTGTATCTCTCCCACTAGACCTCTCTTCATTTCTTTCTTCACGTCTGAGATCAGTAAAGCGAAGAAAACTGAATTAATCGGCCACCCTTATTACACGCCTCCGACTTTTGTCATGAAACAAATTACCCTTCTTCCGTTTATCTGTACCGCACACTTATTACTTTCACATACTTCTTTTACCATTTCAATCAGATATTTCTTTATCTCAGTTTCCGTCATTGCCGTCCATAATTTTCTTTTATTCATCTTATAAAAAGCTGCTTTAAAATCGTATAAGCCTACTGCTTTCACTCCTAACACCCTTTCTAACACATACATTATCAATTGTTCCTCTTCCTGCTCTGAAATCCGCCTGCGATTCTGGTAAAATTTCTTTGCTTTCCACCTCCTTTCTCAACCTTTCCGCTCACACTACCGCATACAGTTTGTTCGCCGTATCTAGCAATGTCAGTTCCCTACAATTTTCAAAAATCATTGATTACTTTAAACCAAAAAAAATATTTTAATTACAAAAGACATTTTTGGAAGGACATCTTTCGATAAAATTAATTCAATTTGATGAGGTTTACGACACCCGACGTAGTTCATTAAATTCTACTGTATATACTTTGAAATCGATAATTTGACTAATGTATATCATTTCATTTGCCAACGATATCTTTTAAACGAATCGACCAATTTACATAAATTTTATGAAATTATTTTATTTTTTGACGCTATCTACTGATTTCATTAGAACAGACAGACAAACACTGAAGGATGATCATAAAAATTTCATTTTGACCGTTCAGATTATTGACAGGTTTGTGTCTCCTACTGTGTAGCCAGACCTTTTAAAAACTTTTTATTTAAAATTGAGGCCGTTAAGCTGTTTGCGCTGGGCCCAGTGCGCGTTGAAGGGCTATTAACGAACGTTGTCACCGACAACATGCAGACCTTAAGGCGCTCCTCTGTAGCACGGAGCAAGAGGTTCAATTTTATTTAACTTAAAAAAATAATCGCTCAATTGAATCTAGTACCCATCTGCGTTTTCGTAAGCAACGCGCTAACTACATGGTCAAACCGTTTACACCTTTTATGGACTAAACTTCGGCCGCTGCCTGATAGTTTTCTTCGGTCATGTAAAAATTAATATTGGGAACAGTGAACTTCCGTTCACTGACTGGGAATCAATGACCGCTGATACCACACTTATTCATCCGTTTTGAATTGACGGTCTAAATTGAAATTTGTAATGCGACGTAAACATTCCCCATTCAATAGTACATAGTCACACTCTTTTCGGAACGAATCTCCCAACCGTTCCTAGGAAACATTTTTATAAGGGTCGTCCATTGTTCATTTTTTTTTTGGTCGAGAGGGGCGCCGGATAACAGGTGGCGGCCGGGGCCTAAAATCCGCCGTACCGAGTAATTTTTTACACTCTTTTTGTCGTTTACAGCTATTATTACCTGGGAGTTTTCATTGTACACAGGCGCGTATTTTGTTATGTTACAAATATTTGTCAGGAATACAATAATTATGTACAACGTTTATTTTTCATTGCCTTCGGGCCGAGCGCGACGCGCTAGACAAGAGTCTCTCTATACGACTGTCCCTTTCATTTAACAAGTCGGGCGAGAAAGACAGTCTTATAGGGAGACGCTTCTGTAAGGGGTCGTGCTAGGTCCACTGGTCACTCGTTTTTTTGCGTGCTTTCATGTAGAAAAATCGAGGAATATCCAAATGCATATTTGCATATTCATGCATGCATACTGACGTACCTATTCAATGACGGGAGTAGAATATTCCTTATCTGCACAATTTCATAAATTATAGATATTGAAAAATTGCTCAATATATGGAGAAGCAACTTTTTTATTTATAGTTCGGAGATCATTTGAAGCTGTGTTTAATACATGGATAGTTTAATACATATTTACTAGATACTAGTCTTTGCCCGTCGCTTCACGTACCTAAAATTAGAATTAATTCTTCTGTCTTTTATTTAAAGCTATTTTTCAAGCTATGTATGTAATTACTATTGGCCCGTTTTGCTCAAGTGTATTTAAAGTAAATACATTTACCTTTTCTACTGATCCTTTTGTTATCTATAGTGTCTTATAGAGTTGAGTATATAGTGTCTCAGAGAGTTGAAGCTCCTTTTAAAGCTGTTTTTACTTTATATTTACTAATAGCTTTTTTCCTATGTGAACTTAGAATATATTTTTTTATTCTTTTTATCGATTCCATTTTCAGTAGATATATCTTATCGTAATTACAATCACTTCCTATAAAGTTCACAAAAAAAAAAAAAAATTAGGGAATTCGAAAAGCTATTATTATGTTTTATTCTAACAAAATTTTCACAAATAAATAAAAAAAACGGTACGTCGTATTTCATAATATAAAAAAAAAATCAACAGCATTTTAATGATCGTCCGTTGACACACCGACACCGTATTCGTCAAACAGAAACCGTTTTTATAGCTCATTTTATGGGTTAGTTTGGCCTGTATTATATTTTAGTTCACGTTCCTTATAAGTTTTAACGTCCAGCGGTACGACAGCGCGCGGACGGACGTGGCTATGGCGTCCAATCACGCATCGAGTGTATACTGACATATATGCTATTTTAATAGAAAAGACAGATCAATTTCCTATGATAAGTACAGTTCGAAAGGTGAGAATTCCTTGCGACTTTGAGCTTGATAGACGAAGCTGTGGTAAAAGAAATATAAAGATTATATATAATGTGTATTAAATTTGGATACATAAACACATATGATAACTGGGCCGCATACGTGTGACGTCAGTGTAACATATGTACAAACATTTCTGCTCATAACACAAATATTTGCCTATAAAAGAATTAACGGATCAGAACATGTGACCTTACAATTCGGCGGGTAGAGTTTCTAAACAATACGGTACCTATTTTTAAGGAATGCATAGCGTAAATATAAACTTATACATACAACTATGTTCATGTTTAATGAGTTTTTTTATGATGAATGACCTGAACCAATATTAAAACATCAACTTTCGGGAGCCTTAAAATTTACAAGAAACTCATTTATGACGTTTAGGGTTTTGAACTAATAGCCGGCTTTATTAATAGACATAAGAAAACGAAAAATGTATAAGTTTGAATAGATTTGGAGTTATGGAGATGGAAAATAGCTCGAAATGGTTGGCGTAATATGAAAAACGGCCGGTAAGTTGTGTGCAAAGCGATACGATAGCTGTCTCCGCAGCATACGAAAATTTTAATAACTACTGCGTCATCTAATCGTAATGAATAAGTTCTCAGTACGTAAATCGATATGTTGGTATTGAAACAATCATCAATGTTATGTTGACATCATAGACTTCAATATCGATTTTGCTACAATGTATTGACCTCGAAAATGGCACGGATTTTGATACAATAATAATGTAACAATATCTATTTACTTTTAGAATTGCATGAAATACATATGTGTACATATGGCATTTTGTATTATATTTACGTACACAAATTAAGCATAGTTGCAAATAGCTTTTCTAAAAGCCTGTACGTTTTTGGAATGCGGATAAAAAGGATATCAATAAATTATGCGAAATGGGAAACGGGGGAGAGGTTTGGCGAAATCTCACTAAATCTCATTTAGGAGTTGAGGGTCAATGAAAAATTTCACGTTAACTTTGAATGTTTTTTATAGAATTTTTAAAAGAAAATGAGCATGTGAGCTACCTGAACTTGGTTAATTTTGATAAAATTTTAAAAGTAAGTTAGAAAGACAACATCTACGACAATTGCAAATATTTTTATATGGGTCTCGCACGTTTTGGTAGTGACGTGATTAGTTTTACACTTAAATCTATAGGTGGGTTTGTGAAAGAAATCGGGTTGGCACAAGGGAATGTCTCAGTTAATTCGTGTATTTAAATCTTTTCTGGATTCTGTATATGTCGATTAATTGTTGTCTTTTAACAAAAATATAGAAGTATTCAAAACAAACAGCCTCGTGAATAGTCGCAGAGAAGATTTATCCCACGAATAGTCATAGCCATAGCAAAGGGAGTGGCCTGACCTTATTTTTTTTGTGGAAAACTTTTGAGATATTCTTGAGTTAGAGAACATAACTTACTGTAATTACCTGCATAGGCACAGAAAAGTTTCATACTAGGAGAGGAATTCGGTCAAACTACAAAAGTAAGTGAACCACTTAAAATATTTAAAATTAATTCTTATTGTTTCACACGATTCAACCTACAATGTCATAAAATATATACAGCTATTTCGACCGATTTTTACATTTCTACAGAGTTCCAGTCGAAGTTCTCGAAGGGAATAGAAGTTTACAAGACTCGGAGTCAGACTTTTTGATTTCGTCTCTGGAATTAGGCTATTGTTTCTCACTATATATTTCTGAGAGCAGGAGACGACCTTTTTATCGGTGCTGTACTTGTGGTAGAACCCTTCAAGGCGAAAGTGTTTTTGGTGAAATAAACATTATCATCTGCGGTACGCGACGTCACAGTATCTCTCGACCACGTCGAGGTACATGGATCGGGAAAGCGGAACATGCGAAATCGGACGGTTTATTTTGTTTACGATAATTTTATATCTGGGTCGACGTGCGTTCGGGTCGCGTGCGCATTTTAAAATAGGCGTTGTTGATGTTGTTTCCGATAGGCGCTTCCTACATGATCGATCAAAATTTAAATGTCAGAATAGGTAGGACTCCGGGTTTTAAAACCGATAAATCGTCGCAGTTCAGCTAACAAAATTCTTGAATCTGATGAATTGAATACGCATACATAAGATGTTCGATCCTCAGTCAGGCAACAGGCTTGTAATTCATCTGTAATAAGTTATAATTATGTCAACTGTGTGGCGGTTACCACGCCATCTGTTGCGTAGAAATACAGGCTACCTCTACAGGCATGCATTATTGACTGTTTCCAATATTCACTGACTCGCTATAATAACCAGTTTTTTATAATATCCGATATAGAGGAGATTCCTCCTATAATATGATACTTTATGATACAATATGATACTTTGTGAGTTGTATAAATTGAATTTTTTCGGTACAAATTGCTATTTCGCCGTGCTAGCAGTCAGGTAGCGATGCAGTGCACAGGTTTTATGGGGCGCATCCAGTGTTTTCCGTATTTTAAGTCATAAAATAGTAGTAGACTATATTGATACTAAAAATATATGTTTTATTAAATATAAGAATAAATAATGATTGCTAAAAATAAAAATGAAATAAAAAATATTAATTGCTATATGCCGTTTATACCTACTAAATGTGACTTTTGATTAGCAAATTGCCAAGCGAAGCAATTCGAAGATGGATTTATCATATATTTTGTACGACACAATACTACGGTTAAATTTGTACGTATTATTAAATTACTAGAGACAATAAATAATTAAATATTTTTTTAATGCAAAATAAACGAAAAATGTCAAATAAAAATCGTCTCAATGGCTTAACTGGATTACTTTTGCTTTTGTAATTTGTGCTGGCAGAACCTAAGAAGAATCACTTAAGTGTACAATACATAAATCTTAAAGCGTCACGTCTATCGTCTATTGTCTATCATCAATCAAGTGAATAATTCCTTAAAAGCCGTTTATAGATCACACCGTTTCGTTCCACTATCGATAACAAAGCCCAGTGTTGTAATCCATCGAAACGTAACGCTAATGTTGTAACTTTAATGAGCAAACTGGTCCAACGTGATTTTCGTTCGATGAAAACGACGTAGTTTCATAACGTTCCGCGTGATTTCGTGCGCATGTTATTATATTAATTAATCCTTCATCGTCGCCGGTGATTGGTTTTTGACGGTTCCGTTCGAAAATGTGATTGGGTGTTAAGTTTTTTCATTTGCCGCGTGAAACGTATTACGTACTTATATATTAATAACTTATTTTTGAAATAATGCACAACTTTATATTGTAAAGAACGTTGTTTTTTTTTTACAAGAAATCATCTAAGAGTCGCCTAGCGAACAAGTTTTAAAACTGTCGATGCAGAAAATTTAGGACTATTTGCCGTCGTTGACAATAAGTACTATTAAGATATTAAGGGATTGTATATAAATATCTAAACCTATAAGTGATATACAAAGGTACCGTGCTGTGATGACATTTAATTTGCAATGTTCTGACAAACTTCACGTTAGAAAATACTTCTTTATAAATTTAATATTATAAATTCAGGCCATAAGCAATTCTAGAAACTAAAATAAAATATTGCTTTGAGCGAGATATATTTTTGAATGCATTCACACAGGTAAGTAGGTAATGATAAAATTCTCGTGGAAATAGAGAAGTGATAAAACTCTCTATTTATCTGTCAATTAAGATCGAGTCAGTGGCCATATCATATTTTACATACGTGCAATAATTAATGTTTGTTACATAAGATAATATAGAACGTGGGGTCATCATGGATGACTAAGGGCTAGTATGGTTTTTTAACAGAAACGGTTAGACTTTTCTTAATTTACGGCGATTGAAGTATAGAATACAGATGGGTTAACGTGCGTAACATTGGATTAATATGAGTTTGGGTGTGTTGACAGGGAAAATCGTTAATTCGTATTTTAAACGTCATAATCCAAAACAGACTAGAAATATTATTCAATCAAATGCACCGTTAATTTGGTATAACGAAAAATCTGCAAGCAAATGAGACTGAATTGAAAAAAAAAATGTATTTTCTGATGATAGAAAATGCTCTTTTGCGTACGTATCTCTGTATGTTTGTCACAGACAATTTTTCTGGAATTCTGACGCCGATTACTGGTCGGAGTAGTGTAATAAATAAAATAATTTAAACAAAATAAAGAATACATTGAAAATCGTAGAACACGAAGGTAGTCCCTTTTCGCGTAAATTTTATTATAAAGTGAATGGCATTATCTAAACTGTGCAGTTTCTTTATCGCATCAAAATTTTTTCTCATATTATTGTGACAAATTTTTAGTCAGGTAGAGTCCAATATTTTTTCCAAGAGTCGCATCGAAAGACGTTGGTTCTTTCGCGTGCGTCATATTAATATATAAATTCTGCCCATCAGGTTCTTCAAAATTGAAAATCTGATTCATGATTCACAAGGACAGTGGTTCAACTTGTTACCTGAAACACCCACGGTACCTACAAACTTCAAGTATAGGCGCTATATAAGTATTCGGACCGTTATCGAGCTGGGACACGGGGACCTCGTTCAGAGGATTACCTAGTACTTAGAGGGTTTTGGGTTGTCCATTAAAGTGTTTGGAATTGACAGTTTTCTGGGTCGAACGTTCCCTTAAATTATGAACCGTATAACTTAAGAGTTTGATCGAGACGCCTGAAATGGATAATAATAGTATTCTTATAATTTCAAATATCATACGATAAGTTTACTGCTTACCAGATTGTAATTCTTTTTACGTGTATCTCTTTTATATGAGAAAAAGTTTAATGCAATTATTAATCAAAGTGCCTTGAAAAATACATGTTGGAAAAGTTGGTTTTCAACGCTTCAATAGGAGACATAGCACAAAAATGACGTATCGAACTTTCGTTGTTTGTTCATCTATATGAACATACTTATGAACATACCTATGTATGTTTAGTTTGCTTTCATTTTTGCCATTATATCCAGTCTATTTAGCATATTCGCTATGCATAAATTAATACTTTTAATATCATTAACTAATTTTTTTTCATAATTCTACAATAAATAATACATTTTTTTTATCTATTTATTTTAAAAAAATCATAAAAAAGTCAAATCTCTACATTAATTATTTTTTTAAAAAAGTAACCGGTATTTATTAATTATACATAATACGGACCCCGGAACAGCTGCTTTTAAAATTTTTGTCTGCTTGTTTGGTCAAGCATCACTCAAAAACTAATGAATTGATTTAAAAAAAAACCTTTCATGTTTTTAGATTCGGACAGATGGTACCAACCTAACGTTACATTTCTTGGCAATGCGAGTAACACAGAAAAAAATGTCCAATTATCCATAACTCTCTTACTTTTCTAAATCAGTATAGTTCATAAAAATGAAGACATCGCGCTAAAAACATTTTGGTTTTGAAGAATATTTCGTGACAGGAGACCTAGTTTGTTTATGAATAATGAAGACAATGAAGAAATGAAGGACAGCTTTCTAGTCTTTTTAAAAAGTAATTACGTTTCATAACCACCACGAGAATGAAGTCACGGGCAACAGCTAGTAAACTATAAACTAACAATACAGTAATTTACTTCATATGTTCCGTATTCACTTATATAGCTATCTTTAACTAACAAAAGAATCGGCAACATACATGTGTGTAGTAATTTATTAATTATAAAAATTAAAACAACTCCGAAGTGTTTTTATATTGGTGATAGGCGAAAAAGAAACTAATAAATAGCGATTTTCTAATTGGATGTGAGATAATAAAAAAAATTAGTACAATACTAGTTCATTATTACACAAACCCATCCTTGCCATATGAAATATTCAGACTGTGAAAGTCGTCTCCTATGATTAGCGGGCAGCGTTTTGAACCAAGAATTGATTGCCAAATTGATAATTACGGTGTTTTTGTTGTTGAATGAATGAGGGTTGAACAATGCGGATACCATTTCGTTATATTGCTTTATCTTTAATATAAAAAATAATGGAACATCTAAACCATAACTAACGGTATTTGGTAATGGATTCGTTACGTTTTATTTATAGAATAGTATTGTTTTGCAAAAGAAACCTGTAGTTTATCGGGACGATAGATTCTTACTATATTTTAATTTTATTTAGCTTATCTTAATAGACTTATCACAATGCTTCGTTAACCAAGAGTATTCGAGTTAGGATGGTTTTGGAATTTTTCACCTTATCGTTGGTGTCTGCGTATTGATGAAAAATACACTACTCGGTATTCTAAGCGTGAATGAAAATTCAAAGGATATGTAGTGTTAGAGTCGTCAGGGTGACAAATATCACGAAGTTATCCTGAGATATTTGTCGGCCAGACGTTTGATCTGAATCAGTAACAAAGCCGCCTATTTGCTTTATCGTATCAGAAAAATTAATATCTGAGTATGAAAACGCTTATGAATGCGTGATTACAATTCGACTTTGGATTAAAGTTGGATTGACGTAAATTTCCGTCTTAGGTGCTTATGTCCCAGGTGCGTCCAAACCTTCAGAGGAGCAGGAAGAGTTGTAAGCTGGTGCAAGCGACGACTTCCAAAATGCCATAGAAGTGACAGAATTATCATGTTAAGTTTATGTGATGACTTGGTGGGTGTAGAGGTATGGCTATAAAAAAAATCTAAGGCAGTTTTGGAGTTGAAAGAATACATAAGAATGGTGATTGCATTCTCCTACTATGCCAAAAGTTTGACATGTGTGTCACAAACACTGTGATTAACTGTAAAATGGCCTTACACTCGACAAAGAGGAGAAAATAAGAAAATAAATTAAGTAGTCTTTGTTATTGGGGATGACAGCTTGAAAAGTAAAATTGTGAATACGAGAGTGTATTGCGGCGTCAACCTTGGCATAGATCCCTTTTTAATGGTATGGTGAATTAAAGCTATATATCAAAGTTGGCGATACAATATGAAAAAGGTTACTGTGAAGTTAGAACTAATGAAAATCGGTATGCTTCAGGATTCGAATGAGGGAGATGAGCACGCAGAACAATTGAAGGAAATCGGGTGAAATCAAACAATTCAGATCTTGACTAAATAGTTAGCGAGTAGGAGTTAGCAAAGTCTGTATTAGTGGACGAAGCACAAAATTACAAAGTAAAGAAAATAGTACATAGGAAATTTAAAACATGGCTAGATATACTGTCTGTAAAGGCCTGTAAATTTGCAGAGTACAAGAAAGGGGCAGTTTGAAAAATGAGTTAAGAGTCGAAAAGTACTACAGAACTGTAAAAACGAGAGCATGTGTCAACAAAAAGAGACAATTACAGGGGATTCTCGGATAATATCAGGACAAATTAAATAGTTTCCTAGAACGTAGTACAAAAATCCGGAATTACTTAGAAACATCGTGTAGAAATGTGATTAATTACGATAAAGGATATTTAATTAATGAAGAAAGGCACGGGAAAGAGCGTTGGAAGCATTATTTCGTAAATATTTTTATTCGCATGTGTACAGTTACAGATGACACTGTCACTGCAACTGAATACACGAGTGATGAAGAAAACGATAATAGCATGGAGGAACTTGTGAAAGTAATGAGTCGTATAAAAGCCGAAGAAACTGCCGAGGACGATGTCAGTGAACGAACGTAAACAGACGTAAAAAGTCGAGTAAGAGATGTCGACGGCGACGGAGTATGGTGAGGAATCTCATTCATCAGGTGTGTCATCATCAAGTGTGAAAAAGCCATAGAATGCCTAATGGCTGGTGCAGAGTCATTATTGTACACGTCTATAAACGGCGAGGCTCACGACACGTTTGCGACAATTACCAACCTATAAGGCTCTTCAGCGTCCCCGGCCAACTGTATACGAAAATGATTAATCAAAGAATTGCGTAGAAGATTTCATGGAAATATTTATGGTCAGGTACGAAAAGATATACAGTACTTTCGTAAGTCGAAAGAAATCCTTCTATAGGAAGGAAAGAAATTATCTATAGAACACTCTATTCATACATGGTGCGAATAACGGAGCGATAAAGGCATTGGAACGTCTATACAGAGATAGTACCTGTGTCAGAATCAATACGGGCATATATTTATTAATTTAACATACGTAGAGGTATTGGGTACGTAGCGTCACCACGGGTATTTAACCTGCTATTTGTGGATAACTAACTGAATAAATCGAAGAGTATGAGTGTAAGATTAAAATGTGGCATTTGAAAAAAGCGAAGGCACGATACAATTATAGGAAGAGGGAGTTAGAGAAGTGAAATACTGTCTACTTTAGTAGTTCGTTTGTAAATGTCAATAAAAATAATAGGATATTGAACCAAAAATTAATGTGAATTATAATATGAATGAGGTCTTTTCGGCAGTAATTTCTTAATTAGTAAGCAACAGATAGAGTTTAAATGTTTCATGGCAAATCGCGTTTGGAATTCTGATATTTCTTTATATACAGCAGTAAAAACGAGTGTGGCAGAAGAAACATAAAAATGGAATAAATACAGTGGAAATTCGATTTATGGGTATTGTGTGTGGAATGTCTTGGAAAAATAGGATCAGGAACAGTGATGTCAAAGACTGATGATTTGAAAGAAGATTTAGTGGCTAAAGTAGAAAAATGTATGTTCTGACGGTTTAGCCATATGGAAAGATGAATAAAAGTAGATTGGAAAAAACAATTCTACACAGTGATTGGAAGAGTCGGCACAAAGCGCCCTAGAAAATCCTATGCGGACCAAATTGGTGACGTAGTACAAAATGGTCAAATTTTAGGCACTCGAAGCCGACGGGCTCGCATGAAAAAATTTAGTGATGTAAAGGTATGCAAGAATTGTACCATGTAGATAACATACTTATCTCTGTCTACCCTTCTTTCTAATAGGCGTGAGTTTTAAAATAGATATGAACAAAAAGGAGTTAGAGAGCATACGCACCTAATTTTTTTTATCTTTCATATATAAACGGGGAAGAATTTATGAAGATAAATTAATTGTATTTCGATTTATTGGACGCTGGTGTAAATTGGTGCTCAATCGAGTTGAAAGTGGAGCTTTAATCTTTCGTTACACAAAGGAAGACATTTACATAGAAAAGTGTAATGACGATTTCTAGAAATAGAATGGAAATATTTCTTTGATATCGATAATTGCATATATTTCAAAATAAAATTCATAATGTTTTTTCAATGTATCTTATGACGTTTTAATACTTCTACTTTATTCCTGTAGAGAAATAGGACAAAAAATAGAAACGTCGATCAATTATTTGGAACAAGTAGTGTAATATTTGAAGTTATTAGCTTTTAGCCACTTAGTATCAAAGCTTTCTAGTGCTGCGAGTTTCGCACGATTTAGAAAGCTTAGCTTACATACAGAGCTTACATAGCACCTGCTTCACGTACTTCAATTGAATATTGTAGGGCTTAGATAATGCGGACAACATCGTAATCCACAACTTGTTAACTGTAGGTTAAACAAGTCGCTCGATCCTGTATGATATACAAATATTCTTAGTTGGGCAACAGTTAGCGACGATCAAATTTTTTTTATAGAAGTATTGCCAAAGTCTGTTTAAATAACTATTTTATATAAATCTTGCTGCCTAAAACTAATATTTAAACGAAAAAGGGATTTTAAGTCTAATTCTTTTCAGCAATACAATATTGAATATATATTGGAGTTCGTAGAAATTAAGTTCGTAGATATAGTATAGTATTGTATTTAGATAGGTATTACACATTGTTGTACTAAATATATTTACGAGGAAAACGTAAAAATAATACGATCGGACGGCGGTCGGGACGCACACGGATATTTTATGACTTCGTCTACTGTTTGAAATGTAGGGCATTTGAATGCATTAAAATAGCTAATGCAGTCTAGACGGGCAAGCTTTGAGATTTCAAACTAATGTAAATACGTACTTAACCATGTTAACTGCCTGTGGATCTAGCTTATCTCTATAAATAAATAAAGAATAATATATGAGCAGGTATAATGGGACTTTTACTACAATATGAGATATAAATAATGGAGTTCATATTGAATATCATCGAACTTTTTTGAATAATCGATCATAATCAATGAAAATTTGTAATGTTATTTAAATGTTGTTAATTATGACAATAATTTCATTAAAAATAACTATACTTTTTTAATTCATCAATATTTATTACGAATTATTTGGAGTAATTGAAGAAAATACGACAAAGTTCTACTCATCTACTCTATATATCTCTGTACCCACAGAATACATAAAAACATTAGAAGGGATAGCTTACATTACAATATATAACGATCACTTACTAGGTTCATAGGTTATATCGGTAATGTTTGAATAAAACCGTGTACAAACACTAATAAGACACTAAACAATTATTTTATGACACAAAACTATACGTAAAAACACTCACTAAACACTTTAAAACCATAACAAAATTGAAAAAGTCAAAGTTTTCTATAACGTAAAACTGAACTAGGATACAAAACAAACGTTGAGTTTCAAAACATAACTAGTTGGATTACGACATGTCGCAAATAAGGGGGTCAGAGCGACGTGAAGTTGTCCGCAAACGCTGCGATGCAGCTGCTAGGGTATGTTGGCGGGGAATGTGTGAACTAAAACATCGAACTCATGATTGATATTTGGCGTTACAACCCTACTAAATGGAAGAGTACGTAGCCCAGGTATATTAATGGGTACTGTGGGCGCATATTTCACAAAGTTGGTTAAATTAAGTCGTAAAACAAGTTTACTGTTCGAGGCTTATTTGAAGTGAAATGGAGCTTTGAACATAGGTATTAAGCTTTTAACTTGAATTATTTTTGTTCTATTGCGTTTTTAAAATAATGAATTTGGAATTATTGTTACTTTTAGGCGTGAAGTCAATAAAATTTTGCAAATAAAAATTTGAAATATTAAAAATAATTTTTGACATGATCACTAATTCTACACATTACCAATTTAAAAATATCTTGTATTTGGTGACGGTTGGAAAAAAATAGATTATGGACCTTGACTGCTTTAAAAATCACAAAATGAAATGATCGAATTTTACAAAACTGAGATACAAATAAATTATTTGTTATTTATAAGAATTATTTTGTTAATCTTTAGACATGCGTGTACTACACATAAAATACTATACTATACATAAATTAAGATTAATTTATGTGGGTCTTTCATCGCGCTTATAAATAAATAGTTTACGAATTATGAAGAAAATTATCTTGTAAATAACATTTAGTCTCACAAAACGAAAGTTAAACACACGTTTAAAACAAAAATCCAATAAAAGTCCCCTTAAATTCTGAGTAGTAATTTACAGGACTTTAATTATTCAAGTACTTCTCCGGACTGTGCCAAAACTTCCTACAGCTGTCCGGAAGTCCGGAAAGCGAAAGTTAAATTGAATATTCCAAGAATTTATATTATAAAGACTTCATTAATTTAGCTAAATATCAATGCGCAGGATCATTGCTTTCTCTAAACCATCTGTTTGAATCGCGGTCTATTAAGTGTGATAAAAAGTTTAAAATAAGTAAGACGTATCAAGCGTACTTTTGTTGTTAAATATCTAATAATTTATATTTATAACTTTGTTTAAAAAATTTCAAAAAGAATTTGCGAAAATTAAGAATATTATATTTGTGGATAAAATATATTTGAAGCTTATTTTGTGATAACAAAAAAGTAAAAACAAAATTGATGAAATATTACTAGATAAGTGCAAATGAGACTGAGGATTTCGGAAGTACAAACTTAATTGTCTATGTAGATATTTCATTTCAAAAATCGCAATGATTTTTGCCTGCTTTTGAAACCGACTTAATACTGACGAATATTGGTCCCGAGTATTCCGTAATTTGTTATTTTCCTATTTTCGAAATGTTTTTTGTAAAAACCTTTTAAGTATTAGTATTTTTGGAACAATAGAAATATCATAACATGAACTTAAAAAACCCATATAATGGTCTACATCAAAGTTTACACTCCAACTGCAAATGTCAGTCAGTAATCTCATTCTTTTTATGTGATATAAGAACAAATTGATGATTATCATATTTTTTTCCTTTACCTGCGTCTTAAGACCTTGCTTCTTCCTAATTTTTATAATTAGAGGTCAATGGAAAGTACCTTACAGGTTTTGATTTATTTGCGATAATCAAAATGCTTATGTGGCAAAAATTGCGTTCAGTACCTCAGTCATTAGGGTTCAGATACATAACGAAGGGAGCGTCTGATTATGATTCTGGTTATCCGTCTGTTAAGTCCCTTTTAACTCAGTAACATTACTGAGATAAAAGGGACGAAAGAGGAAAGATACCTCCATAGGTATCAAGTTGAAATTGGTATCAAATACTTAGATCCGCAGATCCATGGGAACGTAAATTAAGTGAGTAAGTTTGATTTAACTTGTAAGAGAAAGCAGTAAAAAACACAGCTATTTTTGTGGCATATTTTCACACTCGCCAGTAAATGAAAACCTAGGGTACTTTTGTTAACCTAGTCCCCGCTTTCATCTTATATGTCATTCATCATCATTTCAACAGTTTATCAGTCATAATTTCATTTTATATTTCATCTTAATTAAAACATTTCAATTTAGTCAGTCCAGTAGATATAGAGAAAATTATCCTTGACAGCCAGACAGACAGATAGACAGACACACGAGTGTCTTTCTTCAAAAAGAAGTACATCAAGGTTATATTTTTATGTGGCACTAATTAGATATTTATACTTTCCATTCATATCTCGGTTGTTTTTATAGCTTTATAAAAATAATACCACTCAATCATTATTGAAATCAATGCCCTTTAAATATAGTAAAATTAAGTAGGTCCACGGTAATGTGTGATATAACACGTTACCTTAATTACGTTATTCTTTCGCTGAGTAACTATCCAATTTTTACGGTATACGTGCATACAAAAGTTTTCCAATGAAGATTTTCTATATGCAGATCCGTTTTCATAACAAGTGTTCGAGTTTACTGCAGTTGGAAAAATTTAGATATGAATTTCGAGATTTAGGTAAGCTACGGATCCGATGCCAAACGAGAATCGATCGGTCGTCTAAGTATCAGGGAGATATGTCAATTTAAATGACTTAGTTTGGAGCACAAACTAAATAGGTTCAGTCTAGATTTTCGCTATTGATTCAACTCTTCTTTGGTCATTTCAGTTTAGATATCATACAATATTTTTTTGTTTATCGTACACTGGTTAAATAAGCTATTTATAAATCATGTTTTATTTTCGTTGTCAATTCAAATCTTGGCATTGACATTTAAATGCCTTTCTTTGTTTTGTGCGAACGCTTAAACGTTAAAATTTAGTTTTGGAATTGGCAATTAATGTTGTAAGATATGTATTTTCTACTGTATCTAATCCTTATCTGTGAAATATTGAACGTAGTTCAGAGAAAAAATCAATTCATATCATAATACATTAATTACTTTAATTAAAATGGTGTGTTAGTAATAGTTAAGTGTTGCTTTCAAACCTAAAGCCGTTTGTTTTAATTAGGGGCGAAATGTTTTTAACATAAGCTGAATTAAAACACTCGCCTCGGAAAACACGGTCAGTCTGTAAACTGTCACCGCATCGATGATGAAGATCGTTGGCATCTCCAAACTCACACCGATCTAATGCGGATGGCTCATGGTCCAGAATCCTTTGATCTGAAATAAAATGATGGTGGAGGATACCCTTCCCCAATCTATCACATAATCTCCTAAATCACAACACGGCAAGTGTTTATCACGACAGCGCTGAGGCGCACACCTCGGCATTGGTGTGATAAAAACCTAAAACAACTATTAGCTATATTGATTATGCCGATGACGTTGATGATTTTCAAAATATTAAAAGGAAGCAATGTCCAATATTTATTAAGATGAAATCTCTGTACTTAGGTTATTTGTTCATCAAATAAAATTATGGAGAAAAATTGCGGGTTATTTTTTCTTTAGAGTATTTGATGGTATATAGTGACCGCTCGTTGGATGCCCAAAAATCGCGTTCGTCACTATTTGAAATTAGTCACCTATCCGAAATGTGTGGATAGCTACTATTGAAATAATAGATATTATAGCGAAAAAGATTGATAGGACTATGCTTGATACCGTTGAATTATTTCACAGGAGTAGTGTGTTACTAATAAATAACAATCGTATGTCAGTATAAATAACAACGATGCGTAAATATTATGCGAATGCCGATGATCGAATCAAAAGATGTTATTCGAGTTTGATCAGTACAAAATAATCGATATATCTATGTTCGAACATTGAACCTATCGTCTTACGAACTAATAATATAGACGACTACATTATTATGCTAATCACATCGCATCCGAGACTCGCAATGATCGATTTAAAAACGAGACCACATTAAGCGCCGAGCGTCGCCATTCAAGCAGTCCGCACGAAAAAAAAAAAGAAGTTTTAATTCGTTTCCCTCGTGAAGTTTACTTGCAGCGCACTTCAAGTTAAACAGTCTCGCCCGTAACACGGGGTAGCAGTATCCCCGCCGCCGGGTTTCCGACTACCCGAATATATTAGCGAAGTTCGCCGAATCGGATGTGCGCGAAGGGGGGCGCGCCGTTCGGATTCCCGGAGCGTTTCGACTCCGGAACTTTGGTGGCGGCAAAGGACCGTTCGTCTGTTAAGGATGTATAAAGTTGGCGGGGATGTGTATTGTCTTTGTATTTATTGTGTAAATGAATCGATCGCTAGATAGCTGTCGGAATGGCCGACGGAGAACTTTATTTGCTGTTGGTTTGTATCCGATAGGATTGTAGAATCTTAATCGAGAGCTATTCTCCGCGAGAGCCTTTTTATTTCGGATCGAGTGGCTTGTTATAACAACATTTTTTTTTTTTCGTAAATTTGTAGTTAGTATAAAAATATGTACGATAGGGATCGAGATAAAAATATTGATTCTAACAATTATTATTTTGTTATAAACTTCAATATTTCTTTTTGTGTTTAATTTTAAACAAAACTATTTATTTCTCTAACGGTTGAGAAGATAAATTTTATGAAATCTATGTTTATCTTTTTCAGTGTCGTCGTCAGTTGTAAGATGTCATCGTTTTTATATAACATAATTTAATAAGTTGATTTTAGAGCTACTGGAATTCGTAATACATTATAAACCATTTTTATCAGGAAAGATTATTATAGCACTCAGAACAATCCCCATTGAGACAAGTCAAACAACTTAAGATAAAATTATTTATTGACAAATGATCACTTTTTTAAAAGAGAATGAATTCTTTGTCTAATGTAGCAAAGTCAGTTTAACAATAAAGACAAAGAGAATAAAAACCAAGTCTACACGTGAAGCTGACAGCTAGATTGTAAATATTAAGAGAAAAGAACAATAAAACCGTTTTTAGAAAATAAGCATGCATTGCTTTTCTATATTAAAAATATTTTAAACAAATATTCTAGACATAAAAATAATTAGTTAATAAAATTGAATCTGTGACGATTTTAATAAACATTCTTAAACTAAGCCGACCGAATAGTTGACTTCAGCGTCATTAAAATTCAGGTTAATAGACATGAAAATAGAGTGCAGTCATAAATAAAAGGTTTCCTTATGTCAGTCGACAAGCGAAGAGATCATATAAGTATCGAATTTATTTCTCTACAAATAATGAAACTTCCGATTGTCGCGGCATCTAACCGGAAATAGAAAAAGAGGATTCTATTTCATCACACCAAACCTCGAAAAAACTATTTTTAGCGTATATAGATAGCGTTGTGATAGCACTACTATTGTGTTGGCGAATATTTCTATCGGTACGCTTTTTAGAAATTCATCGTAGAAACGGCAGAGAAGTTCGAGATAACAGTTTCTAGTGTATTCTCTTTATGATATCATTGTTGGTAAACATGAGATTATTTCTTGGTATTTATTAAACATGTTAATAATTTTCCCGAAAGAAGAACTAAATGTTGATTTTTTGAAGTCTACTTCGGTACATATTAAAAACTTATTGTGCTGATGTAACGTTTCATAACTGGTTTCTCAGAAAACCGGTCTTTATTAAAAAAGCTTGTAGGTGATAGACGAGCAGATATAATAAAGGGAGAGCCATATATGTAAGAAATAGATAAGTTAATTGCTAAACGACAGTCGAAGCATTGCATGTCAACGGGCCACGTTTAATTGGATGGAACACGACCATGTCAAAAAATAACTCAACTTTCTGTGTAAAATGGAACAATATTATTACAATAACATTATGCACAGTATTACTCTCCGAAAATGAGCTCGAGAGGAAGACAAAGAACACATCAATCACGAAACGTTACAACACCAGTCTGGGCCAATTGAAATAGATGGACAGTCGATTGACTTATTTAGGTACGAATGTGGTCTACGATATGTATACGAGGTTAGTTGCAAAATTATTGAGATACAAGAGGACTATATACGTAAGATAAACCAGATTAACATATGTTCGAAGTAGTCTCCAACGGAATCAATACGATTCTAAAGACGAATTTTCGACAAACGGAACGTATTTCGAGACAGAGTTAAAATCCGCAGTAATAGCGGAGTAGATTTCTTCTTCTTCTTCTGATGTAAAATAGTGACCATCGAATTCCACTTTTCATTAAAAGACAATCAAAAGTCTCAATTTGCGAGATCCGAGATCTAAGCCTACAATGTTATTTTCCTTCAAAAGATTGACGGTTAGCGCAGCGATATCTGAGGATGTGTTGTCGTGGTGCAGCATTAAGCCTCTAATTTTAACAGTCTGGTGAAATTCTAGCAAGCATTGTCGCGTGTACCAGGCCGCCTGGACAATTTTCTGTCCTTTTAATTTAACAGCTTTACCAAACCTGTACTTCCGAAAAATACGGACTTAACTTTTTAAACACTTAACTTTTTTCATTGCACGTACTTTTTTCACGATGATTGGCCTTAAGAAATTTGGTAAAACTAAATGTGCATGCCTTAAGCGCTCGTGCCGTACGTATGTTATTTAAATTAGAGGTTAATGATAATATATGAGCTTTTCACCAAAAATCCTTTTTTGAAGTTCTTCAAAACTTTCCCGAAGTCACTAATTAAAATTATTAAACAATAATTGTTGTTAATATAAACGTATTACTAATTACATTAAAAATAACTTTGGAATTAATTAAAACGTTTGAAAGTAATTGAAAATAAATAAAAAAATAATAATTCTAGGACAGATTTGAACCCGGGCACCCTGCGTGGGCGACTTAAAGTTAAACAGTTAAACTAAATCGTGCAGTTGATTCTTGAGCGAAAATAGTTGTTTTATTTTTGATATTACTACCGCCATCTGTTGGCAATTACAAAAACAAAATATTCATTTCAATTTCCTTTTCATATATATAAGCGAAATGACAGATTAAAACATGAATAACTGCGAGTTAAACAATTCAATTACAGCTAATCGGTACTATATCAAGCTGTGATTTTCAACACAGTTATTCCCAATCGATTAGTGATAAGATTAAAAAAGAAATTAAGTTTAAAAGTTAAATAGTTTTTTAGTTATCATGGTCACACCCCGTGTAGACGGGATTTTCAGGCGACAGTAGAATCATAGGTACGCTCGCGCTTAAGGAATGCAAATTGTGTAGCCGGCTAACGAGCCATTTTAAAGACTAAAAGTACAGCCGTCTATGTCTCTAAAGTTGATGTTTATATAAAACATCATTATTTAGAAGATTGTTAGTTTTTCTTAGAGAAAAAAGACATTCCCCATAAAATGTTACACGCATAGCTCGGTCGCACAAACACTTTGTTTTAAAACCACCAACAGTTCTTTAGGACGTATTGCATGAATTACTATTTTACAAAATAAAAAGATTGTATGTGAAATAATCACATATTTTTAGTATTTCCTTCAAAATTTCCGAAACGATCACATTTTCAGTCGGCACATTTCACGAGCTTCATCAGAGTGATATGGAAACAATGTAATGTACATTCGGTCTAGGCCAAGCCTAAAATTTAGGCGCCTAACGTTAGGCTCGCTGTAAACACGAGGGAATAGGTACATTTCAGTGATACCAACCGCACTGTTTGCTATTCACAAACACGGGGACGCCTTTGATTTTCCGACTGGATTTCTGAATGCTACTCTGTATTTAGGTCACCGACGCCCATAGTACATACGATATTATGTAGTTCATTTTCGTTAATCTGCATTTTAAAATATGCAGACGTTAAATTATCATCAAAAGAAAATGCATAAATAATTTAATTCCACACTGAATTTGCAACTATCATGAAGTCATTACAAAATACTAAGTAGATATCTATGATATTGAATACGATGCGTGATATTTGGCCTAAGGATGAAAACAAAAATTTGGTGAAGGTCATTATTATTGTTTATTTGTTCGTATGAGGAAGAATGTTTTGATATTAAATTGTAAAATTTTAAGATTCTCATAAAAAAACAATATTATTATCATTATCTCCTGCAATAAAAAAAAAAATTTTTACTTGTGTTTGTATTTTAATGATAAAATCAATTTTTTTCTAGTTTGTAAAGGGAGCTTAATTATTTTACCACATCAAAAAGACAATTAAATAAATATTATTCAAAATTATTCGTGCTATGTAAAGGGGCCATTGAGAAAATTTCTATTTTTTTGACGTGACAACGTCTTAAATTAGGTTGCGGCTGGGAGTCACTTTGAAAAGTGTAACGCTCGGTAACGTAACGATGAGTCACCGAACGAGAGAGCCCGCCGAATGCCTTGCGTCTCTCTCCCACTCAACTATGATCGGTCTGCCGCGCGCAGCACTAGAGAATTAGTGCATAGTTTGCAAATGTATTGCAAGATTGTATGTATATTTGTATATAAATACGTATGTATGTGTAAAGGTAAAATAAAATTTTGTTAATATGAAATTCAGTGCGAGATTCTTTGTATAAATTAATGTTTTAAACATAATTCTTTGTATAAATAAATGTTTTAAATTGTTACTATTATTTCATCCTTCTTCCTACTATACGAATGAATATTCACATTAAAATGATTTTACCATTCAAAGTCGTTGTCACGTAAAACTTTCGCCTGTATACCGACTTTACAGGCAACCAAATTTTTAATTATTATTTCACCCTAAATATAATAACCAAAAAACTGATTTTCAATAATAAGGCATGATCCAGTATTTGTGAATGCTCCTAATATATAAAGATGCATTCTTAAAATATTAGGAGCAAAAAGTATATACGACAGAATAAAGTTTAACTTGTGGGTATTATTATTTTGAGGTAATATGTACGTTTACGTACATATTACCTCACTGTATTTACATAACGTTTTTATGATTGAAAGTATTTCTTATATTTAATACAATGGAATATTAATTCTGATATATATCAGGTATTTACGTTTGCTATTTTGACTGTAAAGATAATGTTTCAATTTATCCTTTTTTCCTTTCCAAATATATTTTATAAAAGAATGACGAATATACATTCATGCATCTCATCAATTTCACTAAGCGTCTTGAGAACCAATTAATATATCCATTACGTTTAAATTTAGGATATAACGTAACGCAAGATTGAAATGTTTTGTTGATGTTGCAGTAAAATATGAATATCACGTCACTAACATATACACATTCTTGGAATTGAGCCTTCCAGTTGATTTTACTCAATTCCAAAACGATTTGGTCATAGTTAGCTTTGTGAAAATTTATTGACGCGACAACGTCTTAAATTAGGTTGCGGCTGGGAGTCACTTTAGGTGCTGTAACGCTCGGTAACGTAACGATGAGTCACCGAACGAGAGAGAGGTTCGCCGAATGCCTTGCGTCTCTCTCCCACTCAACTATGATCGGTCTGCCGCGCAGCACTAGAGAATTAGTGCATAGCTTGCAAATGTATTGCAAGTTATTGTATGTATATTTGCTATAAATACGTGTATGTAAAGGTAAAAATAAAATTTGTTAATATGAAATTCAGTGAGATTCTTTGTATAAATTAATGTTTTAAATATAATTCTTTGTATAAATAAATGTTTTAAATTGTTACTATTATTTCATCCTTCTTCCTACTATACGAATGAATATTCACATTAAAATGATTTTACCATTCAAAGTCGTTGTCACGTAAAACTTTCGCCCGTATACCGACTTTACAGGCAACCAAATTTTTTTTAGTTATGAATGTCTTCTATAAATAAAAACAGGAACGTTCCCTTTCAAAAACCAGCGGAATAGCGACGCCTTCGTTTCTAGTTAGAATTTAATCAGATGATATTTTAATTAAAATATTTCGATTTTGCGGCTCCAATCCTTCATTGTAGATCATATCGCGCCCGTTTCTATCCCGTCCTGTCTTGTGTGAATGGCCATTTGTTATGACTGCAAAATATTAAGTAAGATTATAATCTTAATCGATATAATGTATGCATGTTTGTCTCTATGCGTGCCTAATCAAATTCATTCGATTACAATGAAACTTTGGTGTATATTGTATGCAACTCCCTAACATTTAGCCCCGGCTACATTCATGAATTTACAATTCGAAGATGATTTTAATTATTCTTTAACTCATATAAAACTACTTTATGCCCGAGTTGTGCGGTTAATATTTTATTTAGATATTAGCTTTTGTTCCCGGCTTCCTCCAAATTGCAACTGGGACTGGTAGCGGAATCGGAATTTGAAAACTGTACGGGGAGGAAAATCGAGAAAGGGACCAGAATCAGAAGCGAAAACGGGCCCGGGTCCGAAATCGAAAACGGGACTGAAGTCGAAAACGAGTGCAGAGACGGTATCATAATCAAAAGCATGACCGGGATGATATTATCGTGTTACGTGTATTATAGCTACAATAGTTTGTCCCAGTGTTTATATTATTAAACCTAACTAGTACACAGATTTTTAAAATTCACTCATTCATAGAAAACTGCGCTTATATTTTATTTTGTTCCTAACATTTTCCTTGGCTTCGTACAAATAACAACCATAACCAGTATCTGTATCGAAATTGAAAGCGGAACAGGTAGCATAGATAAAGATCAAAATGAAGCATAGAAACGGGTTTAAAATAAGGGCGTGAGCAAGATGGAGGGCAGAAAAGGTTTCGGGACCAGAGTTGAGAGCGGGAACCAGATTGGGGTTGACAGTAAGATCGTTGAACATAAAAGATGAAGGAATCCATTTTACGTCTAAGCGGGCGAACAATTTAAGTGTCTGCACGATTGTAGTCGCTAAACTAGAATATCAGTCGGTCGATTCATTTCAGATTTTGTCGCATCATTGCATTCGAATATTCGCGTGTTTTTATATTGAATTATTGAATATAATTAGAATTGGTCTACGACTTCGTCCACGTATTCACAATTTATTGAACCGAACTATTACGCACATTATTGAGATTGGCGTCGATCGATACAAAAAGATAAAGTGATTCATTATATGTCCATGCTGGCGGAGTTAAGGACGTCAACTATATGGATAAGCAACCCACGGGAAACAAGAAAGGGCAGAACATTTGTCGGGTGAGCTAGTTAATTTTTAACACCTGCGGTTTTACAAATTAACTAGCTAGCCCGGCAACCCTTTGCGAGTTTGTTCGCAAATAAACTCGCAAAAGGGTTGCAGGTATATTATAAGCATGTCATACATAAATTGTGTTTCGATTGAAATACAAATGTGTCCAGATATTGTCAATATATCATATACCATTCTATCTAATAGGACATATTGCGTCGTCAGACAGTATACAAATCAAAAGTTTCACCATTCGAGGTTTTCCATCATACATCAATGCCGATTGTACGATGTACTTTCGTTACAGAAATACATATTTCAAACGAGAACTTAGTTTGATTCTAGAATTGTCTTAGTTACTGGATACGCCTTCAAACAAGCTAACTTTATCGTTTTCATCGCGTTGTAGTCGAATGACTTACGCGATTGTATTCTACGAAGCAACGCTTCTATTAATTTACACCTAGCAGAGGTCGCTTTTACATAGAATATTTCCAGAGAGTGTTAAATCACTTTCGTGTGGTGAAGGAGTTATCCTAAAGGGCTTCATGTAGCTATAATGCTATGAGATACTGATTTATTAAACTTTTCTAAAGTTAGGGTAATCGTTTTGATATTTATTTAGAATTCATTAACGAAAAACTAGTTTGAAAGAGAAGAAGCGAATTTTTCTATCGAGCTTGTCGACGACATTGTTGTTGTTCAGAAATTATGCACAAAATGCGGTTTTAATTTTTCATGACGTTTGACTATAAACTAAGACTTGAGTTTCATTTTTTTCTAGTTCAGACAATGACAACCTAGTGGTGGGAGGATCCACCCGTGACTCAGGAGGACGCAAGATGGCCGGCATCCTGGAAGATTTTTCATGTTTACATTGTAATTGAATTTTGAAATTTGACCCTCGGAGAAGATTCACCTGGATCTCCACAGAAACGCAAAGTTCCCAAGATATTTTGGACCTGGTCTGGCCAAATACCATTCTAGAGGAGACCTGCGGTAGCCAGTAGGAAGATGCAATATGCAAATACCATTTTATTACATAAGAAAAGTTCATGGATACAGAGCGTCTGGGGAAGGGCGGTCGGGTTTTGTCGGATCCAGTCGGTCGGCTAATCTAATTGTGACACTGAAAACAGAATAGGGTTTAATTATTGTTTTCATTAAAGTTTTATTTTGAATTAACTGCTTTGATACTATAATATAAAGCTTAGCATATACCTTCTCAACTGTGGTAGGTATTACGCAGTTGTACACTTTATTTTTAAGTATTAAATATGAGCTTGAAATTATGTTTATGTACAGTAGTAAAATCCCTACGAAAAATCCCTATAATAAAAACAAGAAAAATAAAACATTGATTATTTTCTTTGTAAACATAATCTAAACCAACAATTCTGCAATGTATTTATAATAAGAACGAGATAAAAATATCTAAAATATGTACTAACCATTTAAATGCAATGATCTCAAAAAAGTATCGTATTTATAATACGGGAGCTATAAATATGTTAAAAGTTAATCTTTTTTAATAATATTTAACTGATAGCAATTTCTTCCTTTTTGTCGATAATGGAATAACACTGTGTTAAGATACAAAAGTACAGTAGAGTTGTATGCGGTCATTGTTTAATATTTAATAACAATCGCAACGCATTTAGTAGCACTGCCAAAATTTTAAATAACAACAATATGGGAAATGGTTTTCTATATTTAAAATAAGAGTGCTTATAACATAACATTTCAAAGAGTTGAACTACGTCTGTTCCATTTCGAATAATATATATGTGGTGATAACGTCGCCAAATGATAATGACGTGACAAATTATGCAAAACAGCGCCAAAAGTCTAACGAACTCGTGAGTTAATGTGATTATGTTAAAACAAGCCCACACTCCGCGCGCCGCGCGCCGCTACAATTTAATGACATTAATAAAGAAGAACGTTATGCGAGTTTGTAAATAATTTTTCTATTATTTTAATTTCTTTTATTTTTAAGGGTCACAAATGAAAAAAACGATATATAGGATTAAATTAAAAAAAAAAAGATAGTGCAAATATTTTCTTGACTAATTCTTTAAATAATTACGATATTTATAAAGAAATTATAAGAGTAAAAAAGCACGTGTAACAGAGTTTTGAGAGTTGTAATGCAGGGCTCTCAACAAAAACGAGCTTACGTTTAATTTATTCTGGCTTAAGACATTCCGCTGAGGGCTAAATGCAGGCAATTAATTACCCACTTTTAGCCAAAAGGGTGACGAACTCGTTTGCAAGAGCTACGTTTCTGCGAAGACCACGTCGTTGTGGTGGAGCGACGTTATAAATGCATCTAAGTACTTTGGGGACATCATTGGATTGCGTCTTGGTAAAACTTGCAAAATCCACTTAACTCCTTAAGAAAATTGTTTGCTTTATCCATTGATTTCGACGTCATAACTGATACGACGAATGTGGTTTTTTAATTTAGATCAATATCATACAAAAATGTAAAGTTAGTGGAGTGATATATCGTGAAGATAATGGAACTACAGAAAAGATCTTACTATATATAATATGATTGAAAACTATAATATTTATATTTCGCTTATAAATGAAAATGTAATTTCATTGCAATTTAGAATTGATACGGATTTTAATAATAATATTTTAGCTGTTTTAATATAATATATGTTACATTTAATCTATGTAATTGCAAATATTGTAAAATTTAATTCCACTTAGTTTTATACAAACTGACACTGGCAAAAACAAAGCTGGTCAAAGATTTGGTCAGCTGGAGACTATGTATGATTTCAGTGGCTGAAAAACTGTTCTTTTACTCTCATATTGTTTTCATATTTTATATTAAATGCCAACTGCCCAACGGTGATTACATGAAATATAAGTATTTCTGTAAAGCGAGTAATTCATGTTTTTTGTAAACCATTCAATAATCTACCTTAATACATAGTCAGTTATATGATGAAGAAGTACGCGCAGTAAGGGTAAATAAGATTGAATGCGGAAAGCAAAATAAACTATGATTCTCTTGTGTCTGGCCGTTTCTATGTATTGTATAAAAACATTTACAAAAAAAAAAGTATATAAGTAGTATATCAACTATCTGGTACAAGCCTCATTGCTTAGTTTGGGACTATATGGTCTTGTGTATATATGTTGAAGATATTATTATTATTCAACAGTAATCGCTATTGCCGATTTCTAACACAGTTCTGTATGATCTTGACACTTATGTATGATCGTGAAAACTGACATGGACCAAGAAATACGCTGGTACAATCATCGGAGCAGACATACGATTTTTGGGTAATACGTCTGGACGTGTTATGTAAGATAGATGCAGATTTAGTTTGTAGAAAAGTAAGGCCAGGGAAAATTAAAAAAAATAATAATAAACTCGAGAACCTACACCTAACATCCCCCTGCTCGTATTGGCTACCCCATGGAACGGTGACATTAAGAAGATGATGTAAAGAGTGTGCAGAAACGCGACAAAAAAAAAAGTCTGATAGAAGTGTCGATAGAGGGCGTTCTATTAAACTGAATACCTACAACTGAAGAATTTCCACAAAACAATTGATGACTGACTTACATAAGATATGTAAGTATGATATACGGTACGCATTAAGAGGACATCCACAGATTGCGTGATACGTCAAGGGGGCGGGAGGGACTCAGTCACAACGGGAGGAAGAGTCACAAGCTTAATGACGTGACATTATGAGTCTAAGATATTAAAACTCTACTTTGACGGAATACTTAAATCTAAAAAAATAATTTTGGATGTCTATTTTGATTCAATAATTTCTAAATGTAAATGATTTAATTGAGTGTTAAACTATAACACGTCATATTTGGGGATAAAGATGTGACCACCTGTGACAAGGATGTAGAATGGAGGCGTGGGGGGGAATTTGCAGTTTGCTAGTGCAAATAGTAACTGATAAGTACTAAGAACAGTATTTATAGATCCTAAAAGCTGTCGTTTGATTGCTGTGCCCCTGCTAAAAAATTAATTCTTTGAGCCCATTAGACTACCGGTAACTTATAGATTATAAGTGATGAAATTTTAAGCTTTCATAGAATTATTTGAAGAAAACAAAAGATTTCTAGATTTACATTGTAGTTTGTAGAAATATTTTTCGTAAAATAGCAACTTATTGTAGCTACAATGTAACAAAGCGTTTTATGAAATGGCGAAATGCGGTCACGTCGCTGCGGTTGCTTTATGCGAATTCCACTATCGATGGAGTCACACCTTAAATTTGAATTGGTTGTAAGTTTTTCACTTAAGACGATAGAAAAATCGTTGATAATAAGACATACATGTTTTTAGGGTTCCGAGCCAAAATGGTAAAAACGGAACCCTTATAGTTTTGTCATGTTCGTCCGTCCGTGCGTCCGCATGTAACAAGTATATTACTCAAAAACTAAAAGATGTATGTTGATGAAATTTGTAATATAGGTTGTCTTGTATAAGCTGTTACTTAGTTTAGTAGTTAAATAAACAAAAATCAATATTTCTAAGGGAGGCACTCCATACATGTAACGGAAGCCGAAACATTGTTTCAACAAACATAAACGAGTGACACACATTTCGTCAGTGTTTTTAAAAACTCTTTAAGGTTGGTAAGCAATTATTTTGCTTAAGTGAATATTTTTGAAGATAATCGCTTCGAAAGTAGGCGAAATTGTGTCCACCTCTCCATTTTTTTAAACCGTACGTTCAAAAAATATGAAAATAAATAATACAACGATAACGTTTAATAAATACTTTAAATAAAATATTATTTTCAAGATCATCGGATATACCCTTTATAACTTATTTCCAAAAAAACTGCGCTTCTCAACAAAAAGACGTAAGCGCCATGAAGATGAGATTTCTTGTTGGTGCTTGTTAGTTTGCTTTATCTTCAGAGTAATAGTTGACATACCTCCAATTATTACTTATTGTGTAGCATTCAGGAATTACTGCGTATCGGTACTTTTAATATTTCAGTTACTTGAAATTAATAAGTCTGTGGCAACTCTTAAACTTATTCACTTTGTTCTGTGTACAAAACTTTTTGATAACGAAGGATTTAGATTATGATGATTACTTTTTATAATAACTTCATTGTTAATTATAAAAATAACTTACTGATATTCTACTTAACAGTGCTTGCGTTATTAGAACATGTCTAGGAAACATTCTACACTACTGAATGTCAACACACGGCCTTTTTGAATAGCATTCCGCAACCTCGTGTTTATGAAGTGTGAAATATCACAAATAATTGTACCTAATTTGATTTGAAAAATAGCATTCAAATAAAATGATCACTGAGTGGTGCTAATGCAAAACATGACGATTTTTAAACATATATTTAAAAAATAACGTGAATAGTGACATTTTTAATGTTATGCCTTCAATATCGTAAAACATGCAAGATGCTTATATGTCGGACATGGAACAAATTTGATAGTAACTTAAAATCTCTAGAGTAACGAATTCTTGAATCCAGGACTCTGTATCTGATAACGAAAAAAACGAAGGGAAATTGGTAATTTCATAAGATTAAAACACACGGGCACCGTATAACGAGTCTCAAGCTGCTGTTGCTGCGATAACTGCATGGGTGCTATTAAAAATTAAGTTACGACCTTGAAAGCTAAAACTGCAAAAACCCTAGAAATAAAGATCACTTAATAGACTATAGCGCATTCTTTGTGTCTATGCAACGGAGCTCTCCTTGATACAGTGCGAGGAAAGAGAATCTATGTGAAAATATATTTTATTTGGATACACTGTCACTAATTTCTTTTTTGTGATTACTCTAAAAAATTCACGGCTGTTTGCATAAGTTTAAGAATACATAACACTATCCTATCCCTTAATTAACGAAAAAACCTTATGTATTCATCTCCTTTGCGCAACACTTCTCTCTGTTCTTGGGTCCTCTACAACGAAATCGCATACAGTATTGATATGTTTTCTCTCTCTTATTATGAATGCAAGAATAGAGTCACATTGTTTCAGAAGCAATTTACTTAGGAGGACAAAGAATCTTCGTCATTAGTAAAAAAGCGGCCAAGTACGAGTCGGATACGCGCACCGAGGGTTCCGTAAAACCTGTAGGTATATAAGTAAAAGTTCACCCATCACGACAATCTAGTCATAGTTATGGTATTTTTATTGCAAAATGAAATCCATAATATTACAATGTGGAAAGCTGGAGGAGTGTAAATTTAAAATAAAGGTCTCTTAATCGTTTCAGTAATCCTTTATTTTATATTAACACATAGCATTTACTTTATAATATAACTGAAATACCTACACTAGCCTTGCAAAAGTTCTTTTATCAAAGTTATTTATTTACAAAGTTTTTTAATCACTATTTAGAAATCCGGCTCAAAAATACTAATTAAGTATTGAATTTGAATCAGATCTGTAAATGGTGACTGAAAAAAGTGTGAATAGTACCACATTGAACATTGAAGTTCGAAGAAATGTTGTCTACAGTTGTACTACTTCTTGTAGTGCTAATGTTTATTAACGGAAACATGTTTATGGATGAAAAATATGTGGAAATTCCATTTTGAGGATTCATTCTAAAATCGATATTGAAGTCTCCCACAACAATCAGACGAGAACATACCTATTGAGGTTGCTTTTTGAGGTTGATTGTTGTATTTATGCATTCTATTGCAACATTAATTAAAACCTATATAAAGTTATCACTCTGACATTAAACATTTCAAAGTGCAAGTATTCACACTGGCCGTTTGTAGCGCCTGGGCATCCTTAAAATTGCGCGATACAATGTTGTCCACTTCCCATACATCAAGTCGCGGTCAATGCGGTAACTACAATTATGTTTATAATTTCTTTTTCACCACTTCAAGGCAATTGACCTAAGTATTTGATATGAATTTCAACTTGATACCTACACGAATTCACGAGGAAAAGATTATTAAAAATATTTTTATTATATGATGTAACTAAAAATTTATGGTTTTCGCAATTTTTCCTTTATCTGTGTTATAAGACGTTGTTTCGTACCAAATATCAAGATTTTGAGTTCACGGGAAGTACCCTGTAGGTTTTGATTCCCTTGCGCGTGTCGAAAATTTGCAGCATAAACTGCTGTATCTTTTGATTACGTTGGCTAGAAGTTTGAATTTTTCACAGTTCTAAGGGACAGTAAACCTCAGAAAATAATACTCAGGTATTTGATATGAATTTTAGCTTGATATCTCCACGCGTTCTTGAGAAAAAGGGTCTTGACAGACAGACGGACGAACAACAAAGTGATCCTATAAGGGTTCCGTTTTTTTCCTTTTGCGGTACGGAACCCTAAAAAATAACTAATACACTCACCATGAAACGGTTTACAATCAAATCAGTTGTGCTTACCGATGTGACATCATGTACAACACGCGCGCGCGCGCACACATACACACACACAAACACACACACACACACACGCACACACACACACAAACACGCACGCGCATACGCATGCACGCATAAACGTACATATACACCGCACGCATTCACGCATACTTTGTAAATTGTTTTGGGGAGCCTAGTGACCTGTAACAGGTATTTATGCCCAATTCAGTCATCAGTCACCACAACATTGTACTCTCGGGGAGTAAATAAATTATTATTTATATTAACTGTATATTTTCAGGAGGATTGTTGAAAAAAAACTGCGTAGTTGTAAGTGATAGACGGACACGTAAGGGTTTCATATATTTTTTGCATTCCGGTACGGAACTTAAATGACAGACCATTTGAAGCAAACTGCGTCATAAGCGCGAGCTGTCGGTACGTGCAACGGTCGTGCGGTCGGTGCAACCGCACGCCGAAGTCGAAACACCTTCGAGCTGCGGTTTTGATACCGCCCGCCTGTTACTGGTCTCATGATTACGCTGAATGTAGCGACTAATAATAGCTTAGCTAGCTGCAAGCTGTTGGAATAAGTCTGATCCTGCCATCAAATTCATGCTTCTTCGGTATTTTTACGGTGTGCACTGCAAGAGAACGCCGAGGGTCGACACCAAACCAGCGACCGTGACGCGCACATGACGCGCCGGCCGCAATGAACGCCCATTCCCACGCTCACAATAAAATTATGTTGTTTCAGATTATTAACATAAATGCACTCAACCGACAGTTTAATCTTAAAAATTTATCATCCACGTTATACGTATACACGCCGTAATGAGTATGTAAATAATTTTAAATAAAATACAGTAACTTGAATATTTATTTATTTTCCTAAATTTTTCGCCACCTTAATGACCTTGCATATATCACGAAGTTAGATTTTCTTAAATAATTTTTTTGAAATATTGCACCAATGATCGCTCTTCGGATATACCTGATAGGGTTAATTGCGTTTTTAGTATATCAAAGATAAGAAGGATAGCATTTTTTACATAATCAAATATTAATCTAGCTTAACTTTTGTTCGCCGCATTGCGATTGTGCATTTCAATTGACTAACAAAAAACATGAAACATACTCAACATCAATCACTTCCGTTAATAATATAATATAATTAATTGGTAAAAAGTGTACTGTTGCAAAGAAGAATATTTGTTCTATCCTTTTTAGCCCTTGCCCAGATATAATAACTACAACAATACATTAAAAATTATTGGCATGGCCGTCAATTAGTATAATTCGAACCAACGCATACAAAGGAGATAATACAGGTTCAATTTGATTCAAGTTAACAAACGCATCGCTCAACTTGTAGCGGTCAGAATAAAACACAGTACGTTCTTGTTTGAAGCGAATGATTCTTTGTTTCAGATAAAAGAGGTAGCTTATTTTACTAGGAAAAATGCATAATTTAGACTGCAACATCTTAACCCTCCTCGTCGTGCACGGAGGCTAATTTGGTACTTTGTATTTCGCTGACTCACTGGGTTCCTAAATTTAATGAAAGGGCTTATAAATAGCGACTATTAGTAATGTAGTATCATACGTAGTGTTAGTACTTTCGTACCATAGTATGTATATATAATATTATTATATTAGAAAATACCAAATCGTGGTAGAGCCATTCGTTATAACATAAATATTTATTGTTGGAAACCAAGAAAAACTTGTTCAAAAAGTTAAATTTTAGACTGCCATAATTCACAATGGTAAATTTTTAGATCTAAAATTCGTTTTAATATTGCAAGCATGAAATAATAAAAAAAATGGTCTATGCTTTTACCCTAACAAATAATATGATTCATTATGTCATGGTACATAATTATGAACATATGAGCGAAATTTATGTATCTTAATAATAATTTATTTTCATAAGTGCTATATTTTTAATCGTCAATAGTCAATCGACGGACACAAATCACGTTACAGCACAACTTATCGAGTCACTATATTTAATTCATATTGTATATGGTATATTATTTGTAATTTTTTCACTTGTGTATAAATGCCTAACAGATGTGAATTACATGTCGAATTAATATCTATAACAGTGGTCGGCAAATTAAAAAAAAAATGTTGATGCCGAAATACCGTTGATGGTTTTGTATTAGGTGTGCATTGGCAACACTAAAAATATTTTTTATTATTTTTTCAAGTATGTAGTTTTCTATATATCCTTTGTTTTGAGTTTTGGCTGCATTAGTACTTTCGTGTGTGCGTTTTGCTATCTTATCAGTAAACTTACATAAATAAATTAATTTTCGTATAATGTCGTCATCGCGAAGAAGTTGTCTCAATTATTCAAATGTGTTTTGTTATATTTGTGGTGAATATACAGTAAAAAAATTCAGGAAAGCCGTAACAGAATTTATAAAAATGTCTATTTTCCCATTTTAAATTCAAAATTGTAGATGAATTCAGGCCGTGGATACCCCAGATTGTCTGTAAAATACGCTATGAACACTCGAGACAGTGGGTCTGTAGACAAAGAAGTCATATGAGGTTCGCAGTGCCTATGAAATGGAAATAACAAAAAAAATCACTACGACGACTGTTACGTCTGCTGTGTCAACTTGCGTGGCATTAACGTTAAAAAAATAATCTACCCAGACTTAGAATCTGCTAGAAGACCCTTACCACATTCAGCGAAAGTATCTGTTCTAACATTTTGTTCTACCCATGAACCATAATTTGAAGAAAACTTTAGTAATATGAGCAGCGTCAGTGATTTTGAAGGAACGGCATCTCTAGAGCCAAAACCTTTTACCCAAGAAGAATCATATGATTTGATAAGAGATTTTAATTTACCTAAAAATCTTCAGAGATATTGGCTTCTAGATTAAGAAAAAAAAACTTGTTGGCATCAGGAACAAAAGTTATAACGTCACTTTTGTTCCTGATGCCAACAAGTTTCTTCTCGTACAAGAGAGAGAGCAAGGTTTGCTACTATTTTTTAATTCGGAAAATGATACTGTTTTTTGTTCAGATGTATAAGGCGTTATTCTTAAAATGGGTCTTGCAGAACTCCAGTCAAATGAATGACGTCTTTTTATACACAGCTCTAAACGAAGCCTTAAGTGTGTCCTTTTACACAATGGTAACAAATGTGGTTCTGTTTTCATAGCTCATTCAACCAAATTAAAGGATGAATATCAAAATATATCAATTATGCTGACAAAATTAAGTATAACGAACACCAATGGAGTTTTTGTGTAGACTTAAAAATGGTTATTTTTTTATTAGGACAGCAAAGTGGATACACCAAATACGTTTTTATTGTCTGTGGGACAGTCGTACCAAGCATCAACACTGGGAAAAAAAGGCCCGTCCGTGAGATGATGGAGGTGGGAAAGCAGAATATCATAAACACACTTTTGGTTTCAAGAGACAAAATTATATCGCCTCTCTTGCATATAAAACTAGGCCTTATGAAGCCATTTTTTAAGGAGTAGACAAAAATGGGCAATGTTTTTCCCATATAATGAGAAAATTTCCTGGTTTAAGCACTGAAAAAATAGAAACGGGTATTTTCGATGGCCTACAAATAAGAATATGAATGAATGATATTATGGACTTCTTAATTTCAATGAACAATTTGGAACGACCTGCGTAGATTTCGTTTATTGAAGTTACAAAAAATTTTCTCGGTAATCGCAAGTCAAATAACTATACTGAAATTCTAAACGACATGTTAGATAACTTTAAAAACTTAGGATGAAATATGTTCATTATAGTGCACTACTTACACAGTCATCTGGATCAACTTCCAGAGAATCTTGGATCCTACAGTGAACAACAAGGTAAGCAGTTTCACCAGGACCAAAAACTATACAAGAAAGGTACGAAGACCGATAGGATCAGCATATGATGGCTCATTCTGTTAGAGGATGCAACGTGATTGTCCCACTACACCTTGTTCACGAAAATCGAGAAAAAGAAAGTTTTTAATTTCAGAATAATGTAATAAATTCGGTTGTTTTACGTAATTTCATTTTAATATGTTCAAGTAAAATATGATAAACCACACGTAGGAATCCATTACAGCTACTCGGCACCAAAACCAATATTGACCAGTATAATTTTATTGTGATACAGACGACCATCATCGCTCATAAAAAGCTTTGCAGGAACTCCACGGTGAAATGTATTTTGAAGAACAGCCAGAAAAAGAATCTTGCTTGCTCATAAATGTATATATATACGCAATTTGTAAACGTAAAAATAAGACAGGTTGCTGATGCGACGTCTGTCAAATGTTATGTATTATATTATATATATATATATATATATATATATATATATATATATATATATATATATCATAAAGTATATTCGGGCAAAATTTTGGTAATAGCGAACGGCGGGTGGTATCAAAAGATATAACGTATATAATATTATAAAATTGTACATAACATTTGACAGACATCGTATCAGCAACCTGTTTTATTTTTACGTTTACAAATTGCGTTTTTTTTTATACAATCTGCCGTAGTTATACACTTGTTACGTTCGATAACGTATAATCTCGATGTAGTCCTTCCTACACAGCCTTATTAGGAGTCGGTGATTGAAGTACAAAACAGACGAACTAATAGTTCAGGTATCGCGCTCCATTTGATTTGAGATCACATCAATTATAGTTACTTAATTATTCATCGGCGATTAGCCGCTTTTAATCGGTAAGATCTTAGCGGAGTTGGTATATGTGTGTATAAAAAAAAAACAGGCAGCATTCGACCGGATAAAAGGTTGAAATTACCTTGTATAGACAGATGTTTTGTGTATATAAGAAACGTCTCTTTTTAAAAGGCCTTTTCCACCATCTCGCTTTAAACTCACTCTCTCACTCTTAACCGAAAGTCACTTTTAAAATTAATTTTGGGTTCGATGTCCTCCTTTTAATGGTTGTTCGGGCTCAAACCTATTAAAGGATAGCACATTACATAAATTTTATTTGACTTAAAAAATGACTTTTTGTTAAATGTCAGTTTAAAAGGAGATGGTGCAAGAGGCCCTCATTATGGTGAGAGTAAGTTAAAAATATGACGAAGAGGTGCCGCTTATATAGTGCTTGCCGTATAAATTCGTGTAGCACTTCTAAATTCAGGCAAAATTTTTGTATTAAATGTTCATCGAAAATAATTATTAAACAAGTGACTTTTCGTAAATATCTGCTGCATATTGAAATAAATTGTAAAATGCCATCAGTGATTTAGTAAAAAAAACTGTGTTAAACTTGATCAATCTAAACTCGCGGTGTCTAAAGATTTTCGATTCCAATATCCATTTAAAATCGTCTCTGTACGTCCCGGACAGTTGAGGTTCAGTGGTTATGGGCGTCGGCCTCGAAACTTAAGGTACCGAGTTCAACCATGAACAGCGGGCGAATTGACCAGTGTCAAATAAATCTCGTTCCATGCTAAGCCGTCGGCCTTGGACGTCAGACATTAGCGCCCTCCCCTCTCCCCCCCATCCCGATCCGCACTAGACCAGCGCGGAGGACGGACTTAAAGGTTAAAGCAAGCCGTTCAACCCGAAGTAAAAAGATTGTGAGCCGGCATGTTCCAACATCGGGGTATATGAACCCTGGTACAGCCAATATACGGGCATAATTCGGCTCAAGTGTTTGGCTCAAGCATTCTGACCGTTCAATTACTTCAACGTTGGCCAACGTCAGTCACTTACGTTTCGTACTAGTCGGTTTTCCTTTCTGCGAATAAAACTACCGGATAATTTTCAGGTATGTGAGAACGGTAAACTCACGCATGCAATTTACCTAATGAGCTGTCGTATCCGGTTTCGAGATGCGTTCTCTCCATTAGGGTTCATTATACAGCGTCTAACAAACTAGTAGATGGTATTTCATGTCGCATATACGACAAGCACGTGCATTTTTAGTAATGACGAAATGGACCCTAAAATACGGTAGTGTTTTATCGCATAATTTATTTGACTGTTAAACAGCATATTCCCCCTATATATAGAACACTAAACAAACATGATAATTTTTCTATCGTTAACACTTCTGATCCCATAAAACTGTTATCAATATCGTCTCTAAATTATTAACGATTATTTATATATACACACACATATTGTACTTATAGTTTTTGGTGCAATGACTATATTACGTTTCTTAATAACTATTGCTTTCCAGTATGACGCTCCTATTTCGTGTTTTCAATTTGGGAGTAACCAAAATGGGAATATTACGAAAAAGGACCATTTAAGCCTCTATGATACCTATTAACATAAATTATGGCTAGATGTTCTACCACAAATGAAATAGGTTTAACAGTTTTTGTCTACTATGACATGGTACAACAAACGGGCAGTGTCTAAGCAACTGTCGCGTCAACGCTTCACCCATAAAAATGTAAGGGATACTATAAAAAAATATCCCTGATATTTTGTTTAGGTGATAAAATAAAACATTCATCTTAATTTTTTTAGTTTTAAATTTACCTATGGTACATTTAAAAAAAAAAAAAGGCTATATGGTATTTTGTTGGGTTTCCGCGCGATTTATAAATATGTCGCTGATATGTAACTACCTAGTAAATTTAGATTTATTGCTTATCTGTGTTTTAATTACATTCATAAAATAAAAAATATAATTATTTCTGAATAGACGTAGATTTTTATTGACAATAATATTTTAATTCGCCTCTTATCTTTTAGGAATCGGTGAAATGATGTCGGGCGTAAGATAGTGATATAGCCGTAGACTGAACATGTAGTACGTAAAATAAATATATTTACTACTATTTACAGAGCTAATATATATATATATTTACAAAACTACGCCAAAATCTGAAAGAGTACCGGCAAGTAATACAGGCTATCTGTTTATTTCAATTAAGCTTACCGGCAAGGCGGGACATTGCGTCCTAAGCTACTCTGTTTAGACGCTAGAATCTTTTTATTCATAGTAATAACTGTGCTCTGGTATCAACAGTATAGGTTGTTTAAATATACATAAAATATTGTTACCAGTGTGGTCCGTTAAAAGACTACCATGCAAAACGTATGGTAATATGCATAGCCACAATTTAAACTAATATATATACCGCCACGTCTGCGACGGGTCTTAAGATTAACGGAAGACCACCGTCGTTATTATTTCTAAACCTCCGCCCTTAGGCAGTGCGGCGGTCCCTTCGTACGCAAGCGGAGGGCTGCGCGACATCAGAGGAGGTTAAACGGAATCAACGAAGTGTTAATTCCAAGATAATGCGTGCGTCCGCCTCCGAACGTAACACTCTAATTGCCGCGTTCGGATCGGCAGAAGTTTTGTCGCTCGTTTTCGACGGTTCGTCGTATACGCGCTTAGGGGTCGATAGAAGTGTCACAACTCGTATTAACCCCTACGCACGTATACGTATCACCGGAATACGTGATCGAGCGACATGATTAAGAGGGACGTGATTATATGATTTCAATTATGTGACTTAGACGTAATATTTACTTGTAATGGTATACTTAAGTAAAATATTACGTCTCTATGGATTTAAAATTGTTTTTTTTTTAAGATTATCAAAATTGGTATACGTTCAATTATTTATCAGATAAATTGTTTAAAAAATCTTATAATGGTCTCTAAAATGTCTATGTCTGTTGTTAAAATAGTTTGGCTTAGGTTTATTTAGGTCACTGTCACGTTGATTCTCGTCTATGTCTTGATTGAAATCAAAGTTAGTTCGCGTACATCACTAAAGGTAAGCGCTGCTGCAGTTAGCAGAGACCTTTACCTTGCATTGCTGTTCATAATATTTGGACCTTCGGGTGCTATAAGCATGGAATTACAAAGCACGAATATGTGTTTCATAGACGTGATTCCGCTCACGTAGCGCCGCCACCGGCTTGCTGCGAGCTGCGACGTGCGCGCTATCGGCTGAATGTCAAAAATATATACTTATGAGTGCAACAGGACAAAGTGAGGAAATATAAGAAAAGTTTTGTGATAAAAATAAATATTATTTAAAAACTTAATTCGGAATTAAACTTATTAATTAATTGAAAATTATTTTAGGGTAGATTTAGAGAGATTTTTTATGAAAGCAACCCAACGGAGAGATTAATATACTCACAAAAAATTCAGTACTAATGTGATTGATATGGAAACCACAGTTAGTACAAATTGGAGAATTATAATATCAAAGATATTTGTCTATTAAATACAACCTTAATAACATATTTAAGTAGCTTTCTACTTATATATGTTATTAAGATGGTATTCAATTTTAATAATGTTTTTAACTTCACTCGGAGGAAGCCGCAGCATTGAATGAATTCCTTCACATTTTGTAACAACCCCATTTTATATATTCTAGCTGTCGAACTTGCCTTAACTCTGATAGCTATTTCGCTTTCGCTGTCGATTACGATCCTGTTTTCGCTCTCGATACGATTCAGGTCCCGTTTCGATTCTGATTCCTTAACACTTAACGCGCATAAAGAAGTTTTTGCATAATACTGCATCAGCATGTCGTTGACGCGGTTACGCGAACTTGTAAGATTTCACCCGCTCCGAAGACTGCCTAATTCGCCTATAGAACTTTTCACTTCAATAATGTATGATTATTCAATGCTCTCGCTATAATTGAACGAGTGCATAATAACGACGTACAGTGATGACGGTCAAATGGTGGGCGCGTTACTATCGAAGCAGAAGCTAAAGGATTCGACACCTATTCACGGGCGAGTAGATTAAGCCAATTGCTCCATGTCTCGTAAGGCGGAGGGCATATTAAGTCGTTGGTGCCGGATCTTGTCGCCGCGTCGATGGTAACGACCGTTAACAATTCCCAGCCCGTATTAGATCAGCGCGAAGAATTTAATATCCAAACCTCTCTATTTGAAATACGACTGTGGCAGGGTTCATCGTTCGACCGAGTTGACTAAGCATTTGACATGCTTAGGAAATCAATTATGTTGTTATTTATTTAATATTGAATTACTGATATTGGTTTTTGTTATATTAGAAATTTATTATTTGTATTCTTACACCCTACGTGTAAGTGCTCATTTTTAACTTCTCTCTGTGAAAATTGAAGAAAATAATCAGAAAATTGGGAAATTACTGTTTTCAGTAAGATTTTTAAAATCGAGTTTTCATCAGATTATGACGTTTTACGGTTCTAGGAATCTAATCCGACCATCTTCCGAATAATGTCAACCTATCATCAATTTTCAACAAATTTTGACGTTTTAGGGTCCTAGGAAGATTCCTAAGGCCTTAAACGTTAAGATCTGTTGGAAATTCGGAAAATTGTTGACATATGTATGTTAACCATTTTACAAGTATAATCATTTTCCGAGTATTGTCTATATGTTTGTATGCACGAGGGTGTATGTTGAAAAAAAATTCTAAAAGTGTTTCTAGAATATTTTTTAAACTACACCGATAAACTCCAAAGTAGCTTTTTTTGCTTAAAAACTACGTCTATCCTTGCAGACTGCATCAAAACCGGTAGATTAGTTCGTGAGATGCCGTTAACGATAATTCGAAAAAAAGTTACTTTTAAAAGTAATATGTGGAAATTTTATGGATTCACGTTTGGTAGTCGGTCATATTAATCTCTTTAAAAACCCATGCTGGATATTCTAAAGCAGATCAAAATTGAGCAAGGTGTTTGTACGTATCATATCGTAGTTCAAGTTTTTGAGCTTGGAGAACTTAAAAAAAGCATTAAAATCGACTTTTACACGTGATGAGGTCAATAATATTTACTATTCCTTTATTTTTGAGCATTGAGCTCGAAAATAGTAAGAAGTTTCAGCAATAGCATGCAGGGTCAACCATCTTTCAAATTTTTGGGTTCGATGAGCTCAAAAACTCATAGGCAATATTTATAACTTAAGAAACGCAAAGGCATACCGATAAATATCACAGCGGGAAGTATTGGAGACTACTTCTGCAGGGTCAATTGTTTTTCAGATATTTTTTATGTGCATGTGTACTTAAAGTACTTATCGTATAAGATAAATAGAAAAAGAATTCAGACTAGCAAAAATACCATGCGTTGTTTTATGTCAAGTAGCATAAAAAACATGCCATTATGCGTGGATTTGTCCATTGCTTTGTTTTTGGTATTAAATAAAAAGTGAATTAAATTTCCATAATTCTTCAGCATTACTTAAATTATAATTAATATTGGCTTATCATATGAAAATCATTTTGTCAACTTTTTTTAACATCGTTACAGTCTTACATTAATTTGGCCATTATATCAACAAAAACGGAATACTTATAAATTATGCAAGTTTTAAATTACAAAAATGGTAAATGAATTAAGCACTACGTACTTATGTTGATTGGTGTTGTCAAGTTTTATATCTCCTATTATGTTCCGTTGGCGAATATATAATACTTCAATTAAATTACATAATTATGCGAGAATGATTTTCTGTTTAAACGGAACGATTTTGTTTGAAGTTTGAAGGGAACGATTTTTGACATTTTTCTAAGCATCGATATTTGTAATATCATCAATATCGTCTATTAGCTGTACACTATTCTCATTTAAAAACATATTAAATCTACAATTATAAAACGAATCATCATTTCGGTGTGCTTATTCGAGAACAAGATACAGGTACTCACGTTTGAGTTTTATCTTGATGCTGTTTTTGGGACTCCAAGACGAAAACAATCCAGCTATATCGACAAAACCACGAACGTTCATTTAACGTAACAAATCCACGTTTTTCAGAGAACTTGCCATGATCCGGGACACATGCGAGCTTTTTAAAAACCACTCTCTTTTAAATTTTAACGAGATAATATTCAACTGAACAGGTAAGCACAACACAATGACCTATGCGCACGCGCTGCCCGTCAGTTAGTGCTTCCTATTGCCACTAGCTGGCGTTGCCGGCGGGAGCGGGACGGGTATATTTCGGCCGTGGGTGCAAAAGAAACGAACTACCGTAACAGCCTTAAAGCTCGTATTAACTTGAAGGTTTTATGTAGGTGGGTTATTCACTGATTATGTTAGAGTCAGGTCAGAGTTTGAACTATTTGAATTATGTAATGGCTTATGATCGATGTGGTGTGAAAATTAAACGATAAGTTGAATTTGGTCCTGTTTTACGGCGAAAAAAACACATCACTTTGTATTTTTAAAGTCTAGATATCTTAAAGCATAAAATTAATCCAATTGCAGGACGTTTATAATCTTAATGATTCTATAAATACATAACTGATGGAATCGAATAAATTTAATTGCAGAGGTAATTATTAATTTCTGTTCGAATCTCACTTTTCCACGTTAAGGGCGTGGTCCGTGTATATTAAGTGATTTATTGGAATTTAAAAAAATCGGCTAAATGAAAGTCGTTTGCAGTCAAATACAAGTCCAACTTATATTTGGTCGATTGGGTTTACGCCTAACGTACTTTTTTAAATTACTCCCTTTTATTTATTTATTAATAATTTAATTAATCCCCCTTCTAGTTCACAACCGATTGATAGATAGTCAACCTGTATTGATTGTACTTTTATACAGTATAAATATTCTATAAAAAAATTAAATAACAAATTTTTAATTTTTTGTATTTTTTCAATTTGTATTGTAGAATAAATTTTTGTATTTTTTTCTACAAGTCTTTGTATAAATTTAATATCCCCAATCTAGTAATATTCATATTAATCTATGTTCCCAATATTAAATATTTTAAATTAAATAATTTCATAAGTAAGTAGGTGCATTAATATTATGGTATGTTTCTAAATTCCTTTTTTAGGTAAAAGAGTACTAGATCGTTGAAAATGTTTAATATTACCTTTACTCTTAATTACACTTATGTAATAAATATTACAAAATTTGATATAGATACACTTTAAATCGCATGTGAGGAGTTTGATTTGCAGTAATATTTACAACCGTGATGTATGTCTTGATCTACGTATACTTTTATCGTGCTAAGTTTCAAATTTGTGTATTTCTTTCAGCGAATCGGTTAAGTAGTAAATTAAATCGACGACAGCCTACAGCTTCTATGGTTGGAATGGAAACACGGACACAAATACATTTGTGATCTTATGAGTGCTTCGTGTTCCTCCTTTGAGATACGGGACACTGAAGAAATTTTCGAAATTTCACAACCTTTTGAAACCAAGATAGATTACCAGTGAATTTTCGTAATTGCCAACTTAATCGTGTTGGAAGTCCCGTATCGATTTGCGGTCATAGTACACGGCATATTGGCTCCTGACCTTACAGGTTTATAGCGTGAGCGTGGTAGAACATGTTTTCCGTTGCAAATAGAAAAAATTGTCTTAGAATAATGCGGTCAATTAGTTACACAACTAATTACAGATCAGGTGGAAGTTGCCCGCCGACGAAAAGGATCTTGCATCCGGGAAATAAGGTTTAACAATTTTCGAATGTAGACAAATATTTTAATATGAAAAATGTAGTATGTGTTTATTTATATAAGAAAATATATCAACAAGAGTACAGTTGCGATGTGTATGAATGGTTTTAAACTTTTGTTGTTTACGCCAAACCATAGACGTGTCCTAGTGTAGTCTTACAGTGGACCGTAGGCAGATAGTCGAGAATTTCACTATACGATTTCTGGATGTATTTCATTTTGGATGATCGCAAAAAGACAGCGAATAGTCCTGTCGATGACGTCGAGTCATACCATAAGTTTTAGAGTTTATTTTGGTATGGTACAAAAACCTAAAACTCTTTCAATGCTAAAGCAATACTCGTCGACTTCATCTCAACGTAAGTGTGTACTTTAGGTATTAACAATAATAGTGATTATTTAAATACAAGTATACGTAATGCTCATTAATATCATTATGTCTATTGTTAAGCAAATGCTAACGTAAAAGCTTTTTTTCTCTAATGACATAGCTACGTCGTAATTAGCGAGCCGTCGTCGAGACGCCCTCTGGCGGGATAAGCACTTGATCACGAAAGCTAGCACAGGAATCTGATTCAACATTTTCGAAGGGGGAGAGATTGCTATTTTTTTTTTGTTACGAGATTCAGTCCGCTCGTCTGCGTTCGCGCTGAGACGAATTTCAACTAAGCGAGTAAATTGTAAGGTGAAAAAAAATGTACTTCAAGCATTTCTCATTTTATGGATTACTACAGTAGTTAGGTCTGTGTCTTCATATCAAAGTTTCGATCGTCGAAAGAAGCAAGCGATGAATGACGTATTCGAGTCATCAGTGTGTCGTTTTCGAACCGGAATTAAATCGAATGTGAATTGTATTTGAGTCGAATTTAATTATAATTATATTAGAATAAAATTTGAAACTAATTCAAATAAAATTTGAGGAATATTTGAATTGAATTTGATCAAAATATAAATTGGATTGGAATCGAATTTGAATTAGATTAGAATTGAATTTGAATCAAAACCGGAAGGTATCTCGTTCGATACTCGTTCAAGGGCAAATTCATGGGCGAGTTTTTAATTTAAATCAAATTAAACCACTGATGGGTATGAACCGTTTTCATGAAGACACTAAGATAATAAATAAAATTTTAGTTTGAGTAACGATTGATTTTGTTTTTTATGAACAAGCTGAAGCATTAAAAAAAATCCATCACATAAAACTTTGAATATGCAAATTAGTACATTAATTAATAAAAAAATAGTTCAGCACTATAATACTATTTAAGGAATTCTTATGAGTGCATAAAGAGTCAAGTCGGCATCAATTGTGATTTCAAAAAAGAAACAACACCTCTATACACTAGGCATTATGTATATGTTTCCATCAAACGTATATAAGTTTTGAATAGTATTTGTTTTGTGATTTACTAACTAGCTTTTGATAAGTGCCACTACTAGGTAGTTATAAACCAAGGAATCGACTCAGCAAGAGATCATCTGGATCATTTCCGGTTTCAAACGGCTAAGAATCCAAGATATTGCTATGAATATGATACATAACAATAATAATAATATACACTCACGCTTACTTTCAGAAACGTAACCAGAGACTATATATATATACGAATATGATACATACAATCAAAATTCACATTAAACTTATAGAGAAATGTTAAGCGTGTTAAATATACGGATTGTAAATAAAGGGTTTGAATTTGAATCGTATCGAGTTCAATATTTGTTGCGACCGAATGCGGACAATGATTTAGTCGCATGGTGGTTAACTGTAACTAAACGAAACAGGTTACGCGCCTACCAGTTGCCTGATATTTGTGATTAAGGAAATCTATAGAGAAGTTCACGTTTTAAACAAAAAAAAAAGCATTAATTATAACTACACACAAATACTGTTCTTATTAAGGTTAAATGCATTTTTAGTGGAAGAAAGTTTATGGAATATACTCCTAAACTGACAATTTTCATCTAAATCGATTCAATTTAGCGATGGGAGCAATCATGTCATCATGACGACTACCCCAACAAGCGGAGTGGCGAGTGGTCGAGATCTTTGCCAGTGAACCGGAATGTGTCAGGTTCGAATACTGTTCACGGTCCAATTAATAATCTACGCCTTAAAGAGTACATTAACCCCAAACACCTTAAAGAGTACTGCTAGCAACCCTCAATCTGCGTCTGCGCCGGCATGGTCTAAGCTTATTCGTCTAAAATAAAATTATCGTGCGAGAGTATACCGCAACAGGACCACAGTACAAACCTGACACATCAGTAATGATATGTATAATTATAATTGCAAAAAGGATGAATTTATGCAATTGAAATGCAATAATAGGAAACTTTCCACTTATGCACTCGAAAAGTACTCGTAACTTAATAACATCCTAAGACATCTATAATATCTACAAGACGTCGATCGGTAACAATTATATTATAATTGTTAATGGTTTTAAGATAGGTATTCGATATCATTTGGGTTATAAAATGAGGGTTTTTTTTTAACCGAAGAGCGAATACATACCTTTGATGTATTCCCTCTTCGTGTTGCAACCGAAATATATTCATTTTGGATATGAAACGCAAATCCGATATTGTAATGTATGTGCCTGACGCCGAATGAAATACATATTTGCCAAAATCTATTTCAGTAACTAAATTCAGGGATGAAAACGAGAAAAAAATTCGGCTATTTCTCCGTTAGAAGTAGACCGGAAAATAAGGGAGTAGCCATTGTGGATATTGCAATTTGATAATAGCATAACTCTGAAGATATCTGTTTTCAATACTTGGCACCATCTTATTAGATATGTAAAGAGATTGAATAATACTTTCCATTGGACTTGATTATGTTCTTGTAGGTAACTTTTGGGACTTAAAGGATAATCAAATTTAATTAAATTGTGAACTATATTTAAACACGATGCATAATTTGATTATCTTTAATAAAAAATGTACTAACAAAATAAAAATTAAATAATGTTCCCATTTAAGCCTTAAGTCATATTTTAATTTAATATTAATAGTATATTTCTTTTAAACAGAGATAACAATAACAACTATCATATCGTTTTATAGAACATGTTTATCATTTAATTTTTATCAATACTTTTTTTTAATATAGCATTTCAACTCTCTAAGAAATGTTAAATGAAGAAATACATTTGTACCTTAACACGATAACGTAATTGGAGTAATGTTGAAAGTCCAACTCATTCCTGACGAACTGATAGTCGGCCTAAAGCGATTTCGAGAAAAATTTACTTCAAATGTCACAAAATGTACCTACACTGATAATAGAATTAATGAAACATTCCGCATTAAGAAACATTGTCATTTTGTGAAACAGCGGAAAATGCTCCTTCTATTAGAGAATGCTTTGCGCTGAATGCTCAATTTATATCTTTTAAACATTTAATATTTTATAGACTTAAATAAACAGGTTTTGATTCAATAAAAAAGTCTAAATATCTGTTTCAGTGCTGGGTTATACATAACTCTAGCGTGTAATGCAACCTTGCATATGCGTTACGAATGAATTTGATCCTTTGAACGATGACTCGTCGTATATGTATAATATGCAAGCGAAATACCACTCATTCAATCATCACGAGATTCCCAAAACTGTAGGTGCGATTGAGACAAAAATTGGTCTGATCCAAGTGTGTGTAAAGTAGGGATCCATTAAGAAAGTATTTTTTTTTTTTTAATTCTTCACCTTTTAAAGGATAAAGGGTGGCTAAAAGGTGTCTCAGATAGTCGAGACTAAGGGCCGAAATTAGTTTAAATCAAGAACAGTACCGGAACCGGAATTGAAAGTAAGAACAAGATTGATAGTGACAGCAAGGATCTTTTCGTATAAAAGATGAGGGAACATACTCTACGTCTGTGCGGGCGAAGCCGGGATAGAAAGCTAGTTATTGATGAAACCGAAACGATGTCTGGAATATTCTTGAAATTCAAATGTAGACAAATAAAAGTCGACAATGCCAAGTCTGTTTATTTATTATGCAAAATATTATTATACATAATGCTATTGATGTTACTGTCTACCATTGTTAGAATTTCGCGATATTATGTGGAATTAATTATCGCTTCGCTTTTACGCACTAAATGAACCGCCGTAAATTAATCGTTAGGTTTTTTAGCTAAAACTTACAAACAACTTCAGGTAAATGCTTTGGAATGCTAGTAACTGTGAATGTGAATAAATTATAATATTTGTCATATGCCTTTGGTGCACGCAAAAATAAAGTGAACGTAAATATTCGACTTATGCAATCGACTTCTGTAACTTGATCAGATAAAATGTGAAATTCATTAAGTGATGTGTTGCTCAATTTCTATAAAAATATTATTATTTTTACAATAGCAGTACGAGTGGTATTGAAACTAATTAACCATACATTTGTAGATTCAGCCAAAATGTTAAACAATTATCACCGTATCAATGTTTGCATTGTGCGCGGCCGCAACGGCTAGAAGTAATTTACAAAGGTATTTATAATCAATTTACTGATCGAATGCGCAAATTTACGTTCTAATTTACATCTAAATTGTCACTGAGAGTACGCGGGCACCCGCTCAGTTCCAAAATACACCACGCTCGTATTATTATGTTAAAGATTTAATCAATTTATATTCACGTTAACGTTACTACTAGTAGAAAGTAACTACTACTACTACTACTACTACTACTACTAAGTAGTCCATCTTCTAAATATATTCTAGATAATGGTGTTTCTGCATCGCCGCCCCTTGAGCCGGAAGATAGCGAGTTGACCACGGCCAAATTGATCAGTTCAGTATCAACCTTATAATAAATAATGAAAACGAATAAAAAATGCTTCTGTATATCGTAATCTTAAGTAATTACGATAATCTTGATCTATAACCAATTTTTAAATTTGTATTGCTAATAAATAAATGTTTTAACGTTAGTATTACCATTTGTATTACCAGAAAAAGGTATATAATTTGATTTTTTCCCCCTACTTATTCTGCAGAAATCTGTTTGTTAATAAAGGACTTTCTCGAAGTTTGCCAATTCGTTCGGGATCGGACTATGTGAGACGAGTAAGGATCAGCTGTATTTAGGTTCTGCGTAGGGTCTCCCTCTTAATCGTTTTTTCTTATGGCGGTCTATCCGCGCCTTAACCGCTGTGATCCTATCTAATCTCGAAAATACACTATAAGTCCGGCCCCACTTTCATTTTAATCCTCGAGCTTGTATTAGAGCATCATGTTGATATGCCATGTTTATCATGCTCTTAATTGTACATTAATATGTGATTATTTTATTGCATGCTTGAAGCGCGAGTGTAGGTATGTTTTTACTGTCGCCTGAAAATCGCGTCTACACTGAGTGTGACCATGATAACTAAAAAACTACTTAACTTTTAAACTTAATTTCTTTTTCAATCTCATCAATAATCAATTGGGAATAACTGTATTGAAAATCACAGTTTGGTATAGTACCGATTAACTGTAATTGAATTTTTTAACTAGCAGTTATTCATGTTTTGATCCGCCATTTCAATTAAATACATATCTAAAATAGAGGTTGAGATTGAGCGTGAATTTTTTTATTTTGCATTATGATGTCTAATAAATATGAAATTACCTATCCTTTTTTCGATTCAAGTTTACTAAAATACTATTTAAAAATCAAAAATACAAAAGAGAATTTTTGGTGAAAAGCTCATATGTTATCATAAACTTCTAATTTAAATAACATACGTACGGCACGAGCGCTTAAGGCATGCACATTTGGTGTTACCAAATTGTTAAATCTACTAACGTACTTACAAGTACATACATGTAAATAAATAAAAATTAATGCCCCTAAAGTTAATTTCTGTTTCGTATTTTGTTGGGACGAAACACCTTCCACGCGGCTTACGATAAAAGTTGACTGGTGGAAATCGTAGCATAACGAAAAAGTGTTATGCTATCTTCGTGCCACGTTCTCTCTCTCCCCTCATTTTTCTATCTCTTTTGAAATTTATTATTTAGTACTTTTTATATAATTTATATTTCACTATTTTATATTTAATTTTTAGTAAATTAATATTTTTTCTACAATGAAACTCGATTACATTCTTTACTTTTCATTATATATATGGAAATAAAATTTCGTTTGTGACGGAGGACCTCTTCTGTACGCGTAGTTTTTTGACGTGACAACGTCTTAAATTAGGTTGCGGCTGGGAGTCACTTATGAAAAAGTGTAACGCTCGGTAACGTTACGATGAGTCACCGAACGAGAGAGAGGCCCGCCGAATGCCTTGCGTCTCTCTCCCACTCAACTATGATCGGTCTGCCGCGCGCGCAGCACTAGAGAATTAGTGCATAGCTTGCAAATGTATTGCAAGTTATTGTATGTATATTTGTATATAAATACGTATGTATGTGTAAAGGTAAAAATAAAATTTTGTTAATATGAAATTCAGTGCGAGATTCTTTGTATAAATTAATGTTTTAAATATAATTCTTTGTATAAATAAATGTTTTAAATTGTTACTATTATTTCATCCTTCTTCCTACTATACGAATGAATATTCACATTAAAATGATTTTACCATTCAAAGTCGTTGTCACGTAAAACTTTCGCCCGTATACCGACTTTACAGGCAACCAATTTTTTTTTCTTTAATTTCCGTTTTTGATACTACTATTTTGATACTACCGGTACTAAACATTTTAAATATTTGTAATAGGTACCTTAAACCGCGCATTTGATGTTGAACTTCTCTGTATGATGTTTCATGTTTTAGTGTATATATTTTCTATTTAGCATGTAAAATCTTAAATATGTATAATAATTATCCGTGGTTCACGATATTAGTAATACGCATAAATATCTATGTATAGTTATTGTAAATCCTGTACTGTTTGTAAATCCAAATATAGAAACCGATAAAAAATAAAAATAGTTGTGTCCATTTTCATATTTCTAGTTCCTTGATTTTTAGATACAAGGCAATAATCATCTTGTTTAGTACGAGTGCTATTATAGGTATGTATTTAATACTCTCCCTATGGACTGTACTGTTTTTTTGATGCTGTTGGTCATAAATAATTTTTAAACCTATTAACATTTTAAGTGCCCGTTACCAACTTCATGAATGAGGTTAGTAACTGGCATTTGAAATGTTTAATCGGATTCGGCTCGGAAACTACTTCGTGTTTGGTTTTGCTTACATAACTTATTTTGTAGGAAATTGAATCGCCTACAAAAAAATTAATATAATTTTGGTGTAAGGTTAGAGATCTATAATTTAAAAATGAATCACAAAATGTGTTGGTAAGAGCATAACTCAACAACGCCTGGACCAATTTGGCCAATTCTTTTTTTTAAATGTTCGTTGAAGTCCCAGGATGGTTTTTACGGCGAGAAAAATTCGAATGATTGCCGGGAAAACCCTAAAAATAGCCCTTTTCTTTTTCCCATACAAACGTTTTCTAACTAAATTGTTGAGTCAATTTGAACTTTATTGCTATTCAATAAAATTCATACTAAATTACAAGCACTTATTGTTGTCTAAGCAACGTAGGTGTGTTTCTGATATCAAAGAGTCAATTTGCACTTTATTACTGCCGCACTAAGTTCAAATTCAAACATATCGTTCAAAACAGTTTGCGTGTTGCGTTGGAGGATCTATGTCGCGTTCGAAACTCAACAAAATATCGTGAATCCAACCAAATTGAATTGTCACAAAATGCTACATATCATTAGTATTAATTTTCAATTTGGTCGGCTTCGTAATATTATTTCTTTTGTTTTAGTTTCGGCATGCGCCATAAAATGCATCAGTTTTTACGTCATTACATCAGTCAAACACAAATCGCATTACCAAGTGTTTAATTATTTTTAATTATTAATTTAATATCCCTATATGTGCAAAATTATTTAAATACATACTATAATATTATGTAAATGAGATGAACACGGTATGATATAATAAATATAGGAAAATGAAAACTTTACACACATACAACATTGGTATGGCTAAAAGGATTTGACTCCAAGTCATATTATATTGGAAAACCATCAGATTTGTTTGTCTATGCGCCAGGTAATCAAACAAAAAACATCGTATATCACAAAGCACTACAATGAAAATAAAACTGATTTTTGTTAATAATTATGATTCATTTGATTAACAATAAAGCGATTACTTAATTTTAAATGCTTATATACGTTTTATTTAATTATTTTTTATAACAGATTCATGATTTTGTATGTATAGTATTGCAAACTTATCAGTTCAGGTGGATTGTGCTATTGAAAATGAATAATCTTCCAGTTCAAGAGAATTTATTTCCCCGACTATAAAATGGGTAGGAACGAAAAATTGCTACATTCCAAATCTTTTTGACAGAACGAAGTCTGTTGGGTCCGCTAGTTTACTATAAAAATAATAAAATAGAAACATAAAAGTCGAGAAAAAAAATTTATTTTAGTTCCACCTATTGCTAATAGAATATTGTAAAATGCCGCGAAGCTATAGATAATTGGCAAAAAAAAAAAATGACAATCAGCTTGTTAAAAAAAATTTGAAAAAATTTCGGATTCATGCAGCGTACACTTAAAATAAAAAAGAAAATTCGCGCTTTCGTATAGCCACACAATTAATTCTTACATCTTTTTATTGAGTGTTTCGTATAATAATCATGATCTCGACCCTCGTCAGCCTTTTCCGACGCCTTCCAGTCCCACTCCCGCTGTCTATTTAAATTTTGGTTCCGTTCTCGATACGAAAACCGGATTAGATATCGATCTCGATCTTATTAATGATTTATTCATCGATTATGCGCCATGAAATAATTTTCTGTTGCGGTCCTGATCTTATTATTCATTCGAGTACTAATTAAAAAAGTAGTAGTGTTGTAATAAAAGTAAGTAAAAAAAGTAGTGATAGTAGTAATTTTGTGATGTTTACTGTGATGTATATTTAAGTGTGTAGTATATGTGTGGGTGACTATGGCTTCGTAACCCCGAAACATAAATTTATTCATAAGATCATAACGACAAAAAAAAAAAGGTTAAAGTTATATGTTTGTTATCATTGAACGCTGAAACGAGATGAATTGATAGAATTGTGGCAAAAATTTGTAATTATAAAAAAAAATAAATAAGATAAAACTTAACTTATAACTATATGGATAATCGAGCTATCTAACAGTTAATGATTTTTTTTTAATTTGTTCAGTTCAGTCCAGAAAAAACAAACTTTTAGATCTTTATAACGTCTAATGCAAATTGTGACGTTAGTTTCTGTAAGCAATTTCGATTTTCCGCGCCTGCTTTTGAAATGCAGGCGGCAAGCGTCCGCCCGGCGAAAGCCTTGGTGATCTAAAGGCATTCCATTACTCCGATCTAGTTCGCTGAACACTGAAAATGTCAATTGAAATTTTTTATAATTTATGAATCTACTAAAGTTATCAGAATTTTCGTATATTGAGACAAAGGATTTTTATTCATTTTCTTTAAACCCATCGTCCACAGTGAATATGAAACGGCCGAAAGAGAGGGAAAGAGAATTTATATTTGCCTCCCGTATTCAAGTTTATGCTAACAGTGTCCTGTAACTCTATTTAAACTTAGAATAAATTAATTTGGGTCCTTGCTCAGACTCTTGTCGGGGAATCAGAAATTATTCTGATCCCGCCTTCTTCATTTGTATGAATTTTCCGATTCCGCTGAAAATCCTGTTTGCTTTTAAGCTCTTCGAATTTGCAGTGGAATAATATATACAGCCTGTTTTTTCTTCTGAGCATTAAATGGTCTAGGCGGCGTAACCTAAAACTCAATACCATACAATTTTTCAGAATATAGTCTGGTACTCATTCAATCGGTCTCTTTCATTATATCATAGTTTACAAGACGACGGTCTTTACCTACAATTGTTTCTCACTTAGTACATTATATTTATAAATAAAAAAAAATACGATAAAAAAATCACATCGTAATAAACGTATGCGCATGTAACACTTTTATATTTCGAAGCAGGTATACGATAGCGCCCGCGAATAACGCAGCTAAATCACGCCCTTCATTGTGAATGCGCATCGCGCGAAAATGAGAAAATTTATTATTACTCGGAAACTTCTCAAAGGCGGAATTATTACGAGTTGGGGAAATCGTGTACTCGCGGTGTAGAAGTAAGGGCTTGAGGCTATGGTTTTCCCTTTTATGGTACAGTCTGAGTTTACATCCGAACGAATAGGCCCGGCGAGATTTATTTTTGATTTCGACTAGATGTAGGTTTCGTCGAAATTGGATTTTTGAGATACCATTAATATGAAGTTAAAGATCAGACTGACATTTTTCACTTCGAAAAAAAACTAAAATTAAAGTAAGAAAAGTACTGAACCGATCGGTTGTCGATTGATCGGTGTTATCGAATCATCAATAGCAGTCAATATAAGTGATTAATGGCGACCATATGACGCGTCTACAGAATGAAATTGCGACTCTAAATAAATTACAAGTATTAAAACAATTCAAAGGAAAAAGTTTGTTCATTGTCATGAAGTTTCAAAGAACCCTTTTAATCTCGGTTAAGAGATTACAAAGAACCTTTTAAAAATATTTAAATTACGGTACCCATTGAACCATATCAGCAGAATCTAATCATGGCAGGAGTCAAAACAATGTAGTTGTAAATCGATTCTACAGTTTTCTATGTTGTAACGTTTCTGACTATGCTTTTTATGGCCGCACGCGGTGCGGCGTAGACGCGGTGTAGAAAGGGCCTGTAATTTGCATGCATCGCCCGTACGGGCTACATGATAGAATGCGTTATTAGCAATACCATGCGCATAATGAATCATAAACAAACCATCTGTTAGTGGAATATTAAACGCGGTCCAGCATGTGTTCTGGCGGTAGATGGTTTTTTTTTTGTTCCGTACCTAGAAGATGAAAAATCAACTTTCTTGATGAGATTTTTGGTATTTGCCTATCTGTAGAAGGAAATCTTTGTTTATAATAATATTGTTTTTAAAATGATAATCGATATAGTAGTAGAAGTCATTCGATCGCATATGTTCCCCTTAAAAGTTTTTTTTTCAATAAATTTAAATATGGGGCAAAATCAATTAACTATGATTTTCTTTTAGTATTATATGTATGATGAGATGTATATACAGTTTTACAGTGTATACTGTAAGGACCGTGAAAAAGGATGTACTTCATCTCGTATCAGTTTCTCGGTTTTATTTTTGGTTTAAGATTATAAATTTACGGAGAAAATAATATTTTCACTACTTCTTAAAATCAAGGTAAAAAAATATTTGAAACAATATATGTTAATAATAGACGTAAATCTTTACAGAAATAAATAAGATTTTTCGCTTTATACCCTTTCTAATTTTTTATTAAATTACAATCCCATATATATGGGATTGTAATTTAACCCTTGTTGTTCGAGACTGAACCTCGTTGGATCGGTCTTTTATAACACCATTGTCCACAGTCATTTAACGTCTGTAAATAAATTATATGACATTATTTTAATGTGATGTATTTATTTTAATTAATGGCCGGTAACACATCACACCGCAGGATACAAGCATGTGATTTTACAACTCATGTAATCCTCGTTTCTAGCAGACTATTTTATTACGAATATTATCACGTTATGCATTGACATTGCTGTAATGCGGTGGCGGTGTAGCCAGCGCGCAGTTATCGAATTTGAAACAGGGTAACGGGGTCGATCCCCGAGCGAAAGCGAATCAGCTAATGAGTTCGTTAAAACTTAAGCTTAATTAAAGAATTTGATCTGTACCGCTGAGAAGTATTCACAAATTGCGTGGCGAATTGTAATTTATTTATCTTTGCCTCTGCCAAGACGTGCACTGCTATCATATATCTACCGCCTATATTTCCACGACCTAGGCGAATGTCGTGCCATGCTGCGACGTACAGTTAGTGGTAGCCACTCGAAATCCTTTTTTTCCTCAGCGGTTATGTGTTCTACGAGCGATGTGAATTCTGAACAGATTGACGAAGCCACTAAATGACCTCGGTGTCATGCCCAAGAAAGATCAGCAAGCGAATCAAATATGGGTAATAAGAAAATCATCTTGAATGCTCTTGATGTCTAGTTACGGTCTAGAACTGTCCGATCGAGATAAGGTGGATTCAATTTCGATGAAGACGTTACATCAAGGATTCAGCTCAGCTGGTCAGCAGTCGGCAAATAATGTGACATCTTCGAGTTCAATTTGCGTCAGTGTCTAAAAACTAAAGTCTTTGAACAGTTCATATTGCTAGTGATGATGTAGGGATGCTGAATTTGGTCTCGTACTGTTGTTTTCATGAAAACCGACCGACATAGCGTTTCTATAATTATTAAAAAATATCTCACAGTGAAGACCGATCCATAATGGAATAGCTCGTGAAAATAGAGTATGATAAGAAATTATTAAGGCCATAGAGATTCGATTCTTAGGCATAATATATGTGGACGCTTATATTTAGCAGTGGACGTATAATGCCTGATACGTTGTGTGTTATATAATTCATAGACAGAAGAAACGGGTGTGAAAGAACAATGTAGTTTGAAAAAAACATCCAATATAGTACCAATATAGCTTGAATATAGCAATATAACAATGGAAGTATTTAACGACCATACCAAGAGAAAATATATGGGACGCCACAAATATTCATTATAATATAGTAACAAGACGGTCTTTTAATATTACCACAGAAGTGCGTTTTTTTTCGGCATTGGTGACACGACACTTATGGAATAACATGTTTTGAGTTTCCACAGCGAAGCCTCCAGTTACAACCTTCAAACCGTACAAACGTACCTGCGCTCAGTAATCAGATGGTTTTCCGCCCGACCGCCTACAAATTACCCAATTAAAGATATCGCAGCTTCTGATAAAGGCGGTTAATTACTCCGTTTCTCTTATCCAGATTTAGGGTTCATTTTTTTGTCAATATATTTAACAGTTTTACTTGGAAAATTATGGTAACGAAACAGTGAAAATTGAAATATTCTTATTAAAAAAATCGCTTACTGTAAAGGATTACGTCCGTGAATAAATATACTTAATATTTTTGTGAACTAATGAAAAATCAGTTTTTAATAAAGACACATTAGCTTGTTTTAAGTGAGTTTTAAAATTCGATCGAAAAATAAATGGACTTCCCAAGAATAATTTGGAAGACGTTCAAAGACAAAACTCGTCTTAAAGCCACTGTTTACCGTTGAACAGTGAAAAAATTAATAAAATACATACGAAGAGTTCATGCGTGTACTGAAGATTAAATAGGAAAGTTGTACATGAAGTTCTACATAAGCATCTTCGCGTAAGAAGGATAATTTCAGGCTGGGTACCGTCCAATGTAATACAAGCTCTGAATAGTATAGTGCCGTGACACAATAGCCATATTTAAAGTAGGCCCGTTAACTCGACAATAACAATCAATATTGATCAAATTTAGTCAACTGATAGAATTCATTTTTGCACAAGATTTAAGTTACCGTTTATATCTTTGTATGTTTATGACTCCTTATAACTAGAGAATGTGGAGGTCATTAATTTTATTTTATATTGTCGTCTGTGCTTATTGTTCGCTATGTTTGGAGAAGGAGCGGTGTTAGAGTGGACGATAAAGGCTGATAGGAAGGCGGTGAGTAATGTGGTGTGAGAGGGCGGAATAGAGCGAAAGCGAAAGTAAGAGCGTGTCAACAATCCGATTGTAACTGTATGATTAATAATAAACATTAAATAATAAGAGAGTTACAATCAATTAATACTTCAGGGTATTTACAATGCGTATTTGTCAGTAATTATATCCTATTAATAAAATATTACGAATGTAATACTTTATGGCGATGTTTCATTGTTTGTAACTCGATCATGCATAAACAGTTGGACAGATTTAAATGAAATTTAGCACACAGATAGAATATTTTTTGGATTATACCCATACTATTTTATATTTTCTATTGATACGTTTTTGTGCAATAACAAGAAATAGCGCGATTGGATAAGAGCGACGCAGGATTGAAGTAGAGAAAAATAACTGTGAAGTCAGAAGAACTTAAATCGAAAACCGAATCAGATTGGTATTAAGATTATTTGTCTTGATGTAGAAAGTGTGGAAGTAATTATATAACCATGCGGGCGGAACCGCGGGTAAAACCTAGTTATTAGTATTGAATCTTTTTTTTACTATTTATTAGGGTTCCAAGTCAAAATACTAAAAACGGAAGTCTTATGCTTTCGTAAGGTCCACCTGTCTGTTCATCCGTATGTTACAAGCATTTTATTCAAAAACTACAGGACATATATTGATGAAATTAATAGTGTAAGTGTCTTGTATAAGCCGCTATCTAGTTTGGTAGTTAAATAGCAAAAATAAATATTTTTAGGGGAAGCATTCTGCACATGTAACAAAAGCTGAAAAACATTTGTTTCAACAAACATCAATGTGTGGCACATATTTCGACAGTTCTTTTAAAAACAGTAAAGTTTTTTAGAAATTTTTTTTGATTATGTAAGTAATTAGGGAAATAATCGCTAGGAAAGTAACAGAAAATGTCCCCGCTCCCTATTTTCTAAACCATATATCAAAAAAATATGAAAAAAAAATGAAAGTTACAATTAATAAATGCTTTCAACGAAAATTATTTGCAACATGATCAAATATACTGTTATTGACTTATTGCCGAAAAACTGCGTTTCTCAACAAAAAGACGTAAGTTCTATGAAGATACGCTCTTTAGCTGATGCACTTTACACTAATTTAATATGTAGTAATAATCGACATACCTACTTGTTTTTCTAGTTATAGGCGACTAAAGTGCTTATAAATATTTTGTGTGGCAAACATGGAAAAAGTGTAACAACATACTTTTTTCATCTATAGTGTATTTCATTGTAGTGCTCTTGGCCAGTTTTTTATTCTTAATTAGGTTATATTTCTCTTAGTGTTATTAATAACGCTTTAGATAATGGTCGTGATAATTATATATCAAAGCAGTAAAATTCTGAATTTGCCTTTCGATTTTAAGATTTGTATTCAATTATACTAGTAATTATTTTTCACATTAAAAATACATTATTATAAGATTACACAAGAACTTTATCACAACTTTACTATAGGTTTTGACACTATAAGTAGTATTGGTTTCTAGTCAACGTTAAATCGTTAAATGGAAATTAATGGCCATTCAAAATGCAAAATGATGAAAGAAACCTAACCTAGATGATTTTTAAAATCCTATTCAATAATACCCCACTTGTCGTACATCGTTGATTTTTAGTTTTTTTCCTTTTCATAGTATAATGTCTGGTTGCCGTCATATTAAATTTTGATTACTGTCATGTTTTTAGTGACAAGATTAAGAACGATTGGCCCACAAATGTGGTTTAGGGATTGCCAAAAAGAACAAAGACATATACATAGGCTGATAAATATGTTACCTCCTTTGCGTCACGCAGCCTATTAAAAGGCAAACGTTGAGTTTTTAGACATTTGTGCATATGTGTAATTTTGTGAAGCTCTGATGTATGGTGAATTTCGGCGTTAACGACTATATATAATGTTTTTTGATCAAGTCCTAATTCTTCATCAACTATTTGCTAGTAATGGAGATAAATTATATCGGATTTTTTTTTATTGTGCACTACAAACTTTTGTTGTTTGAACATTTTTAGTATTTTTTTTTTACATAACGTCTAACATTCTTTGTTTATTCTCCTTTCGTGCCATAATCCATGCGTTTAACCGGGAAGTAATTCTACATTAAGGTGCCCTCACATGTCGTAATGATATCGATTTCGATTTTGGTCTAGGTTTATAATGTTTTAAGAAAATTATTCTAGATTAATGTGAAAAGTACTAGAGCAACTGAGTTTTCTCGGCGTATTCACCTACGTATTTTATTTATGAAGTGTTATCTTTAAGTTTTACAATACATTTGTACAAGAATTACTCTTTTAACAGTATATGATGTCAGACTTCCATAAGAAAAATTATGAAAGATTGTCTTTCGTCTAATAGTCTTTTATAGCTTACAATTGTCAGAAAAATAACTATTTTTCGATGTGCATTAATTAAAAACACGTTTGTTTACTAAATTCACTACAAAACCTTTGATTAAATAAGCTTAGTACTGTTAAAATTTGACATACATTAGTAAATTCATTGAAACCCCTGTAGTATTTCAGTGCGCAACTCCCGTTGAATGATTCAAATCGTGCCTGCTATTAACTGATAGGCGCAATCATGAGCGTTAGCGCACTAACGGCTGCAGGTGAATAATGGAAAAATACGCCAAACCGCTTCTAACTGCTGATGTCTACAGACAGATATATTAGTGTGTTTGTTTTTCTTCCTGTTATGTTAATTGTTTATTTCACTGCGGCTAAAAAATTCTTTTAAAATTCCATTGATATTTATTAAAAGAGTCGCGATCTGATTTGGGATTATAAATATTTTTAGGGTAATAATTAATACTGGAAGGTGAAATCCACACCATAGATAGCACATAAAGAAATTAATAATTTTAGAGAAATTTATATAAAAACAACATACCAACACGTTATAATAAATAGGAGTATGAAGAATTAGTTAGTTGGCTTTTACTATATAACCTTCTATTATTAAAAAAAAAATGAAAATGTCTTGGTCTATTCAACATCACATACCATTAAACGAACAATTATTTTATATATATTGTATTTATATTGGGTAAATTCGAGACGGTTATTACGATTGTGATGAAAAATTTTGTTTTGACAAAGGTTTGCTTTTCAAGTTTTTCTATATAGAGCAAGAAGCCCACGACGGTCAGACCTTCGTTATTTTATAAAAGCTGAAAGTTTGCCTATGCATGTCCCCTATACAGGTAAGAACGATCAGCGACTATAGAGTTTGGGTCGTGGTTACTTCGGCAGGTAAGAGGTAGCAAAGGTGTATAAAACAGTACCTTAAATTCGTTAGAGTATAAAGCTCAATTTTTTTATATTTTCTTCGGAATAACTTTAGAAATCTCGTCATCCATTGAGGGACACTTATGACAGTTGCTACCCCCTGCCAGACACCCCTAAACTTGAATAAATTATAATTGTACTTTCGGTAAAGTATGAAATCTGAATTTTATACATGTTACTTAGGAACCTATAATATAAAAGAAAAAAAATTATTTTGATATTAAAAAATCCAAAAATAAATTATTATATGCAAAAAGAAGTATTTAATCGTTCATATAAATTTCATCATTGTCGTCGATATTTTTATTTTCTTCGTCACTACTCCAGTCGATAGCCTGATCGTCATCAATATCGCCTTCTCCGTCGGTTTTAAAAGAAAAGTAAACAAGTTTATACAATCGTAAATATTTAAAAAATTATGTACAATAATTTGTCATAATAATTACATTCCTCATTGAGTTTTAAGCGAATCACTAACATAACTTGGTAGTTGATCTCCTTCAAACCATTTGAACTGGTATTTTTCATCTTTCAAAATGCAGCCGTTGTTGTCTGGTTGATATGTGGTCAGATTTTTCAGATGAGCATTATTCCAAATGGTACATATATAATTTGCTTTGCTCACTTGAACAGTTGTTACCTCGCGCTCGCACCTACAGCAGACTTTCAATGAGTCTGGCAAGATGTAAAAACCATTAGAATTGTCCGGTTACTGGGGTAACATCTTTTTATAGGTCCCTAAGTAACAAATATAAAATTCAGCTTTTATACTTTAACGAAAGTATAATTTATTCATTCAAGTTTAGGGGTATCTGGCAGGGGGTACCAACTGTCATAAGCGTCCCTCAATGGATGACGAGATTTCTAAAGTTATTCCGAAGAAAATATAAAAAAATTGAGCTTTATACTCTAACGAATTTACGGTACTGTTTTATACACCTTTGCTACCTCTTACCTGTCGAAGTAACCACGACCCAAACTCTATAGTCGCTGATCGTTCTTACCTGTATAGGAGACATGCATAGGCAAACTTTCAGCTTTTATAAAATAACGAAGGTCTGGCCGTCGTGGGCTCTTGGGCTAATATAGGTGTATACTCCAGAAAAATTATGTGAAAACAATGTAAATGTTGCTGTATTTAGCGCCAATTTTGAAATATTATATTGTTGCTATGGCATTGTTTCCCAATAGCAAATGGCACTACATAATATAAACTACAAATACATAAAATATTATGCTGTTTATCTATATTTTGTATTCATGTATTTATTGTTGGAAATGAACATAAGCAACTGTTTCTGCGGAAATTGGAATCTTGGTTGGTTGCAAGATGATTTCTATGGACAACGAAGACAATGAAACAACAATATCTATGATCTTTGATGTAGACTATGTCGTACTTATGTTTAATAAGTTTTGGTATCTTTGTTGTGCCTTTTGTTGTCTCCAAAACAATATAGTTTTATATGTTAAATGTCTCTATGTAATTTTTTTTATTTACCTACTATTATTGAATAAGTGAAATTAATACAAAAAATCGAATAAAATGGGGAATAAAAAATTGCATGTCTTTTGACCGATTTCAATCGCCCCCTGTTTAAAGTACTCCGTTCCACAATGTTTTTATTACCATTTAAGAGATATGGATCTTAAGCCCTTTACGTTAGCCCAATGCGGGTTAGGGACTAATAAATTTAATTTAAAAAATACAATACAATAACACGAAATAGCCCGACCCCTTTTTCCATTCAGCGGTTTGAAAGCAAAAGACAATCAAGCATTCAAACTTTGTGTACTATTTTCTCACTGTACATGGAAGTTCATATCCAGAAAGAAAGTGTTGGGAAAAAAATTGTGAAAACATTTCCGAAATATATTTAATATTCCCTGAGATTACTCACGACAATTCCTGTTTGTGGGGATCAAATACTATCCTATTTTCTAAAGTATAATTTTTTCATACAGAAGCTTCTGGTTCATGATTTCAAACAATTCAGACAGACAGACAATCATTGCAGGTCCGCTTAAAGTATTGATAATTTTTTGCGATATCAATATTATGAAATAACAAACAGAAATTTTAATTTTGTGTATAAGTCTTGAAGAATCCACAGAAATGCGTATAATACATATGTACCTTTATAATATGAAAGCTAATAGGAGTCCACATCCATCAATATTTTCAAGTTGAGGCCGGCTTCATAAGAACGTGTTGATTTTTTTTTATATACTGTTATTAAAATGTATGCAAGCAAATATTATAAATACCATTTCAAATAAAATGCTATTTTTAGTCTTATATTAAAACGTTGGTTACTAGCTTTCCGCCCGTGACTTCGTTGGAGTGGATTTATATCTTCATCTTTTGTATCGAACAATCAAGCTATAAAGTACGTTCGCGCTTTTAACTCTTGGTCCGGTAGTGTTTGATGTTTCTGATCTCGGTCCCGGTGACGCTCTGAATTATAGTTCTGAACCAAAAAACCAACTACGATCCCTGTCTCGATTTCAATAACGTTCCTGATCCCGGGTCTGTTTTCGTTTCGCTTCCAAATTCGGTACGGCTCTCAGTCACGGTTCCAATTCGTATGAAGCCTGGGCAATTTTAGTATTCACTATTAAATATGCATGTGGCTTTTTATAGAGAGAGAATTTTTAGAATCGGCACAGTAGTACGTACGGTCGAACAATACAAATATGCAGACAAAGTCTGAAACAAATGCTGTTTGACACAATAACGTTATCTTTTACCGCTAGCGAGCCGTATTGGTGAATGAACATATGCGCTTTATAACGTGGAATAACTGATTAGCTAGTATAGGATCCGGCTCAGACCTTCGAGTTCGCTGCTGGGTGTCCTACCTCTGCTCTACCTATGTAATTTAACCAACATTGAAAATTCCTTGTTATCATTACATTTTTTAATCAAAACTACATACAAAAGATATAATTTATTTTCTACCCAGCAATAAATACTTATCCACATTAATGGATTGAGCATCGTGTCTGTTTGCGTCTATTTTTACATAAAATCAAGAATAAGATAAGTTACTGTTTCTTTAAGAGTTAATAGGGGATACGATTCACATGCAAAATTTTAGAAAAAAAAAACCGGCCAAGGGCGAGTCGGACTCGCGCACGAAGGGTTCCGTACCATTATGTATAACAATGGTACGGAATTTTATTTGTTGTTAAATCTAATACTCAATTCGAAATTGTATCCATAAAGGGTTATGGTAACTAAAGAGGGCGCAGTATGTGCCAGCATTCAAGTCAATATTGCTAAACACATTATCTATTTGAGTATAAGCCGTTGTGGTAAAAATACGAGTAAGTTTTGACTTTAAGTCAATATGGTCGAAATATTTTATTAAAGGTGCATTCTCATTAGATTCCAGTAAATTTATATTAAAATCCCCGCAGACTAGAGTCGGAGGCATCGAGTGTTTACAATACATCGATGTATATCGTCCATCTTTAAAGTGAATGTTTAACTAAATATTCTGTGAATATTTCAAGCGTCTACCTGTTGCCGTTATCAATATCGAGGCAAAACGAGCAAAAAAATCACGTTTGTTGTATGGGGGCCCCCCTTAAATATTATTTTAATTTTAATTTAATTATTTGTTTCTAAAGTGAATATATAACTAAATATTCTGTGACCATTTCGAGCGTCTATCTGTTGCCGTTATCAATATCGAGGCAAAACGAGCAAAAAAATCACGTTTGTTGTATGGGGGCCCCCCTTAAATATTATTTTAATTTTAATTTAATTATTTGTTTCTAAAGTGAATATATAACTAAATATTCTGTGACCATTTCGAGCGTCTATCTGTTGCCGTTATCAATATCGAGGCAAAACGAGCAAAAAAATCACGTTTGTTGTATGGGGGCCCCCCTTAAATATTATTTTAATTTTAATTTAATTATTTGTTTCTAAAGTGAATATATAACTAAATATTCTGTGACCATTTCGAGCGTCATCTGTTGCCGTTATCAATATCGAGGCAAAACGAGCAAAAAAATCACGTTTGTTGTATGGGGGCCCCCCTTAAATATTATTTTAATTTTAATTTAATTATTTGTTTCTAAAGTGAATATATAACTAAATATTCTGTGACCATTTCGAGCGTCTATCTGTTGCCGTTATCAATATCGAGGCAAAACGAGCAAAAAAATCACGTTTATTGTATGGGGGCCCCCCTTAAATATTATTTTAATTTTAATTTAATTATTTGTTTCTAAAGTGAATATATAACTAAATATTCTGTGACCATTTCGAGCGTCTATCTGTTGCCGTTATCAATATCGAGGCAAAACGAGCAAAAAAATCACGTTTATTGTATGGGGCCTTAAATATTATTTTAATTTTAATTTAATTATTTGTTTCTAAAGTGAATATATAACTAAATATTCTGTGACCATTTCTGAGCGTCTATCTGTTGCCGTTATCAATATCGAGGCAAAACGAGCAAAAAATCACGTTTGTTGTATGGGGCCCCCTTAAATATTATTTTAATTTTAATTTAATTATTTGTTTCTAAAGTGAATATATAACTAAATATTCTGTGACCATTTCGAGCGTCTATCTGTTGCCGTTATCAATATCGAGGCAAAACGAGCAAAAAAATCACGTTTGTTGTATGGGGGCCCCCCTTAAATATTATTTTAATTTTAATTTAATTATTTGTTTCTAAAGTGAATATATAACTAAATATTCTGTGACCATTTCGAGCGTCTATCTGTTGCCGTTATCAATATCGAGGCAAAACGAGCAAAAAAATCACGTTTGTTGTATGGGGGCCCCCCTTAAATATTATTTTAATTTTAATTTAATTATTTGTTTCTAAAGTGAATATATAACTAAATATTCTGTGACCATTTCGAGCGTCTATCTGTTGCCGTTATCAATATCGAGGCAAAACGAGCAAAAAAATCACGTTTGTTGTATGGGAGCCCCCTTAAATATTTATTTTATTCTGTTTTTTAGTATTTGTTGTTATAGCGGCAACAGAAATACATATCTATGAAAATTTCAACTATCTGACTATCACAGTTCATGAGATACAGCCTGGTGACAGACGGACGAACAGAGGGGTCTTAGTAATAGGGTCCCGTTTTTTTATCGTTTGGGTACGGAACCCTAACAATGTAATGAGTGATCAGAAAAAATATTTTCAATTTTTAGAGTGTTAATTTGTTTTATGTCAACTCTAGATATGTTGAGAGAAAGGTTATCTATCATATTTAACAAATAGAAAAATTTATTTTTTTACATAAGACATAATAATTCTTGGAATTAAATAAAAAAAACATAAATATTTTTATTTGAGACTTGTTTTGAGATGGGTATATTAATACAATATGCTTTATACCAATATATAATAACGCTAACATACACTTGAGAAATTCATTACAAGTAAAGATTTCCCATATTATAGTAGACGATACATTAAACATTTAGATACCTACATTGTCAAATTAATGTTAACAATAATTTCCATTTTCTAAATCAGATGGCAATCCAAAATAAAAGTCCAAATCTATCGCAATTCAAAATCCAAAACAAAATTATCAACTTAAATCGCTTACTGTTACAGCTCGTTTGTTCAAATATTATTAAGGACGCAGCAGCAAATTTTTAGCTATGATTCCATGACTTTAAAACATTATTAAATATTTACTAATGAAAATCAACTTGGGTGCTACGTAGTTCAAACTTTAATTTTAAAACGATTTAGTGACAACGAAGTAATTGAAATTTAATTTTTTTTTGTGAGTTCTACCGATTACAAAGCTGTTTTTTTACTAAGGCTGATTTAATTTGTATGGTTCATAGTTGTATTCAATGAAAATCTGTTAATCTATCTAAAATTTATAAAAATATGTGATAATTTCTTCATAAGAAAGCCTTTCCTTTGTCATCTCATAGCATTTATTGAAAAAGGTTTTTAGGTATACGTATTGTCACTTAGCATCCAAAAGTTAAGAGTCACCACATTTATGTTTATAAGTAAACAATTTATGTTTATAAGTGTTATATTTATGAATCTGAAATCAGGTTTTATATTTATAATGTATTAAATCTTAAAAAGATAAAAAATAGAACTTGATCCACTAAATGTTAAAAACAGTGTTTTTTAAATGTTGTCGAGTCTTAAGCGTTTCGGGGAATCGCTACGTGAACAAAACAGATAATTAAAATCAGAGAAATTAAGACAGATAAAAACACTATACCAAAACTGCAAAACGATATATCAATTCAAAAGCTAAATTCAAATAAAATTCAAAACTTAGCCTTATATGTTTCAGAATTATCACATATGCATACAGAATAGTAAGTTGTAATTTAAATTAGCAAACTTGAGTCTGTTTCAACTTCGCTAATTTGAACTAATTGTTTTGCTTATTTAGCGGATTTCTTACGTAGTTAAGAGTAAAGAATGCTTTTAATAATATATATATTTTTTAATATTAATGGAACATTTTGTGAATAGCGTGTATTCAAATTTCTAATTTAAAATATGTAATATGCTGTTATTACGAAAAAAACTGTTGAGAACGTAATAGATATATAATTCTGCATAAGAAACTTGAGGACAACTAAACGATGACTATCTGGTAACTAATGTTCCTAGTGTAAATCTATTTGCAAATGCTGTGCAAGTAATTGCAGTACAATGACCGTGCGGTGAGGATGTTAGTGTAAAGCCCAACCTTTTTAATCGCCCAAGCCACAGAACTAAATTCGTCAGACAATTGACACTTATATTGATTCCACCGAAGTTAGAATATGATGTCTCAAAAATCTGTCCAATCTATAGAAGTCAATTTATTTAATATATTTTTATATTCACAAAGTAACATTAGTAAATGGGAATTTTACAAAATTGGTCTTATTTGCATTGAGTAATAAATTATTGGGAACAAACCAGAAGGGCTAGATAAGTTGCTTTCTATTGTCGTAAACGCTCGTCGAATAGAAAACAAATGTACGAGACTGACGTTAGCTATCGAAAGGTCAAATGTCAAATAACGTCACTCCCATACATTTAGCTTTCTTTTCTACGAGCGATTACGACAATAAAAAGCCGCTTGCTAACTCTGCTGGTTTGAAATTTGGGCAAAAGCACTGTCTACTTCGTTAAACGTTTTACTGTCAATTTTCAAAAAGATTCATTCCTAATGTGTTCACGCTTAATCTCTATGCGGAATATAGCAAATCGTTATAGTAAACTAAAAAAAAAGGAAGGATCATATAATAGATCCCTGAGGCTTTTTTGTTATTTCTGGCAGTCCAGATGATTGATGAAAAACAACATAGTTTTTGACTTTCTCTCTTATTACATTCCTGGTTATATGAATTTCATTATCTGACTGTACTGTGTACTAATTTTGCTTCGTATGTGTGGTAGTTGTAGCTATAGCATAAGGTTTTTTTGAATAACCTTAAATAATTCTACAAATTTGGAAAAAAAATCGCGCCATTAATCCAATCTTTTCGCAAAAGACGTAAAAAGTATCGGAACATCAAATAAGTTGCGGTCGAGGCTTGTTCCCTCGCGCTGTTTTTCCATTCATCAGGACAATAGCTGCCGTGAGTATGAGGAGTTCATCTTTTCAAGAAGGCATCGCCGTCGGACCAGTTTAAGAATGTGGAAGTGTATCCACAGTCGTGGGACATGGCGACGAGAAACGGCAAAAGTTTTTAATCGGTAAAAAATCGACATAACCTAGCGGTTAAGTCTCCTCATGTGCCAAGTGTCCACGACGTAAATAGAAAAAATCTATTTTGTGTAAACAATGCCATAAACGCAAGTAGAAAAAGGATACACTTAACTAAATATTCACGTTTTGTACAAGATGTTGAAGTAATTAAACTTTCAAGTGAATCTTTTCAGTATAATACATCAGTTTGCATTAGTATAAAATTCTTTTACAGACGGTCAACAATTTTATTGGGATAATGATAATTTTCTCTAGTGAATACAATTTATTGGCCCTAGGACTGCAATAAAATTTCAGGTACATACTTTGACGTTTTATGTAGAAAAGTTTATTTCAGAAGTTATTGACAATTTGACTTTCGTCTATCAGTCAAGTAGTGTAGGAGCAGAATCTATTACAGTTGTTTTATTTCTTATGAAGGAATTTGAATCTTTAGCCCTTCGCGCTAGCCCAGAGCAGGTTGGCGACGTTAAGGACCGTTGACATCAAATGGAGGAGATGTGAAGGGTAGATAGCTTGACTGTAAAATGCATATGTAATGTGTAATATATATACACTTTTTATCACCGTGAATTTTTTTAGAAAGAAGCAAGGAAGTATTTCCTTGTTTATTAAAAAAAAAATAAGTTTCGTTACTTATATGCGAACATGGAGGCGTATGTAACTAAACAAACTTGAATTGAGGAGAGAGAGAGAGAGAGAGAGAGAGAGTTAATTATGCTTTTTCGTTGTTACGATTTCTACAACTCAACTTCAACCGCAAGCCGCGTTAAAAAAATTATTTATTTCGAAAACGAATGTGACATACAGACTGACACGCGAGCACAGACCGATGTATCACTACAGAGACTTCTGTTGGCTATTTTAAAACAAAATCCTAAGGACAATATATGTCAATATATTTAACTGTATTATTGATTTGTCAATTGAAATCGGAATGCGTTGTGTCATCAATAGGAAATTAAGTACTCTCAAGTACAATATGGGAAATTAAATAAGATGTATAGAATACTATAAGATTTAGAAATACGTAAGTCTTAAATGAACTAATATAGCATACACACCGTCAAGAGCGGTTCAAATAATTACATAATTTGAAATTAAATTTAGAGATGGATTGCTGCAGTTATTAAAATATTACAATGAATAGAAATATAAAATTTATGTACTACCATAATAATGACATTGGAATTCATTTTGAGGTCGCCAATGACTTAATAAATAATATAAGATTTTATTTCTTATAGATTAATTTTTTTATTGGTCCCAGGACATACATTTGATTGGATTAATATCTTAAATTTATCTTAATCTAGCAAATGATATATGCAATATCCTGATTTCTGTTATAATCCACTATTCTTATATATTAATATTATCTAAAGCATATCACGCAAAATTATTCATGTTGTTTTGGTTTAATGTTAAATTATATTATTTATAGCTTAAAATATGGGCGAATTAATTATAGAATAATATAGTTAAATTCACTGGGTATTTTATACAAGTCTGGGCCCGTCTGTAAGTGAAAACAGTATTCGTAAAAAAACCACGAGAGCTAATGATATACCCTATTAGTGACACTTTTAAAATTTGACGTACTTGGTTTTTCTTATCACGTCTAATTAATATCTTTATTTTTTATTGCGAAGGACAAAAAGTTGAAATTGCCCTATATTTTCCTTTTGTTTCGTAATTTACGAAAGCTCTTTTAAGATTTACAAAGCCACTCTTTGAATTCCATTCATTAACAAAATGGAAGTTATGAAATACATTTTGAAACAACAAAGTCGTTTCTGCAAATCTACTGATGACATTTTTTTTCCGTAACGAATGAACTTTCCCGAATATTAAATTTATAATAAGCAAAAATAAATAATCTCGTGATTTGTTATGCTATTGTTATGATTCGCTTGATGTAAACAAATAACTTGAAGTGCATTAGCATGTCGATTTTTCGTATGTAGCATCGATAACAAAAATCGTGACTAAAATACGACCCTATACTTCGATATCGTTTACGAAAATCGACATAAATGAAATATTGTGCGGTACTTCAATGTGTTGGAGATCTTGTGCAAAACATTCAAAAAAGTCAAATCACTAATTTTTAAATATGAACGTATGCTTATGTCCATTTTTCGCAGCGATCGATAAAGACCACAATCATACATTTAGTGCGTAAATATAATGGTTTTGCTCACTGAGATTCATTGACAAGCTCGTCGATTGCGAGAGCTTGAAGAATAAAGTTAAATAAATGTTGAAAAGGTTGGTATGTATAAACACATTAAAATTATATAAAAATTACCAAACTTATTTCTACATCTAATGGAATTATATTTAAAAATTCGCTTAAAGAGACACATTACTCCAAGGTAACTAATAAAGTTTCATTATGTTTTGGGCAGCATTTGTACTAAGCCATTTCGACGTTCTTTGACCCTTACTTGATATTGAACCAATTAGAATTATTTTCAGATTGGTTAAATATCAAGGAACAGACTGGATTTATTCTACCTTCTTATTACTTCTGCCACACCAAACTTCCCTACCGCACGCGAGCATTGGTACCAGAACTCCATAACAGATAGCCGAAACACTATAATGTTGTGAGGCACTTTTACTATTAATAACAGCAAGCAAGGCCCCATTGATTTCATTTCCCGCATTCACTCTCCATGCAATATCTCCATCTTGTTCATGGTTACTCGTAAACAAAGTACCTAAGTATATAAACTCTTTAATTCGTGCAATTTTGTCATTCAAGTACCATTCCTGAGCACAGTCATGCAATTTAGTTACTATTCATACGACGACGCCGTCAGTATCACTTGATGCTCGACCTTCATCATCCATTCGGTATGGAGCTCATCCACTCTTAGCCCACACGCATACTCTTTCATATCATACAGACAAGCTACCCATAAATATATTGAATAGCCACAATGAGGCTGTACATGCCTATTTCCTACTTGTCTTAATTTTACGAGCTTTTATTCATACTAGCTCTATAGAGACTATTTTCGATTACGTCGCCGACGTTGGTATAAAGCTTTAATTTCTACATGTACTATTCAATACTTTACTGTTTTATTAATAACTACTATAATTTTACAATTAACTTTCTTTAAGTAATTCAAAGTTTTATTATATATTAAAAGGAATTATTAATGAAACATTGACACTGTGGTCGCAAAAAAAAAATTATTCATCTATCCAAATATTAATGTCAATATATTTACAAATCAGGGCAAGAGTGAATATTTTATAATATGTTATATTATAACAAAAACACTATTACAGCCGAAAGCCAAACACAGAAGCTCTTGCATGAAAAAAATCTGGCTTTACCGCCAGGCTCTGAAGGTAGACCCTTATGATACTGAAAAGAAATGATCACCTTTTATTTCAGGGAATGTCAAGTTAATTACGGCCGTGCGCGAAAGTCGGTCTTCATTCAAGATCGACGCCCCAGTTAATGCTTAAATTAGATTTTCCGACAATTATATCGGTTTTACTTCGTTTAAGTAAATTCCCTCCTCGAGCTGTTAGCTCTCGCGTCATGCAGCTTGACGTTAATGAACCTTTGATTTAATTATGGGGTTGCTGTAAGACCATTTAAAAGATTTCTCGGTGAAATTTGCGTTTTGACGAACCGGCCTTTATGGATATTATATTGTATCGTTTGATAAGAATCAAAAATACTTTTAAATTTTTTTTCTACATGAATAAATCTATCTAAAAAAAATAAAATAGATTCATAGATCATTTTGAAAATCTAATCGAGTAACAGAAAACTATATTTAAGAATAAGTTGGGCAGATCATACAAAGAAAATAGAAAATTGTCAAAATTGTAAACACATAAAGTTTATTGTAAGTCATTATAATAAACGAATAAATAAAATTCCTCGTTCATATTTAATAATCAACAGGTCCGTATTATCACAAAACGAGGAACATTTCATTAAACTTCAAAGTTATACGGATATCAGACAGACATTGAAATTTCACCATAAGGTTCCCGTTTTGACTTTCGAGTTACGGAATTCTAAGTATGAAAAAGTTTTTCTATTGAAATGGGTAGTTATAAACTTGCTTATAAAAAAAAATATGAAACGATTTGTGTTTACTTCTATACTATACTTCATATTAAATTTCAATACTAAAATACCTCTTAATTTAAGAATCTCTCGTCAAATATTTAATTTTGGTTTTCGTGGTTATCCGCTATTCAAAACACGGTAAATTGTTTTATTGAAGTTATTTATTTCTAATGTACAATATCTAAAAATAGTTGGCAACCTAAACCCAGCCTTTAGAGAAAGACAAAGCTTTTGTTTAATTTCTCTTCAAGGCTTTGATCTTCTTGTACTAATTGACATTCTGGATAATTAATTCACAACTTAATGGATAAATGTTTGTTATTATTCAATATTATTTTGTTTGTTTCCAGTTATTTTGGATCTCGCAAGGGCTGATTTTGATATAGATTTACTCATCGCAATGGCCAGCTATCAAAAGGAAGTTTATACAGAATTCACAGAACAATAATTTAATGAAAGGCTTATGAAAAACCAAATGGATTCCAGCTTTCAGTCACAAAAGGAGACGATAAAAAGGGTAATACCTGACTGAAACAAAAAAATTATTTCAAACCAATGATCAGCAGTCAGATCAATGATTACTCCTAAATTTTTTTGTCTGATTAATTCTTATTTCATTTCACATAAAGTTATAATTTAATTTATTTACATTATATTATTATAGCTAAGTTAAAAATTATTATAAAATGGTTTTGGAGAGTAAAATAAAATCAACACAATAATTATGTCATTGAAACGACAATTAAAAGAAATGTTTCTCAGGATTTTCCAAATTGGACACAATGAAAATTGAGTTCCCAGCAAAATATTAGGAATTTTTTTTGACAATAAGTATTGCTATTGATGTAAAAAATGTGCATTTTGTTGTTTGTCAAATGCAAGTGCCTGATCGTGGCTCAGGATGCATAGAAATACAATAAATTAAAAAAAAATTAAAAATACAAATTTGTAAAAAAATTATGATTGGATTTATAATAATGAAATGATGACCATAAGAACTTTGTTTAATCTCATTTCTTCATTACCATTTGTTACGCTTGTAGATAAAGATGGCAAGAACTTTTTGAATAGTTTTGATGCGTTTTAAGGCTTTTAACAAAAAAAAAATCTTCATTTTATGATAATTTGTTGTTTGTACATAGTTTTCAAGGAAAAATATCAATTCCTGTAATAAACTCCACATAAAACAATTTTTGTTTCCAATTTGAAACAAAACTAATTTTTTTTTTGTTGCTGTAAACTTATACCAAATTTTTGTTTCGTTTCCTGATAAAGTTTGAAGGTTATTTTTGAAACAGAGTTTAAGCGACCAAAAATAAGTAAGCGATATCTTTTAATATAACATAAATTACATCTCCGCAATGACATTTCAACACGTTTTTATTTATGTTCCATCGACATATAAAACTAGCTTTCCGCCTGCGGTTCTGCCCTCTTAGTTATAGTATATTTCTTTATCTTATGTGTTTATCGATCGCATTATTAATTCCGATTTCGCTCCCACTTTTAATTTTAGTGCAAGTACTGTTCAGGATTTGATCCCGGCTACGCTCTTGCATCTAATACCGGACACACACTCAATTTCGACCACGGTACTGTTTTCAATTAAGGTTTCGTATCCGGTTCTCGAATTTGTTCTTATCTCGTTTACAATTTCGATATTGTTACAAGTCACAGTATCGATTTGCACAAAGTTGGGGTAAATGTTAGTACCTATTAAAGACATGCACGTGTAACTGTCTATGGGTGAACATTTTTAGAACCAACGTGTTAAATCGACACAATATTAAAAATATGCGAAAAAAGTTTGGGGAAGAATGCTAGTAGATATAAAGAAAATTTTAGAGTTTTGCGGCGACAGACATACGGATCTTGAATATTTATATATAAAGATGAAGACAAAGACCGACGAAGTAAAAACAAAACGCGTTTTTCGTTAGACGAGCCACTCTGGTTTAAGCTCAGTGGCGCCGCTCGCAGTCGAAATTACACGCCAGTTTGCAGAATTAATATGTTCGAATTAATTAGATTAGAAAATTAATAAAATCGTCTGGCTGAAATGTAATCCTGTAATATTTATTTATAAAAGATTTCTTTTCGTATTTCAATTATTTCAAATGAATAGAATTCTTCTTTCGATATTAATTAAGCACGCAGGTACTAGGAACATGGAAACAATGCGGTCTGTTATACCGTGGTTGTATGGTCTAGTTTTGAGTAGAAATCGTTTAGACGTGATCATTTCAGACTTTTCAGACAATCTGATTGGAGTCGCCCACGTTGATTTTCGCAAAGAGTACGGATAGCCAATCGCGCGGCGCTGTATCCGTGTTTGATTCAGTATTATAGGCAAGAATATTTCTGTCATTATCCGCTATCAGGAGATAATTCTAAATAATGGCTCATAGACAAGCATTTTAGCTATCGACCTTATTGACTTCTTCATCTACGGACCTAACACGTTGCTGGTATCTGTAAGATATGTTTAGTGAAAGCTGTTCGCAACACCGGCATTAGACGTGTCGAAATTAATTCTATCAATTGTCGACTTCGAAATGGGAAAGTCGACATTTCTAAATCGTTAATAATCGAAGACTGCGAAACGAATAAATTTCCAGGATATTGCTGTGGGTATTAATGAATTGGACGTCGGGTCTCGAAACAAGGAAGTCTAAAAAGGATTCTTCTTTTGGTCGTCTTAATTTGAAAATTATCGTTCGTATTATTTTTTAAGCAATAAGATACTCATTACATAGATTATATATTATATAAAAATAGAATGTAAATTATAATCACTAATTAGGAAAAATCTTGAAATAATAAAATATATGAGAAATCATTAAGTATAAAAGAATGAGAGGTAGTTGTACAAGTTGTAATGGTTTTCACGTGAGTCGCTAAGAAAGGTGAGCCGTGCGAAAGGAAACACAGGCCATTCCGGGAACTAGAGATCTCCATTTGCGGTAAATTGAGTGAATCGGGGTTATTTGAATTTGATTAGGCGTGAATGTTGGGTTGACCGCAACCTCGCTGGTATCAGATTGGGCTGTGGGTGCCTTTGTTTTTGCCTAACTAAGCCTGCACATTCTAAAAGTTTATGAAAGGGATATAGAATGAATGATACTTTTTCCCAAGACCTTTTTTTTGAATCACTGGTAGCAACCATGACTTCGCTTAGGTATAGAACCTTGATATTTTTCTGACTAATGTTCATATTTTTTTTCAGTGTTGTATAAGTTCTTATTGTTCGTACTAAATAATATTTTTAGTTTATTAATTCCGGTTTAAAGTCTTTCATCTGTAGACCAATTTGGAAACAGTTTATATTTCCTGCTTTCCTACATTCGAACGATGAAATTTTTTTATTGAAATATCTTGTAATTCCAAAAATGAATGACTACATATACGATAATGAAAAGCTTTAATCGAAATATAGCATCAAATATAGATTAGAAAATAGGGGAATTGTTGCGAACTATGCTCACAAACAAAATAATAAAATACGAGTATAACTTCACTACTTAAAAAAATTGAGAATGGAGCCCCGTTTGTTTACCTACACATATATGAATATGGGTGTTTACATTACTTGCGTATTTTAATTGGTTAGAAAATTCCATATTATTGCACCCCGATAGCGATATATCATGACAGTACTTTATTGTATAATATTAAATATGTCATAAATCTTTCGGAAATCATTTTATACGCATTTTGAATCAATAGAGTTTTCTTTTATTGTAATGCAGCAATTTCAGGGAAATTAATTATAAAATTATTGACAACTGTGGTGATATATTGATACTTAGTTTATATTCTAAGAGAGACAACATTGAGACGAAATTTGCAGTACAGTAGCATTAACGTGTCTTTAGTGGGCAATATCTGACTATAGAAGAATTGCAATTAAGGAGGGCTTTTCTAACAAAAGAACAAAATACGTCCTGCTTCGAATCAATATAAAGATGCGATAGAGATGTATGTAAAAACGATAAGTATTTAATCCATAGAAGAAAACGTTTTTGTAATTTTGGAGTTATTTGAGTTTACAAGATTTTTAGATAATTTCCATTTCATTATTTCCATAGCTAATGACATAATGGAAGTATGCTATTAAAGTGCTTATACAACATGATCGTGTTCATATATAACTCCTTTTCAGGATAGACATTGGAAACCTAAATAAAAAATGAATCAAATCCATCGTCTTTATTTAAAAAATATATATTGCAGGGGCATTCACCTTCATCTGATTCTTTATCCATGAGTATATCGGGAATACATGTATAACAGAATGCAGCGCGGTGAGAAACTCGCGCCGATTGTATCTTAGCGCGTATGCGGTGTAAATGGAGAGGGGCGTCGACATAGAGCGTTGGCGGCACGAAAGAACAAACGTTTAGGCGAGTTTTGATCAATTTGAATTAAAATGAATAACTTCTGTAATTAAAGTATCAAAATGAAGTTTCAACAAAAGAAACGGGTTTTTTTTTAATTTTATTATACCTTTTTAGATTTAAAATTAGAGCATATGTCTGTTGTAAAATTGGTTAAAACGTAAACGTGAAAATGTTGTATGACGTATTTTATTGAATCACGGTCACCCAAAGCATTGCAGTGTTTTAACAAACTGGCACCAATTTATTAGAACATTTTGATATTACAACCTCAGTTTGTTCTATGTGCTATCTGACAAATTATAATTTTAATAAAACACAATAACATTTTAACATCATAATAATGCATCCGCTAGATGCAGGATAACATTGCTTTATTTAAAGAAAGGATAATATTGTACACATACCGGCTTGTCCTCTCTGCCCTTTGGCCCTCCTGCCGACGGCGGGCGAGACGAGGCTGAGCGCGCGGTCGGCGCGGGGCACGATGGGCGGCGGGGGCTCGGCCCTCCTGGCGTAGACGGCTTCGACCACGGAGTCGATGCTCGTCGAACGGGGCAGCTGCCCACAGGACTCCCGGCTGGGGACAGGGAGAGTTATACGTGTGCTGAATCGTAACAACAGTAACTGTAGCAACTATTGTTTGTTGCTGTAACATTGTAACTAAGGTATGTAACTATGTAGCTTATGCAAAACTAGCCTTCCTTATGTTGTAAATCAATGTTTTTACATTGATACACAATACTAATCTGAAAGTGCTTTCCACATATTTAAATACTTTTTGTATATTTTCCACAATGGTGTTAAATTTACACATAAACAGGTAAAAATATTGCAATTGATAATTGAATAATCCATCACATACTGCAGATCGTATCGGGAAGTGTGCATATAAAATAGGCTCACATTGGCGGGCGATGATTTACGGATTTATCAGTATGATCCACAAACGAAGCTTCATTCGACCGTGTGGCTGTTACAAAGAGAACCCACGCCTGCCAAAATGGAGCGAGCGTGGAGTGCGTTCAGAACTATGTTTGAAAAGTTTTTGCGACAGATTATCTGTTGTCGGTATCCTTACGACATCAAAGAATCATCAATACTGAATTAATGCTGTGTCACGAGACATTTTCTATAAGTTTTTACTGCTGTGAGCAGCAGACGTTCGAACTACGGTCTTTTGGAGTGCGGCTCCATCGCGACAATGGGTCCGCGCATTCCGCGCTTGAAATAGGGGATTGTCTGGACAGCACACCGGCCAAACGTATAGGTCATCTTTCTTATCGATCCAATTTAGATTTATGTCAATCTGTTTGTTTCCTAAAATAAAAAAATGAATTTAATAAAGAAGAGATTTCGTCACCGGAAGTTACAATGGTTGCGCTTGAGAAAACGGACGAAGTAATGTCCGATTCGGACTGTAAAATGTTTTTAAAAAATCGGTTTAGATGAATGAATGTTTTATAGACGTCAATATTTTGAGAAGATGTAGTAAAAAAATAGTAACCTGTAGTTTATTGTTTTGAGTATGAATATTAATTTTCTAAATTGTCTACATGTACGTAATCTAAAAAAATTACGCTATAAGTAGTTTTAAGCTTAGATACGCCACATGGATAATATGGGCCACATTTTTCATTTCATAATTCATTTTTAGTTATCTTAACGACTACGTTGTAAACGTGTCATATTTTTAATCCTTTTTTAATGGTTTTTTAATGCTCACGACAAGAGTTGGCTATCATGCCCCCAATCTTATGCTGTACGCAGATTATACACGAAGCCCTGTGACGCGCATCGGTAGATAGTGAAATGTATTATATGAGCTTTTCGTGCGTACGTATCTCTTATTTTACACAACTTCGCCTGTGATTCGTTATTATAGCAAATCGCCTTTTTATTTGACGTCAAGGTTCAAAGTACGTCGATCGGAAACAAGAACATCGGCGTGTGGCTCGGCGGTGTTTACAAACTTTCGTCATAATTTATCGACGGCGGTGATTCGAAAGTTCACTCGTTCGGCACGCGGGACACGTTCCGGCACTCGATATCAAAGGGCTCTTGCGCCGGCGCGAAAATTAATCACGAACGTAAATTTTCCGTCGGAGGAGGGCTCTCTCTCACGACGTCGTCGTCGCCGCGGGACGGCAGGTGCGGTCTTCGTTAAGATAGGAGCGGCAATATCCGCTGTGCGTCGCCGGCCGGCGGAAGCGGAGGGACTCGGCGAATTGGCGATCGAATCATTTTCTGAAAATACCGTGCGATAAACGAAATAATACGAAAGATCGAAACGGCGCCTACGGATATTGAATCGTGATGAGATAACGAAATCGATGTTGTTCCCAGAGAGGAGTGATGAATAATTATTACAAATTATTCATGAATAATTTGTAATAATTATTACAAATGAATATTTGTAATAATACTTAAAATGAATAATTTCTAATGTAAGAAATTTTTTTTTCTTCAGCCCCTACCACAAAACGCCTGCCGTATTCGCACCGGAAAATGACGTAAGATTACCGAGCACTGTTTACTGAATTCGCGAGGATCGCGTCAAATTGATTTGAAATCCCCGAAGACACGAAACGAGCTTATCGCCGTTATGAAGTATCGAACAATTCGAAATTGGCGAACGAAATCACTGGAGCTTAACTTAATTCTAACGAATCAGTCACTCGTAACCGCCTCTGGTCCGTATCTGACGATTATTTGTTCTCCGGAGCTTAGGACGAAATGAAACGAACGACTTATTTTTATAGCTGTGAAGTATTTGGAAGAAATTGCGCATGTCATTCGTTTTACTTAGATAAAGATTATTCAACTTGTGTGCAATAATAAAAACTCAGAAAGACTCAGCTAAAATACACAGACAATTCAGATGGAATTCAAAACGATATGCCGACGAAATGAAGTCACAAAATTCACAATTCTTTCTATAGTTTGAGGTGTTAGGTAAGTATATTCTGTACTTGTTATATCAGTCTAACTTATGTTTCTTACAGACGAAATAATAAAATTAAATTTGAAACAGTAAGTGTTAAAAAGTGTAGGGGGCTAGACTAAATGCAAAAATATTTTCATTTTGTTTAATTGTAATTATGAAAGACCTCCACGACAGAGCTCTGGAAATGGTGAATTATGTAAAGCATTCGAATTTGCAAGTCAGACTGTACAAATATACCTACGTTTATTACATATTTGTCGTTATCTACATATGTAATTTCACGCCTCTCTCCCGCAGGGGTAAAGCAGAGGCCACATCTACTTCTTGCTATGATCATGATAGTCTTCCCTTGCTTCATCCGCTTTCACGATTTTTTCGTACGTAGGTACGACTCTTTGACGTTGCCTTTTTGAAAATGTCCTAAATCAGATTTCGGAATGTTTTTCTTGGTCTTACCTTTGTCTCAACTGCAGGTTACAATATTAAAGAATTGTTGACACATTTATACGATACCGACATCATAAACCCTTTTAAATATTGCATTTTCGTCGTGAAAAATCGTCAAGCGATTTTATCTGTTCTTTTTTTCTAATTTCATTGGATGCTATATTTTAACTAGTTTAGATCTCTTTGATGTATCGAGTTCATTTACGAAAATAATTGAAACTTGAACTAAATTTCATTTACATGGATATCTAGTTTGATATAATAAACTAGAAATATTCATAAATATATTATTTTTCAAATAGTGGAAGCTCTTCATCTTTGGAATCTTTCATTATCCAAATAAATATCTTACTCGCTGTGCTGTACAACGATACTGAATAAAATAGATCATCATTTAATTATTTACAGAATCGAGAAAATACCTGAAGTCGAGCTTAAAGCTCCACAAAAGGTGATAAGTGTTTTTTGAAACTGAATTCATTCACCATTTTCATTTTAATTGTTGAATGTTGATCATCAACTAAATTGTAAGATGCAATAACTTGAAATTATTGAGTTATACAATTTGATTGAATACAATAAATATTCCGCGATGCGAACACATCGAGCCAGTGACGGATAACAGTTATTTTGACGTTACTGGCGTGAAATAGGTCCCTTGGCTCTAAGTATGTGTAGTTATTACAAGCACCAGCAATTGGGGAAATTTAATAAAGCACATACCGGTAAAATTAGCAATAACAATAGCAACAGAGACGTTTACGTAGCGAAATTAGGTTTTGTTAGCATGGACTTCGTGACTGTATACGTAACAGGAGTGTTAGACCGTGAAAAACGCTATAAAATGGCAGCTTATCTGAAAAAGTTTTCGTTGTATATTTTAGTTGTATGACAGTAATATGCATACTATCGTTTCATAAAAATATATGTGGAATCCAAAAACGGCAAAGCGACTCTTGCTGATTACATAATAACAGTTATATTTAAATATTCAACTTGCGAAAGCTAATTTCTACCTGTTTTGGTATGAAAAATATCACACGAGATGAATCTAACACGATCCACGGGCATGCATCGCATTTAGGCGAGATAGGGTTAATCTCATCTTCCGTGAAATTCACCTGAGCGACTCTGAAATCTGGTTACGCCATAAGTTAGCGCCGCGTCGTAGTTTCGTGCCATGCTCAGAATATATTATGAGAAGCCCCGCCTGATGTAAGGAATTGCTTCTATAAAACCTATTGGCTGTTCTTAAGCTTTTCGTGATAGGAACTGTCGTTGTCTCTGTTCAGTTCGACTAGACTGGTATAGATCTCATTACCTAAAACTTATAAATACCAAAAAAAAATAAATCAAAATTGCATTATTGTATAATAAAACCATGATATGTACATGTAAATCCAATATGTACTTTTAAACGAAATAAAAGAAAATTTAACTATTATCATTTAATGTGTCGAAAAGGATTTTTTAAAAAAATACACCGGCTTTTAGGATTCCGTACAGTCGTTTAATAGAATAATTCCTGCGTCTGTCGGTCTGTCACGGTTTATTTCTGATTTTACTAGACAAAAAAGTAGCGATTAGGTATATTCCAAATTCGTATACTTATTACAGAGTTAGGCGATCCAATCACGAACATATAGCGTAAAACAGAAGAATAAAATTTTGGCGGTTAATTATGGGGGGTCAATTAGGTAATTAGAAAAATAGAACTTTGGTCAAGTGCATTGTTGGTAAGATGGTAAGAAGATTGGTATGCCAAGTATAAAAGGTAATAAAAGAAAGATAAGAAAATCGAATATTCCTTCACAATTTTGAAACTACTAAACCTATAATTATGGAATATAATTTGCATGCAGGATTTCGCTCCTAATTCAAAGAAAAATCCCAACGAAAATCCCAAGTTTATCGATTCACACGGGAAATGCAAAGTAGTTGTGAAAAAGAAAATGTACTGTATATATATATATATACTACGGAACTCTCTCTATGCAAGTTTGATTCGAACTCGACCTATTTTTTTCAATTTCATATGGTCTTTTTACAAGGTACACGTGCTCGACAGTCACGTAAAAGCTGTTCACTCTGGCCTTGCTGGTGATTTTAGTCGTTATCCACTTAAGCCGATCAGTAGGTACCGCAGTCTCACAAAGTGTTTATCTGACCTTAATTGTGCTCTTGATACATCGGGCACCGCTAAGGTATACCCTCGCACAATCATTTTAGATTGAAGGGCTTAGGCCTTGAGCCGCTAGCTCAATGCGGTTTGTGATACTAGTAAAGTTTATTGGCACCAGCGCTATGCGGCGTCTAAAACCGATGCTTAAATGAAGGCCCGGGGCGCTGTTATTGTGGGTAGTTATATTTATATTAGAGACACGTGGTGGTTACTGTATTAGTAACATATTGCTTTGGTATTGAAAATCATGATAAAATGAATTTTTGTTAGTCATGGCGAATTTCGGTTAAGCTCTATGTTCTGACGGGCCTCGCTTTTCAAGGGGATACATTACTGTTAAAAAGGATTCATAAGTAATGTAGGAGTTTTAAGTGAATCCTCCCATTTCTGTCGTATATTGTCGTAAAATATGATCATTGTTTTCGCTCTATTTGCAGATTTTGTGGATCAATACGAACAATAGTCTTTAACGAGCTTAAAATATTTATCAAGGAAAGATACGACATGATCTGTGGGAAGCTAACACGTATTGGCCGGTCGGAGCGGGCCGTAAGTTGGGCACTGATACGTGCCTATATTTAAAAGCGTAGTTATGATATGCGACCCGGTTAAATACGCATCTCTAAATATCGTCAGTCGGAGTTGCGGAACGAAAATTCTGTACCTCGCATTTTTGTAGGGATTAAAGTACGTACTGGGAGTGCTACACACGGCCGCAGACCGGCGTACGCGCAACGGAAGCGAAGAGTTTGGGCATATTCGTACATGGTAAATGATTGATAGGTATTTAACGGCATTCGTGAAAAACATACGTTTTAATTTAAGAGTATAATCGATCAGGTTTTTTTTTTTTTGTATCGAGCACTATGTTTCGCATTGTTTTCTATATAACGCACCAGCTATATTATTTATACGTATAACTTGATTTCGCTGTTCCCGTTACTTTCATCATTTTATTGAATGATTTGTACTATAATCATGATCTTGATACCAGTCTATTGTTCTCAACTAGAATCATAGTCTCGCTGTCTATTTCATTGGTTTTCACGCCATAAAATTTTTAATCTGAAATATAATTATAAAAATATCATTTAGTCGAAAAATTTAATTTGTGATGACCTTTAAATATTAATATTATGAGTTTCGGTTTTTAGGGGCATCTTCTCTCATCTTCTTGAATTTATTTCAAAGGTCTTTAAAAAAATTACAATTGTTTTGGATCAGCCTAATACATACATACATATATATACATACATAACAGCATTACATGCTGTTAATAAAGCATGTAAGTATATATATATATATATACATACTTACATGCTGTATTAAGTTGTTTTATAAGTAAATACAGTAACTGTGATCGGTGAATGAGTGAGCTATGATGTGAAGTTAATAAATGAGATACCGGGGTGAGGCGATAACAAATTCAATCATAAACTCTAAACTTATTAGCCATTACAATAAGGCTGTTTTTTTATTTTCTGCAATTTCACATTACTCAGAAAAGCTGCAAATATATCGCGAGTCGTCAAATATTCATCCATGAATATATTTATATTTAGTGTTAGATTATTGCTGATATAGCAGATTGCATGTTCATCGAAAATTGAAATCGAACTCAACACATGTCATTTCTAGTCTCCGTTTTTAAAGCGAGTTTTATTCTTGATTTCAATCTTACTTTCAACCATATTCTGTACCTCATGCTGGAATAGAACTAATTTCATTCCCGCCTCGACAATCATACAAGTTCAATTCCCAAAATCGGTCACGATACCGAGCTCGGTCGTAGTTTTAATCTTACTTCCGAATCCAATCGCTTCTTTGTTGTGGCTATAAACATTATTCACAAATCCTCGGGCAATAGAGCTGAATATAGATCAATGTACTTTTTCAGAATTTAAGTTATCTGTTTACTAAAGTCAATTAAAAGTTATTCGTTAATTAGGTCGTGAAGACATAACATACAGAAAATCTAAATTTTGACTTTGCAAAATGAACATTGATTAAATATTTGTTTTTGGATTTGGAATTAATAGATTTAGCCGATTTATTTCGATTAAGCTGTTTTTTAGGGTTCCGGAGTCAGAATAGCAAAGTCATAACCCTTATAATTTAGTCATATCCGTCCATCTGTCCGTATATCACAGGCAGTTTAGTCGAAAACTACAAGAGGTATATTGATAAAAGTATAGGTGTTTTGTATAAGCCGATACTTAATATTGTAGTTAAATAATAAAAATAAATATTTCTAGGGAAGCACTCCATACATGTAACAAAGGCAGAAAGAAATTAATTTCATCAAATATCAACGTGTGCACACATTTCGATATTTCTTTTAAAAACAACTTGGTGTTTTTCCTCAAAAATTTTTTTGAATCATTAAATATTTTAAAAAATAATCGCTCCGAAAGTAGTATAAACTGTGTCCCCCCTTTATTTTTCAAACCGTAAGTCCCAAAAATATGACAAAAATTACAAATGTAATACAATAACTAATAAATACTTTCAACGAAAATTATTTTGAACATGATCAGATATATCGTTTTTGAGTTGTCGAAAAACTAATACTTTCAATGAAAGGACGTAAGTGCAACGAAAATACGCTCTTTTGCTGGTGCACATTTTCGTAGTAAGTGTTTTGTGTTTTATCGCATTTAAAATAACGCGACTAAAGTGCTTATCCTACTCTGTGTAGGAAACATGAGAATAAATGTAACAACGTAGTTTTTTCATATGTAGTGCATTTCCTTGTAGTAACGGCTACGGAACCCTATACTGCCCATGGTCCGACATGCTCTTGGCTGTTTTTCTTTGTCTTATCGTAGAAACGATAATACATACAAATGTCAAATTTGTTGTGATGGTAGCGGAAACTCTAAAAACAACAAATGATGGAAACCGGCTACATATAGTCTATGGTTTGCATTAAGGATTTCAGATTGGTACTAAAAAAACAGTTTTTTAGTAAGTGTATAATACAAAAATTCTGTGTGGTGTAAGGAACCTCCAGTTAGCGAGAAAGATTTACTTTTGTTGATATTATTAGGGGTAAAAGTCCACTTTAACATAATTATGTTGTGACGAACTAATGGAAATTTATGGGTTTGAATGAGATTACGAGATAGTGCTATCTTGCTGTCTAATAGTAGCTGGTCGAAGGCAGACCTGCAAGATGAACTTTTAGGATTTCATCTGTGCTCAACCCTTAAATGATTTCTTTTTGTTTTAATAATCGATTCCTGAGCAATCGAGTTTTCGATTTTGTCATGGAAATCAAATATATTCCAACGGGAACTTCCAACAAGAAGTGTTGCATATGTTTAATACCGAAAATAAATGTTCATACTATATATGATAAAATAATCTGCAATATTTACCTGAATATATTATTTATATACTGTCATCTGTAGTTTACGTCATGTAGTGGCATTTGTTGTTGACAACTAATGACGCACTTTAAAATTTTATGAAGTGGCTCTATAAAGCAATGTTCATACAAAAGATACTCGTTTTTCCTGAGAAAACATCTATATAAATAAACATAAAAACAACTTTATCAAAGTATTCTTGTGAATGTATAAGAATAGCTCACTTAAGGTAACAAGAAACCGGCACGCCTACATGTTGCCGCTTTCTCGTCTAAGCGCCATTGACCTTTGGGGGCACATGTGTATACTACAACTTGAGAAGCCTAAATCTAGATTATTCTAATATATTATTATCCTAGGTCCTAGTTACTATTCTAGGAACTTGGACAGATGTTGGAAATTGCGTCTAAACAACTATATATATAGGATAGTGATGGTTCAGTACGCCTGAAACACTGAAGTCTCTTGTAGAGCATTAAGAGTCCTTTGAGGATTCAATATTGGCTTCGAAGGCCTACAAACTTACTTTTCAAGAGTTCACCGGACGTCAGTCGGTTTTAAAGGGAGCCACATGTAAGCGGATGAGGCAGTTTTCAACCGCCTGAGTTTGAATTTTTACTGACACGCACGGTGATAAAATATGGACCGAAATTATTAAAATTAATTTAAAGATTGTTAAAAATAATCAGTACAAATGTCGTATTTGTTATGTTGGCGGGACCACGTTCTTCATTCATATAATATAGTGATATTCCAAGAATCGAAGATTTTGTTTACGAATATATAAAATCAAAATTTACTGCGACTTTATGCAATTAAGAAAATTGATCGTAACATTTTCCTTACTTGGGTGTAATAAACAAATTTTGATGATAATTTTTAAGTGTAATACCATTATTTGAATAATATAAACTCCTAAAAATGCGTTTTGTGATTTTAATCAATACACAAAATTAAAAGCAATATTTTGAACAAGTTGTGTAAAAATTTTCTGTTTGTCATTAACAGAATAATTATTAACGTCGAACATGTTCTGTTGAACAAACACGAACTTTTCAACAAGTAATAGTTTTTGAAATGCAAAAGTTCGGATGGCGGCCGAGGGGCGGCGCGGTGTCGTGAATGATGCGAAGTGAGCAGGGCGGCCATCAATTTCGGTGATTGATGAAATATCAATCGATATTGTTTTCTTTTAATTTTCAGATATATAATCACACAAGAAAAGTGTACATAGCTTCCATGTATACTTTTCTCATATTCATACGTACACATACAAAACATGCACACATTTAAATTAATAGCCAAAACTGTGTTAAATATTATTTGATTTTTAGCTAACTCGAGTTATCCTCTTTATTGTAATAATCAATTGTATTCATTTTCTTTATTAAATGTGCGCGACAAGAGTTTAATGATTTAGTAGAGTAGATTTCCTTCTTACCTTATATAGTAATATTGTTTATTTATGTCTAAATTATCTATGAACATTCGCATCTCTTTTTGTAAACGAGGTAAATTATAATCATCCTTAAATTTTCATTTTGTCTATCATTTCTGTAACTGATAAATCACTGAAATAATAATGATAAAACAAAATCTTTTTATTCCATTTGTGTGAGGCGTCAATTCGCAGAAATCCATAATAGACGCTTGCCCCCAACATGCATTAACATACAGCATGCAACCCACCGCTGACCCTCGAATCTGCCTTTACACTACAAATCTCTATCCAAAGAATTGAATATCGATTCGAGAGGATTGATAGACATCGAACACCTAAGCAAGTGTTAATTTAACGATTAAACCGCTTATCGTTATAATCTTAATTTCTACTTTTATTAGTATAGATATTAGTATTTGATCCTAGTAATATATGAAATGCATAAAAAATAATCTCATTGTAATATGATATTTGTTATTTAAGCGTTGATCATTAAAATATCTGAGAAAGGCGTTATTTAATTTTATACTGTGTCATATATGATCCACCATAATATTAAAATATGTCTTATAATCTACCCGAAACATCTACATACACGAGGTCATGGCGTAAAAGCTGTCACACGTCGCTTCCGTGTACCGAGGCGGAGTGTTCGGACAGTCACAGTCGCTATTAATAGACAAAATGATATCTGATATCTTCTAGCAGCTTTTATCTATGCCAATAATTAATCTTCTGCTATATAGACTATGTTTGTGGCGCAACAACATGGGTGTGGATTGGCCCAGAATCTTTCTGGCTCATCTCAGAATTAAAATCAGATACTTTTTAAATTAAAATAGGTGCGTTAACAAAGATCTGTATATATTTTTTTTGAAATAGTTATATTCATTCTCTAATATTTGAAGAAAGTTTTCATTAATTCTCAAGTTAACGGGATGTTAAATAAAGTGTTATAAGATCAATAATTTATCCTGAGAGCATTAATTTATAAAAAAGGGAAGATGTACAGTGCTGCGCTCAAAAATCGCCGCAGTAAATGAGTGCTAAAACAGACAGTTTAGCACTCATTGCATTCAGATGGTTCCGTCGCACCTTCCGTTATGACGTCAAAGTGTTCTGTTAAAAAATGCAAAAATAACACGTGAAAAGCTATAAAAAGGGATGTATTTCTTATTTTCGATAAGCAAAATTTAGGCTGTTATAATAGGTGTTCAATGACGTATTATAATGAGCATTCGATGAGTATTTTGTATTTCTTCATTTAAAGTAGTATCCAAAATCGAGATATAAACCGACTTTAAAGAAATAGACCTAAGCAACACCGGTCTCGTATTTCTTGCGTTGTCACATTATTCGGTCGCTTAACAATAAAGACTGTTCTCATACTAATGAACTTGCCTTTTTTATTTGTTTTATATTCATTCAAACGTTAAAAGTAAAAGGAAATCATACAATAAATTAAATGTATTAAAAAATAATTATGTTTGTTATATTTCAATTTCTTTTTGAGTGAATTATATTGCTCTTTTTTATTTTGTTTATATAAATTATAAACAAAATAAAAAAAGAGTAATAGTGGCCGAGTGGTGGATGAAATTAATCAAATGTATTTTAAATTATGAATTAGAAGGGTTTCGAATTTTTTTATTTTTGCCGAATGATCATATCAAAAAAGCGTTAAAGGCATACAGTATTTATTTTTTAATACAAGTGCGTTATCAATTTTATTAATAATCAGCGAACGCCTGAGGCATTATTCGGACGATATTTATATTGATTAAAAATAATTTCTTGTGAATAATACAAAAAATAATTTCCAAGCCATTCTATTTAATTTTAATAATAAAAATCCAATCGTAGTAAAAAACAACAATCAAACAAACCCTCATCCAAGTCGTATTATTCAATGATAACCATCTATGCCTAGCCTATCAGGCTTCGACAGTAAAATCAATACTATACTAGTTGTTGAGCCGAAAATCAACAAAATCAAAAATCCATTAAAGAGCCTAAAGCAATATTTAATCGGCGTACATCGACAATAAATCCATATTTTTTATTTCGTGTTTGCCTTATTCTAGCAGGCGTCCGCATTACATTAGAATGCGACAATTGATTGACCACTGCCATCTCAATTCTAGCTCCCAATAGTGTAGAAACTATAATTTACTATGCAGTATTAATGTGAGATGTTATAAATATGATAGGAACGCAGAAAATAGGCGGACGAAGTATTGCTAAACAATTATTTATCCGTTCGTCAGTTCTATAAATGCATATCGCTAAAGGGCGCCGTTGGCATCGCCCTAGAGGATATAAGGCGTGTTCAGAATTGATCTGAATGATTCATATGTAGTTCACTTTTTCGCTCTTAGATATCGACGTGGTATCGAACGGGTGCATTGTGTAATAAATATTTAGAACAGTGATTAAAGTACATCTCATTTAACTTAGGGAAAGCTCAATATGTTTTTGGTACTTCGAGCCCACGATACACTGATGACGCATCTAAATTATAGAAATACAAAGGTCAGATAACCGTATTTACCTAATTAACAATGGCAGCCCCATATTGTTATCTCATAAATAAGGCGAATTATAACGCCATCTTTTCGTATAAATATATATTAAACTACTTTATCGACTGCAAAAACTTAGCAGTGTACACATTGTAAGCTTATCAAATATCCAGCCAATAATGTTGCGGTGCACCTAACCCATACAAACGAAATCTATAGACATTTCAATCTAGTCCCATAAGAAAATTAAACCCTTTCTTAGATGGAAAGGATCTGTTAAAGGTAGGAAGACGGATAAAGTACTCGAACATTCCGTACACACAGGCACAACCTCCTATACTCCCTCATAAAAATCGTATTAATATGCTTATTATTAAGCATTATCACCTCAAACTATTGCATTCAGCAATACAAAACATACCCTATAATATTAGATTTAAATATCGGTCTTCAAATATTAGAAATGAGGTAAAAAAGGTAATCTATGCATGTATCAGATGTACTAGTTTCCGAACACATGTTTGCATACAGCAAATGTCTGATTTACCTCCTTCTAGGGTAATTCTCATGTGTCCTTTTCATCATGTAGGAATTGATTTTAGTGAAGCAATAACAATAAGAAGCTCCATGTTAAGCAATTCTAAGTATTTTAAAGGTTATATTAGTTTATTTATATGCCTAGCTATTAGTGCTATTCATTTAGAACTAGTGAACGACTTAAGTGCATAAGCATTTATAGCTGCTTAGAAAAGGAATACCTACCTGTTTGTATTCCGATAATGCAAGTAATTTTAAAGGTGCTAAGACAGAATTACACGACTTACACAAAATGTTTAAAAACGATTCTTCGTATAGCCAACTAATAAATTACTGCAATTGTAATTGCATTGAATTCACATTTACAATTCCATTGGCGAACCACATGGGTGGCATTTACGAAGCTGGATTAAAATCATGCAAGTCTTTACTTAAAAAAACACTTGTGTAATATAAACTTAACTTACGAGTTACTGTATACCTTGCTGGTGTAAATAGAAGGCATATTCAATTCTAAACCATTACAACCAATTAATGAAATCTCAAATGATATTATTTGTCTTACTTCATCCCATCTTTTAATAATTTCTATAATAACTGATTTACCTGAACTTAATCTGTGAATCTAGATTAAATATGTACCAAAGGGTTATTAAAATCAAGCAACGATTTTGGAAGCAGTTCTACTGTAGTTATCTGTCTGAATTACAAACAAGGAGTAAATGGTTACAAACTAAAGAAAATTTAAGAATTGGAGACTCAGTTATTGGAAAAGATGAGGTGACTCCTCCAAATTCCTGGCCCCTGGGCAAGGTTGTTAATATCCATATTAATAAAATAGATAGACTAGCTAGATCTGTCGTAATCAAAACTTTCAAATGAGAATTTACGAGACCAAGCCATAAACTAATTTTACTACGTAATGAGTAATTAATTTCCTATTTCAATATATAATAAGCTTGTGATTATATTAAAATTGTTTAGAAATCTGTAATACTACTTAACGCTAATTTTATTGCTATTTTAAAAAAAGTAAGTTTATCAATAATAAATGGTTCAATGTATGATGAATTATGAATATACAGAATAAAATTAAGTGCAACCGAATTAAAAAAAAAACTTTCTTAATTCCTTTTACATGCTTTTTATATTATCTTAAAATTTGTTAATAGTTAAGTACATTAATTTGACTATCGATACTTATATACTGTAACTGTTTGAATTTTTTATATACAGCTCAAAATTGTTTTAACATTAAAAAAAGTCGGCAGTATGTTCAGAATTGATCTGAATGATTCATAGTTCACTCTTTCGCTTTTTTGTATCGGACGTCGTATCGAACGGATGCGTTGTATATTAAATATTTAGAACAGTGATCAAAGTGCATCTCCTTTTACTTAGAGAAAACCCAACAAGGCGAATTGCTATTTTATGTTCATTCCATCAGTTTCTTAATTTCTTCGATACTGACATCTAAAATGCTAGATTCAGACATAGTTCTAAACTACATTATTGATCCAGATAAAGAGAACACACCGGGCATTTGTTTTCGGTCTTATCACCCCACTGCTTTCATATTCTTCTTCTTTAAGGAACTGGAACCTAAAGCTAAGCGCGGCTTGGAGGCTGCTAACGACAGTTGTCACTATTAAGATGACGAGGTCCGACTCCAAGGGTTTAACATGTTCTTCGAAGCACGGATGTGTTGTACCCTTTGACGGCCGTGGTCGGATATTTTCGACAAACAAAATTGTTACACAAAGGCCAGTGTCGGATGTGTCAGACAAAATAACTTTTTTAATTTTTTGTTTGTTGTTTATTTTCACGTAATTAAAGAATAAAAATAAAAACGTATATGATTGTAATGAATCAAATAATAATTAACCTAAGATTTAATCCCAGATACTTTATAATATCGTGACAAAAATACCCATTTTCTTCAATGCAAATCATCGATTTTCTTATGTACTCATAACGCCAAGTTCGGATGTATCCGACAATAGTGATGTAACCGTTGATTAACCTTTTTTTATTCGTTATAATTTCATTGCTTTAATAGCTTTGAGGTTACCGGGCAATTAAATAAAAATTTTCAATTTGAAACTCGATTAAGTGAATTATGTAAATTAATTCTACATGAAAATTGTTTTTTTTATAGCATAGTCGAAGGACAAACGAGCAGGCGAGCCAACAGCGAGCAGATGGTCACTGCCGCCCATCACATATACACGCCATCCTAGAGGAGTCAGCAGTGCGTTGCCAGCCTCTTGGGTAGGAAAAGAATATCTAATGGAGGGAAGAGTGGTTTTATGGAGGGAAGTACTGATGGAAGGTTGAGCGGCGGGGGGGATGGAGAGGAGAGTGAGGTGTTGGAGGGGGAGAGAGCTACCATAACTTTCACTCGCTGGATAAAAAGCAACAACAACAAAAATTACTTCACATCTGTATTCTGCGGAATTGTGGTATTTTATCGGTCGACCCAGTCCATGTTTCGTATTATAGCCAAGTCAACTACAGCATGGGTCTACTATATTTTTTTTATAAATTAACGGTATTCATTTTTAACAAATACGAATATAGTTAAAGAGACTTGAAATTAATTCTTTACATTATATGAACTTAAAATAAATTCGCAAGTCACTAAGAAATTGTAATGTATTTGATCCCATCACTAAAAAGAGGTGATTCGTCTCTATACTCTAAAAGCCATTGTCGGACAAATCTGACTGCTTATGTTTTTGTTATTATGGCTATAAATGCGATTCCATCAAATTTTTTACTGTCAGAGCCTTTGTCGGAAATAAGCGACCGTTTCATACGTCAAAAATGATTTGATCATTCAACAAATGTTATTCTCTTAATATTACTTATCGGTAAAATTAAAACAAGCGCATGTATATAAAAACTTTATAAAAAATTAAGGGGGTCTTTTAAAATGTAGCAATATAATTTCATTTCTGTGCAATCTCTAATTTTAATATATTTTTCGTATATCTATAATTGAATAGTTATATTTGCGATATTCTTATACTTAACTTTCAAACTTTATTTATATTACTTGTAATTATGTAATATTTACAAGGTCGGTGTTCTGTGCTTTTTCATTACGATATTCATTTTTATATTAGGTTCTAATTACATAACATAGGAGAGTATCACAATACACAGGGCAGATGAGAAACATCAGAATTGACGGTCAGTGAAAGTAATTTGTAACTAATAAATAAAAAACTAATAGATAAATATTAGGTAAAACAAATAAAATATAGAATTCTGCTATCGAACACAATTTTTTTATATTATAATATTATCAAAATTACATAATATGTAGAATAAAAATACAAAACACACGGATAAGCAATGATGTATATAATACATGTGCCTCGCGCACACAAGGTAGTAGAGAGCGACGAATAAAAGCGTCATGCCGTTTGCCGTCACGGTCGCCGTCGAGGCACGTCAATAGATGTTTCACATCAAAATACTACTATAGTGATACTGTCAACGACCATATTCATCAAACTGCGCAACATTTTATCAAAACTTAAATCATCCTGTAATATGATTATCCAAGTTTTATTAAAAGTGGTAACATAATATGACACCAACCGCCCAAGAAATAGCTCTCGGTGGGAAACATTGAATAAAATTATATTTCTGTACCATCTACTTCTTATTGTTATGTCGAAAATTCTTGATTTTGACTTCCCCTATAAAAAAAAGTTTTGTATTACGCAAATACCCTATACAAATTTACATGTAAAGCCAATGTTTTCAGCTTTACGAGAGTACATAAGCGGGCCTAGCATGACACTGTAGAATAGTCTCTATAGAACTATCCTTATCGCGCCAATAGGATGAGCGAAAGGGACAGTCCTATAGAGAGACTCTTGTCTAGTGCGTCATGCTAGACCCGCAGGTTGGTGTATGAAATACACCAGGATGAAGGAGAGCTATTTATTCTACATCGTGATAACGATAGGAGATATCATTAACAAGTATCGGATACCATAATCGCAGTATAAGCGTCGCCTGCTTTACGATTTTTAAACTGTTACTTTTTCGACAATAAAATAAAAATCGATAATTTTATTTTATCATTACATACCACTAGTTTTATTCATATAAAAACGATTATGGCACTTAGAGCACGTACGTTGAATGCAGATTTGTTGGTCAAAAGGTTAATTTGAATTAAGTTAAAAACTCATGGGTCAAATGGTCCGAGGTCAGGATCGAAACCGATACCGTCTGGTATCCTAATCTTATTAAATTAGTGAACCGCTCTTAGATTAGCTTATTACCTAACCTGAGAGCAGATTACTGTTAAATTGATTTATGTTAAATAGCCATGTTGTAAAAGTAAAAAAATATTATCTATATGTTTCTAGAACAATTAACAAATGTAACCTTTTCAAAACAAATGATTTATATGTAGTATCCATTAAAACGGTTACAAACTTTAAAAAGACGTAGGGATTGAGTTTGTAATCAACGGTTTCATGTTGACGTAGACAATACATCGATATTCGACTTAGTTTAAAAGTAAACTTCAGTATTAGTGTTTTACTTTACGAAGTAAGTGTGGATGATAAAAGCATGACCCATTGTGTACAAAGCGACACAAATTAAAACAAGGTAAGTTATTTATTTAAACATTTTAATACGAATTTACTTATTTTACTTAGTGCAAGCTCTGCTTTCAGTAAAAATTATGTGTACATATTTATTTTTAAATTTTTAAAAATATTTTACAAAGTATTCAACAGTAAATTATATTCGTATTTTTTATTTCAGTACTTTGTGTGAACTATATTGTTTTCAATATCTACTAGTATGGGTATACGTCAAACGTAAGAGAGCGGGTACTATACTTACGAAGAAAGGGCGGATGTCTCGACGTCTTCGCTCGTAACAAACGAGGGAAAATAATGGAACTGTTAATAGATTTAAGAAATTAGAAGAATGCCATTATGTCCTCGTCAACATGGACGTAAGTTTAATACACCTCGATGAATATAAACGAAAGATTGTAAATTTTGTTTGCCTTAAAATTGACAATCGTTATGTAGAAGGAAATTTCATTGCATAATTTTTTTTTCCATATCAATCGAAATTCTTTACAAGAAAAATCTGTAAAATCTTACATATTACAGTTGGATCTTTAAAAATTAAAGGTACGACATCAAAAATGCGAGGTCCAATAGACGACTTGTCAGCTCTTCATCATGCCCTCTGTATCAGCATCTTACCATTTTCTATTCAGCGAGGAGCGTAAAACTAAATTCGAAGTTTCGTCTTGACATGGGGTGCCCTTTATTTAATTAAAAAGAAAGTAACAAAAAATTTTGAGCGGGATTGCAAAGCTGGAGAATTAAATGAATTTTCGACGATTTTGTCCGGCGACAAAGTTAGTTTGCGTCTCTGTGTATTGGAAAATTAATTTTTTATCAATCTTTTTTAACGCAACGAACTGGATTTTTAATTCATTTATAAGATTGAATTTTAAAGTAGAATCTGTTTCACACTTAAAGATCTGCGTCGAATATGACACGTCCCGTTGAAATCGATTGCTATTTAAATAGCTCAAAAAAACTGCATCGAATGCCCTGAGATTTGTTACAATAAGTCGCTTGGATCAAATAATGTCTTGAAAAAAGAATTTCAAGAATAACAAATAGATATTTTTAAACCTTTTGTAATCTTGAAAGAGAACGCTGATAATGTTGAGCTCGAAAATATAAGCAATAATCTTTTCGTGATATCCCAGTTCGAAAAAGACATTTTTACGCTGACCTGTAATATCAACTGTCACGCAGACATGTTTAAGGCCATATGAAGCTGAATTTTGAACAGATTTTCGTTGTGTATTTCAAACATAGCAACACTTCATACGAATCAAGATTTCTTGAGACGTTTCGTAAAATCGATAAGCGATACGGACAATAGATCTCCTAGTACAAGACAAAACGATAATTTCAAATTAACCTACAAAAGGGTCTCGGCGGCGAGCGCAGTCGAGAAAGTTTTTTTTTTAATCTACTTGTAAATGAATCGATTTGAATCTGATTTAAGAAGTCCGAAAGCAATTACAATCAGCGAGTGCCATCACCTCATTTGCATTTAAATAATGTTATCGATTATTCCGCTGTACATAGAATCTGAAAGACAAATGACTTGAAACAAAACAGCCTTGGACTATTTTAGTCTCAAAACAGTTATTTTAAAATCTATACTAAACATCAAGGTATGTATTACAATTTAGTGTGATTGAACACCTTGTTCATAAATAATGAACTTTTAATAAATACAATGTAATAACAAACTTTTGAAAACAAAGAATTTTTGTTCTCTCGACTTAACTCCACCACAAGCTCGACAAAACTTTACCATCTATTAAATAAAAACTTGATCTGTTATGAAAAGATTTTATAAGTTTAGTTTGTTTTCACCTTTTTCATATGCCGGTTTCGTAAGTTCAATCTAAGTGTACAGTGGAGTCTCTACCTAATACTACTTACTACAAGAAGCGAACTTTACGTTTGTAAAATAGCTAATAAATAAATAAGAATAAAGAATAGTTTCATCGCTAGTACGACTGATAGTATGAGTTTGGAAATGTACAAATATACGATTAATTTCATATTTTGATCGGTAAGAACCTAAAACAATTTAAACATGATATATTTATTTTTATTTATGTTAGATACTTGCAAATTAAAATGGAACTTTTATAATATTTGACAAGCAATAAATTTCATTAATTACAACTTATTGAAAAGAGACAAAAGACCGTGTTTGCGTAAAATATCTATGAGATCGAAAACTTTTTAGTCTCATCTTTCGTTAGTCAAACAATTTTTGTGACTTGTACATACAAAAGTAATGTTTACGAACTAATGTGAAAAGGTACTTCTATAACAAGGATACCAAATTTCATTTTTACTGTTGCAATAATAAACATAATAAATAATAAAAATAATATTATATAAGTATGGATTAATCGCTAACAGATCAGATACGACAATTTTTATCAACCTAATCCATTAATGCAAATTTGAAAAAAAATTAAATATTTGGTAAAACCAAATGTGCATGCCTTAAGCGCTAATGCCATACGTATGTTATTTAAGTTAGAGGTTTATGATAACATTATGAGTTTTTCATCAAAAAACTTCGTTTTTAATTTTAATTTTCAAATAGTTTTATAGTAAACTTGAATCGAAAAAGAATAGGTAACTTTTTCATATTTATTAGACGTCATAATGCAAAGTTATATGTGTAGTTTAATGCATGATACTTTTAACGAGAGTGTTTTATATTACTACCGCCATCTGTTGGCAATTACAATATAAATAACTTCATGCTCAATTTATTTTTTTAATTGCCAACAGATGGCGGTAATAATATAAAACATTCGTCTCAATCTCTATTTTAGATATTTAAGCACAATGGCTGATCAAAGCATGAATAACTGCCTGTTAAAAAAATCAATTGCAGCTAATCGGTACAATATCAAGCTGTGATTTTCAATGCAGTTATTTCCAATCGATTACTGATGAGACTGAAAAAGAAATTAAGTTTAAAAGTTAAATAGTTTTTTAGTTATCATGGTCACATCCAATGTAGACGGGATTTTCCGGCGACAGTAGAAGCATACCTACGCTCGCGCTTGAGGCGTGTATTAATAGAAGATATATCAGCGATCTATTATGGTCATGGGACACACTTCGATTTAAAATACGAGAAATAGTAATGGTCCTAGTGTGTGACCTAACAAAGGAGTACGTGCGAGCTGACATCAGCTTATAACGAAGTGGTGTAAATGAAAAATAAAAAATTGTTCATCAATCGAATAATTGCAAATTAAATATAGCGTCCTTCTTACAAATCCTTCTTAGGCTATGTAACTCGTAAGATTTGTTCATCCACAGACTAATTTAAATAATACAACCTAAATAAAAGCTTGTAAAAATAAAAATTTTGTTCAAGAAGATTAACCAAAAATTTACAGTTGTTTTTTTTCTACACTCGTAACTTTTTCTTTTAACATTGTATTTATAAGTGGCATACACTAGCTTCGCATCAAGTAGCGACACAATTATAAGGAACATTATCTATAAGAAAGTATCGAGGAATCTCTAGAAGATCCTAGAAGAATCATAAGCGGAAACGAAAAAGATAGACAAGGGTTAGGTATAAACATTCTTATACGAAAAGGCACACAGGATCCCAAACAAAACTTCCGATGGAAGTAGGAACTTACCATTCCGTGCGGGAGGTGCGCACGCACTTTACCAGCCGCGACAGGCTTCTTCTTGACAAGCTTACAACTCAGCCAGGAAATGATCTAGTTCGTTAGTGAGCGCCAATTCATATTCTGGTTAACGGCGCATCTCAGGCCTCTGGTCTCAGGATTATTCGGTGTGAGAAAAGTGATCACGCTACCTCGCCACCGTGTTCTACTGCGCGCTTTATAAAGCAGTATCCGACAGTTGTGTAGCTGTCTTTTAGAGGTCGTGAGGGCATCCCAGCCGAACGAGGGTCTAGCTCGACCCATGCACCGACTAGTGTTCTCGCCATAGGATCCCAACGGCTTAATTCCGCTCTTGGGTTTCCAATGTAACGTCGCGTGTGTTAGTAAGTGTTCTGACTATAAATCGATATTCTTTCGTATTCAGCACAGCAGTATCAGATCTCACATTACTTTACACACTTTAATTTTAGAACGTTGTATGTATCCTATCAAAAAAAAGGGATCCTATCAAGTATTTCTTCTTTTAATTATATTATAATATAATTAAAATAAACTAATGTTTTCACAAGCAAATATTTTTGGTAGACATTTTTTTTTTCAATATCAAGTTTGCATATACAAGTTTTGAATAAATCAATTATATAAAATTATTAAAATTATACCATTTTACTGATTTCATGCAATTATTAGAAATATTGCGGTCTTAACTTATGAAAACATAGATTAAGGTAAAACGCTCTTACATGTTAAATGTGTTTATAAGAAAAAATGCATTTGAATTCAAAACAAAAATGCAGTTCAATTCGTAATATCTCTATTTTACAGATCATAACGTAACACTTGCGATAAGTCATTATATTTTATATATTTACCATTCACTTTGGAAACAGTTTCCTTCAAGGGAATCGGTGACAAACATGAGAATCTTTTGAATTCAATACAATCAGTCAAATACAAATTTGCGACGAGAAATAACCCAGTACACATTGGCTGGTCATGCCAATGGATATCTTCTCAGGGTTGGAAAATTTTACAAAATTTAATACCTTATACGTTTTAAAGTACTCTTTTTTCGATAGTTTCAATAAATGTATTAAATAAAACTGAGTTGCAAGATTTGAAATATCATAACTAATATATTTAATATTCTGAAAAAATCGATGAAAGAAGATCATGGATTTAGGATAATGGATTAGGTATTGTGATACTGGTAATTTTTTTAGCATCTCATTTTTAGAATGTTCTGTAGAAAATAACAATTTATATATTGCGGCAGCCTCCAGCGTCGTATCTGCCGCCAAACAGAAACATTTGAAATATAACATTCTGAAGGACTTTTATTCCAGTCACCTGCGAAACAGATGACTCAGCAGGCAATGAGGAAAAGTCCTTCATAAGCGATTTGGGCAAGAGACTCAAGGCAAAGGGAGCGACTCCCTTTCTGGTTCTTATCTATTCCAAGCCCTATAGGTCGCCATCCAACGCGGCAATGCCGCTAGCGACTTTCAAACCAGACCATACTAGGGACGGCATTTTTGTAATATAAATTCAGTATTATTTTATGGTCTATTTTTTTTTACTTACTTATTTATTTATTTATTTATTTATTTACTTACAACTAAGTAATTTAATTTGTAGTCTAAGTTCTTTATGTTGTCCAAATATTATTTCAAAAATATTTTAAATGTATTAGAGAGAATCAAGATTTTAAAATATTTAGAATTTAATTCCTCAATATTTATTTATTTTTATTTGGCTATTTTCCTCTCATACTATTAAAAATTATTGCTTGTGATAAATATACTTATTGCCAATTTCAAATGAAAAGAAAGCTTGAACCTGTTAAATAACAATCATTTTAGGTTTGGAATTCTCTGAACACAGTTCCTTGCGTGAATGATTTTGTAAAAAGTGACGACACATAATGAACACGAAAAAACTTGCTATTCCGAAAGTGAATTAAATATTTTTTCAAAATTTCTAACAGACGTAAAGGATAATAAAACAGCAAAAAAAATGATAAAGCAGTACGTACTAAATAAAGGCTCTGCTTGAAGTTATTGCCGCTTAATGAAATATAGCTGTGGTTGGAAAACGCGCCAATACCTGTTTTGCGTTCACCGGTAGCAGGTGTTTTGTCAGAGGGACACTTCTCGAGTGTTGCCAGCGTTCGTAAATCTTGGTTATACATAAATACATTATATTGTTAAGCGGGTCGGTATTTCAATTTGTCTGCGACCGGTAGTCGTTTATTTGTCAGTTGAAGATACATTTAAAGCAATAGCGATTCACTAAGTAAACAAACAGACAACCTCTGAATTTTGTAATAGATTAGGGACCTACAAAACCGTGGTAACGCGTGGTACTAAACGGAACACCTTAAAATTAATATGGTCGTGAGGAAGATGTATTGGTGGGCTGCTACGAGAATTATGCGACGTAACCTCTGTCAGGCGACTGCCTCGATTTATGGCAGAGACGGTGATATACGGAGACAAAATCGAGAACGATTGGATTCTGATTTCCATTTATTACCTTATTGTTCACGATGTGCCATAATAATATTTCGGAAATCGTACAGCTTTTTAAAGGACGAAAAAGAGATGAGTGGTAGATATTTACAAAGCCTACGTCATCACAGTTTTAATAAACGCATTGCGATATTGAGCTTTTCTTCTTCTTAAGCCGCCACTACGTAAAGTTAAAAATTGTATTGTTGCCATACAAGAAGACCTCAATGTTTGTCGTTTGTGTATGACAAATTTCTTTAGGCAGACCTTTCTACTTGTGTTCATTTGATTCTTTTGACTCTAATAAAGAAATATTTGACAAATTAAGCGTTTTTGTTTAAATGTAAAATTTGGGTTTATTCTCCAAGAATTTCTTTCTGTTCATCGTAAAAACTCATTCACAAGTTACGACCGGTTATTGTTATGATTATAAATTAATGGTTTTCAGTTAAAATAAATCCTTTTAATGTTTTTACAATTCCAAAATCTTTTGCCCTAAATATTTGATGTTAATTTCAACTTGCTATCTCAATGCATTGTTGAAAAATAAACAATGAAGTACTCCTATAAGGGTTACTTTTGAGGTACGAACACTAACAATAAATCAACGCGATTACAAACTGACGCCTGCGGTTGGTGTATGGATCATTATGTACATCGATGTATGGGATAATATCTCTTAATTTCCCGTTATGATATTGTGTTGTTATTACGTTTATATTGTCTCATATCCGTACATTTTGTGAACAACGGTCTAGAGCAGACGAGACAATTTTGTGTGTGCTAATTTTTCTGACTTGTCTGTGGGGCGAGATGTTGTAGTGTCAAAAGTTACAAAAGCCTAGAAGTGACAATTAACGACGTCTGTTCTTGTTTTAGAATAAAGATAACAGAGAGTCGACCTAAAATTTTAGACATTGTCAACCGTATATGTACTTATTATCAGCATCTGCACAATTATATTCGCTAAAAGGAGACAAATGTAGTTTGGTTTTTCCCACCAAAAATCAGCGTACCAAAAATCAGCGTACACACTTAAAAGTGTACGCTGATTTTTCGAGGTTCACTTTCACTCAAGTTCACTTTTTGGATTTGTTTAGAATGCGTTAAATTTTAAAAAAAGTATGTTGTAATACCATAGTTTTTGCTGCTGTTATATTTGATTTGGTCATGTGTCAAAATATGATAATCAAGAGTATTTCTGCACGATGGTGGTTTTGGATTACATATCAATTTCTCCTGTTCTCCGTGGTGATTAGAATAGTGGCGACAGGAAAATCAAGATGTTACGTTTCATGTCAGGATGCAACTTTAATGCAGACGAATGCAAAATGTTATCGAGTACGTAAATAACGAAAATATAAAAATGTTCTTAAGAATAGAAGAGTAACTTTTTTGTGTCAGCAAGACATTGTTAATAATTATGATTCATTTTTAATATTAAAATTATACGTAAACAGCTCTTGATAACATTGACCCAGTGATTTCCATGAACCATGAACCATGATTATTTCTTACAAAATTACAATATGCTTTTAGGTTATAGATACGGACTCTTATCGTGTTTGATTAGTATGGTTATCGATAATTTTCAAAACTTATAAACAAACTTTATCTTGTATTAGGCGTTTTATCCATCTGTTATGCTGTGCTTAAGGTACGATTTAGTAATTACTGTTTCTGATCAAAATCCCGATCTTTTTTGATTGTTGCCAGCTTTCTATTCCAATGGCGGTCGCGATGCCAATCTTGATCCTTCCTTGGGAATCGCTACCATTCTTCTGAACTTATACTTTTTTGTGCATAAAAAGTCTCTTGTTTCGTATTCCAGCAAATAATCTACTTTTCTCCAAAGGACATAGCTAAATTTCGACAATGAAGCTCTGCACATTTGTCACGTCCAAAAATGTTTAGCTTGTTTAATAGGTTTGAAATGTAAAGGACGCTAGTATTATATTGAACACATAATAAATCTAACGCTAAAATAGCTGATTCTATGAAGTCAGCATTTGATTTAACCCATAAAATAATAAAGTTCATCAATTAAGTGTAAACAAGAAACACATGTCATTTGCTTTACTGTCTAAACAGTCATAAATTTTTATAGCCTTTTTCATTGTCTTAGTGTAATACATTTCTTATTTTAATTATTCCCAAATAAATTCTTGAAATACTGGAAGATAAATATAAAATGGACACTGGCCGATTTGGTATGAAGCAAATCAGAGTATAATATTTCTGATAAAAAAGTGATCTATTAGGTTAAAATTAAATAAGATCACATAATGATTTGAGTACTTCTCAATTATGGAGTTGACAAAAGTTGCACCATTTCATTTCTTTGCAGTTGGGACACTGCATTTATTGATTTTTGTCAGTGCATAAGAATTTGGTAATTTAAAATTCAAAATGGAATTGTCTAAAGATTTGTTTGTGCAACTGATATCTGTAAACTAGTGTTACCATAAAACATATGAACTCTTTAAATTCGACAGTTATTTTGTTTCCTTCCAGAAATTTAATATGTCTATATTTAAAATAAAAAACATTTTCCAGACATTTTTTCTTTAACTAAAGTAAACAGGCATTCTCTAATTCTTTTTCTTAGTATTTTAGAGGAATAAAGGAGCTTGCAAGCCACCAGAGAAAGCAGGTGATCACCGCCGCCCATAGACACTCGTAATTCTAGAAAAGTCACCAGTGTGTTGCTAACCACTTGGATAGTAATAGAATATCTAATAAAGGGTGGAGTGGGGTATGGAGGGGGTGTGTGATGATGAAAGGGAGAGTAAAGTGACGGAAGGGGAATGTGGCTATGAAGAGAGAAAAGTCCACCGGAACTATCACTCACTGGATGAAAAAAACAGTGAAAGCTGTTCAGATCTGTATTCTGTGAGTGTGGTATTTTATCGGTCATGCCGGCCCAATTTCGTGATGCAGCCAGGTTAAGCACAGCGTGTCTGAACCACATCGATTATGAAATTACAATGGAATCATCTTCACGCATTTCCACACTTAATAAATACAGAAATTGAATGCTGTAGTATATTACGGCAATCTTTAGGTATACAAATGTGAAAATTTTGAGAATAATATTCTAAAACATTAATGTTTTAAAATGAGTATTATTAATATTAATTCGTTAAATAAGCGGATATTATGTGTTATTAATATCATAATTAATTAGGTATAGACTTAGTTATATTAAATTTCGGCGTTTTTGTAGAAAAGATTCAATCTTTTCTATGAGAACAAAAGCCTTATAGTTTTATGGTAATAAACAAACTATCAGAAAAATTCAGTTAGAGTAAAAGACACTCCCTTACTCTAACTGTATTGTGGTATATATCATTAATTTGGAATTTAGGAACAATTTTTCATCACTGTTGGTGCTTAGGCGAATAATATATGAGGGCAGGGCAATGTTCTCTGATTATAATGCATTCTTCCGTTTCGCAAATTAGCCCGAACAAACAGACAGACATTTAACTTACATATACTTTGTGCGTATTAATGTTGGACTGTTTACTGATACAGAAATACATTCTAAAAAATTTAAGTATTTTTTAATATGCTCATGGTAAAACAAATTGAAAAAATGTCGATGACAGTTTTGGTAAGGCGCATCATTAGACTTTTTTATAAGCATGGAAAAATACAACTTGACGACCTTTGTCAATTACACTACAATCCCTTTTGTTTCATAACATACGGCATAATAAAAACAAGTTAAGTAGAAAAGAGCGTGTTGCTATTCTATTGCTCCCTCTGTGCTCTCTTTACTCTAAGTTTCTTGTCTAACATACGAATTATCTGGCTCTCAACTGTAAAATACATTATCATTGTAAATATTCATATAATAAAACTCTACATTATTTATTAAATCCAATAATTCATTTCTTCTACTACACTAAGGTATTATTATAGCTTCTTAGTGTGTAATATAATAAAAGAGAGTTTGAATGAAAAATAATGAATGTAAATGGGAAAATTTAACTTGTATTTAGGCAACGTAGCTAGGTTTTTAAGGCCTTTTTTTGTAAAAATTAGTTTTGATAGTCAGTGAGATACCGGTGCGATCACGTAAATGCTTCTTTTCCTATAATTTCAGTAGAAGGCACTCAATTTGAAAGGCGCCGAAGTACCTTTTGTCAGCTGGGAAGATATATATACGCTTCCTTTATTATAATATTCCAACAGAGAAATTCGTTTTAACGGCCGTTTGACTCTTCATAGCTGAATCACCGTGAAGCAAATTGGATTTCTTACTGCGTTACACGTAAAAAAATCACGTGTGTTGTAATAAATTTACGAAATTTTCATGCTTGCTTTTTTCATGAACAGAGAATTCAGACTGCAAAGGCGGCGCAACAGAGATAAGGCGCTATTATTACGTTGATGGAGAGATGTAAGTGAATTTTTTGTTAATCTTCGAGGATAAAGAGAGCGTGTATTTAAAAATCCATACATTTTGTGCTCGTATAATTAACTCTCATTGTTTGTGGGCTTCGCGCATAAATACGCCTGAAGCTCTCTTACTTTTGATTTCGATTCTAATGTCGTCAGCGATTCAACCGTCACAATCACCGAAAAAATCTAATGAAGTTTTGTTCGAAATCAACGAGTTTCTGAAAGCGGCTTAAAGACAACCAGATAAAATCTTAATAGCTTGATATCGTTATAATACGCCATGTGTACATGAAATATGTAGCGATACTTTGTTATGTGGCTAATGTTACTAAAGCATTTTAGTCGCGTCTATAGGTAAAGAAACAAGTAAGTACGTCGAATATTATTCTTAAACTAGTGTAAGCTAAAAACACGAGCAAAAGAGCGTATCTTCACAGTACTTACGTCCTTTTGTTGAGAAGTGCAATTTTTCGGAATTATCTCAAACACTGTATATCCGATCGTGTTCGTGTTTTTATTGAAAGTATTTATTAAGTTTTATCTTTGCCAATTTTTCCATATTTTTTGACCTATGGTTTAAGAAATAAAAGGGAGACATATTTTCTACAACTTTCGGAGCTATTATTTCCGAAAATATTCACTTAATCAAAAATATTGCTTAGCAACCATAAAGCGTTATTAAAATAACAAACGAAATATGTGTTACACGTTGATGTTATCTGAATTTTTTTTTTATATGTATGGAGTGCCGCCATACAAATATTTACTTTTGTTATTTAACTACTAATCTAAATACCGGCTTATACAAGACACCCATACTCTAGATGTCATTAATATGCATTTTGTAGTTTTTAGGTAAAATGCCTGTGAGATACAGACGGTCGGACATAATGAAACTATAAGGGTTCCGATTTTGCCATTTTGGCTCGGAACCCTTTAAAGGCCCAATGAAGTTTCTTTTAAAGATTTCCGGTTAACAGTTTAAGTTAGTAAATTTCACCTGGTCAATAAGTTTAGTTTCTCATAATATACGTTTTTGTTTCTAAAAGAAATAAACATATTTACAAAAAAGAGTATGACCAAAAATGCAGCTTTTTATAAGAATAAAAATGGTCTAACCACAAAAATCAGAATGAGAGCAAAAATAAAGGAAAACATCTATATCTATATTAAAAAAAATATATTTGAAATATTAGATATGGATATATCTACCTGAATGTCAGCAACATTGCTTTTCAAATATATTCTTTAAAATTCACCACTGTCTACTTATAATGAAAATTCTGTGTTGCCTGTAACATATTCCCAACATGGCCTTCTAAAACAGGGTTATGTTTATTGGTGCAGAAAATTTAAAGTAATGCGGAGCTGGAATATGTTATAACTAAATGTATTTAAAAGCCACTTTCAACCGTAACATGGGGGTCGTTAGTCATACCGTTTTGGAACTTGACGAAAAACTTTATACATTACATAAGAGAGGAAGTCCCTCAGGGAATAATCTTTATTACCTTTTGTCCCGTTGTCAAATACGAAACGCCTCGAAGACGGCTTGCATATAATACAGGACTGAAGGTTGCGATGGTCTGTCATCTTCCGCAAGGTCTTATAATGTGCTTGAGGAGCAGCATCACCACGCGCTTGTTCCACGCTTGAGCTGTTGTTATTCTTAACATGACGCAATCAAATAAATTTTTTATCGACGCTGGTCGAGTTCATTAACTAAGCGTTCCCCCTTAAAAGACGGCAGCTACACCGGCTATGTGAGGCGTGAAGATCTGAAGCTATCTAGCTGAAGATTGCTGAAGAGTTTGAAAACTGCTGCGGAGACACGCTAGATGGCGTTTAATTTGAATTATGATTGCTGTGATCGCCTAGCTGTGTTTAACGTTCAAACTACTCTTTTTAGCTGCAGTCTCTCCTGTAATACACTATTTAATTGTTTGACAGTTTCTCGTTCATTATAAAAATATGATTTCCTTAATAGAAATATATTTTTTTAAAAAGCCTGTTTTAAAATTTAAAGTTTCCAAATTACAGTTTTCAAACGTTCAAATTATCGTATACGCAATTGTTCATATTGCCCGCCGGTTTGTAAATTCGTGGAGAATAAGAGCCAGAAAGGAACTCCTTTTTCTTCTTCTTTACATTTGGTATATATTTACATTATCAGTATAAGTATATATTAATGTACTTATAAACATTCTTCATAGTGTGGCCCTTAAATAATTTTGTGTTTATTTTCAAGATTCAACTTTTTTAGAACTTGTATATTTATGAAATAGATGTTTGTACACATGAGATCGATGAACTCCAACACCGTTCGACCGATCATCTTAGCATAACTGTTTTTAATGGAAAAAAGGTTTTCATGCAATCTAATTTAGTATTTGTACCCGAATTCATGCTGGAATTCTTACCAATAGACCGGACTATTGAATCACTTCTGAAAATTCTTTCATTCACAGAAAGCTGCACTATCCCCTAAGCATTTACCTCGGTTTAGTAGAAATGAAAGTGTGACTGATAGCGGTACCGAAGGTAAAATTGGAACGGACAGCAAAATCGATAGCCGAGACCGTCACCGAAATTAAAAACGCGATCGGGATCGAAATCGAGTGTGGCATCGGGATTAATTGAATCGAAGCGAGAGATAATCGAAGCGAAATCGACATTAGAAACAGTATTGCGATCAGAAATGAAGCTAGAACGAGATTAGGTTTGACAGCGAGATAGATCAATATGAAAGATAAAGGAATATGTTTTATGTTCACTCGGACGAAGTATTGTGCGGAAAACTAGTATTGTTGTAAAATAGTATACAATTTACCCAAGGAAGAAGTATCGTACCTCGACAATGAACTTTGGAACAACAATTTTGGAACGAAGTTCCTTACGGCGGGCTTGGAGGAGATAGGGATTTTGCTGCGCGACCGAACGGAAAAAATAGGATAGTAAAACCGTAAGAAAAAGTCCGTGGAATAAAACCGTTAAATTAGACGTGCGCAGGCGCGACAGTCGTATACACAAGCGAGTAGTGTATAATACCTTTCTCTTTCTCCCTCTTTCTTTTCGTTCTCTCATCCCTTCTCTCTCTATTACCATTCCAACCCGCCAATGCATAGCATATACTCATGAATTCATGGACAAGCACGTGGCGAATATTCACATTATAGATACATTTTACTCGTGAGTAGTCACGTTTATTTTCATATAATTTCAAATCGTCAAAACAATAATAAATATAGTAACAATGGCAAGTGAACTAACAAGTGACTTGAATGCAATTGACAGTGATAATAGTGGGAAATTATTCAGTGCAAAAGAATTAAATAATAATAATAATAAACCTTTTTGTAATTTGTAATTATTTCTATTCTATATGTAATTATTCTATTTCTAAGTAATTTTGTGTTGTCAAACAAAAATAAAGAGACATATTTTGTTATTTTAGTTGATAATTTGAATTACGATTTTTTTTTATTTTTCGTAATTTATTTTATTTCCTAAAATACTGAATTTCCTAAGTACTTTCCTGTACTTAAACAAAAACTAATCAGCAAAATCTAAGAGAAAAATCAAGAAAACCTACATAAAATTAAGCACGTTTTTTTTTTGCAAATTGTGTCGATTCTGCATTAGCCGAAGGAACTTCGTTCCTACCTGGTGTCCCACGACACCACATTGATTTTTATATTTTTTTCTTGTATTTACACTCGTTACAGTGCTTCGTGTATTTAAACATCTTTCTATTAAAATAATATTGTGTTTAATATAATGTACTTTTATTTTCAAATTCAATGATTAAAAATACTGCAACAGCGAGGAATGAAAATCAAGAGACATCGTTTGCGAGATGCATTCGGTTGTATGAACATTGTATAAAATTGGTTTTGTAGCGTGCGACGGTGGGTTCATCATTTATAGAACGACACACAAAGATTAAACAAATCAGTTCAATGTCCACCAGTGTACACGCAAACATATTACTTAGAGGAAATACCTTAAAATTATATTATGCGGCGGACTGGCCGCGTCGAGTGGCCGGCGCGCGCCGCCACAGCTTCGTCGCCCAGCGCCGCTGAGTCCCGCCGCAGCCCGCACGTCATGTGTACGGTTATTGCAAAACTCAATGTAATTATATAATTTTAAGGTATTTCCTCTAAGTAATATGTTTGCGTGTACACTGGTGGACATTAAACTGATTTGTTTAATCTTTGTGTGTCGTTCTTTAAATGATGAACCCACCGTCGCACGCTACAGTTTTATAATTTATGCAAATTAAACTATATTCATTTTATGAGTCGCTATGACATGCTGCGACGCTGGTTACGTACAAAAAGTTTTATAGCAGTACACGATTATTTCTGACATTCATGTTCTCTGATATGAAATTCATTATAATTGCAGTTTGCCTTATCGAAGCATATTTTATGGTAATTGTTCTCCAACCAAAACAGCAAGTAGTCAATGACTACTATTGAATTAAAAAAGTCAGTTCCAATTTGATTTGTAGTGTCTTTGTTTTTATTTCTAAGTTAACAATGAAGTACTAAAATTAAAATATGATATACAACAAAAAAAATACAATTGTGAAATTCGCCATTAAAAAGGAAAGTTATAAGTATAAATTTACTTGAGGATCTGGCAAGAAATAGTAGAATAAAATATATAAAATATTAACACTTGTTTAGGTGTTCGATATCGGTAAATCTTCTCAAATCAATATCCAATTTGTTATAGTCTAGTCGACAAGTTCAAAATCGTGTTAATTCTTGATAAAGGTCCTAAAAATATGTGAGATAGCTCATTGGATTCGTAATGACATCTAGAAAATGGTATTCGAAGGATTTTACTGCGCGATAAAATTGCAAAAATTATTACCAAATTAAGATGAAAAAAGGTATTTCGTTTTTTGGCAAGTACTTAAAACCTATTAATACTTAATAAATTAAAAAAACCGATTCATAAAGAGGAGAAAATTTCTTAAAAAATCTTGATTTCCGAAACTCAACCTCTATTATTTATAATTTTAATTTAGTGCTGAAAATGGGGCCCCGCGCGGCCGATACAGCATGCTACGCTACCGCTCAACAGAGTCTATCACATAAAATATTTTTTATAGAGGATTAAATATCAATCATGAATATTAAAAAATTATGGTGTCATCAGAACACTTCAAAGAATATAGTCCTTTGTGAAAAAAAAATTGTTGATTTTTGAAAAAGTTATATAATTGTAACTAAGTAGGTATCTAAAAAATATATAAAAACAACTATACGTAACAAAAGAATAAATAAAACCTTTAATATCCATAACTGAAAATTTCATTAAAACGTTATTTCTAATAACATTTTTGAGGAGTTTCATTTTTTTTAATTCTAAAAAATTAAAATAAACAAAATACACAAATTTAAAATACTTTTATAACGTGGTCTTGTTAAGTATATATATAAGAAGAGCTCCAAGAAGCCAAAAAATTTATAGGCCAATTATTTAAACTTTTGTATCGTTTTTGTAAAAATGAAAGTCCATGAAAAATTACTTAGTTAACAATTGTATAACTTTTTGAAAAATGGACAAAATTTTTTTTCCAACAGTACTTTATTCTTTGAAGTGTTCTGATGACACCATAATTTTTTTAATTTTTAATATTGATATTTAATCCTCTATAAAAAATATTTTATGTGATAGACTCTGTTGAGCGGCAGCGTGACATGCTGTATCGGCCGCGCGGGGGCCTATTTTCAGCACTAAAATAAAATTATAAATAATAGAGGTAGAGTTTCGGAAATCAAGATTTTTTAAGAAATTTTCATCTCTTTATGAATCGGTTTTTTTAATTTATTAAGTATTAATAGCTTTTAAGTAATTGCCAAAAAACGAAATACCTTTATTTTCATCTTAATTTGTTAATAATTTTTGCAATTTATATCGTGCAGCAAAATCTTCGAATACATTTTTCTAGATGTCATTACGAATCCAATAAACTATCTCACATATTTTTAGGACCTTTATCAAGAATTAACACGATTTTGAACTTGTCGACCAGACTATTAGACGAACATTTGTAGTGAAAGAACAGATTCGAGTCAGCGGTGGGTTGCATGTTGCATGTTGATGCATGTTGCAGGCATCTAATTATGGATTTCCACGAATTAACACTCCACACAATAAAATATTTGTAAGTGGAAAATTGAAATATTACTAGCCATTTAATGAACTAAACCAATTTTAATCAATAATTTTGATTTATACACAGCGAATACAATAAAAAATTATTTTTTAGACACTGATCGATAAAAAAGTAGTTTTGGGTCGATCGTTGTCTTAATTTGTGTATCATAAACACTGCGTTACGTATAAAAAACGGATAATGAATATTTACTAAAGCATCATTTTCGAAGTGATTTTACAAAATGTGTCGCTTTTCTTGCGCGCGCGTCTATGTACAGAACATTCTTCTTCGGAAAGTTCGAGATCGTTTCAAGATGGCGACGCTCCGATACACATTTGAACGACGGCGACCGAGTACATGTTGAAGTGGATGGAGCTCTCTTACCGTGCTGCGATTTATTCAATAAATATACGAATTCATATTTCATCACGTTGCCGTATCTGGTTGCCAATGCCATAAAGCGTGTACTAAAATTGTATCTGTCTGACACAGACAGTTGACTTGAAACATTTGGGGATGTATTTGGAACGAACATACATTTTATCTTCATTATGTGTTTCACGGCCAAGAATATATTACGTTATCATAAATAAGGCAAAGCAAAGAAACAGTATTTTTTTTAACTCACGTCCGTGTAAAAGTTATCGAAACAAAGAACACGTGAAGAACCTTGATGGATCAAAAAGACGTTAATAATCACCTAGAGAATGTATAGAGGATTTGATAGTTTTAGAAGTAAAATTAATACGAGGGATCTTGTACATTTTATGCTAGTACAGTGTAACAACCTAACCGGGCAAAGAAATAATCCTTACGATGAAAAGTTTCGCACATTACAGTCCACTGTTGAGAATTGACTATATCTAAGAGTTATCATTTCTTTGGCGGCTTGCTATAAGTCAATGTGATTGGTATTATCGCTACGTTAGGCAGATGTGTCGTTAGTCGCATTACCAAACCCTTTCACCTATAAATTATGTCGTGTCTTTATCATTTAACTGAGTACAGTTACAAAAAGAGATGAAATTATACGATTTTTATTTGAGATGCAATATAGAAATTAGTGTTGTAAGAGAAAAAGAATTTGACGTGTTTAAAATATATTAAACATTTACTTTGGTCAAAATTAAAAAAAAAAACCCGCTGAGTTCTTTTATATTTTTTTTTTGTTACTTTTTTTATAACGTTATAAATTAACAGACAGCAAGCCCTGAAGGCCAATTAAAAAGGTGTTAGTACTTTTTTTACTTAATTAAGAAATGCTCAGGATATTTTTGTTACATTATTACTATTATTTAGATAAGAAAATTGTAATGTTAGGGTGTCAGACAAGTGTATTAAACTTGAAGTTGGACCTATATAGACTCGCTTTACATCTCCAGGGTAACATGCTTGTGAATATTAATAAGATCTCCTGCATCTCGTATCTTAAACCCGCTCAGGTGCAGGTGCGCTTATGACGGTATTATAAAACCAAAGAAATTTTGATTAAAAATTTACGCATTCGAAAAAGAGAATTAATATCGTTTTAAAACGTCAATGTCACGGGCACAAGTCTGTAACAAATCTCAATTAACTGGGCACATTAATAATCTAACACTATCTCTAGAAGCCCACGTATAACTGGAAATGCCACACGAGCACCGAGCTCGGAAGAGTCCACACCACGGTTATGTAAACGCGACAGCGAAATTGAGTTCTGGAATTAGAGTGGGCAGCCGGTTACAAATTAAATTTTATCAAAATAAATAGACATATTGTATAAATCTAAAATAAGTACAGCGGTGAAGTCAAAACGAAAAACCGATTTATAAGTGCGTAAAAGAAAAACAATTCTAGGGAAGATTATCTTCTATTTTTTTTATAAATTTGATTTCATACATTTTTTTAATGTTGTGTGTATGCGTAAGTAAAAACACAATATGTTTCTTTCTTACAACACTGTATTTTTGTTTCAAATGAGAACTTAGACCATGTCTCGATAGTTATAAAAAAAATTCGAGAGTTTACACTAACAAATTAACGAACACGGGTTAGAAGTCCTAATTCTATGGCGTGATTTTACATCTATAAAATTAACGAAAATAAGACACGTCATTTTTTATGCCTGTGGTCCTGGTATCGGTCGACGCAGCTCTTTGACTTTTTACGGATTCACCTTCCCCTTAAACGCTGAACTCAGCAGATAAATCATTATCGGCTGACTTCATTCCGTTAAAATGTAGCTCAACAAAATCAAACACATGTATTTTGAAGAAAAAAAATAGTGCGTCCTTGTCAGCAACCCGATTGTGTCAGTACTGTTGTAGTTTTCTCGTCTCCCTTCGATCGCTTTCCTCGAAAGTGTCCAACCGGTGACGCCAGATGTCGCGCCGTTGTCGTCGATCGAATTATCGCCATTGAAGTTCGACTAATGACGTTATAGTGGCACAGTCAACAATAAAAATAAATGTCGGTAAACTGAATTACTGAGAGTACGAGATGAAATTTCTTCAGTTAGATTTGCTTTATTGATTGAATATTTGTTTTATCCGGACTAAGCGTACATGACAATTATTAATTAAAAAAAATCAACAAGACTGTGTTTGTAGGTCTATTTAATGTTTTCTATAAAAGTATTCATATATGCTAATGTATATTTCGAGATTCTTGAACTTAAAATAAGGCTACCTAATATAGATTCGATTGGACCGACCAACTTTGATAGAATTTATGGCAACCTATCAAATTGTCGCTGATCAGACTTCAAAGTCTGTCGATTAAACAGTTTACAAGTTATTAAGAAAAGCTTTGAATTTTTTAAATTTCGATGTTACTAAAAATTTAGTTAACCGACTTAACTCGAATTTTTAGAACATTTAAAATAAATGACGCTTTCTCAACCCGATCTCAATACATTCGTTTAGTAATAAAAAGAACAAGGATTTTCTGGAAAATTTTTAAAAAGGCTTTAAGTTAATTTTAGTTTAATTTAATACAAAAATGAAATTAACCAGTTTTAATTAGCCTTGCGATTATCGACGATGATTTTTGAGGTTAGAAGCTGGTTTTAAAATAATGAATTTGATTTCGTTATAGTCATAAAGAAACTTGTGATTCTAAAATTTTATTATGAGACTTCATGCGACTTACTGAATCGATTCAGCTGGAATAGAATCTAAATGTTGTTCAATTTGATTTTCCTTATTTAGAAGTTAATAAAAAAAGTACTTTCACAAAAGCAACAATTGATAGTCTAATAGAAACACCATTTCATTAAATCTACATTTAGTTTTTGATATCATCGGAAAGGTCTTGACTTAAATTTATGGTTTTTTATAGTTTTATGTTTTTTAGTTATAACTAATGTATTATATCGCACTGTTGAATATATGTAGTATGAGCATTTATTAACCCCTGACGCAAAAAGAGGAGTGTTACAAGTTTGACTCCTCTATTTGTGTGTGTGTGTGTGCGAGTGCGTGCGCGTGGGGGGTGTGGGTGTGTGTGTGTGTGTGTGTGCGTGGCACCGTAGTTCTGAGGCGGGTGAACTGATTTGGAAGGGGTTTTTTTTATCTGAATTCAAATATTATAGCAATGTTTCTTAGGTATGTTTCATCAAAATTAATTTTGCCGTTTCAAAGTAGTCAACTCTTCTGTTAGGTGCGATAGGAATCTTAGACGAATAATGAGTATTTACTTGCAAGCACACGTGTGACCTAAAATTTGAAACAAATTTGATATGAGGTTAGGATTCACACACAAACGACAAAAAAAATTAAGATACTTGAAACCTTTACCCCTTAAACTCCCTAGAGGGGGTGTCAGTGTATTTAACTAAGGAGCTTTTCACAGTCCTAAAAAGATGAAATTTGGTGTATTCTAATTTATTACCAGAAAATATATTTTAAGTAAAAAGTAAGGTTAAAAATTTAAAATGAAAATTAAATTAAAAATTAAAATAAAACCCAACGCAAAAAAACCGAACATTTTAAAAGTCAAAAACCTTAAGTTGAGCTATCAAATTCAATTGAGTAACACCTATAAGTATCTATATATATTGTTTATAGAAATTGATGGATGGTACGATAAGGTCGCTCGATGAAATGGCCCTAAAATGTCGCGGCGGGTACCGCTTAAGTAAATCAGGTCCTTTATTTGCTTAACTATCTAGTAATTTATCAACTACTAGTTACTAGTGTCATTACAAGTCATACAACTTATTAGTGTCATTTTCTCAGATTACTTTGACGAAAAGGAAAACGTTTCGGCAATGGTTAAGTATACAACATTTGTAAAAGTCTGCTTGGATTCGCAAAGATTTCGTCCAGGAATAGTATCCAATGAGATCACACCGATTATCATCAAAGAAGCCATGGAACGTTCGTGGACTGTTGTTAAATATTTTCAACTTCCCGCGATAGAAATTGAAAAAAAAATCATAAAATTGGAATGTTACTAATTTTACCCCGATTTTCGAAAATCGAGGTTTCACCAAATCTGAAATTTTAGGGTCATAGGACAATTTTCTGAGGGATGTCTTTATGTCTCTCTGTGTGTGCTGCATGCTTGCGTACCCGTGTGTGTATTTGTGTAGAAATCTCATAACATTTGAACGGATTGACCCATCGAAGTTTGAGACATTTGAAGGGAATTCATTCATATTAGACTTACTAAAATGTCGAACTAATTTCGCTAGGTAGATTTTAAGCAATCTCAAAAATAAAGTTTTCAAAAAAAAATTTTTTAAATATAACTTTTATACTACTCTGCCGAGTGGTGCCAAAATCTATTAGCTTTTTTCCCCAAAGAGGTACATCGACTGTCGCAAACTGCATAAAAGTCGGTTGATTTGTTTAAGAAATATGGGTGGAGAAAATTTTTTTGAAAAGTTATTTTGTCACAATATTTTGTAAACAATTTTACCCATTAATTTCAAAACCGACCCAGTTGTTCTCCTTAAAAAACAACGTTGATGGTTGCTAAGTGTAATTAATATTAATATTAGTTGATTTGTTCGAAAGATATCGTCAAAAAAAAATTCGCAAAAAGAAGTTTTTTCAAAGTAATATGTGAAGTTCTCGTTACATTGTTGTTTGGTATCGATTATTTCTTTTGCTTAAAAAACTGCCCCGAATGCCATAAAGTAAATCAAAACCGAACAACGCGTTCGACACATATCGTAGTTTAGCAAATATAAAATAGCATTTTATTTAAATAAATCTAGATGTTTGAACTAGAAAAGCTGAAAACGTTTTTAAAATTGCATTTGGCACTCGGAGAGCTTGAAAAAGCACAGAAATCGATCTTTTGTGCTCAAACACAGTAGTTACATCTAAGTATATTTTGGAAACTTTAAGTTTGAAAGTATAGCAAAAAGTTTCGGAAATGGCCTGAAGGGTCAGCTGTTTTACGGATTTTTTTCTTTAATCCGTTAAGGAAAAGTTAGTGCTATACGTCATTTCCGGCTCAATAATGATTAATACAGAAGAGAATACTTTTTTGCTGCCTTCTATATAATTAACATAATAAGAAATATTTTGTCTGGAGCATATCCATATGCTAAATTTAGTATCATAAGAAAGGTCACGATTTTAATTTGCATTATTTTTCATAGTTTCGTATGTTTTTCGGCGATAGTTAATTTACGTTAAGTTTGCGAAGTACTTCTGTTTAAATATTGTATTGTGTGAGGTGTTAACTCGCGGAAATCCATAGTAGACACTTGCCTGCAACATGCATTAACATGCAGCACGCAATCCACCGCAGGCCCTCGAATCTGCCTGTCCACTACGAATCTCTATCCAAATGATTGAATATTGATTTCAGAGGATTGACAGATATCGAATACCTAAACAAGTATTATTTATTTTTATAATTATCTAATTCCGCTAACAGTCAGCTGGGAGTTGCATGCTGCATGTTAATGCATGTTGCAGGCAAGCGTCTACTTCTGTTTAACACCAGAGGTCTTTTTTTATTTTTAATTATTTTATATTGTATAATGAAAGTCGTTGAGAATCAAATTTCGAATCTCATTGTAGAAAAAAAAATTATAGATTACGCACATTAAACTAAAAATTTTATACATTAAAATTTATTTACTATTCGTTTTACTTCTCGACGACACGTGATGACTCCCGGTTGCTAGTTTTTAATAAATAACAAATACAGAATGGAAAATTGTACAATGATCGAACAGCTTTGCTAGCAAAGCTAATACTTGTTTAATTTCCGACGCGTACAACGTACAATATCAATACCCGCGCTCTAGATCACTATAGTTAACGTAACGAGAATTGAATAAATCGAGTTTCGCCCTAACGAATAGCACGTAAGTGAATTCATCGAAAACTAAAACGACACGTACTTATATTAGTAAGGAGATGCGTCACATTTAATCTGCGCACGCGTAGCCGCTCACGGGAGGGATCCCGACGAAGGATGAGCGAGCGCCCGCGCCGCGAGCAATTCGTTTTCCACCCATTTGTGGCGACGAGGGAAGATGACAACTTGACGGGGCGTAATAACAAAATGATAATTTAATTTTGGCCGCGGAACTGAATAAGTATTTTTGTTCTTCGTCTGGATTATCATTCGAAGGTGTGAGACGATTCTTCGCGTTCCACTCACAATAATATGTTGATCGTTAAATTGTAATATCTCATCGATCACGACCATTCACACGTATGCTATTATATCATCATAATTCGAAATATTTTATATATATTCGAGATATTTTATATATAGAAATTTTATATATAAAATATCTCAAATCTAGTTCAAGTAAACTTAAATAATTTATAATTAAGGCTGTCAAATTATACCGTTTTCAAGTATTTAATGTTTGTTCATCCGTTATCATCTGTTTCATCCCTTGACACCACAAACTCTCGTAGGTCTATGCAATAAACTGTAGCTGTAGCAGGAGAGCATTCTATGTTCCGACAGTCGGTTAGTGGTCGCCCATCGAAAACCTCGCCCCCAGTGGTTACCGGTTCTAACGAAAATGGGATCTGTTTACTGCTAACCCTGCGGGCTTTGTCAGGGACGTACACTCCGGTTATTTTGCGGATTACTTAGTTCAGTATTTAATGCCATAGTATAAGAAATTTTAAGTACAATTGTTTCCATCGCGGTTTACTGAATTTTAAATGATTTACAAAACCGAGACTAGGAAGGTGGTCAAACGCAGCTGATACGAAGGTGATAAACATGGAGTGGTAGCGATTTGATGGCCGGCGCATTTATTTTATAAAACAAAAACTAACGGGTCTGATGCCCGACTAAAGGTGAATTGCACATCGAGTTCATTTTTAATCTAAGTAAAATGAAACTACTTACATCATTCCTTGGAGTTCTCGTTAAACCTTTTGTGCGGGACATTATTACAGTATCGGTAATGATAGTTTTAACAACCGTCAATTTGTACCGAGTCCACGTGAAAAGTTTAAGATATATGCCCCTTAACCGGGAACAAAAAGGCAACTCGAGAATGTGCAATACAGTGACATCTCAGAAGATACACCTGGTATAATAAAAACAAAACAACAACACAACTTCTGACATCCGTATGTTATCACTGGCAACAGGGACTATTCGAATATATTATAATATGTCTTGGGCAACGAAGTAGTTATGTCGGGCGCGACAATGTACGCGACACCCATACAGCGATTTGACTTCTATGCGTGACTTCTATATAGAAGTCGAATCTGATCGATCGCAAAGTCTTTCCTAATTAGATTTACTATTCACCTGATTTTTAAACATCGCCAGAAACGATATAGAAGGCATATTTAACTATATATTAATTTTGTTCTTAATAATTTTTAAACTCATTTCTTTATAAACTATACTAAAAAGACATAATTCTGAGCTTATTTAGCAATTTTTCCATTCGCATAATGGTAGTAATATAAAATTTTATTTTAAACACAACGTGATAAGAAAATTGTTTCGAGATATAGAAAAAATTTGATTTATGACTCAAAAGTAAAGAATGTTTTTTAAATGAAACATAAGTAACTCGAATACAATCTCGATGCTTGCATAAGTTTTCTCAAAGCGAATTAGTCAGTCACACGTGCGAACAATGTACGTCGTTCAAGGTTTCTCTCAATTAAAGGTGAAGCGGGAAACAGAAGAAGATAGAAGAAAATTAGACAAATAAAGTGTGGAGTGTACGTCTACTGAGGCAGAAGGCCTGACGTCTGGCGGCGACAAGTTGAAGGCATTCATTAACCAGACGCATGGACTCACTGGAGCTTCGATAACTTCGCCTTATTACTTGACTGACTTTAGTAGGTAGCTTTGTCTGATTGAATTTATCGCTACTTTTATGGATCTCTATGTAATGAATCGAGTACAAAACTTTTCGCAAGTAAAGTCAAGTCAACGAAGACCGATCAAACTTATATGGTTTGGCGATTTCGTAAAACATAATTATTATATACTAGCTTCTGCTCGCGGCTCCGGTCGCGTAGATAGGATGAATTCTTTCACCTCATATGTCGACCGATCACGACCTCAATCATGATATAGATCGCTATCCCGTTCTAAATTCCAATCACAGTACTGTTCTCGACGCCGACTTGTTTTCCTCTCAATCCCGACCGCGGTCTCGCTCTTGACTCCGAACCCGGTCTCAATTAAAGTACATTCTAATTTTGATCCCGTTTCTGATATCCGTCCTGCTCCCTATTCTTATGTCGTTTTATACCAAGTCCGGTCACGACCTTGATCGTGATTTTGGTAACACGGTCGGTTTTGATCTCGGTCCCGTTCTTGATTTCGAACCCTCTCGGTCTGTGCTTTCGATTTTGGTCCTCGACCCGTATGAAATTCCGTTTGCCTTACCGATCAAAGTTCTAAGTTGGACGAAGCCGGAGCAAATGCTAGTATCAATATAAAATTGATCCCGTATTACTCAGGGATATTGGACTTGTATGAGTAAAATAATCTGTTTTGGAATCTGTGAAGAAATAAATATGTAAATGAAGCCAAAGCGAAATATGAATCATCCGTTTTAATCAGAGAGCTCATTTATAAAGCAATCCTCAAAATAATAAAATACGCTCTCATTTTTATACATTACACAACCCCACTCCCTTCAAATATGGTGAAAGACGCATTTCACCGATTTGAATAAGCAATATTCATATCAAATTTCATAGTCTTACCTCGGTTCATAAAAAGTTTCATAGAAAATTCCATCCGCTTTTACTGTGATAAAAAGCGAATTACGCATACATACGCAACTATATGAACATAAATGAGTATGGCTACTAAAAAAAATAAAAAAGAATGACAATTTTTTATTGTCATGATACAGTGTATGGAAATCACATAAAAGCAATTGCGGAATTGTATGTTCTAACTGTACAGTGAAATGATTCTTAACTTATTTAAGAATATACATAGAGACATACAGCAGTCCATTATTTGCGTAATCACATGTTCTGACTGAATACCAATCATCATTTCGTTCATCACTATCGGTGAAATCGTTCTTAAGTTACAAAATAACATATAGATGGCCAGGCTGACTAGCTATTTATATGCGCAGTCATATGTTCTGACTGTATACTAATTTCTAGCAAGATCGGTCGAACCGTTTTAAGGGTAAGAGAATTTACAGACAGACCAAAATATATAAAGACAGACAAATAAACATTAGCCTATCATTGGCTCAATAACATATTATGATTGTGCGTAATTTTCATTATGATCGGCTAAACAAATTTTTAAGCTAAAAAACATACAAAGAAAGAGATAAATAGACAGACACACAGTAGCCTATTATTTCTGCATTAACATGTTTTGACTATACAACAATTTCCATTAAGATTTCTCAAATCGTTCTTACGTTATAAAAAATCATATAGACGTACAGACAGACACACAGCAGCCTATCATTTGCGTAATCACCTGTTGGTAAATTTTTATCACGGTCGGTCCAGCGTTTTTAATTTATAAAGCAATATACAAACAGACAGACAAACAGAGAGACACAAATTCAAAAAGTTGGAGTCAGTAAGTCATAGAACATATTAATCACAAAATTTCACATAAAAATTAAATGTACAGACAGGTGCTACATATTTAGTATTATAATATATGACGGTATAGTACACATGGGATGAATATGAAAGAACCCATTTTTATATCATATGGGTACTATTTGCAATATGTTTTTACATAATTAAGTCAAATAGATGTCTTTTAATTACTTTAAAATTACAAAGAAATAAATATTTTTTATAGCGAGTCTCACACTTAAATTAAATCTAAAATTTGTTCTGTCCTACCTGTCTGTACTAAAGGACGTAACTCTAAAACTGTTGAGGTATTACACAGATTGTGCATGATAGCTATGGGACCGATTTGTACTGAACATAAAAAAAACTCCACCTCCAAAGATAAGTAAGTGCAGGTTTAAAATTTTAAGAAGAAAAATCTTGATAGAAATCTTCATCATAGACAGGCTGAAGTTATCTAGATTTCACATCATTACACTTTCTTCTATTCTGATACTTTATTTAAAAATTTCAGCTCAGAAAAAAATTATAGAAAGTATTCCTTTAAAAAGGTCAGTTAGACGGCAAAAATTTGTGTGTACATTTAATTTTTTAATAATTGTGTTTATCATCGATAATGTTTTTGCTTCTAGAATTTTCGTATTATAATTTATTACGGTGTGACGGGGATTATGGTCGAAAATCTGCCCATAAATATTTCTTTTAAAATGTAAATCAGTTAACAAAACGCCGAATCCCAGCATAAATGGATGGTTGACCTAACAACAGGAGGCCTTTTTTTTTATGTGTGATGCTGCATGACAGTATCAAAGGAAGAAGAAGAAAAAATGACACATTTCGCCAACATATTTAATGGTCATAATGCAATTCAGCGTAATACCATTCACTGATTAAACAAGAAATCTCAGAAATTATAAATATTATAAGTTCGATTTTTGATAGGTAGATAGATTCCTCATATATAAGGGGTAGGTGTTCCCTAAGAACGAATTTTTGAAAATATACTTTGTAAGAGAGGTAAAACACGTTTTTCACATTTGGAAGGACTGGGTTAGTGGAGTTGTATAATATATAAAAAAATGTGTGTATAAAAATTATTCTACGAATATAAAGTTACATTATCTCCTGACAATATGTTTTATTTTGATAGTAGCATTTGTCAAGGCTTCGTACAAATTGGAAACACGGTCAGTAGCGGTGTCAGAATTGAAAGCAGAGCGGGAGCTAACAGATTCGAGAGCTGAAACCAGCATCAAAATTGAGAATGGGAATGGGGTTTAAACCGACTGTGTGACCTAGATTAGAATTAAAGGCGTGACCCGGATCAAAATCAGGGACATTTTCATATCCAGCCTCTACTTCCTCGGCGTTAATAAACGGAGCTGAAAGGCGGATAAGTCAGTATTTCTATACCTAACGTCCTCAAATGGTTAGTTGTTTGTCTGGCGATATTTGGTGAGGCGTTGTCATGATGAAGGAGAATCCTACTGTAGTTGTTTTACCAAACTTTTTTCAAAATAAGTAGCAAACGATTGTTAGTAATAGTTATTGCAGACAGGGTCTGCAATAACTATTTTTTTCTTTCTTCTAAAACAATTGTTGCATAATACCCTGTTATTCCAAAGAAAGAGGCCACCATCTTTTTTCTGACGCTTCAACCTTGTTTAACTTTAGTAGGCAACTCTTTGAACTGAGCAGGCTGTCTTATAGTCTTGGTATTGTAACAGTGAATTCAGCTTTTGTCACCTGTAACTATGTCGTGTACAGCATTTGAGTCACCAGTGGTAAATCTTTGCATAATTTCGCGGCAACAATTAACACGACGAAGTTTTTGAGCTTCGATTAAATTATGAGGTATCCCAAGTAATTGTATAACTTTACAGCTTCCTGCCCTCAAAAGTTCATGAAGGACTTTGTGATTTTGATTCATACCGATGTCTAAGTTTGTCCGAATCTGTTGGTAGGTCACTCTTTTGCCAGTCTCTATCATGAACCGCTTAGAACTGATATAGTTTTCGATCGTCGCTGTAGAAGGACGTCCCTCACGCAGATCGTAGTCAGATTAGTGCGACCACATTTGAACTCGTTAAACCAGATATTCAGTGGCAAAGTATGGAGCTTCATTATTAAAGGCTAACCGAAGTCTGTTATAACTTTTTTATTGGCTTAATTAGTAACGAAAGTCATAAAAACCGTTGTACAAAAATTTAATTTCCTATTTGCGTTAGACAAACTATTTTCTTTTGGCACTAATTTGGGAAAAATGACAAAAGAATATAAAGTAAACAATAAGGTTCGCAAAGACTTCCATTTTTAAAATTTCATATACTTTTTATTTTACATTTCTAAGTGGCCATAGTTTTGAAAATCTTAATTGTCACCTACGTATGTGTCGTCGTTATATCTTAACGTTATATACATGTATCTTATTTTATTATGCGAGTAAAATATTGTACTTTTTAATACGTATGTATTTATGTTTTACACAAGGAACATTCGGTCTCCTCCTCAAGGCTCCGATTTTATAATAATACAAAAATGCATAGAAAAAGTAATGAAGGTCCATTTTATCAATAAACACTTTTGTCATTTTCAAGTGGGTGTGATACGATCACAGCATGCAATTGTTCGTTAAAAGCATAAAAAAATATATTCATTCTATTGCATTCTACTAAAAGTAAAAAATGATTGCTATCCTATCAAATCATCTTTCCACGTAATTGGTACGTATGCAAAAGTAAATAACTTGGTTAACTAGATATAGTGATTTCTTTTTTAACTCCCCTCTTCTATGCTAGAGAAGAATATTTTTATACGTTAATAACTTTTTTGGTTTTGTTCTTCTGATAACATTAATATAGCCGATAAAATCCATACTAATATTGTAAATGCGAATGTGTTTCTGTATGTCTATCTGTCGCTTAGCTTCGCGCTTAAACCCCGGAACTTATTTAGATGCGATTCGGTGTGGAAATAGTTTGAGCCCCGGGGAAGCCTACTTTTTGTTTGTTTGTCTGTCCGTTATTTTGTATGGTTTTTCATGGCTCAACAATAGTTAAATTGATTTTAATGAACTTGAGTGTATTAATAGAGCACACCATTTTTTCATATATAAGTCATTGTTTGTTTATATTTTAGTCTTTTTGTCTGTCTATATAACTCAACAATGATGACCAATTTTGATAAAATTTGGAAAACTAATTTAATTATTTGGTACATAAAATATAGATTACTGTTTATTTCTTTGGATTTTTATACGTATCATTTCTTAGAACTAAAAAAATTAATAGTAGTTTGTTTTATTTTGTTTTGTCGACCGTGCTTATTATTTGCTTTGTCTAGAGAAGGAGCGGTGTTAGAGTAGGCGATGAGGATTGAGAAGGATACGGTAGAGGAAGGTATTGCGATAGCGTGAAGTGGAGCGAAAGAGAAAGTAAGAGACAGTGTCAAATCATATAATTACAGTCGAATTGTAATTACGTGATTAATAATAATAGATTAATGATAAGTAATTCAATGTAAATCAAAACGAACTATAGGATTTATACACTGCGTCTTTTTCAGTATTGTATCCCAATATTGTAATAGTATAAAAGTGATTATTAGTGTCGCTGTTTAACTGTTTGCAACTTAATCACGCATAAACGGCTGGACGGATTTCTATGAAATTTAGCAACCAAATAGAATGTTTTCAGGATTATATGCATTTATATTTTATATCTACCCTTAATATGTAACTGTGAAATAATTCACAAGAAATTAGAATCGATATCGTAATCGAGAGAGATGGCGCGTTTGGAAAAAAAGAGAGACGCAGGATTGGATAGTGAATAACACCGAATCGGTACTAACTGTGAAATCGGGCCTTAAATCGAAGACGGGATCGGATCGATAACGATGATAGCAACTTTACTTGATATAGAAAATGAGGAATTAATTGTATTTCCATGCGGGCGGAGCCGCGTACGAAATTATTTGTTTTCAATTTATGACCAAATACCAATATATGACCAAATTCAAAATTCCACCATCACTCTAACGTCCCATAGACCCAACATCAATGTAAATGAATCTTTTTTTTTGCGTCAATGACGACCAACAAAACTATTGAAAATGTTTTTTTTATAGTTTAAAAAAATGGTGCCTGAGTGGGGTGGAGCTTTTATTACGACGGTTTTGCAATCAATCGCACCTACGCAGTGATAAAATTGGAAGATATTTGTAAATTCAAAAAGCTAGTAGCAAATAAAGTAAATTAATGACATTAAAAACCATCAATGCATAAAAAAAAATTTAGACCATTTGTATTAAATACGTTTTCAGTGCGACCATTAAATTGTTAGCCAAGCTTCGTAAGGAAGTTCTATAATATTCGAAATTAAATTAGTGAACAATCACAAGGCTTTTTGTTTAGGTGTGAAAGGATAAAATAGGGTTTTAGATAATTAGAGATTTACCTTTTTACTGTTTTCGAGATACAACTTTATTTTATTTAATCAAAATCATTTTATTGTATAAACAAAAACGATTCTCTTCTTTCGGTCTCTTTGACTTGAAGCTTAAACGAACAAATCAATTTCAATGAAATTGCAAAAAGATTTAATTTAGTATTGGATACAGATAGAATACGTACTTCCAAATCGCTTTGGTTCTTATGAGATAATAAAAAGGTTTCTTAAATTTAATTACGATGCTTGATGATTACAGTCCCGCTTTATAAACAGGAATGAAACCAGAAGTGTTACCGAAATCAAGACTTAGGCGGGTTGCACCAACGCATTTCATCGTAAAGTATAAATAAGGCGTAGAATGAATGAAAATCGCGCTGGGCCAAAATTCTATTTTGCTTTTTACGGTTACTTTTACGCTATACTTTGGAGTTGTCTGATACGTAAAAGATTAAAATGTATTTTAACTTTTGCGATATTTCTATCAGAAATGGTTTTAATGTGAATTCGACCAGTTCTTCTGATCTTGAAAGTTTAGATATCGTCGAATCAACTAAGTGCAGTGTATAAAAATAAAGTTGTAAGCAATAAACATAAAATATTCAAGGTAAACACAGTTGAAAGTCATGAATACATACTACATTAATAGGTATTATTTAGAATGTTGCCACTATTGCGGAAAATTTTGATTTTCCCGCTAAATTTATGGTAATATCTTATGACAAAGGTCATGCACTATACTGTTATGAAATCGGTGTAACCCGATTTGTTCTTTTGGTAACGGAGAATAAGAGTATAAACAAAAGTAAGCGGATTTCGTAAACCGTAAAATGTTTTGGTGCAAATCGCTGTAAGAGTGAAAGTGAAATGGGAAAGAGGAAGCTAACCTAACTTAGTTAGCCTTAGTGGCCCAGAACTTAATAATATAAAATAATCATGGTTAATTTCAATAATTTTGATTGAATATTTATAATCGAAACTGAAGAAACATAATTACTTACTAAACCTTAATTAGCTGTATAGGCCAAAAATTAAATCCACTTAATAATTTATTCGCTTACGGGAAAACCATTTTGAACGATCATTAATGATATTTGTTTGTTCAATCACGAATAACATTTTCATTTAAAAATTAGTGATTAATTTCTATTAGCTATTGTAATAGCTGTCTAATAGCGATAGCAGTCATTCTGAAATTCAAATTCAAAATATCTTTATTTCATAGGTTATAATATAACACTTAAAATGCGTCATAACATTTAAAGAATTTACATTTTTTTGTTTATTACCACTCATTCGTAAGGCAGTTATCCCTCAAGAGAAACGAACAAGAAACTTAAGGATAGCTGTTTTCAAATCAATTGTATAGAAATGCAATCTTATATAAAATTATTGCAGGAAAAAACCTGTAGGAAGTCGAGTTCATTATGTTCATTTGTTCTCTAAATATTCAGATATTGTATAATAAATACCCTTTTGTGCAAAGTGTTTGCTTTAAATTTCTATAAATTAGAGTAAATTTTGTACATCCATAGGAATCTTAGGAGCTCCCTAGGAGCCCCCTAACTTAATTTGTGACCCTATGCAGTCGACTAACATGTAAACACAGTTAATTTTTAATTCTAGTATTTCAATTATGTCTATTACTATTTTTATTAAAACATTCTCATTTTTTTATCACATATTAAATTGTGATAAACTGTGCCACAGTTAAAATTCTAATTTCTATAAACTTACTTCTAAGAGAAACACGAGGTCCGAGCACGTAAATTGCGCGAGTGACCCGCATTTGCAAAACGAAAATTCTGTGAACGTTCTCAGCATGTCCCCAAAGCAGGATGCCATATGACATCAAGTTATGGAAACAGCCAAAATAAACCAATCTGGCAGTTTTAATATCGGATAAATTTCTTATTGACGTGACAACGTCTTAAATTAGGTTGCGGCTGGGAGTCACTTTGAAAAAGTGTAACGCTCGGTAACGTAACGATGAGTCACCGAACGAGAGAGAGGCCCGCCGAATGCCTTGCGTCTCTCTCCCACTCAACTATGATCGGTCTGCCGCGCGCGCAGCACTAGAGAATTAGTGCATAGCTTGCAAATGTATTGCAAGTTATTGTATGTATATTTGTATATAAATACGTATGTATGTGTAAAGGTAAAAATAAAATTTTGTTAATATGAAATTCAGTGCGAGATTCTTTGTATAAATTAATGTTTTAAATATAATTCTTTGTATAAATAAATGTTTTAAATTGTTACTATTATTTCATCCTTCTTCCTACTATACGAATGAATATTCACATTAAAATGATTTTACCATTCAAAGTCGTTGTCACGTAAAACTTTCGCCCGTATACCGACTTTACAGGCAACCAAATTTTTTTTTTTAATTTAATTTAAACATTCGAATAACTAAAATTGACATTCACGACAAAACTTGATAATTTGGATTTTTCCTTTACGACAATTGAAGGATACAGAGCGAATTGTGAACATTGACGCGAGTAATGCAACAGTGAAATTCAAATAAATTATTTTCTTATATGAAAAACTGCAATACGAATTCCAAGCGGTGTGTGCTCGATCGGTTTTACAAGCGATTTCCTCGAGGAGAAATGCACTTCCTACTAAAGCCGATTCGAGTTCATTCGTGTCAGCCGTCGGCTGCTGGCTGTAAGACTTCCTTGTTAAGGGGATTGTTTGCTATATAACTTTGTTCTACCATTTATTGGTTTACATATTTTTTTTTTCGTTTGTATTACAACGGTTTATATATAGTGTAGAGGAGTAAGTTATTCCGAGTAATTACAATAATGAAGGTTTTTTTTTTTGGTTTACTACCACATTTTGGGTTTCGTGATTTAATTACAACGACTGTACTCAACTTGATGAACATCGTAATATAAAGTTAGTTAACGGCCCAGTTCGAACTTTTAATGATACCTATGATAAAAACAATTACAAGCGAACAGAGTGACAAAATCTATTTTATCAAATGTAAAACACATCGTAACACGGTGATATATTTATGTGATTTATAGATTTATTAATACATGTATTTTAATATCTTGTAATACTACATTGCGGGAATTGGCAACGGGATGTTTTCCCGTTGTTCCTTGCCCTGTGCGTAAATGTTGGCAATATTATAAAACAGGCATGAAGCGCAATACGGTGCAAAGTTGGCAGACCTCATTCATCACTTACCGCTCCCAGCTGAGCCTTCTAGGGGTTTCGGCGGGCGGCTTGGGCCCCTGGACGAGCAGACGCGCCAGCCGCGCGCCCGCCCCGCCCGCGCCGCCCGCCCCGCTGCCCGTGCTCGATACGGAACCTCTGGGCGTCGACACCGGTACCCTGAATTAGGAATATATTTTTCAATGAAACGCAGAAAAAAATCGAATGTTGTAAAAAAGTTATCAATCGTTTTTTTATATAGTATCGTCATTGCGAAACGTAAATTTTGCAAGTATTTTTTTGCGATTACCAAAATGCTATTAAATTTAAATGTAACACCAATGAAATACGCCATTGCTATGTAATAATACTAACTGTACCTTTGACTTCGCACAGACAGTTGTTAAGAGACAAGTGAAATTATTTTTTTTTAATATTTAATCTTTTAATATATTGTATATATAAATATATATATGTAAATCTATAATTCTTAGAATCAATTCTGAATAATTATTTTTAAGCTAATACAAAACTTTTGACCGAGGAAGCTGTTCGTTGTAGGATGAAGTGAAATCGCGAAGAAAATAGCATTTTTGGTAGTCGTCCCCAATTTTTCCTTTACCAAAAGACGGCTATAAGAAGTGTATGTTAAGTACATATTAAGTTCATACTGAAATTTAAGTTTAAACTGAGTACAGACATTATTATATATACTTGTTTTTAGGAACCACAAATTATAGATGAGACAAAAGGCTTTTGTGTGCCTTCTTAATTAATGAAGGCTAATTTAAACAAATCTCTTCACACAATAGAAATATGGGCTATTTTATTTAATCAAATGAAAAAAATATACAATTATTTCTTTGATTATTCTCTCTTTCGAAGGAGCTCTGAATTTCATTACGTCATCGATCTTTGAGTCAGAATCAAAAGATTTTGAAGACGCCGACGCATTCATCGGCTCGCACTCTTACGAACTCTCAATAACCTCTCGGTTTGTCGTAAAAAACTGAAAATATTGGAACTACGTGGTAAAACTCAAGCCAGTCTAATATTTATTATTCTGTTTTTCTATTAGCTAACGACAGTTATCCTCGTGTTAGTGCGCATACATTTCATTCGTTTGCTTGCAAAAACTGTTCCAAATTTACGGCTATGCCTTCTGCGAGAAATTGAAAATGCGCCTTTCAAATCCGAGAGGTTTTTCGTATTAATTCCGTTCACACACCTGAGGGTACATAGCGAAGCGAAGGCGTATTCAAAACGGCTCCGACGCCTGGGTGTCGCCAACTTTGCAGCAGAAACGCTTTCGACGCCGGCGAATCGGCCGCAAATTTAAGAGGTATGCGTATTCTAAAAATAGTTTATCGTCGTCGCCAAGCGCAGTTATACGACTTCAATATTCGCGTGTTTACGCCGTCGAGAGGCGAACGGGAAACCATCCGACGCTCGATCGCGTGCGTATGAGTGAATGTTAGGACTTTAGGCCACACGAAAAAAATATTCCATACCTTAGCAATGAAAGGTGTTATAAGAAAAAAATGTGTTAAAAATAATGTAGGTTCCTATTAAGATGTTTTAAAACGTAAGTTAATCATGAAAATAAAATTGAGTTTGTTTATTCAGAAATTACATCAGCAGTTCAAGATAGATGTTTTCAAACGATAATGGTAGTGAATTGATATTATCCCCCCCTCCCATTTTTTAGGGTTTCGAGCCAAAATTGCTAAAACAGAACTCTTATGGTGTCATTTTATTCAAAAACTACTTGTAGTTTTTGATTTGACTTATATCGATAAAATTTATCTGTAGATGTGTAATATAATTCGCTACTTAAATTGGTAGTTAAATAACGAAAAAAAGTATTTCTAAGGATGTACTCCATACATATAACAGAAGCTGAAAAAAAATATTTAAGCAAATTTCAACGAGTGGTACATATTTTGAAAGTTCTTTTTAAAACACTTTAAGCTTTCTAAGCAATTTTTCAGATCACGTGAATAATTTCGGAAATAATCGCTCCGAAAGTAGCAGAAATTGTCACCCCCTCTTTTATTTTCTAAATGGTGTGTTCGAAGAATATGAAAAATTAGCGAAGATAACGCTTAAATAATTCCAGAGAAAATTATTTTAAACATAGTCAGATATTTGAGTCATGCTGGAAAACTACGCTTTTCAATAAAAAGACGTAAGTGTCATGAAGATACGCGTTTTTGCTGGTGCACTTTAGTTTACTCGAGTTTAATAATAATTATCGCCATACCTACTTGTTTTTCTAGTTATAGGCGACTGAAGTGCTTACAACTATTCTATGTGGGAATCATGGAAAAATTGTAACTACGTACTTTTTCACCTTTAATCCATTTTTTTTGTAATAATGGCTTTGGAACCCTACAATGAGTATGGTCCGATATGCTCCTGGCCAGTTTTTTATTCTTAACTTACTTCTTTTTGACAGAGATCATACAGTGTAATAATAAACAAGAAAATAAAACGCAAGAGACTGTATACTCTGCACGGTCGTTTGTTTTGGACATAACTTCTGCTTGTTGTGTTAATGTAACATTGTAACACGTTTTAAATTGATGCAATATTAAAGAGTATGTGAGTAAGTGCGTGACATGGCTTAAAATTAATTGCTAGAAATATGGTTCCAAAATTTAAAAAAAGTACTCAATGTATTACATCAATCTATGTTTAAGGAATGTTTGTATATGAAAAATATAGTTTAAAAGCTAAAAAACAGGCTTTTAAAGCACATCAAATAAAGTGAAAATAATTCTTAATATGAACTCAAAAATAATGAACAATGACGAAAATACTAGTATTATTGTGGAAAAGCGTGGGTTGCTCTACACAATGTGGCACAACGCGCCCCACGCTTTTTCCAGAATAATACTAGTATTCGTTTCACTCTTTACTGATGTACTTTAAAAGCGTGTTTTTTAGTTTTTAAAACTATATTTATTTTCACTTTTTAGTTCGATTGATTGTTAAAAATTTGTAATTATTAAGAATACAATAATAATGAATTAATAATAATGCTTATTACTGTTACTAAATTCTATTATAAAACAGTAACAGAATTTAGTAACAGTAATAAACCACTTGCTCTCACGCAGACGAAACGTGACGAAATTATTCGATCGTGGCGATCCTGATTAGGATAATGAGATAAACTTATCGAGTTATTACATTGTCATTGGTCCTTGATACGTATGAAGAATTTTAAATTAATCAGACTTCTGGAAATTGGTGAAAATTAAACTCAAAGATTCCGTTACATACGAGTACATACATACATACATAGATACAACCCAAGCTTATAATAAATATAGAAGCGTGTTAACAACGTTTTCTCTTTTGAATAGTTATAATAAGACTTCCACAAAAATTTGGCTGAACTTTTTCTTTGACAATTTTAATGTCATGGATTTGATTATTTAATTTATAAAACAATAAATAGCCGACTCTGCATATGATGCATGGCCTACTTTTGAAATGCTGTAAAGTCACAGACGTTGTGCTTTCTTTTAACGATATTAAAAAGCGTTTTAGAAGATTTTTAAAGTCCGGAAACGTTTGCTGATTCATTTATACAAGCGGAAGGCTGTTGTTCTATTGCAGCACGTAAAACTTTTTGATACAAGCAGAAATTTTTCCGAAAGTATTTTATCTTATAAGGTTACGTCTACTGCAGTAAATAGCTTGATAAATTGTGAAGGGTCCACGTACTTAAATTTATTGCGCTCTCGCCTTCACATAACAAATCAGTTATACATATATATCCCTTACGAAAGGGAGGATTAGATCGGCCGGGGCCTTCGTGTTCACGAAATTAGTCTACCAAAATGCTGCATATCGTGAATTGTTACATATCAAAATATTAATTTTATCTGACTTTTTGACGCTACAAGTTTTACAATCATTTATTAGAATTTAGTACCATAAATATCACATATTTCCTCAGATTAGCGATTAATAGCCATAAAGACCATTTTATTTATGTATGGTTATGTACTTTTCCATATTTAAGGTTTGTTTAGTAAGCAAATGTTATTGAATCTGAGATTTTAATAGCCATTAACATAAAAACTAATAACACCATACAAAAAACTGGTTCATTAAATTCCGTTATATTAATCAGACGAATTATGTTATTTATCTACTAATCTTATTAAGTAACTCCAAAATGATTCAATATTACGTCTGTGGGATCATTGAACTCTGTTTACATGTTAATGCAGTACCACTCGCGCCGAGCTAAATCGGCTTATTTTTTTTTTGAGATAACAGAATTATTCATGTTCCGTTTGAGTTGTAAAACAAGGGTGTTAATTTTTTTTAACGTCACTCCAAATTCGAAGGCCTCGTTTATTTTAATAACAAATTTGACAGATAATGAAACACACTGTATGTGTGCACATGTATGTACCACTCCATTTCGCCCTTATGAAGGTATATCTTAAGAATGTCACTAGATCAGAGTAAAAAAGAATTCTTACCCTGATCTAGTGACATTCTTGCAAGTACGAATCACAACATACCATCTATTGTATTATTAAGACTGTCGTGGATGTGTAGTACTCATCTACATAAGTGTGGATGAGTAGCTACAGAACTCTATTTAAGCGGTGGATTGGTGAAGGTGACAACCTTAGTCATAACTCTCAAATAAAAGTCTATCAATTATCTGTTCGTGTAAAAGATGCATAGAAAATTATGTGCACTCATGGCCACACGATAGTAGCGAAAGCATACACAATTTTATAAGTTTAAAATATATGTTCAATATTCATTAATTTAATTGACGTTATATGATGCATATTTTTTGATGAATCAGAAACCAGGCAACATTGTCTTTTCAAAATATTTCTTTTTAATAAATATTTACTATTCAAATCTATTTGAATATCGATTATGTCAACATTTACCCGATTCAGCGTCACCGATTCCAGCATGACGCCTCAGTTTTCTGAGCTGCCCAAAAAAGTCTACTGAGAGTTTGCTCGATTTAGTGTTACCGATCCGAGCGTGATGCCTTGCCTAGAAAAAATAACTGGAGCAGAGTTTGTCCGATTCAGCGTTACAGACCCGAGTATGACGCCTCAGTTTTGTTGACAACCTATAAAAAGGAAAGGTTACTGGAAGTTCACACGATTCAACGCCATCGACTTGATGTAACGCCTTAGTTTCATTCACTGACCAAAAAAGTCGACTTAAGCAGAGTTTGTCCGATTCAGAATCACCGACCCCAGTATGACGCCTCAGTTTTGTTTACTACCCAGAAAATTTTACTGGAAGTTTGCACGATTCAACGTCACTAATTTGATGTAACGTCTTAGTTTCATTCACTAATCAAAAAAGTCGACTTAAGGAGAGGTTGTCCGATTCAGCGTCACACTGGAGTCGGTGATGCCTCAGATTCATTAATTGCTCAGAAAACTTTACGAGCAGATTTTTTCCCATTCACTGTCATATCTCAGTATTGTTTGCCGTTCAGAAAAGTCATTCGAGCATAATGTGCTCGATTCTGCGTCATCAACCCGAGAGTGCTGACGCCTCAGTATCGTTTGGTCCAGAAAAGTTCAGTGAAGCAACGTTTTCCCGATTCAGTGTTACAGACCAGAGGGTGACGCCTCAGCTTTGATCACTGTCTAAAAAAATGTGCATAGGAGTTGAATAAAGTTTTCTTTAATAAAATGAAATGTTCCACTGTTCTATGCATAATTACGTTTAAAAGCGTTTGTATTTTACCGTTCATGATCCTTTACTACACAGGCCTTATAAATAATACACATTTTTTAGTGGAAAATATACATGGTGCGTATTAATCGAGCTTGACTGAATATTTCGACATCTTGAATTGAATTGGAAATTGGTTACCCGATCGGCTCCAACAAAAGGCTTTCCAAAATCGATACAGACACGGCGTTTAAACAATCACAACTTCCCTCCACAAAAGGTCCATTGTAATTTTCCTTGCTTACATTTCGCCCAAGAATTTGGGATATTTGTTTATACTGTTTACGCGCGGAGTCGCAAAATTAAGGCTTCTATTTACTTCGATAATATTGACGTTGCCCGCGACAGCGCCGGTGTACATTTTCGACGTTCTCAGGTGAGAAAAATAACTGTCCGGGTACAGATCAATGTTTATGTATCGCTAAAGCCTCGATTTAGAATGCACTCGTATCACCTTTATTGTTTATTTTTATGAGTCGTATTACTACCGGATGAGATTCGAAATTGAAAGCTATCAAAGAAGTTTAAATAGTACCCACTGTTTATTGACGTAACGCTAGCCGGGGTAATTGATGTTCCTCTGAAAAATTCAACAATGCTTCGCTTTGGACATGAATATCATTGATAACATTGTTAAATTTCGTGTTTTCGTTTACAGCAAGTAGTTATTCTTACAATACCATAGATGTGTTTATTCGGATAATAAAATACATAACTACAATAATTTTGATAGCCAAACAAAATAAATATTGTACACTTATTTATTTGCTATTCACCTGCAGTTCAATCCGCGTGGCCACAATAAATTTTTTGCTCCTTCGTATATAGCGATCTCGTCATCAATCGTGTGTCCGATTCTGGTTCGAATTCGATTTTCTCCGTCGCTTCTGTTCTTGATTCCTTGACTTGAATCCTGATCTCGGTCCTGACCTCGATTCCGTCGTAATATCTCCCCTCGCTCCAATACCTGGTTCAGCTTTCGAGTCCGATTTCGATGACCGTACTTCATTCCGCTCTTGATTCTGACATTGAATCGAATCTCGGTGCTGCATTTAACTCAAATCCCAACATCACACTATGACCTTACATCAAATTATCCTACAGAATTACGTTATCGCGACAAAAATAATTATACTGCCCGTCAATTCTATTATTGCTGTTTTTTGAGATGATTTAAGGTACTTTTGATGAACCTTCCTTCTTAGTAACATATCTACGATGCATGAGGAACATATTCTTGTCGTATTTAAAATTAAGAGATGGAAAGAATCATAGATAAATATAAGATTATACATTTCATATCGAAATCTCGTGCGAAATGTTAAAAAGTAGGATTCGACCGTTTATAAACTCCGAGAATAGCGACTCACAATTGGTTTAAGAAGCAATAACGGATATTTACCTTTATATTGTGACCTATAAGCGAAATACGTCTTTATAATACAAATACTTCAAGTGCGTCTTCTACCTACGTATTCAGAATTTCCGGTACACTTCGGCACACGCGACTGAAAAGGTCTCGTTACGTAGCACCCGGGACGCTTATCCATTTTTAAGAATTACTTTACAACGTTTTTGACTGTAGTGTATGTAAGTAGAGAATAGAGAGTTCCGCGTAAACAATTGGCTGAATACATCAAGAAGTGGTGTGGTGATTAAAAACGTTGCATTCCAACCCGATAGCACATTGTTCGATTTTGACCTGGGTCGAATTGACTAATGAGTTCTTAACTTTTTGTCTGATTTTCGAAAAAAAATATGCAATAGGCCGTGTAAGCTTTCATTTGTAGGTATGGCGTTGTTTGCAATAAACACCTAGAAAAAAATAATAACACAATTGAAATAGGTTTCTATAATTTATATTTTAAGTGTGACAGCCCTATCGTGTGTTAAGCACCAAATAGATATATCCATTCGGGCCTTGGACAGTGCTAGTTCGTGACACATCTCCATCATACTAACACTATGGCCAAAAATTATAAGAAATGACGTGATATAAAACAGACGATAATACGAGAACCCTGACAGAGCGACGTTATTATATTTTATTCGAGTCTTTTTTCTGCTAAGTAATATTATCTTAGTTTGTATTAAGTCTATGTTTATTGCTGTTGTTATTGTTGTATCAAATTTTAATCATCCCATCGTCCAGCATACCATCTCGTGATCTTCAAATTGAGGGCTTAGAATATAAAGATCTCTCCCCCCGATGGTCTAGTGCGAATTGGGGGGTAGCCAATGACTATCGTGATAAGGCGGCGACAACGTCTAGAATAGATGGCCCAATCTTCTGAGGTATGAAGAGAATTGGCATACGCTAAAAAAATCCATCGGTCAATAATTCATCTGTGATCAGGACGAACGCTGTATCTTTGTTTTCGAAGGCGGGGCTCTTAACCACGTTCTTTGTATCGCTATTATTTTCTTATTTAATTCATTATCCTTTCCATATTTTTCATTTACATTTATATTATAAAAAGTATGTATAAAATTTAACAAAGGAATTAGAACTTATGTAATTGTAAACATAACAGGAAACTTATGTAATTGTAGTGTAAGTTGAATTAAATTAGAAAATACTGGTCCGAGGATATCAGATATTGATTAAGACAAGGGAACAAACTCTTTATTGCCTAAGCTGGCTTTAGAATTTGTCACAAAAAAAAACAAAATTAGTTGTTTTTAGAGTCCGTTCCAGCTAAAGATATATGAAGTGTAGTTATATATATATATATAGTGCGACTCCTCAAAAGAAGACATTCATTTGCCTCAATGCTTCACATTTCATATTCATGTTCGTATAATTGTATTTTGTTTTGTCTTGCTTTAGTCGGAACCGGATTCAAAAATAACTAATTATTTAAATAGGTTTTTGAAAGCAGTTTTTATTTTAATATTTATAAGAGTTACTGTATTTCACATTTTTAGTTATCAAGTGATTATAAGTAATCTTTATAATAATAGTTACTTTGAATGTGGATTAAGCTATGGTTAATAAAATTGGCCAGGCATTTCCTTTACTTTTGTACGGAGTTGAAAAGCAGTTCTGATCCCAAATTCATTTTTTATTATAAACTCACACCTTTTTCCCAGAAGGATAGGCAGACTACAGATTTCTTCATGGTACGATCTTTGCTTATCTCTCTTGCTTCACTGACATCCATCAACCTTTTCATGCAAGCTCGTCGGTTTCGGGAGCTTAACATTTGGCCCTTTTTTAATATACCACCAATACGGTCTGCATAGGATTTTCTCGGGCGGTTCTTACCGACCTTTCCACCATAAGCGTTCGTTCTACAGATTTGTTTCTTCAGCATACTTTCATTCATGCTTTCCATGTGGCCAAACCATAGCAATACACCAAATTTACATTCTCATTTAGAGTGCAACTATCAAATTATTCTTGTATAAAGTATATAAATTATTGTTATTATATACCATAAAAAAGTTCTACAATTCATGCAGATCGCGTTTGTACTCACTCTCAGATTAAATTAATCCGCCGTATTTCTTCTGTCATCGTTAAAAAGTTCCTATGTGTCACAGTTTAAATTTTCACATTGGAATTATGTAACTGTGGGTCCACCTCGAAAGAGTAAAAAAAACGAATTTTCCAAATTTATCCCCATTATTGACGAAGTTATTGCTGAACGTTTATAAAAAATGCATATAAACGAACATAGAACCTTTTCTTTTTTTTTTTGAAGTCGGTTAAAATAATGACCTAATAGAGTCTGTGAATGCCTACCGGTAAACTAGACGCGGCATTTCTTTAGAGGAGCGCTGGTAAAACATATAGAGCAAGTTGTAAGTAATTATATAAAAATGGGTTCGTCCTATTTGTTTGTTTGTGTTTCGTCATCTAGAATTTAGGATTGGTCTTTAAAAGACATTTACATACTTACATATATATATATATATATATATATATATAATACGTTAACTTAGTTCGTAAAATCATGAAATAAATTCATCTCGAAGCGCATTGAAACGTCATATAATACTGGTCAACACACATTTTTCCCGATCCTGTTTTTATTTATTTTATTTCGATAATCTCAATTCTAACTAAAATGATAACTACTACTTTACAATAGAAATTGTTCAATAAATAAGCTTGACTTAGTAAAAGCACATCAAATCCAAGGACATTTTGACTGATTCAGCTTTGTATTAATAAACTTTTAATTGAGTTATAATAAAACAAAACTCAGAACAATCTCGGGAATCTTGTATTTTTATTAAGCAAACTGACCTTTAAGACAATTTTAGATTTTCTCGAGCAAACAATAAGAAAATTAAAGTTTTTAAAACTGACAAAGCGAAATGTATAAAACAAATAATTCAAAATTAAAATTAAATCGAAATTCATAAAGTGGCTCACGGCTTCATGGTTGAGTGTTAAAATACAAACAGGCATTCCTTAGTTTTCAGAACGGCAGATGGTCCGCTGAAATGTCTACGCGGCAAAGACTATGTAACTAGTAGTCCAGGTAAGCCGCTATCACGATGGATAGACGAGATAACGGCAGTAGACGCACTCGTTTGTGTGATAACTGCAAAAAGAGAGGGTTATGTGGCCAATTTTCCAGGAGGCCTTAGTCTTACTGACGGTTCCTACGTAGACGTATAGGTGTATAAAATAAGGCACTAGAGCAAGTATGTAATAAAGTTTTACATTTTCTTACTTACTGATCTTTGTTCCAGCTTATTTGTTGTAGAATAAATGGTTTTGATATGAAACATCTAACGTCAGAGGAGAGTCAGGCTGGCTGTTGGGGTGGCGACCCTTACAAACACACACGCGCTCGCGCATGGCGAGTATATGTCAGTGAGTGTACATTTTGTGTGTGTCTCATGTATCAATAGACGTGAAATCTACTTTCTAACCAAACACACAATACACGAATGACTGGCTATTTATAAAAAATAATAATAGAAATTTATAAAAATCAGGGTACTATACATATTTAATTGCTGACAAAATTTTAAAATTGCTTATTAATTATTTGCAAATTCATTTCTATCAAATTAACGCACTAAAGTAATAGATTAAGAAATGAATTTAAAAAAAAGATTGACAAAATTGCATTTCGTTATCATACCGTGGACTTAATTATGATATGTTTCATGAAGTTTCAAAAATTGTGTGAGGTGCTAATTCGCGGAAATCCATAGTAGACACTTGCCTGCAACATGCATTAACATGCAGCACGTAACCCACCGCTGACCCTCGAATCTGCCTCTCCACTACGAATCTATATCCAAATGATTTAATATTGATTCCAGAGGATTGACAGATATCGAACACCTAAGCAAGTGTTATTTATTTTTATAATTATCTAATTCCGCTAACTGTTAAATTGTAAATTCTACGTACGTTTCACGCCAACAAGGCACATCCTCAGTAAATTGCCGACAGTCACATCCACCAGGGTGCAAGGAGCGTTAAAACAACCAACACAACCTCTTTTTATAAATTACTATTCTGTATTCTTACTTTTTTTTTCATTTTTCTTAAGCACAGTTAAATATCAACCTTGATTGAAAGAAAGAATACTAAATATACTTTACAAATGCGTGCGTTAATAGAATATAACGATTGTTTCCCGAATATTATCGACGAAAATAAACATTTTGACCTGATTTCGCATTAGCTTATCTTCAATAGAGTATCATAACACTTGATTGCTTTTTATTATAATAAAAAGCTGTTGCTAAATATAAACAAAGATTACTGTTGAACCTCTTTTAGTACACTTTGTCGTTTCGCTTATTTTACCAGTTAATAAACTACAAAAAAATGAGCAATTCTATTGTTCACGCTATCAAATGAAACGTGTTAAATCATTAACGAGTATGTTTAATAAAATGTATATATTGTATATTGATTTATCGTATTATTTAATGACAATATGAAATTCGTTATCAATTCTTGCAACTTTATTGGATATCAAAATTGCAAATAAAATTGTATGTAAAAATAAATAAGATATTTTCTATCGAGAAAGCCAACAGTTTAATCAAGCGAAAAAAATTACGTAAATTTACTCCAAGGCCATCATTTCAAAGCCATCATTTTAAGTGTTACTCCGTCGCGATGATGACTGTTTGAAAAATAACATTATAATAGCGAATATTTGTAATAAACGAATTTTCATTTTTAATCATAAAACATTCTCTGTGTTTTTAGTCTTTAGTATTACGTTTTCCTATTTTAAGGCTAAAGTCAAAAAAATCCTACCTGTAGTAGTGGAATACACATACTTTATCATTTTTGTCTGTCTATAGATTTTTAATTCACTTTTTATTCACTGGGGGTTTTAATTTTTCTAATGAATTTCTTTCAATAAATGCTTTAAAAAAATTGTAACATTAAAAATGCTTTTTCGTTTATTTCAGGAGACTCGTTTTCAATAAAAGTGCGACATGGATCTTACGTTCTCAATTATTAAAATACAGGAATTAAAATTATAGCAAAACATGTGTTATTAATACTTCAACAAAAAAATTAAATATATTAATAAATTTTATAAAATAAAACTAAAACATAAATTTTCTACCTATTTTTTTGGAATATAATAAAACAACCTTAAATTTCTAGAAAATCGAAGATAATTATTAAAGTGATAACAAAAACGACCTTGGAGTGCTTATATGGAGTACAGTATAAATTATATATTGTGTGAACCTACAATCATGACAATCTGTGGATATTTAATAGAAGTTTTCTAGCTCCTTACAAAGGTAATATTTAGAAAAAGTCAGATTACTTAAACGATGTCATTTTTGAGAAATTGGCACCAGTCACATGACGCGTGTTAGGTCCGCTCTTAGTACGGTGTGGTAGGTCATGTAGCAGTTACCACAGATACCGTTAAACACTATAATAATAGCAATATTTTTACACAATAAAATAGACCATACAAGGACGTCCCTCAGCAGATCATCGGTCAGATTAGTGCAACCACGTTTGAACTCGTTAAACCAGTTACAAACAGTGGTAAGGGATGGAGCTTTCTCATGTAAGGCCAATCGAAGTGTGTGATAATTTTCTTCTTGGTTTGAACGGCAACGAAATTCATAGCAAATTCATGTGTATGCTAGATAAACAATTTTCTCTTTGTTGCTAATTTGTAAAAACAAATTACAGATGAATACAATTTATAATCAGGTTGACAAAGAATTTCGTATTTTATTATAGATTTAAATATATATTTCATTAATTTACAGTTTCTAAATAGTTGATTCTAAAAATTTTAAGCGTGATTTACGTAATTTACATCCACGCCTTGATGGTTTTTTTAAGTAAGCGCAATTAAGCCCCTGGTGTCGTAAGCTCTAAGTGTAGGTAGGTAAATCATATCTGTATTGAAGTATTTTAAGTGTAAAAAAGCGTTGGGCGCTTTTCCTCAAAAAATACGTAGATGTGAAATTTTATTTCTTAGACGCATCCCTTTTACACTCAAATATTATACTTTATTATACAGTTTACTCACTGGCTCTTTCGGGTAGATAGAGAGAACAGGCGCGATAATTATTTTTTGCTTTTTAGTACAATACCTACCTATTTATTTTTAATTTACGTTGTTTATAAACAATATTTCTTTATTTCTTTTTTTAGTCCATTTTTTATTGAGTTAATTTTCAATGTACCCAAAGGTCTGCAATAGCAAAAGATTTATGAATTTTCGGTATTCGATAGTAAATTTCGTCAAGATGTCCGACCTTAACTTTAACGAATGATTCTCGCATTTGAAACAGTTACATCATCATCAATATCGATTTCAAACTGAAAAAAACTAAATTGATTTTTAATTATTTCACGCAATAACGGTTCCAGAATTGTCTTTCAATGTTCATTAAGTAAATAAAACATCATATTTAATTGTACCAGGAATCTTTTAATTCATTTCCGAACCTAACCTCAAACCGTAACTGGCGTTTAAAAGAATGCCTCCTCTCATTATAATAAAATTAATGAGCTATCAAACGAATTTGGGGTTAAATGAAAAGGGCCAATAATTATTTCTTAATGAGGATTCCACAGAATTTGTGGTCGCCGCAATTGGAGTTTCTCAATACATTTCCGGTACCAAAGGGTACGCGGAAATATGATCTTGTCAGCAGAATATTTTATGACGATAACTTTTCCAAGATCATGAATAGATATATAATTAAGATATTGCAATAATGTCTTTTTTAAAGGAATTTCTATTTTTTACTGTAACATTTTCATTTATATTAAAATTATCCATGTTGAAATAATATATAAACAGAATACTTGTAATAATCTAATGCTTATACGAACACTCTGGTTGCAATAATGTATTTGTATAGAGAAGAAAAGTTCTCATCTTCTTCCTTCGATAAATTGACATTTGGTTATCCTAATAATGGATAGGTTTTTTTTTCTATGAATATTTATTTTTACGTATTTGTTTACACCGAATGAAATCCCGCCATTTATTACGACAATGTCTGACGATAAAAAATAATCTGGTACAGCCATCCTGTGGTCAAGTTGCACGTAAATGACCGGATCGACGGGGCAGATATCACGCACTCATAGAGTATAGGCGTAAACTAGCCCCTTCCATTGTGGCGTTTCGTCCAGTGAGTGTGAGTTCTATTAGCATAATACGAGGGGGGTATTATGCTAATAGAACTCACATCATATATTCCTTTCTTTCTAAGTTCAGATGGCCCATTTCCTTTTCCATCAGATACCCTACCACGCCCTAATAGACCGACGACATCATAGTGACTACTAATTTCTGTAGCTTACACGCTCGTTTGTCTTTTAAAATGCTATTTAAAAAAATCTAAGGGTCTCTACCCTCGCCCTATCTTTGCATACATAAACCGAAAACATAAAAAATATTAGCTAAAATGAACATTTAAAGCTATACATATTTAAACAAGGATTATCGATCGTACCCAGACATGGAAAGATTTTACGTATAGATAAAATCGTTAAATTTAAACTAATTAAACGTACGATTACTCTGTCAGAGCAAAATCGAGTGTCGTGAAAATCCATTCTTATAAATTTCACTACAAAACATGGATACAGTTTTACATTTGATGCGTATGTTTTTTCATGTATGTTCGTTGATTTCTCAAAAATAGTACAAACGATTTGGACACTTAAACTGTATATTCTATTTAACGTAGATCCCGAGGATGTATGAACGATTTCATAATCCATCTAACTTTTTAGTTGGTTGACGATAAGTGTATTTGTCTTAAGCCCCAAGTAAAGTCAAATGGATTATGAAGTTTAATTACCTAAACCAAAAGGGATTAAATAAATGATTTTTATGAATAAAATAAAAACCACCTACAAATATTTGACTGAAAGTAATCGCTAAAACAAAAAATTAATAAGGGACAAACAAAATCCATATCTTAATATATAAAAATGAATATAAAATGTTTAATATTAAGTGAAAATGATTTCAAATTATGAAACGCAATTCCGTCTTGCATGTTTTCAGGTAGCGCTAACTCCAAAAGCAATCACTTGTTTTGGTTTTTAAGGTGGTTTTTTTTAAATGTATTCAATAGCGTTTGAACTTTGTAAATTGTGCCTGTCATAATTTTTCGGCACGATATAGCTCCGAGTAGCTAAAGTGAAAAACTGAATAATTAGCCCGAAATTAAGTAGACTTACAACATTTCTGTGCTTAGCTTACATTTATAAATTTTACTTATTTGAGGGCCAAAATACGAGACGTTCCTTGATTAAGACGGGTCGATGTCCATTCATATTTTTCCTTAATATGAATGGACACTAACTAAGGTGTAATTCATTAAAGACAATGGTTCTTGATTAGGCAATGATCAAAAAAAAAACAATTCCAAAATTCGCATTATGAATAAATTAATAAAACATGAATGTAGACAAATTTTATACAATGGTCGCAAGTTCAATCAAAATTACTAAATCAACAGTAAACAAAACAGTCACGTATGTACCATATATAATTTAAGGACCTTTCATATAAGTAATAAGCAAAATTTATTCTTTTGCGAATCTTTAAGAAAATTTCATGTACAATCGTATTGAAAGTTTAGTTAGATTTTTTTTTAAATTATTAAAAAAATATTTTCCCCTGCTACTTTAAACGGGGAACTCACTTCGCGTAGCACTTTGCCTTTATTCTTTGCCTATTATTATAGGGTAAGTTTAGCCGGTAACTTAGAGATCCGCGATGCGTCGCCTGCGGTGAGTCGCTATGGACGATAAAAAATTTAATCACGCTATGATATAACAATACCGTTAGCAGATAAGTGAGGTTTCCCATAAAACCGCCGCCCCTACGAACCGTAAAAGCAAAGTGTTCGGAGGCGCCGTCGTCTTTGAAAATGGGTGAATGTTGACCAGATATGGTCAAGCGCGTGCGCCACAAACAGAGCGGTAGGTTTTCGTGCTCGGTGTAAAAATTAAGTTTTAGACTTAAGCGGTTTTTCATATTAACGGAAATAGATAGTTTCGAATGTGTTGAAACTTTAAACAATCTGTTGAACATTCAAACAGCATTTTAAAATAAGAAATGAAATATAGATTTTTTGTTTTATTTTCATGTTTAATGAAATTTAATTGAAAGAATGCACGAAAGAAAATTTTATAAGTAGCAGTACGGTTATAACTAGAATTTTAATATAAAACTCTATAATTTAAATAGCCTAAAGAACTGAAAATTTACGTCAGAGAGTTTTTAGAGTATTTTAAGGCACAAGGTCGCATTCCGAATCGCTATTTGATCCCTGGAAATGTTTCATTTTTGAAGAAACATTGCATGCAGTTCTCGATGAACAAAAGTTCAATGATATTAAACAACTTTACAATTAGTGTTTTTCATATTTAAAAAATGAAATAATTTACTCCAGAGTTTATTACTAGAAATGGCGGATGTATATGAATAAATAATAATAATTTAATTTTGAGTACATAACCAAATTTAATAAAAATGCTGTAATATAATAGATTATAATAGCCCGAACGTCAGCCTGTTCCAGATTACGATGCCTCTCAAATAATTGAGAAACAATAAGTCATCAGGTGACGACAAAGTTACGGTCGAACTCAAAATCCTTCAGAAGTTATTCCATTCTGTCATACTTGAAGGTACAACGCATGAAGCGAACAGGAGTTTGGTGGTACTGTTAGTCAAAAAAAGAGATAACACCTTGATAAAGAAATTCAGACTCGTCATATATTTGAGCCAAGTGTATAATGTATTTTCAAGGGTTATTACTAATCGCCTCACTCGTAGGTTCCACGACTTTCAGTGACCTAAAAAGGCTGGTTTCCGAAAACGGTTCAGCATCAATTCAGGAAGATTATACAAAATTTTCTAAAGTCGTTAGTAGTGTAGGCGGATAAGGAGTCCTTATAAAATCGAAATCTAAAGTCAAGGAACGATGTCGGCACTATAATTGGAGACCTCAGCAGAGTTCCTCGAGAAGTTGGTCTAAAAATGAACATGGATGAGACGAAAACTGTTCGAATGTCCATGTTGTACCCACTCCCGTGATAATTGAAAACTATAGCTGAAGCGGGCACAACCGATTCTATATAATAATAACGGAGTTTTTATTAAACAGATTCGTCCTAGAAAATGTTATGCGGACTAAATGGGTTGACATATTAAAGAAGTGCCAAACTTTTACCACCCGAAGAGTATACATGAAACGGTTTATTGATGTCATTCAAACAAGACATCAATAAAACGTTTCATATTTTATTGACACCTACGGTTTTGGGAAACAGGCTCGAGTTTATGAGTTTATAAATAAAAATTCGAGCCTCGATCGACAGCCTTCGAATACCGATCTATATTCATCTCCGAAATCCCCATGTGTTGAAATCATTAAAATGGCTTTTGAGAATCCGATTACAAAGAAAAATTACAGTTATTACTTGAATAGAGGTAATTTAACAGCATTATCACTTAATATATTACTAATGTTACAAGACATCAACAATAACAAATTTAAATCTTTTCAAAACACAAATTAGGCCTGAAATCTCTGATATACGTTTGATAAAAGTAACGTTATAATACAGTTAAACGACGGATCAGTTTTAGTGATGCAATATAATTTAAGTGCCCACCAAATAAGCGGCCAGCACACACTACCTATCGTTGAATTTACTGCCCCAATAAAGACGCGCCGCGTCTCGCCCGATCAGATTGAAAAGTTAAGTGCTTCTCTTTCCTGAGCTATCGTCGTACGCGGCAGAGAGACAATTAATAAGTCACTGTAGCTATGTCGGGTACTGATGGCCCCACTGTTGAGGCATAGCATCGTGCTATACATTTGTTTCAGATTGGGCGCATTTGGTCTTAGCCGTCCATCGCGGCCTAGTCAGAGTTAGGGACTGACAAAGCTGAAGACCGATAGCTTAACAAACCCTCTATGGAGTGAGTGTTTTCATTTCGCTAAAGTTAACGGTACCTTGAAGTTCGAAGGCAATGCTCTCTATCGTTAAACCAGCGTCGATCTTCTTAATTAATTTTTTCTTATTACGTAAAAATTACCGGTTGTCTTTAACATATGGGACTCTGTTCCATAAGACGGATTTCGAAATGTTATTTTAAGAAAAATTCATATACAAACTTAAAATGAAATTAAAGTACGAATTTTTGAACAAGCTTGTTTTAAAGCATAACACTAGACAAAGTATGTCTACAGACGTATTCAAACAAAACAGCTATCCATATATTTAATGGAATTGAAATCGGTCTGCCTTTATGTCGTTCTAATCTTTAGAATGGTTGATTACATTATGATCACATTGTTGCGGTAGATTATCTTTTGAAGTACGAAGATACTTTTTAGCCTATAAAATCTATAAATACTAGAAAAATAAGAGCAACGTTTGAAAGGAGACCAAAATCCGTATTAAGACCGCCATTGGATAGAAAGCAGGATATGGATAGAAATGAGAACAAGACTGGACATAATAATTGCTAAATTTTATTCCCGCAAAGCTGCCAGAAAGTTGGCAGCCAACGACTGGTAATAAATTCACTATATGAAGAATATACAAAATTATTCGTTTTTGTTATGCCTTTACTGGGAAATATTTTGTGACTAATTAAGAATTATAACGCAATAAGTGTTCGAAACACAATATTTATGTACTACAAAATCCTTCATATATGTATGAAACCAACAAAAAACCCGAAACTAGCAATTCCCTTTGAGTCACTAGACTTTTATATTTCCGTATACCTGCGACTTCGGTGCGAATAACACGAAAAGCCTCGTGTTTTACTGCGAAGCCTTTTTATTTATCGAGCGCTTATTGCGTGCTCATATTTCGCCGGAGGACCTTGAAAACATCTGCACTTTATTACATCCAGCCGAAGTAGCTACCCGTCCTAGGAATTTCCACGTACAGAGCGCCAGAAATGATATACTTTTTTGATACATTTATGGAATATCTTTCTTTTGCTGTGGTATAGAAACAATCAAATTAGATACATCAAAAAATAACTATAACTGCTACTTATAATTAGGACATCAATGTACATTAGTGTATATATTTTTCTAAAATAGTTCAAAAGCTAAGGGTGTTTTGTAGAAATACTAGAAAACTTAATATTAACGTTATTATTTTGAAACTAGATTTTGTGTGCGATTTCATTAAAGTGGATTGCAAAATGGAATGTTATTGTTCTGAATTATGCCGATAAATTAAATAATTAAATTACAGAATAAATCCTCTAATATATATATATATATGAAAGAGTGCCTTATACTTCTAATCTTTAACATGTAAAATACCCGTAGGTGGTATTTATAAGGACCATTAACGCATTTTGATTAGTTATAATTATAATAAATCTTATTTGTTTATATTGAACGTGACACGTTTACACCTTATTTTTATAAATGACTTTTTTACATTCAGAGAATATTCGAGACCACTCGTCGAAGGGTATTTGAATTTGAACGTTGGCCAGTCAATTTTATTTTCGTGATCGAGTTAAGTATGGTTAACTAGAAGTGTTAAAGTGGTTCATTAGTGATTTTATGTATCTCAGTGTTGGTGAATATATCTTCTGCTTTCCTGGGTGTTTAGTTTTCATTCTATCTCATTTTTCAACTTTCTAATAGGGTTATTTCGTAAGATTTGGTGTCAGAAGTGAAAAGGTAAGCAGGAAGAAAGAATAACGCGGAATTAGACTTTAGTTGAGAGGTGGATGATGGAGGGTAGCGTGGGCCTTTGCTCTTCCGACAGTCTCTTAAGCCATGATTTTATATTTGTGTATTTTTTAATGGGAAACAGAGAGTAGGCTCGTCGACAAAAGGAATGGCCTAAGAAACAGGTCCGTAGACATGTAGAGCAGATTTATCGCCTGCATGAGCAAACTCCTAGGTAAGCTCTGGAATAGGGTGAGCAGAATCATCAATTAGAGGAACACGCTTGAGTACAAACTCTGAGACAGCCTCGCTGTCATTATGAACAGATTTGACCCCAAGAAAAGACGAAAATAAACTTCAGGAGAATAAAGGTCGAGCAGTAGAGGATAATTATGTTCATGATCGGCTGAACAGCCATAACTCGACTTTTCAGCTGGGACGTTTAAGGTACATATTTTCATTTGATGGAACTTCGCCATGACCAGCGTACAAATCGCAGTCTGAGGTCGAGATGAAGGCCAAAGGCTGGAATCAAGAATAGGCTCAGACTGCATAAACTTAAGGCATTCGTGATGGCACGCTTACCGTCGTGGAGGTACTGAGACAGTAAGTGACACTCGTGTGACTAATAGGATTATGGATCTGCATTAAGAATTCGTTATGGTGATGGTCACTTGGAAAACATGCTTACTGTTTTCAGTTTAAAGATAGGGGGCAGTGCTACAACGAATTTTTGCAGCAATAGATTATCGAATGTGAAATGTTGATACGCAAGGCATATCAATCAGCTATGCCGGAAGTTATGAATAACGGTTTACACAAACTTTCGTCGGTAAAATTCGGAATATAGAGGTTCGTGCGGTCCTTCAAGACACAGTAACTGTACTTTGAAGCTGTTCGACACAAATATCATACTTATTAATATATTTAATTAATATATTTATAAATAATTCGGAAATTTATAATTCAAGAGGAACACAATAAAAAATTCTTTCATCCGATACTATGTCACATGATATAAACATTTGTATTAGTCAACAATTCCTTAAAAAAATCAATATCAACAGTATAACACATAATATTCTATTGTGCGAGGTGTTAATTTGCGGAAATAAAAAAAAATCGTGGAACTAGAGAAACAGGCGAGCGTCTATAAAATATATGCAAAAATTAAAATAAAAAGTATGACTATGTAAATAGCGAAACAAAAAATTGAAAACAATCAACAAAATTATAATGCGGTGATCACTTCGGCTGTGGCCGCGCACCGCTATGATTATAACTGTACAAACAAAAACTAATATCCGCTGTGGGAATACAGGATATATCAAAAGCAGTCTTTTTTTTGATAAAAAAAAATGAGAAATTTGTATTCACACTGATGTTAAACATAAAAAAAAACTCAATCCGCCCTCGGACTCTAGGTGCAACTTTTTTTTTTATTAATACGCAATCACTGTAGACGTCTATTTATGGTCATTGTGTTATTCATACAGCATGTCAAGATAAGTTTATTATTGACCATATATTTTATATTACTTTCTATATTTATCGAATGAATGTTGCATTGTTTGTCTATTTTAAAATACTTCAATAATTAATTCTTTCAGCTTGGGTTTAGCAACACATATGAATTATGTTTAATCGAATTTTAATTTATACTGAATGCATATTCATAAAACATGTATTGACACATGTTTATGACTGAAAATATCTTTTATATTATTATGGATGTCCATTTAATGGATGACGTATCTTTTGTCTAACTTATGACATTTTAATAGTTGATGCATTCGTTTCCTGATGGGGGCGTCGTACAAATCACGTTTCTTGAATGTCATTTGATTGTATTTGATTGATTATGATGAAGAATCGAAAATTTATATTAAGCTATGCTTAGAGCTAACAATATCATTTATTTCACTTTCAAATAATAATGCATCATCCAATTTGTCCCATTATTTTTTTTTTTTGTAATTGTGTGACAAAGGCATATTTTATACAGTTGAATCAAAATAACAATTTATAGAAAAGAATTAAAAGAATTTTTATGAAGGTCATGACATATTTGCGATTAATTTAAAAAATATGTAAAATGTAGTGCTTAATGCGTATACGAAAATATATTACGATAATTAAAAGTACCTAGAAAATTGACAAAACTTATAAAAGATTTAAGGTCCGACGGTATTAAAAAAATCAAAGATGTGGATTCACTCATTTCTTAAAAAGCACCCGAACGAGTGACCTAAATTCATTTTTGACTGACTCTCAAGCGCAAGATCCCAGAACGTGTTTTGAGAATAAATATATATATATATTGTACGAATACGAGGCAGGCTCTCGTTAATTGACAAACTTGATTTGGTCCTCGTAATGCGATTAGTTGTTTTATTGACTTCGACAGCGAAAGTCAGTCGGAACGCCTCGAGAGATACAGAATTCCTTGCCAAAGTCGTACAGTCGTAGACTGCTGCTGGAAATTCTAAATGTTTGTAAAGTGTTGATTTTACGAATCGAAATGTTGGAACTGAATGTATCGATTTATACATGATGATCTCGGAAATAGCCTTCATGTTGTTCAAGGCAATTTGTACTTGGATAATGTTTTGATTTTCAAAATTATCTATGCGGGTATGTTCCCTTATAAAAACATTTGATGTTTTATTGCTAAAAGTTGCTTTATTTGATGCCATTTTGTATCATTTTAAGGTAATTACATTGTTGCTATGTCTGTGTCTCAAATTAATAAATAGCTCTATGAGATATAAGCTTATGATGATGCTATTTAAGTAAATTACTTAAGTAATTACAGTGATAGCACCACATTGTGCTCGATTTGGTTGCAGCATATAAATGGGCCGACACGATCGATGAAATATTATATTCTCACAGAATGTGGACGCCAAATGACAGTTTCTGCTATTGTGTTTCGTTCTGTGAGTAAGAGTTACGGTGGCCCATCACCCCGTTTCATTACAAAAATTCGATCTCCTCTCTATTAAATATCCTATTCCCTTCCAAGAGGCCGGAAAAACATTAGCGACTCCTCTGGGGCTGCGAGTGTCCATGGACCGGGGAGACCATCTACTTTCTGATGGCTAGCCTGTTCGTTTGCTCTTCGTACATGTTATAAAAAGCTAATTTTGTATCTAAATATTTATTGTTGGAAATGAATATAAGTTATTTTTTTCGCGCAAATTTATATTTTCACCGCAAGCTCGAAAGACACCGATCAAAGTTTGTTTGTTCAGATACTATATATGTATCAATAAATACGTTATTACTATTTGCTTTGTGTAACTGCGTAAATCAAGCTAGACAATAAAATCTCAATAGGGCTACGATCAACTATTTTGCATAAAATTTCATTGAAACAGCTTTTTCGCTCAAACATACGTGCAGTCTCGCATCTGCGCAAACGCTATATTGCATTGTTAGATCCACAGTCATTAATGTTGTTGTCATTTTATTAATTAGGCTCTGCTTTGGAAACCGTTTTCTTTATTTTCTTTTATTTTTATTCAAAGTTGTACTTGAGGTGTCAGCTTCTAATAATATTCGATAATGTGCGAATTCGTTATTATTTTAGATGTTTTAAACAACCTACATTTGCTCTTACGCAATCGTAATTGATTGAATTAGGTTAATTTGACAGAACAGTGTCTGTGCCATGTAGTGACATATAAAAGCTGATATATGTCACGTGGGCGGCGTGCTATAACATCAAGACGTGGCTCAGAGCAAGATAAATCTGTTCGGATTTTCTCCGCTAATATATCACTGCAACCAGCAGTAATGCAGATGTGATATCAGAATGACGTGCAGTCAAATAGTTTTTGCATTGTCGTCAGTCCTTTTATTTATTTTTATTGATTCATTCGGAAATTGCAATGATCACAACATAATAAGTATTAGTATTTTTTGTAACCGAGTTTTAGCGTTAGTACCTCCGATCTCGTTCGATTCGAAATACGAAATATGTCGGGAAACTACTAAAGGTAATATTTACCACAAAAAGGTACTGAAGGAAGTAATATTTGCCACTAAAAGGTAATAAAGGAAGTATGTTTGGCGACTGTATTATAATTAAATCACGGGGCGAAGTGTCTTAAAGAAAATGTTTATCCCTACATTTTGAAAACACGCGGGTACACAAAGAGACTTCGCCGTAAAGGGAATCAATACAACCCTTGCAGCCACTTAGAATCGTTCTCTTGAATAATTTAACAGTTTCGTCTTAGCCGGTGCTGCGTAGAGGCGCGGCGGCTTTCAGAGACATGCGTGCGCGAGGGTTAAACAACGCATTGTGTCGGAACTAAAACCAGCTTCATTATTCATGTAGCGGCTTTTAGTACAGCTCCTGCAGCGCCATAATAGAGTTACGGCCTGACCGGAAAACGAGTGCGTTGTATATTTTTGATAGCATGCTATTGTATCGAGACTGATAGTGTCCGAATGGGTACTTTATAGGGTTGGGTGCTAGAAAAGAATATTTGGATATTTTCTAATGCTTATCCTAAGATCCTCAGCATCTCAGAATATCCTTTCGTTTTGTATACATCCTTTTCGACGAGTAAACGATTTTGTATAATTCGAAAACAGATAGTAAGTGGTTAATGCCGTTCATGAACAGTCGCGATCCTGGAGCAGTAACCAGTGCGTTGCCAGCTGCTTGGAAAGGAGTAAAATATCTGATGGAGGGAAGAGTGGCTTGGCAGAAAGGGGGATAGAATACCTCTCTTCTCTTTAAATGTTTATGTTAACCAATAATATATTTTCGGTTTGTGTAAATAAACAAATGGCGAGGGTATATACCTTAAAATCTTTTGTAAAGTAGCATTTTAAAGGGCAGCCGAGCATGCGAGCCCACAGAGATTAAGTGACCACCATAGACAGTCACGATCCCAGAGTAGTCGCTATTGCGTCGCTGACCTTTTAGGAAGTAGTAGGACATTTGACGGAAGGAAAGTGAGCCACCTGAATTTTTAGAAAAGAACATGATATCTGATGATGGGGTGCATGCCGCCGGAACTTTTACTCATTGGACGATTATAACGCCGAAAGTTATTATTTCATGTCTCTATTCTGTGCGAATGTGGTGTCTCACCGTTCGCGCCGGCCTGTTTTAATGTTGCGGCCAAACTGACCACAGCGTGGCTCAATAGCCACGTTGTGGCCAGCCACCACATGAAAACTCGTTATTCGTTTGCTTTATCTATTACTAGTATAAGACTAGTTATTGCTTACCATAATTCATTATTAATATAGAGTGAATTGAATACAGTTACGTCAACTGTTGTTGAAACAGATTTGATACTGATATTGTAATAGATTATTAAAAATAACATGGTGTTCAAAATAAAAAGAAAGCTTGGACATACAAGAGTCTTTTTGAAAAGTTTTAATTAACTTTTCAAGTTCATGTTTGATTTGCAAACGCTTTTCAGCCCCTTCCAAGTTCCGAGCTCAATGTGCATTGTTTAGATGGCAATAAATGATTATAGCACTATTGAACTGATTAAAGATAGTGGTGGGAGCATGAGATGGAAGCCAAATTCCCTCGTAGGGTATGGTAGGGCTATCGAGTGTGTGCTCAGTTGTTTTGCCGTCATCAGTACTTTTAATCACACATCCTCACTACAAAGGCAAATAAGAGCTTACCGCTTTTGCATATTGTTAAAGAAGCAAATCATTACATAAAAAATATTAAAAACAATAACAAAAACAAATTTTATCAAATAAGACGCTCTGTATGGTCATGGTTAAGCGTATACAGAATTTAGCTGTACAATGCCTACCTTGAATTAAATTCCTATCCATATGCACCACACTGCATATGATACGATGTCTAATGATAGAGACAGAAAGTGGATGGTAATAATAATGGTAAATTGTAGGTCATTTGAATTTGCACTCATTAATTTGGTTGTTTTGACACTATTTATGAAAAGACCAACAGCTTATCACGCATTCTAGCGACATTACAAATAACGTGAGGTTACTCGGAACCTAAAGCTAGATTTTTGATTACGCTGATGCCTGAAGGGAATGGAGAATCACACCCCCGCGAGTTATCACTGGAGCGATGTGGGCTACGTGCCGAGGATGCGAAGCTGGATGTTAGAAATTAAGATGACAAATTCATAATAAAGGTTAAAGAAATATTTTTTCGAGATTTATTTCAAACAGATTTTGATATATTCATTGAAACAGATTTTGACATTTACCTCTTGTATTACATATTGAGACTCGATTTGAATATTGCGACACAGTGTTACATAATTTTTTATCATAAATATTAGTACTATGGCAATATATTATTCAAAAGTCTCAATCCGAAAACACCAGAAAGTTTTAAGGTTGGTCTACAAGGTTAACCATTTTCAAGAATTGTCTTCTTAGAGTTCCGTAATTGACAAGAGATTTTACTAGTTTCGCCATGTCCGTCTGTTGGTCCATTTGTCTCTCTGTCTATGTCCGCGACTTAGCTCAGAGACTCGTTTTACTAGATAGCTGTAATTTGGCATGGATATACATTTTAGTTAGGCCGATAGACTGGTAGAATAGACAGACTATTGAGACTGGTAGGATAGACTCTTGAAAAAAAAATTTTTAGGATGTCTCCGCTACTCGAAAAGTGAGCACGATTTTATTTTTTCGTTCATCTCATGGTGTGAGGTATCTTTGAATAGCTCATTAAAAATTATTGCGTATCTATGAAAGCCCTTTTCGATTTAGGGATCCGTTTATTAAATATCAAGCTTTAAAGTGCTAATTTCCATCAGAGCCAAGTGAAGTCAAGTGTCAAATGGTCCTTTTGAATATTTGAAAAAAGTCACGGCAGTAATATATATATTATTCTTGAAAACAATTTATTTTATGACCAGTCCCTAATGTCTCTATTTAATGAATAACATTATAACAAAAAAATAAAGAAACTTAATTTTACATGCGTAATAATAACATTATATATAACGAAGTTAAAAGAAAACTATTAATGCAAAATAAGATTTACAAGTTAATGGGTAATACCCGAGTAGCATATCAAATTGAGTACTTGGAGAAGTAAAAATTAAAATTTAGTACAAAATTCATTGAAAATTACATAGATGACGCTGTCAGTTGTGTAAAAGACGTAGTAAATATATAATTAATGAACTAATAATGGAAAATAATGGAAATATAAAATCATAACATCCTTAACACCCGTCCAATGTCGGCCTGTTTTTAAATTTTATTAGCCATTAAGCCGTGAACTCAATTAATTAGTTCGTAGTACCAGCCAAAAAGCTCTCTGCTATGTCCGCATATTGTGACCGGCAACTACGTAACGCTACACAGCGCGTGACCTGACACACACTTGGCTGTTTTTTTAATTTTTATGACAGCAGTTGTTGAACTCGACTTAAAAATTATATCATTCATTATTCTAAATTCTTCACTTGCCTGCCACAGGCAAAAAATTTCGTAAATTGAAAATTGACCACGTTTCTAAATGAACTTTCATTGTAATACGCATAAATTTAGTTCAGGCCAAAAGTTTTTTCATTCCAAGCATAAATTTATTAAGTTGGGATTTGTTTGCGATTTACTCGAAAGGGTGTGCGGTTTATTTTGAAACGAACAAACAAACGGATGTACAAGTGTTCATGTATTATAATTTGTACGTGTTTTATAATTATGATAATTGAACAGAAAATGTAATTAAAATTTATAAAGCGAGAGCGCTCTCATCTCAGACAACAACAGCATGAGAACAGAAACATGTTTGCGCCGTAAAACAATCACAACAAAATTGTATCCACTTCCGATCAAACTCCGACCAGACAGTGTTCACCTATTGTTTCAGAAGGATTTAATTGGATTGTTTATGTGCGAATCCAATCCACTTATGAGGGATGAAATAACGTTTTGAAAACTGAACAATAACAATTTTATTGTCGGGCAGTTTCAAAGCCGAGCTACAACTCAATATAAAGGCTTCCCTATGAAAATTGAAAAATTTTCATAAAATTGGGAAGTTACTATTCTTACTCTGATTTTAGAAAATCGAGTTTTCATCTGATTTTGACATTTTAGTGTTTTAGGAATGTAATTTGAACATTTTGTGAATGATGTCTGTATTTCTGATTGCGTGTGCGTGCGTATTAGTGTGTGCGGGCGTGGGTTTGGGTTTGGGTATGTGTGTAAACCTTTCACGAATTATGAACGCATTAACCGATCGTAAACGTAGTTTGCGACTTTCGCGAGAGCTACACTCAATTTAGACTTCCTGACATTTCAACTTGTTTCGCTTGGTAGATTTTGAGGAACCTCAAATATAAAATTTCAAGAAAATGTTTATTGAGATAACTTTTGGACTACTCTATCGATCGTACCTTTCGCTTACTAGCAAAATCTAATCAGCTCTTTTCTGCAAGCAGTCGCATCGACTTTCACAAACTACATAAAAATCGATTGATTTGTTCAAGAGATATTTTGGGGAAAAAATTTTCAAAAGTGTTTTTTTTTTGCAATATTATTGCAATACTACTTCACCGATGAATTTTAAAATATATCTAATTTGTTTAAGAGAGTTGGAGAAATATTTATCAAAAAGTGTTTTTATTTAGAATATTTTTCAATGTATTACACCGATAAGTTTTAAAATTTAACCTGTCGTTTTTGTCAAAAAAGAGCTTTAATAGCCGTACATATCATACAAATTGGTTAGTTCATTCAAGAGATATGGTTAACGAAATATTGGAAAAAAAAGGTTTTTCAAAATAACAAGTGAAATTCTTAATGGAATGATATTTGGTACTTGGTCATCTTTTTCTCCTTAGAAAATTACATCTGATGCCGTAAAACAGATTAAAATCGAATTACTGTTCTAAATACATCGTAGTGAAAATATTAAAATATAGCGTTCTTAAAATTCCCACTACAAAAATTTTAAAATTTTCATAAATCAGAAAGACACTATTTTCAGTCCGATTTCAAAATAGGGTTTTGTTCATCAGATATAGCCGTTTTAGGGTTCTAGAATTCTATACTACAATTTCCGCTTTATGCCTGTGTATCTGTATGTGTGTGTGTGTGTGTGTGTGTATGTACGCGTACGTGCGTGTGTATGTGCGTAAGATCGTTACATCAACTTGGGTTGATTTGTTGGAGAGATATATTGTCAACGATGATTTCGCAAAAGATTTTTTTCAAAATAACTTTTAGGCTTCTTAGTGGTTTGATGTTTTGTACCGGTAAACTTTTTGCTTAAACAAACTACATTGAATGCCGTAAAGAAAATCAAAATTGAACAAAGCATTTAATAGATATCCTAGTTTAAAATTTAAAAAAGTAGCGATAAATCTAAATAAATTTAATGTTCGATCTCGAAAAGTTAAAAACGTATTAGAATTATATTTTTGAATTCGGAGAGCCTGAAAAAGCTTTCAAGTCTCTTTCGGAGAAATTTTTAAGCTCAAACTCAATAATATTTGCTAGGTGTATTTTTGAAGACTTTGAGCTCAAAAGTAGCAAAAAGTTTCAGGAACGCCTTATAAGGCCAATTTTTGAGCTCGTAAAGTTTAAAATAGGTCTTTGATGTTTGGCGATGACTATATTTTTGAACTCAAGAAGCTCAAATACACATCAATAAACATCATAGCGGGAAGTTTAACAGATTTTTTTATTTCCGGTTGTGGGGATGAAACTCCCATGCCGCTCCGATGCGGGTAGGAGATTATTAACGGATAATGTGTGGAACAGACAGCCCAACTTGCTCTATGATGTATAGAACGCAGTGTTTAATTTGGTAAAAGTTAAAAAAAAAACCGGACGTTTGTGTTTCGGATCCCGTTCGCCGTCAACGCTTTTGACTACTTTGCTACCACTACTCATTTTAGTTTAATTTAGTTAAAAAAGTATAAATTTATTATATTGTGTAAATGTACAATACTCATCCGTTACAAACATACTTAAACCGTTACGTTTCTGTCTACGTAGGCTGTAAAAAAGACTTAATTGGCCCAGCTGCCTGAAAGTTTTCTGCTTCGTAAGAAATGTATATTTTTATGAATAGAAAGAAATAATTCACGAAATACTACTTAGTAAAAGAAAAGAAAATTCTATAATTTCTTACATTATATTTAATTAAATATTCACTACTTTCTTCATTTTGTTAAGAAATTACGTTATTTTACTGTGGGTATTTGTCAGACCGCATATTTCATCCTTCTTTTTACATCACACTGGAAAACGACTAAATCCATCTTGCCTTTAGAATACCAGCACGTCCGGTTTTGATAGTGAGTCACGTCTTGCAATGTATAATTATTTTTTTTCAATATCTATTTAATCTCTATTAGGATTTAGTTTTTATGTAACACTCACGGTTTCTTGGAGTTTACTTCTTAAAAATTGATTTTCATACACAGGGCGCGGTAAGTAAATTACATGGGGCGCGAAATCGTTGTTAATAAAAATTGAAGTCGTTACGTTGCCTCTCCGCGTTACGTATTTGCGCATTTCGTATTAAGTGCATGCATTTTTCTTTCTTGCACATTTATATACCTATGTTTCATTATCAACGCGAATAAGTATAACTTTCAATATATATGGTATTAAATCGTACCGCCATTATTTCTAGTCGTTCAATGTGAAGTTTTGGAGTTTCTAAGTGTTATTATATAAACATGAATAAAAGCATGTAAGTGGGGTCAGTATTATAACAGATGAGTTTATTTATCTTTTTTTTCTATTGTACATCTTCCGGTAAAATAGTTTCTAAGTAGTAAACTCTTATCACGCTTTGTAATCGATATAATTTTTATTCTTATAGAAAACTCGAATTTTTTTGCTTTTGGTTAAGTATTGAAGAAATATATTTATTCTTATAACGAAAATAACTTATTTAAGTAATTTACAATTTTCGAACGGTTAGGCTAAACAGAAAATTAATAGATCAATAAGAAAATTTACGTTCATATGGATCCCATAGCTCGTTCAAAGAAAAGTCAGTGTCGACAGTAAATACTCAAATAGGACTAGAAAATATTAAAGGGTAAAAGGACTTGCTTCGTTTGTCGCGGTGATATTTCCTTGAATTTTTGTCGAAGGATTCAATTTCGATTCCATGTATAATTAATTAACCTTCGCGGCTAAATTTGGCTATTCCACGAAACGCTTGAAATAAGTTCCATTAGTTGTATTGTAGGTAAACTTACCTATTGTATGTACACTTGTATCGTTTCAGGTATTTATCGCCCATTACTGAGATATACACTCACACCTCAGATATTAAGACTAAAATAAAATCTGTGAGTCTTTTTAGTGTAGACTGAGACCGGATATTCATTCCACTTCTACCTGGGCGGAGTCTCAAACACAAGCATAGTATTAATAAAATAATTTTAATAAATTACCGGGGATGGACATTTGAAGTTGCCGTATTCGAATATTGGCCACTTTCAATTTAGACATTTCTATCTTGACGATTAATTCGGAAAGTGAGTTAATAGATTTTACTGTAGATCACGTCAGTCTCAAAACCGTTACTTGCGTGAGATAAAAAGGTTTCGGTTAATCTCCAGTCAAGTCTAAAAAAGTTTTATTTGATAAAAAAGAAGTCAGTAGAGCCACAAAGTTTTCTATTTTTCTTTATCTGAATAAACATAATGTTTATTAGCCTATAAAATTATTACACTTTATACAATGTTTTCGTTTATGTCTATGGTGTAACGATGTACGTATAACAATCCATTAGGTAGTTTTTAATTTGTTTTCCAATAAAATCACCAAAACTAATTTATGTAAACATGATTTACATACTTTGGGATAGAATTTTAATATTCGCGGGCGGCCGAAACGCGTTATTGTTCACAAAAATTTTGTTAGTTGACAGCGCTTTGACTACGTCATTAGACGAAATCAGCGAGGTTTGTGGAGCGCTCTCTTGCTGAAATACGTGATTTTTTTTTAACAGATTCTCTCCTCACATAAGCGCCGAAATTTTGTTTGAGTGAATGACTGATTATTAAAGATGCTATCGTGTGGCAAAGCAATGAAAGCGACCGTTATGATTGTTCTCAATATGCTCAATTACACTGAAACTAGGTCACTTTCAATATGTCAATTTCAAGGGCACCTATGCGTGTGCACAAGTTGACGACTATCTTTCAACCAAATATCTACTATTGACTCGAAGATCATGCAATACAATTTCGCAATCGCTTAAGTGAACACGACAGGTGCATCAGCAGAATGGGACCAATTAGGTGACCTCGATGCTCTTCTGATTTCAATCCTATTGATTTTTTTAGGGTTATTATAAGGACATTACTTATGCTTGAAAGTCTCGAGCGTTTTTTGGTGAAGAGGAATTTAGGAGAAACATCGAAAAAGCTGAAGACTTAAGAATCAATACAGAAACTTTTAAGCGGTCAAAACATTTTTTTTTAAATAGATATTTAAAATATAAATATACATTTCTGTAGGAGGATGAAATTTTGAGAACCCGTTCTAAATAAATTCGCATGTTTTTCCACTCAACTGTTTTTTAAATAAATTTAATTCAAAACCTCCACCTTAGTACCGTAAGAGGCTGATTTCAGCACATAACAGCTAGTAAAGAAAGTATGCTTTTTTTTTGTGAAATTTAAATTTTTTAGTTTTCCTGCAGCCCAAGCAATTATTTTGTTAAATTGAAGTATTTTTCATCTTAATTAGCCTTGGAAATGAGATAATAGGTATTTTATTTTTTATTTAGCCAAAAGCCGGACTTAGGAAATTTTCACATCTGTACATTTAAAAGCTTACTTTTGGGAATACTAGTCATTAAGTATTACAATTTATATATTATCCGGTTAGCTTCGTATCTCTCGCAGTTGTCAGAAATCATCCGGAAACTAATGAGACCGCCTTTTTAGATTTTTTTTTAAAAGTAGGAGTTGAAAGACTTGATTGAAAGGTTCTTAGACTGGTGGAGGACTCGTTCATATTTTGCAGCGATTCTAAGCGAGTCTTCGTTCAGTTCACACGCCACCAAGAATTGATGCGTCTTCTGGTTTTGTGATTTTGTTTTTAAAATAATTCACAATTCAAAAGAATTCAAGTCTGACTTGCGATAGCGAAAATTCTTCTTTTTTTTGTCAAAATTTTTGTTACTTGCTTTCATGTTAGGTAGCTGATTATTGTACGACTCATAATGCGAAGCATTAAGAATTGCACGACTCATAATGCGAAGCATTAAGAAGTGCTCTACGAACGAATAATTTTTTTTCCTCAATTTCGTAACTTTTTTCATCAATAACACGATTAATAATTCATGTAATTTTATTAACCTGTGCACTATTTGATAGATAATTTAATGAAGATTAATTCTATCACTGGTTCAAATCGATTTAACATAATACAATTAGAAAAACTATCAAAATAGTCAAAAGAAATTTCCTGTCAATCAACACTTTTTTCGTTCCGGACACGATAGCGAGCGTATTAATTAACTAATTTGATCCATTTTTTTTTTAATAGCTTGAGATCCACTGTCCGGAGATTGGTATTGAAAATGGTTAACTTGATTTGTGTCGTTTAATAGTTATTAACAAAAAACTAATGAACATTATGAGTCGTGCACTTTTGGATTTTCCAAATATTTTATCCTTTAAAGTACCACTCATAAGGACAAGACTTAAAAACAGAATCGTAAAAAAACCCAAACCCAATTTCGAAAAAAATTGATCCGAACTGGTCGAAAGTTTAAAAAAAAATAAAAAAAATAATTTCTCGGTTATTACAAACAAATCCGGCAACATACATGAGATATATTTGATTACCCCTGGATGCGGATAAATACGTTCTTTTTATTTAGAAGTCACTATACTGGCCATCCTATACGACATCCTATGGTCAAAAGCCCACTTTTTGAATAGATATTTTTGTTTTTTCATTGCAACGCATAAGAGCCAATTCATTTTGTTTTCCAATTTTCCCTCTTTCAACCACTTGTTCATTGACAATTATGTACATGTTTTTCGATGTGTTTAGTGACATGAACAAACGCTTATATACTTGGAAAGTGTACGGATTATGGAGGGATCGTGGTAAAAGACTAATCTGTCTACTTTCATCCATCAGTAATGTGATCATTAATAAACATAAGAGGCATAGCGGACGGCCATACACATGCAGGATATGAACAGAAGTTGTGGCCGTCTTTATTTAACAATAGAATATCCATTATTTATATAACTGTTGTAACTCGTGCGCAGGACGTAATAGCTTAAGACATTATAATTGGAAAATTGTTAAAAAAAATATTTATGTATTATGAATTAGCTTTTGAAGAAATTTTAAATTGTTGACTATCGTTTTTTACTTATTTTTTATCTTTTCACTATGAAAATTGAGTAATTTTCATAAATTTGGGACGTTACTGTTTTCACCCCAATTTGAAAAAAACGAGTATTCGCTTGATCTTGACGTTTAAGGGTCTTAGGAATGTATTTCAACTATTTTCCAAGTGATGCCTGTATGTCTATTTTTCTCTATTTCTTTCTGACTCTCTGTTGGTGCACGTGCGTGCGTGTGTGTGTATATGTGATGAAGTCCAAAAATTAACTAGCTTTTCTGTTTAGAATGCACCATCGATCGTTGCTAGCTGCACCAAATTCGGTTGGTTTGTTCGAGATATCGTTAATGAAACATTTTCAAAAAAAAAGTTTTTATTGAAAATAATTTATTATCTTCTTCGTGATTTGATATTTGGTTATACGTCAACTTTTTTCCTTAAAAACTGCATTGAATGCCGCAAAATAAATCAAAATCGAACAACGCATTCGACAGATATTTTAGTTTAAAAATTTAAAAAATATCGTTTTAACTAAATAAATTTAGTATATTTGAACTCGAAGAGCTAAAAACGGATTAAAATTATATTTTTGACTTCAGAGAGCTTGTAAAAGCTCTTAAGCCTCTTTTGGAGAAACTTTCAAACTTAAAATCAACTCGTTAGGAGTATTTTTAAAGACTGAGCTCGAAAGTAGCAAAACATTTCAAGAATCGCCTCCAAGGTCAAATGTTTTAGCTCAAAAAAGCTTAAAGGTAAGGTTTTGGACCTTTGAGACATTTATATTTTTGAACTCGAGGAGCTCAAATACACATCGATAAATATCATTGCGGGAAGTCATGACCTACAGGGTCAACCGTTTTACGGATTTTTTTTTAATAGAAACAAATTATAAGGGTACGTTTTTTTCTTATTCGCGATACACGAAATCTTCATGTTCTTGTCACAAAATTAACGTCTGCTTATTCTAAAGTGTATCTACAAAGACCAAATTCAACAACGCTTAATTCATAAAATAAAATAGGGGATACTAGGGATGTTGGTTATTGGGGTTATGAGGGCGGTTACGAGCGGTTATGGGGGCTGGGGGAAGGGCGATTAAATATAAAACTCATCCCTCTTTCTCGTTCGTTGATTCATCAAGTTCCATTGCCGACATTGGAGCTGTTGAAACGCCCGAAAGAAATATTCCGGTCGACACACCCTGTATTAATTATATTGGAATCGCGTCGTCTGTCAAAACGAAGCCCTTCCGTTTCGATTAATATATCCCATCGGCCGTCCGAGGAGGTGGGCGCCCTTCGCTTTGCCACTCAAGCGAAGTCCGTAATCAATAATCGGCCTATTGCCCGGTCCCCCGATTGGCAAATGAATTATTTATAGGGCCCGTTCGTCCTTAACTAAAATAGGGTTATCGTTTTTCTTCCAAATTTCTACACATCAATCGATATTTTGTAATTGAAAAAAAAATGTCACATTTTAATTGAAAGTTGTTATAAAAAAAAATTTGAAAAAATAATCAAGAAAAAGATAATAAATATTTTGGAATTTTTTAAAATTTATGTCAAAAAAAATTGCATTTGAGTGTTTTGTATTTATGTAGTGAAAGTAAAGTATATAGGAAAAATGTATTTAATTGTATCTAATTGTACAGTATTAAGAGAAATGAACTGATTGTCTCCTAGTTACATGAAGATAAAGAAGTGTTGCTTAAAAAACTTTTGGCCGTCATGAGACGACCGGAAGAAACATTTAAGTTAATAGAATTTATAATTAATAAATACAAATGAAGTAAATGTGTAGTATAGTAATAAAAAAATTGTTAATGAAATTAATAAATATTTCTTATTATATGGAGTTATAAATATTTTTAAAATTTAAAGCTAAACCAACCTAAATAGCATAAGCACAACCAACAATGTGTCTAATTTGGGACACCCTATCGTCAGTTATTGTATTTATAACATCATAAATTGGTGAATTTCCTTTTTTTGACACAAATTTTACCCAACTAAACTAAAAAAAAACGTTATAGTTGTAAAATCACATCTCTGTCTGTTTGTGTGTTTTTCATGGTCTTGTTTCTGGCACAGTTCACGAAGTGAAGCTAAAAATTTTAGCCGACGATATAAATTTATAAATGGCAATGGCCACCAAATTAGTTCCAAATGTGTAATCCACATTTCTCAATAATAAAGGTTATCATAAAGGGTCAAAGGGACTGTCAAAAACATTCCAATTTGGAATTATAACATAAAGAAACGTGAGGACCGGAAAATACGAAAACATCTTCTGCTTAAATCGGAATTAAATATTAACTTCATTTTGCCAAAATACCGTTAGGTTTCATATCTTCTTATTAAATGACCTGTAAGTGATTCAGTGATTGTAACAAAAACTAGAAGTGTCGTGGGACATCCGATCGGGATGAAGCTTCTTTCAAGATATTTTACGTACTAAAGGGCTCAGCGGAATAAATTAATACCGTTTGTGAGCAATTAAACGACAAATACAAAAAAAAAATTGATTGGTGGAATGGTAATCAAATTATACTTAATTTTTTTTTTAAGTTGTAACATAAAAGTTTTTTTTTGCAATAGATATTATAAATCTATCAGAGTTTCATTTAAAATTTTAGGAAAAATATTCACTTATTAAAAATTAGCTATAAAATAGTGAATTATTAATTATATTAAAAAAAAGAAATAACAGACAATAAGATCAATTACTAAAGTTTCAGAGAATTTAATTAATGAAAAATAATATTTCAAAAATCAATGTAATTATAATCGTGTTATGAAACCATTAAACAACTTCATATATCATATTTATTAAAGACTGTCACGTTCATCAGTTTGCACAATTCTGTATTTTTTTTTTTGAAATCCATAATAGATGTAATTTTCATATACCTAATTAGGTATTAAATTTATTGAAACTTTAAAATTTAAATACTCTTCAGAAGCGAAAACATCAAAGAGTTTCATTTAATATTTTAAGAAAAGATAATATTGCATGGAAGGGCGTTACGCTTTTTGCATTTTCAGTATATCACGATTACTACCGGGCAAATCCTACTCCTAACAGCGTTAAAGAATTTTGTTCCAAAATCATATACATCGTAAAACAGGACGTGCATTGTTATATTACTGTAACAATCCTAAAACATTTAGGGATCGGTACGTAAAATGTCAAAACAGAATTCTTTTGGGGAGACTTCGTTAAACATCAAAGACATAAATGTAATGACAAACGTCTACCTGCCAACCCTTTTTCTCAGCGGCTAGTAAGTAAGTTTTGACTTCAAATTTGCCACAGTTTAGCTATAAAAGTCATTTGCCCGGGTATTGTTCGTGGCGATAGAACTTCAGGTTCTTTTATTCACAATAAAATATAAGTATTCCACGATTGTCTCCATTATTGCTGTTTAAAAATAATAATTTTATAAGAGTTCCTATGCTGCAACTATAATAAGCAGCGAAAATAAAAAATAAATTCAAATCTATTTATAAAGTATATAGGAATAGCTTTGAATTTCCTTTACCTATTTAAAAAATTATTACATACACCTTCGCTGCACTTGTTTTTGGTTAGTGCACAATGTTAATTACCGGATAATGAAGTGAACTTCGCGAGGAAAGACGGGTTTATTAAATAAAGCTTTAACCCGATTAAAATCTTTTGAAGTATACAGTTCACGTACCAACAAAATTATTTTCCTACGCATGCGAAGAATATATTTACGTAAACATTCACGAAGCAATTTAACTCTTTCAAAGGGTTTCCCCTTTTATCTTTGCGCATGGTTTTTACTAAACATAGTTGTCCTAACCTTATTGTGTAACACTCCCCTTTTTCTGACTTTGCTTAGAAAAAAATTACCAGTAGTTTTTATGTTGTAAAGTTATAGTCAGAAAGTTACAAAACGATAAAATTAATGTAATGATTACCTTTGACTTAATCATTTACATCCGTATCCATAGGTTATTAATGTGTCTAATCTTAAATAGGTGGACATTTTAGAAAAAGTAATGTTGAGACAAAAAGTAAAGTTATCCCTTTAAGTGTTTTTGACTTTTCATGATAATATCTGTGAAATGATCTATATTTTATGCATGTATTTAAGTTAAATCACCTCATAATATTAAAAATGTCTCTATTAACGGTACTAATAAAAACAAATTATTTTTTTTCAATGTACAATAACTACGTTAACCATCTATTTTAATACTTTAATTTTATTTATTTAATATCTTCATTAGACACAAATGCTTCACCAAATATTTTTATATTAGTATGAAGTATATTATTTCTAGCTTAGCATTTTAGGTTTGGACTGTTATCATAAAAGGTTCGGTTTCAATATTTTCGCATTAATGTAAATGTCTCTACTAAATTTTTCTGTTAGGCAAATAAATAGTTTTAGGGTTCGAGCCAAAATGGCAAAAACGCAATCCGTATAGTTTCGTCATGTCCGTCCGTCCGTACGCCAGTCGCAGGCATTTTATTCAAAAACTACAAAACGTGTATTGATGAAATTTACAGTGTAGATGTCTTGTATAAATCGCTATTTAGTTTGGTGGTTAAATCACAAAAATAAATATTTCTAGGATGGGTACTCCATAAACATAACAGAAGCTGAAAAATTTTTTTTCAGTAGACGTCAAAGAATAGCACATTATTTCGACAGTCTCCTTAAAAGTATTTTAAGGTTTTTAATCTATTTGTTTGATTACATAAATAATTTTGGAAAAACTGGGTTTCTCAATAAAAGGACGTAAGTGTCATGAAGATACGCCCTTTTGCTGATGTACTTTAGGTTTCACTAGTTTAATAATAATATTCGAGATACCTACTTGTTTTTCTAGTTATAAGCTACGAAAGTGCTCATAACTATCCCGTGCGGAAAACAGTAAAAAAACGTAACAACGTACTTTTTTCATCTGTATTGCATTTATTTGTAATAATGGCTTCGGAATCCTATAATAAGCATGGGTACCTACCACACGCTCTTGGTCAGTTTTTTTTGTGTTAGTGCCAAACTTTTTCTATAAATCATAAACACCGTGGTTTCTTTTTGATTTCGTATTACATTCCCTGTTTTTCTTTCATAATAGCCGGGAACGGTCGACGTATGTATCTTTATTCGCATATGGACAAAACTTCGAACAAAGTACACAAATAAGATTTTACCTGAGTTTTTGAAAATCCTTTTTTTTTTTAATAATAACTCATCAAAACACTTAAGTATGTTCACCGGAATCACACACAAACGAATGAATTCGGGATTCATCCGTATTTTGGACAACTAGATTACGGCTACTCCATGGCGGCTTCGTAAGAAATATGTCGAGTTATTTTCGATGTTTTCATTCTGATGGGGCAAAGGAATGTCATGTCTAAGAGCATTTTTCCTTTCTCCGCCGAAATTCCTTGCGTTTCACTTTAGTGATGTGCTTCTATCGATGTGTCTCGTTCTATAAATGGTTGAGTCGCGTCTAAGCCGTTATACGATAAAAGAAATAAAGATTTTAGTCGTATGCTTTATTTTGTCAAGTCTGAATGCAGGTAACAAAGCTGATATAATATCATTATCGATAAAATGAAAAGAAAAATAAATGTGCTATAATATTTTTTTCAGATATATTATTGTCATAAAGCATTTATTCTTTTAACCGTTGATCGGTGAAATTAAATTCGTTTTTTACACCTTTCAGTTATACGTTTACAGTTGTCTCAGAATAGTTATTCTATAACTATAAATGATAAACATCATTGTCGACTCATGTAGAAACGAGAAATTTGTACAGTCTAAAACCAGCCAATTAGTGTTAGATTCATGTACCGAGGGTTCCGTATCACAATACAATATATTGCGTTGTTATAAGGAATACATAACACAACACAATACAAAGGACATAAGACGAAAGATTAGAGGGAAAAAACGTGGGTTTTTCTAGGGTTCCGTAGTCTACTAGGAACCCTTACGATTTCGTCATGTTCGACCGTTCGTCTGTCTGTCTGTCCACTGCTTAGCTCAGAGCTTCTTACTGCTAGAAATCTGTAATTCAGGTATGGGTTTTATTATTATATCTGTTACATAGATATTAATCACAGCGATAAACTTGTGTAGAGCCAGCAAGAACCCGCGACGGCCAGACCTTCGTCACGTTCTGTCCCATAGTAAACAATTACATTTTTATAAAATAACTTGATTATAATTGAGTAGTATTTTCAATTATAATCAAGTTTTTTTGTCTGTTTTTTGTCCTAATAAATTAATTAACAAGGTCAACGTCTTGACGTTGTTAATTAATTTATTAGGTTTTGTTTTAGTGAGTTTTTTGACATGAAAATGGCACTCAATCATTTTTTGATAATTTATTTTTAGTATAAATAATATTATATAATGAAATTTTTCGATGAATCCGAAAAATACAAAAAAATATTATTACACATAATACGGGGCAAATGATATATCCGCAATGAAATATCGCAATAGACCGAACGCACTATTTCACTGGTACCCGCTTTCATATCTATATATTGCCTTGCGCTCGCACCTACGACTCCCTTTCAATATATTTGGCAAAACGCAAGAAGCATCAAAACTCTCTGGCTGCTGAGAAGACCTCCTTTGAATGTTCCCCAAGTAACATACATATAATTCAGCTTTTGCCCTATAACGTAAGCATAATTACGATTTATTATAGCTAATGTGGTTGCGGCAGGGAGCTGCAACCCTTCTGCAACTGCAACAGTTCAATCCCAAGGGCTTTTTTTTTCCATTATGATATTCAGACACGACATAATAGTTCTTGTGATATAACTTTCTTTTAACGAAACGTTTAAGCTCAACACATGGAAATTTTTAAATTTCAGGTGAAATTTTATTTCAAAAGCGCATACACTACTCCTTAAATGATTTATTAACTTAACTTAGACGGGTCTTATGAGTACAAGATCGTTCTTATGTCTAGTGTTAATGTTACGGATGTCGCTTCTTCTTTGGAACGATACTATATATCTCTTGACATATACCAGGTTTTTGGATATGTATTGTGATGCTAAAGTTAGGATATATACTCTACATTGTATTAAGTAAGCCATGTAAATGTATCTAGGCGGTAAGAAACAAATAGCAATACTCCTATGCGTCTATTTACATTGAATTTATAAAACAACATTTAGATGAACATAATTATCTACTGAGAGGAGATTGAGTTTAGTGTGATAGCAGCTTTTTCGATTACACTTTTATTGAATGCCTTAAGCGCGAGCGTAGGTATGCTTCTACTGTCGCCTGAAAATCCCGTTTACACAGGTGTGACCACGATAACTAAAAAACTATTTAACTTTTAAACTTTATTTCTTTTTCAATCTCATCACTAATCGATTGAAAATAACTGTATTGAAAACCACAGCTTGATATAGTACCGATTAGCCGTAATTTAATTTTTTAACTGGCAGTTATTCAGGTTTTGATTCGCCATTTCGCTTAAATATCTAAAATAGAGGTTGAAATTAAGCATAAAGTTGTTTATTTTGTAATTGCCAACCGATGGCAGTAGTAATATAATAACATTCTCGTTAAAAGTGAAAATGAAATCATGCATTAAACTACACATATAATTTTGATAATAAATATATAAAAAAGTCCAATCCTTTTCTCGATTCAAGTTTTCTATAAAGCTATTTGAAAATCAAAAATAAAAAAAGGGGATTTTTGGTGAAAAGTTCATATGTTATCATAAACCTCTAATTTAAATAACATACGCATGGCACGAGCGCTTAAGGCAAGCACATTTGGTTTTACCAATTTTTTTTTTTATTTATTATAATCCTATTTCTACTTGACACATTATGATGTTCCATTAATAAGCTTTTTAAAAATGATTTTTCTATAATTATTTCCACTTTACTTTTACCTTTTTGACCTCTTACAAAAGCTACGTTACACAAACGGACCAATCCAAAATTGGGGATTCTATTTTCTTAAAGCAGGAAACAATTTTTTGTCTTTATATAGTCAGTAATTCAGTTTGTCGACTGCCATCTTCCTTTCTCCAAAATACAATTTCAGTTCAACGCGTTCGAGCTTTCGCCGCTTGCGTCGAGACTTTAATAGGCTTTTCTTAATACGAGTACGGCCCGCGAGCTGTCGTCCAACTTCCGCCCGTACGGGTTTAGGGCTCGAGTTGAATGCCAAAGTTTTGTAGTCACATTAAACGATTGTAAAGTTATAACTTTACAGCATTCAGAATTAATAACGCTTTAAGATTCCGACAAAGTCGATAGTTTGGGAATATTCTTCCGAATTGACTTAGCAAAAGTATCGAAAAGCGAAACATAAAAATAAAATTAGATGTGAACTTGATTCTCAAGAAACCAAAGATTTTAAACGATTGAATATTTGTGGCTAAAAAGCTTTTGTCTAAGTCTGTTTAAGTTTTCAATGGGTTCTAGACTCTTGTAAGCATTAGTAGACGTTGTCCTTAACAAAAAATATTAAAAAAAAAATAGAAAATCCCAATTTTCGAGAAGCAGTTTTTTTGAATTCACACATTTTTTTTTGCTGCGTAGGTAAAAATAGGTCAGAGTACCTACATTTATTTCTTCAACATATGTTATAGAACTTGCGTGTTGATGTAAAATAACATGAAGTACGCTCTGAAGTTGTAACGCAATCAAAATATGGTGCAATTTCGAAAAAAAAGACACTTTTACTTAATCATTATATTTTCTCGCATGAAGCGTAGCCAGATACACACCGATCTCAGTAAAAATATGTAAACAGCGCTTGTGTAGAATAAAAGGTTACAAGCAATTCCGAACGCAAGTTCGTAATAATCATTAGGCGTTGAGTGTTTTTGCTGACTCATATGCAAATCGAAATAACATTTCTTATTGCCCTTAGAACGATGAAACGAAACACGATGTTTTGTTTAGCCGTCAAAAAGATAATAAAACGAAGGCTGCATTTCGGAGAAGATCCAACGAAATCTTCAAAGTCGTGTGAAGTAAAAGGCGGTCATTCTCGACGCCATCAAAGTTATTGGGTCAAAGTGAGCCTTTGGCTTAATGCTACAGGGATTTGAGTGCAGTAGAGGGACGTTATGTTACGTAAAAGAAGACAAAACGGTACGAAAACTATACAAAGAAGAAGTACTGTTAATGTTCTCCTTATTTTGCTTCTTTATTTATTGTTGATAGGCTATGATTTAATTGTATATATTTATATATCTACTTTTGTATATCGCCCGACGAAATATTTCAGCGACATTAGCAATGTTTTCGCTGAACAGTTCTCGTCTTCGTTAGTGAGTCATTCTTAAGGGGTTCCTTCCACTTGAACAGTAATAAGAATTCATATCTTTTGTACACGAGTACATGTCCCATACAATATTTGTTTGTTTTTGACTATTTTTTTAATAAATAATATAAATTCAGAAATATTTATTTATGAACTTTATACAAAATTAAATAAAAAGTCATGATTTGAACGCGAGAGTTAAGGTGAATGAATTGCATTGGCGACAATTTAAGGGTTCATCCCAAATACTTGAACGACATCCGTAATCTCGTAATTGAGGCACGTCGAGGTGGTGCTTAAAAGGTGCTGCGTGGGCTGCATAATAAATAAATAAATACCGCCAAGAAATTGCAAAAAACACACATAACAGATTTTCCTTATGCCATATGATTAAAATCAATGACGGGTTACTACCTTTTAATAACATTAGGTTTTCACAATAATTATTTGTGGCCAAAAAACTTTTGTCTAAGTCTGTTTAAGTTTTCAATGGGTTCTAGACTTTTGTAAGCATAAGTAGACGTTGTCCTTAATAAAAAATATTAAAAAAAAATAGGAAAGCCCAATTTTCAGAGAACAGTTTTTCGAAATTACACATTTTTTTTGTTGCGTAGGTAAAAATAGGTCAGAGTACCTGTATTTATTTCTTCAACGTATGTTATAGAAATTGCGCGTCGATGTAAAACAACATGAAGTACCCTCTGAAGTTATAACGCAATCAAAATATGGTGCAATTTCGAAAAAAAGACACTTTAAATTGTAAACTGAGTAACAATTATTAAAAAATTGACGTATATATAAAACTCACGAAGGTGAAATGCTTAAAGAATATGTTTTTGTGTACAAATCTGTTAAAATAAAAAAAAAACTAGCTAAAAGGTTTGTAAAGGTAAAATATCCATAATTATTATAATTTTGAAGGAGTTGTACCTGCAAGTAATCTATCGGGTGAAACGTGATTCAACATCGGATCTAACTCTACATTTGCTATTACTTAATAAAAACTTAAACAGTCATGACTGTAGTTCTGTCATTTAGATCTGCGATTTTATGAGCTTCATGCGAATTTAAGTAAATTTAAGTATTCTTTTCTTGTATATGTATCGCGGTTAACTGAAACATATAACTAAAAGATTAGTGTTTAATAGTTAATGATATGTTTCATAAACAATAGATGTTTAATTTAGGAATATTTCATTTAGTAGGAAATATTTAAATGACTTATCGGAATAAAATAAAATTGTTTTTGCTTATTAAACGATACAACTCCACGACAGTTTTGTTAAAAACTCCCCGCATGCGTAAGTCAAGTCTAGCGTATTGAATTTTTAATTTAGTGACTAATTGACTGTATACAGCAAAAACTGTCTTAATAAAATACCAGTTAGCTTTTTGGTTTATAAGGAATAAACTAATAATAAAATCTTCTTAATAACAAAGCACAAAAGATATTTTTTTTTGTATTTTATTATAAAGAATAGCATTATTAAATATCTTCCTAAACGATAGCATTTAAAACGACCGTTTATAAAAAATGCTAAATACTTTTTTAATCTAATTTGTCTAGACTATTACGTGAATTGTACACAAGTTACATACCATCTCTGCTTTAACCTACAGCCCATACTACACGCTTGTGTTGTCTAATTCAATTAGTCTTTCAATGCAATCAAGTGATTAACATGTGTTGTAAATATAACAGCTATTGAATCGTAATGAATATATATATTCATAAATTTAAGTAAAAATCTTATAATTTTTTTCTAAGGACAAATACTTTACCCAATGCCCATTCTTTATTCAGTATTAAAACTACAAGTGCTTGCCACAGACTGAAAAAAAATTAATTATCCATAGAACGGGCATAAGAACAATCTTGCATACATTATACTAGATGTCGCTATTAAACTTTGATATATTATTTTGATACATATTTAACACCAAGGCAGTATAACTTTAGGCACGCACGCCTTTTTTCCCTCAAACTCTATATTTGTAAGGTGGAATTTTTGGTCGGATTTTTAAATCACATCTCATTATTCGATTTCCTTGACAACATAAAAGTAATACTACCAAGCATATTTTGTATTCAGTTCTGCAGTTAAAAACAGAATGTTATTTATTAGTTTCTAAGGTTACATATATCGAAAAAAAAATAGACCACATATAATCAGTCTCTTGTCTATATTTGTTTGCATGTTCGTCGGGGCCTATTTTTCGAAATGTATGGGAAGAAAAAAATATTTGGTGCAAGGGTCTAATTCAGTAAAACAAATCAGAAAATAAATAAAAAGAGTTGATCGATTACATCACATAACATAAATGGATATCTCATAAGAAAAGCATATATGTTTTTTTATAGTTTTTTTCATAAAAGGGCTTGAAAATTTTTAAAAAATAAACTCAGATAAAAAAGTATTGAGTACGAGTTTTACGTTTCCAGTGGGAATTCAATAACTTATTATAGGTATGACCCTAATGAATTTTTGTTGATTGTTTTTTTGTTGAATTTTTAAAAAATATTCGTCTGAAATGTAATGCTTAATTTTCAAGAGGACCAATAACTTCAATCGATGTAGTGGTTACCCACTGGTAGCAGCGGTAGCTTATTTATACGAAGGACTCGGGTAGAAATAAATTTTGTATTTTTTTTAGTCGCTCCAAACGTGAGTGGTGCGATTTAAAAAAAATGGCAGGCAACGAATACGATGATTTATAATATGAAACCCTAATCCCTACGGGAAATTACGCTTTTAACGTCGAAATTTAACCGAAACAAACGCGAACTCGCAAACGTCCGCAAAGGGCGTTCTTTCAATTTCCAAAGGAGGTGACGTCACCAGAAGTGCGGCGGCCTCGCGCGGGCAGAGCTCGTTCGGCGCGCCTTGTAATTAGAACAGATTGCCGCGTAATTAATAAACCCATTCCGCTATCAAGCGATTTGGGCCATCTCGGGCAATTGCGCGGATACCGGAACATGGAATTTGGATTTGCGCGTCGTCATAGAGACGATCCACCTTCGATTCGTGTAGCATTTTTTCGTTATTTTTTTACACCAACGTCGACGACTTGAATCCCGACAATATAATAACCTCTGTAAAAAAAATAATTTTAGAAGTGATAATTTTTTTAGAATCACTTAGGAACTGTAAAATGAAAAACAAATTTAAATTTAAAAAATGAGACTCTTTGTGAACTTTATCGTTCATCAGTCATTTGTTTTTACGAATTGACGGCAAAAAGAAAATAGTTTTTTTCTAACGTCAACATGAATTTAACGCGGGAAAATTTTCGTGCAACGATTTCCTATAACCTCTGTTGACAAGTTTTTTTGTATTATGAACTGTAAAAATAAGGTAAGGAAGAATCAGCATAAAGCCTACATTTTTCCTAAACCTGTCCGCGGTAATTAGGACAAAGCATTAAATAAATAGTTGCTGTAAAGAGGAATAAGTGAATGACGTGAATTTAATTTCGATATTACTTAATTTATTTCATTTTCGCTATATTTTACGTAACATCAACTATTTTTTTAATATTTCGGCGTTGAGTAAACGCCATGTCTGCAAAGCCTTGTAATACAATTGCACGCAAATGAATCAGATGCGCAAGCACGTCCAACTTAATTTCTTATTATATACCCTGCAATACATAGAAAATAAAGAAGTTTAACGATTCCCAGGACTTAGCGAGATGCAAAGAACCACAGAAATCTCAGATACCATATAAAATTAAACAAGAAATGAATAGGCAAATGAATTGAATCAAACTCAACTTCTTGTGGACGATCGAGAATGCAAAGTCAATGTGTTTTATGAGTTTCAATCAAGGGAAAAGACAATGCCTTGTAATATATTAGTCTATTTACGTGTAAACTCGTTCTTTTGGATGTCGATGTCACACGCTTGTGACGAATTAAATAACTTTGGGCGCCACCTCGAAGTTATTATACATTGATGCTTTTTTTGCATGTTGTGCTACAAGTAATTTATCGTCTTTCGAGTTTGGATTTTATTTAACTTGTATTAAGTTTTATGCTTCAGAAACCCGTTTTTTTATAGTAATATCCGTTTTCTGTACTTATGCTATTTGATATATTGTACTTGAATATTGACAACAATACTATTTTAGATTTTTTTTTATATAAATTTATTAAGAAAATTAAATATTTGTATTCAATCATTTGATTCCTGGAATAGTTGAGAACGCTAGGCGGCGCTACTGTCGTGCACGCAGCGATTGAGAATTATACTTCTATTGTGTACTTTTAAACTCTTTAAAGGGATCCACGTGCAGTAACTCATTTGGATTGATCGATTTAGAAATATTGAATTGCTGGTAATGTGTGATCGAAATGAAAGTTAAGATCTACAAATAATATTTAATTTGACCTGTGCACCTAACTACGTATAGTTCCTTAATATAACACATAAAAAACCCAAAGAAAAATATGAACCATCAAAAATTTCTTAACTTAAACTCTTAGTAAGTTAAAAAGCGAATAACTTAAAGTATTTAATGTTTCCTTGATCTTTACCTTGCTGAGGATTTTCGCGAATTGTTGCAGTGCGTGAGATCATAAAAACCGGTCAATTGCGTGTCGGGGCAAGCGCAGTTTAGAGTTCCGTAATTGCCCATTACAATATGCGAACTTAGACAGACGGGCGATAAAGACGTTATATTTTTAGATTTTTGTAATTTGACATGATTCATAAATTTATATTTACTATCATATTACATAATCAACGCAACGCCATGTAAATAATTTTCCATGAAATTTTTACGAAATTTTGCTTTTTACTTCTACAAGTACAATTTATAAATTGTTCGACTATTACTCATTGTTTGGTAAAGCCTACTCAGTTATAATAATTTTCTTTTTAAATTCGTTACATATGCCATTGTCGTGATATTTTTCTACATACTCGAGAATAATAATTTTCTTGACAGGGGAACGGGACGCTTGACTCTTATCGAAAATTGGCACCTTAAATCGTACCTTCTACCATTTATTACCGTAACGAATTACAGCTTTCTATTACAAACAGTCTTTGAGCTGAGCCACGAACAGACAGACAGACGGACGGACAAACGAACATGGCGAAACATGGGTTCTTTGTTGACTGCAGAATGCTAAAGCACAGGCCGGGTACGAGTCTGACTCACATAGAGAGATAATGTAGAACATTGAAATATCCGATTTGTCCTATGCACCTATTAACAAATTATTGCATTACACAATACGTTTTATTGAACTCTGACCCAAATTTGTTTATGATTATTAAAACAAAAAATATTTTAGAGAATTAAACGAAAATGCAAAACTTGACGTCGGGAAGAATTTGCATCAAACGCCTACGATAAAAATCGTAAACGATTATAACAACCATTAGACCCATTGTACTTATGAGTGTTAGGTGAGTTTTAGTAACGCAATTTTTTGAAAATTTTCTTAATTGGTTTAGGTTTTCCTGTTAACTATGAGTAAAGCACTTTTTATGTATATTATTATTTTAGGTTCAACAGTTTTGGAGATAAGACATACAACTTATTTATATAGATAACTAAGTGCATCTATCAAATCGTAATTTTTTTTTAATAATAGGCTGTGACAGGCAAACAGACAGACAAAACTGATGGGCAAATATGAGAGAAAGTAAATAAAAAAAAGAAACGATTGAAGTATTAACTTCAGTAAATAAATATAAAAAAAAGAAATACAACATTTTAATTGTTAGTATTTTTTTAAGTAAATAAAATGGTATTAGTAGCTACATAAAAAAACGAAAACAACAATGGATTAATTACTGTTTTCTTTATCTATAGTGTTATATGAATGCAAAGTAATTTTTACAATATTCACAATAATTATTCTATCACCCAAAAATCTAAAGTTAATAAAAAGGTCTGTTCAGTTAGAAAGTCACCTGATTTCTAATATACTTTTAGATGACCAGATCAATAAACGGGTATGGTAAAATTATTTCCTTTCTATTTATCTCTACAAGCTTAATTAAAATAATCGAGTATTATTAAGTTCATTCATTGAAACGTCGTCCTCTGTAACACTTCATATTACACGCGAATAAAGCACAACTCGTATTATTTACTATGCGATAATAATATACAACTTCTTTGAGGATCACAATAAGTACCCTTGTCTGAAACTCGTGCGCTGCAAACTTCGAAACGCTAAGAACTCTTTAATGCGGGTTTTATTAGTATATTCCGGAACGTCTGAAAATAAGATTCTAGATTATGAACTCAGCGGTAGTGGCTCGATTGTTCCTTAACAGACTCTTGTCTTATCTTAAAACCGAGAGGTACTAGTTTCGATCTTAAGCACGAGTTAATTTGTCAATAAGAAAATTAACTTAAGTGCAACCACTGCCCTTGGCGAAGGTTATCATAGCCTCGATGACGGCGATAGTTACCATCCTACGACTCGAAATGCGCCAGCGCGGATATAAGCAGAGACCTGGTCTTTCTTAAGAGGGTGCGTAAGTTGTACGGCTATGTGGCGTACTCATCGTCGCCCACGCTTTGTAAATCCATTTCATAAACAAAAAGGCCATTCGGCAACCTAAACCGAACTCGACGTTTGTTATCGTCCATAGAACATGTATGTTGAGTTTCATTAAATTCTCGAAAGAATTGTAGATGCTATCGTGCTGACAAGCCCCGCGTTATATCGTATTTATATACATGTATAAACTTTCCAACCATATGTATTTTTTAACTCAGCTCGTCGAGTTAAGTCGGAAAACAGATAAATTTTTCAAAAGTTGCGTCGAGGACAAGTAGAATAGTTAGATTTTTATGAAATGTACTAAAAAAAAGTTGTGAATAGAAACGGAGACAGATAGTATATCGAAAGTTCACCGCCAAAATATCTTTCGCAATCGGCTGCAAGCAAATATACGAACGTCGACTCGTAAGAATTAATGCGAGCGTAATATTGATAGCTATGGGGAGTGGCGTGACTATAGCAGTTAATCACGTTGTTTACGAGGCGAGTCTCTGGGCGCTGTTTCCCGTATGGCAAAAAAGGAGGTGAAACTGCTTAATGTATGCGTTTTAGTATCTAGACCGTGCAGTTCTGATGAAAACTTCGACCTTTATTTAGTCTATGTTGAGGTCCTATATGCTTATACGTCACGGTCTGATTGATCAACTCTGGTCATAATATATTACGAGGAAACACTATTTAAGAAGGACCATTGTGAAATTATCTCCGGAATGTATCAATTAAAACTCTTCCGGTCAGCAATTGATTTTCAATAAAAAGACGCAATAAAATGTTTATAATGTATGATCTGTTAGAATGTTCCATATTTTAATTATACATATATAAATTCAAAGAGGAACGCAGTTATATTCCGGCAACAGCTTGTTTAGTTTGATGGAGAAATACTTTTAAAAACCGGCCAAGTGTGAGTCGCACACGGAGAGTTCCGTGCCACCGTACAATATTTTAACTATAAATGTTTTTCAAATATTTTTGTGAAATAAAAACATCATATGGACACATCCTTTAATCTTATTTTATTTTCATTATTTATTGGTGTAGGCAACACAGTAATAATGTATACTGTTCGAAAATTTCAAGTCTCTACCTATTACAGTTTAAAAGATACAGCTCTGTGATAGACGGGCGGACAGCGGAGATTTACTAATAGGGTCCCACTGGCCCCTTTGACCCAACCCAAAACCCGAAAAATAATGTTTTTTGTAGGAAAAAATAATTTAAATTCGTGTCATAGATATAGATAATCTATAGATGTAACAAAATAGTAAAGAGAAACAATCTATACATGTAACATATTTACGAAAAACTACTCTGTGGCGTATTAGAAACGTCGAAAAAATACATTTTAATGGTTTTCAGAATTTTTCTGTCTGTGCATTTGTTTGCGAATTCTGCAAAATTTTATTTAAGGAGTTTGGTAAAATTTGGTATGGTGTATGCCCCTTATTAACATATAGAATTGAATTGTTTTTATACCATTTGTTATTTTTTTACATTATATATAATATATATTTTTCATAACTTATCATAAATGGGGTTAGTAGTAGGGGTGGTTCCATTCGCATGTAATTGGTTTCTAAATACGAAACCAAGACCAGGATGGAGATCGTGGTGGCCACCACGTCATCGGTCGATATAAAAGATGTAGGAATCTATTCTACGCTCACGCGAACGGAGCTACGGGCGAAAGTTAATATTATACATATAAAGTTAATATTGTATATATAATATTAACTTTCGTCCGTAGTTAATATATGCATAAATTAATATTATATTATATACATATACATATGTGCATAAACGAATCCCACAAATAGTTCATTCAACTGATATAGTATCATGACACGGCAAAATTCGTTTTTTTTTCTTCGTAAATCATTTACAACTAAATTAAAAACAGAGATAAACAGAATACAATTAGGTAAGAAAGGATTATTTTGCGCAACCCTTCTTTTTTAGTAAGAATTGTATAAAACTGTTACATATAATTAAAATGTACTAATTTTAAGAGTTATAGAGCGACCGAACACGAACGAGCGATAATATATGGGAGGTAATAAAATTAATGTCTGCCATTACAGTTTCCCAAAGTTCGATTTAACATCATTTGTACGAATACAATAAAGAGAGGAGCTTTATTGGGACGTAGAAGGTAATTTTGAAATCTACTGACCGACTTTTGATGAAACTTTTTATAATCCTTGTTAATTGTGAAGTCTTACAAACTTATGTATTGTAGTAGGTTTTGCTCCTGATTTCCCCGGCGTATTTGTGTTTTGTAACAGTCATCAGGTTGTGAGTAAATTTTTATGTATGTTTTTAATGACATTACAAAAAATATGGTAGCTTTCTGAAATGGATTCTCTTTCTGAATCTAATTTTTACATCCCGCTGTGATAATTACTGAATTTTCATAGACAGGGAAGATAATTTTTTCAGCCCTACTTTTGAAAATCGGATTTTTAACAGATCTTTACGTTTTAGGGTCCTACGAATCTATCTTGATCATTTTTCGAATAATGCGTGCGTATGTGTGTGCGGGTGCGCGGCGCGTCACATAAATTTTGAACGGATTAACCAATCGAAACGCAGTTTACGACATTCAAAAGTGGTCTATTCAATTTAGATTTTCTCAAAATTTAAAGTATTTCCGAAACATACGTTTCGAGGAACCCCAAAAGTGAAATTTTAAGGAAAATATTTATTTGTAATAACTTTTATAGTACTCCACAAATCAATACCAAAATGTAACCAGATCTTTTTCTAAAAAAAATATTGTTGATAGTTGTAAACTCCATCAAAATCGGTTGGTTTGTTCGAGAGACATGTTAACAAAAAATTCGAAAGGAAGGGTTTTTTTCAAAATAACTAGTGGAATTCTTGATGGATTGATTTGGTCATCTTTTTCTATTCAAAAAACTGCGTCGAATTCCATAAAGTGGATCAAAATTGAATGAGGCATTCGAAAGATAGCCTAGTTGAGAAATAAAAATAGCTCTTTTGTTAGTAAATTTAGATTTTTGAACTTGAAGAGCTCAAAACGTATTATAACTATATTTTTGAGGTCGGAGATCTAGCAAAAGCACTATAATTTTCTGCCCTTCATGTTTTGAACGCCCTGAGCTCGAAATCAGCAAGAAGTTTCAGAGATGGTTTGCAGAGTCGACCTTCTTTCGAATTTTTAAGCTCGAAAAGCTCAAAGTCTTATAGACGACTACGTCTTAGAACTCAAGAAATTAAACAACACATAATTAATATCATAGCGAGAGGTTTTAGAGATGACCTGCAGGATCAACCGTTTTTCAGATCCTTTTGTCATGTATACTTAACAAGAATGGCAACAGGTTAATGACGTGGATAATTTTTTTCTAGGAGAGCGAAGCTTCGCCTGGTCAGCTAGCTATATAGTACGAAATCTACTACTATAACAATTCATTCCAGTTTTTATGTCTTTTCTCGAGGACTACTTAATCGAAAAAAATAAGGCGGAAGACCGAGAACGGGAGTAGTAGCGAGCTGTCAAAAGGCGACCTGTGACCCTCTCATGTCGAGTTGAGCCGATGCCTGGAGCTAATTTACCATAAATTCCTCCTTTTTAACCTAAAATAATAAACCCATAATTGTATATCGTTATTTACATATCTCGTTGATTCGACATCCTTCGCCGAAGCTTCACAATTCTCAGCATTGAGACTCATAAATCCTCCTCAAACTTTGTGAAAGCTTATAATATTTTTGTTCTTTTCACCGAAATCTGAAGAATTATTCCCGCGGAGAAATATTATTTTTCTTGTAACGACAATGGAATTACGTTTGTCCTAAGAGCACACTGAAAAATGTATATTCCCGTTTTAGGCTCTTTAGTACGGTTTGTTACGAGAAATTTCCGTCAAGAACCGGCTTGTACAATGAATTTGATTTTTTTTTATATTAAGATTTTCATTTCAGACATTACAGTTAATGCTCTACATATAGAAATAACTTTCTAACGTGAAATTTACGGCCAAAGGAAATTTTATGTTGTGGCCCATCATTTATTTCTGTTTTCTGAGTGTACAAAAAGTATAAGTTTTAATTGATTTTTTATAGGTTTTTTTATAAGCAAACGGGCAAAACTACCAAAGTGTAGGTTATCACCGTCACACAGCAAACCCGCAAGCCCAAAGGAGTCACTAGTGCGTGGCTGGCCTATTACTTGTTGTAAGGGTGTCTTCAGATTGATCAAGATGATTTTGGACACAATTTGGTTCCAACTCTCGTTGACATGGTTCTTAGAGATATTATCGTGGTTCTAAAATAGTTCGTTCACAGTACTATCAACGAATATTGTCAATTTTAAGTAAGCCGTCCATATGCAGAACGAACAAAGTAGAGGACAACAACGAAGGCCTTCAGGGACTCCGGAATTTACGGGATTGGGGTTCGAGCATGAACCGTGAATTACGACTTTGATGCTCCGTCCCGCGAGAAAGTCGCTCATCCATCTGTATCATTTCTCGGGAAGCTCATACGAAAGAAGCTTTAAGAGAAGCGTTTTGTTGGAGACGCTTTCAGAGGCTTCCCTTACGTCCAAACTTACAGGCATAGCCAAAGCATTATCTACAAATTTAATACCTAACGTTAGCTAAGAGCAAAGGTCAGAACTAGGCGCATGTAGAGTTGCTCATATAAATTATGTTCTGTGAGAGTCTATGAGCACGTTGGTTTTCGGTTTCACCTGAAATGTTGATAGAATTTGTTGCCCAAAAAAATATTTTATTTCTTATAAAAAACGTTGTCGGATTTGAGTATTTCAAAGGCTTTCAAGGATAGAAATGTAAAAATTACATTAATACTGAAAAGTGAGCAAAGCAGTGTGACAATTCGAAAACCTAACTAAATTAGATAAGTGCTTATTAATTTTATTGACGTATATTCATTATTATTTACAATTGTACTATTAAATGGTATACTAAAAGGTTAAAAATAAACTTTTTAATCAGATACAAAAAAAAAATGAATTACGAAGTTCAGCAAACGTTTTTCATTTAAATATTTACAGTAAATAGGGATTTTTGGATTTGATGCCAGTTGAAACAAATTAAATAAAAGAGCTCCACGTGTTCTCACCTCGTCGTGGTGTTGGAGCTCAGTAATCCCGGGGACTTGTACTGAACTAAAGGTATTTTAATGTGACACTCTAACGTGTTTCCGGGCACACCTTTGATTTTACAAAACGACAGAGAGGTGTCGAGCAGTAAGTATCTGGCTAGACCGCGAAGGGATAATGCGGCCCTGTTTCGCGGAGGTGAGTTGGTCGTTGCCACCGACGACGTGTGGATGTTGTGGTGAACGATTGCTGCTACTCCAACTAACATTAACGACATATCGCTCAAACGTAGCTCCGATTGGGTGAAACGCGCAAACATGAGAACGGAACGTCAAATTCAGTATGTTAATTGTCCGGTTAGTCACCTTTAAGTGCTGCGTACGTACTCGTAAAGATTTTCACCGTGTAAGCGAATACAAAAAAGGGTAGATATTAAATAATCGTAATTAAACGGAAGGCATAAACATCATTTTTATTGAAATATAAACATTTCAGTTATAGATATTTATGTAAAAAGAAACGTATGTAAATAACTAAATCTTATAAGACTTTATATAATGTAGGTAAGTTTTTCAAATCAGATTTTAGCTATTTTTTAAGTTACTTAATTTAATTTTTACTATATCGCGGAAGATTGGAAAATGCGGTATTTAATCAATTTATCATTTGACCTGTTGAGATACACTTTCGTTACTTGTTCCTATTCCTTTATTTAAACAAAGTTGGCACATAATCAATTAAACATTTGAGTTCAAGCTTACTCAACGCAAAAGTTTCGTTCGAATAACGACAACATTGCGGGATTGACAAACGTGTTCTCGCTTCGGCCGGTCGCCATGACATCGCGCAAGTTCTACACTAAAAGATTGTATCTAAGTGAACGAGCGGGGCATCATCATTAAATAAATTTCAGTCCAATAAAAGTAATACATATAACTTTAATAAGTATTTCGAGTGAATTATACTTTACGTAGGACTAAATAAGTGCATATTAATGCATCTTACCTGAAACCCAATGGCACATTACCATTGCAACGTATTATTGCATTATAAATGCGATTTCAAAACTAAATACCATGCTCTTGGCATATAAAATAAAAAAAAATTTTTCAGCACAATCAATAATTCAGTATGCCTATATAATCAACTGCACAAAATCAAATTATACTATTATGTAACTTTTCTTAACCTGTGCAATAATAGTGTAAAGAGCATAATTAGTATGTTTACTAATGAGTAATTATTCTCTAATATTATCTGATTTCTGAATTATTATCTGAATAAACCGAATCTTTAATTACTTAATAAGCTTCACAGTTTTAATTTTATTGCAAATAAAAAGACATTAACATTAGCACATGTCTTTCAACTACTTTCAATTGACACGAGTTGTGCCTAATGATAATTATGCAATTAAGTGATCTTCCATAACTATCTATACGGAAGTTCCATTAATTACCATTTTTATAGTAATAAAGTCCATAACATCTCCTGTTTAAAATTGCTCAGGCTATAATCTAAACCTTTTCACTAACGTATCGAACATAATCCTTACGTTTGAGTTCAATCGTTCGAGAGGTATATACGACCCTACAAGTGGCATACCGCCTGCCATTGCTTTTTATACATATAGATACCTGAGAACGGTGCTGTCTCCTCTTTCTTCTACGATGCTCGGCCTAGGAGAAGTTCCCAGACGGCTGGTCGCCGACTTTCTCCTTTCGAATCCCTCATCTTCTCCCGTGAAGGAGACGCGCGCCGAAGACCGCACGCCGCCCACGCGGTGCGCGTTCAGGCCGCGACCGAACACTTGGCTCGTACAAAGATCTATACAACAATTGTAAATTGATTTAATATCGATTGCAATATTATATATCACAGTAAATATTTCAAAGATATCATCGAATTGTTTGTTTGAAAAAAAAAACATAGTTCTATTGGCAGTAATGGGATCAATAGGAATAATCCAACGCTCTTTTTTATTACATTCTTAAGGAGCAAACAAGCATGCGAGCCACCAGGGAGGTGATCACCGCCATCCATGCACAGCCGCAACTCCATGGGCGTCACAAGTGTGTTGCAGGCCTTTTGAAAAAGAATAGGCACTTCGCTTAAATACCCTTTTGTCATAGGATATATCGCTGATGGTAGATTATTCTAAAGCTTTATCGTACGTGCCCGAAAATTGCGCACGAAAAGTACGGTGGTAGAACATTCTACCATCGAAATGGCGATGGTGGTATTTTCGGCAAGTGGAATGACGACGGAATTTAGCGTCAGGATTAAGATTCTATAATCCTCCAAGACACTCTCCATAGTACATACGACGGAGTACGCCCAAAAATGTAACACACAAGGGCAACGGGTCGAGATGACCGAAATTAGAAGATCGCCGGCGACTCAAGACGCTCGGCGTTGGATGCAGTCTAGAAGCTGGAGTTGATGTTGTGGTGCCTCGATCAGAAGCGACAACAATACTCTATGACTCTTGATGTGGTCGGACCTGTGCCTAATATACTTAAAAGCAATGATCCGGCTTGAAGTAATATCACGCTCTATTGAACATCCCATGTAGAGTAGTATATATTTCATAGAACTTATTTCATCATGAAAATGCATGGGTATTATTATTTTTTTAGCAATTTTAAAACAATATGAATGTATTTCAGTTTTTTCTTATATCAGTAATAAAAGGCATTTTTTTTAAGCGACCAGATACAAGACAGTTCTTATGAAATTTAAAACACGTTCTAATAATAGTGTAGTCTAGAATATATATTTTTTTTATTTAGTTATTATTATAAACACGCGCCCATTTCTCTAATGGGTAGGTAGAGACTATTCATTTCCACGTACGTCCATTACGTGTACGTGGCTTCGATGGCTTGCATACTCGTCTGCCCCTCAAAAATACTGTTAAAAAAACACTCGATGTTCATTGCAATAAAATTTTAAATACAAAGTGAGTGCATTAATAAGTGTGTTATTTTTTAATGATTGTGATTTAAATATGGACATTTTAAATTAACTAGGCAGTTATTTTGAAGCGAAAAATACTAAGGTTTATTTTTGGCTAGAACCTGGTAAAAATAAAAGAATATTCAGAAAATCGTGAATCCTATTATGTAATTTATATTTCAAATAGAAATTATTCATATAGTTTTTGTTTGAATAATAAAAAAATAATATCTTCTCTGAACGTGAAAAATAGACGTGACTGTCGTATGTAAAAATGTTGCCGTAACTGATAAAAACCTATTGTTTTCTTTCTGATTTGTTACAACACAGCATCTGTTGCCAACATAACGCGGACTAAAACGCATATTCTCGACTACCCGTAGCCGAAAGGTATTGTTGTCCATTCAGCCGTTAAAACGCGATAAAATAAACGACAAAAGCATACAGCTCCTCGATGCTTAAGCATGATAAGCTAAAAGCACTATTGTCATAATTTTGGTATCGTTTCTCTCTTTTTTTTTTTTGTATTCAAATTGAGAAGCTTTCAAGTCGACTTGAACGACTCGTGTTTGATTATATTATAACTTAGCTACGATTAAGGGTGGTATAAAGTGGTCAATGGTCACTTTGAAGAACATCGTCAAATACCCCTCCCTCATATAAAACGTGCCCCTAACAAAGACTCTGCATTTTTTTATGAAACATTTTTAAATACTGACATCTTTTATAAACATATAAAAAGTTTAAATAAATATATAATTAAAGAAAATTAATCAGTGTTTTGAGCGAAATTGTAAGAAATACTTTAGGGATAAATATAAAAATGTATATGAATTATATGTATATTAGTCTATATAATTAAAGTTTGTTGTCGGTAAATATTTTTGTATATCTTTCGTGTGGGAAACAAAAACCCTCATTATTCAGGTCATTAAAAAAATAACTCTATTGGTTACATGTCTTCGTAAGAATGGAATTATCCGGGCAAATCCAGGGCAATCATATCGTACTGACCGAAGTTAAACAACAATGTAGTTTTAAAATACGCCACAGAGAGATGTCTGAGAGTCAGTTGCGTCGTAATAGATACACGTCCCATTAGAGACGAGGGTAATCTATGGTCATTTTTTATCGGTCTCCCAAAGGAAATTAGAAAGGGTCTGCAGCAAGTTTACCCCTAACGAGTTTCCCCAAGTTGACATGAGCTTATATGACCTGCTGTGTATTAAATTCTGATTAAAATTAAAAAAAAACTGACTAACTGCGAATGGCTTCCGCACGAGCGCTGTTCCGTATTGTACTCTTGTACGTATGAAAACAGAATCGTATGAATTGATATGTGGTATTTATTAGGTAAAAAACTACCAAGAAAAAAGTAGCCAAGAGATATTTCCCTAAATTATCCTAGGAATCAACAACATTATTTATATTTGTCTAAAACAAATAGAAACTGAATTTGTTTACTTCATACATTTCTTATACTTCATTTTATCTCATTTATAATTTAATGCACCTCAAAATGTATTTTCAGCAACCTCCTTTGCTTCGTATTGTGATATCGAAGTCGTCTAAGCCAATAGAAGGTCTTATTTCACATCTCCGCGTTAGAATAAATGTCACAAGTAAAAACGGGTTCCACGACACGAGAAAATAATTTTATTAATATTTGGAAGTTGATAGTTGAAGTTGAAAATGTAAAAAGACTGACACGCTTCTTTCTAGACGTATAATGTGAATTTACATCGGGTAATGTAGAATATTTTCTATATTCTACATTATCCGATTCTATATTCCACATTGTAATGTAGAATATAGAAAATATTCTACATTACAATGTGAACATTCTAAAAATAAACTAACAAGAGTTAGTGTATGGAACTATATTGGAATTTCAATTTACCATAAACTCTGACTGTGACTGCGACTACTACAAGAAATCTTTCTCCCTAAGACGTGCAGGCCATAAAGAAATGAGGCCCTAACAGTACTATTATTATTACACCTTTTTCCTAGCAACGTAAGCAGAGACTATAGATTTCCATCGACGACCCTTGTACATATCTCTTGCTACACTGACATCCATCAATCGTTTCCTGCAAGCTAATTGGTTTCAGGTACTTACATTTTGGCTCATTTTCGATACGTCGCTAATTCAGTCTGCGTAAGACTCCCTTACAATATTGTGCGAATAATCAAACGTGACTTCTTTTGAATCATTACTCATTACTATTACTGCGAATTTGATGTTTGTATATAAAATTGCCTGCAGTAAGCTGTCACTTGCATACACGAAACATAAGTGTCGCATCATTTGCAGTTTAGTAGTTAAATGTTCAAAATACATACTAATTTTATAAGGGCGCATAAAGAATTCGCTAGTTGTTTATTCCTTTCGGCAAGGACTTGTTACAACTACGGCTGGGAATCGAATGCGCTTTTTCAGGGAGATATGAAACTCAATTCGACTTACGGTCGAGTCATAAAATGACACTGAAAATCTAAAAAAACCTAATGTGTATAAAAAAAAACACTTAAAACGATAATTCTACAAAAAAAAAAACTCCCATGACATCCCGGCTGGAGTCATCAAATAAAAAGCACGGAAGATGGCTGACTAAATTCCGTTGTGTTTAGTTAGCCATCCTTCTAAACTTAATCAACTTCGGCCGGATTGTAATCGATCAAGTTACGTCTTTGACAGTCAAGCGAGACGCAATGAATTACATCGAGCCCCAAATCGATTCTATCGCTTCACATGCGTGACTTGCACTCGTTAGATGCCAAACGATTCATATTGCTTCTCCCTACATATATAGATAGATATGTGCCTTGTTGTGCTGGTTTGTGCACGAATTAAATCATATTACTCGCGATCCTGGGGCAGGAAGTCCGACACAGGTGAAGGAGCCGCGTATTAAAACAGATGTCGCTTTTGTGTCTACCCTGTGTTTTCGCTACACCCAACTTTACAATCACTTCATTTTCTATATTTCAACAATCCACAAACGAGCTAAAGACTTCTGTGAGTACACTTAGGGGACTATTTCATTGGAAATTTAAAGAGACTTTAGTTTTCAATTCACGTGTTTCAAACTGTGCGAACTTTTTTGTCTAAATAGTTACATATTAACAAGATCCGATTTCGATTTTTGTAGGTATTTATTCTCAATAACTATTGTAAGACTTTATCCTCATATATCTTTCCCTATTATATCCTCATATTAACCTCTTCATATGGATAAACTGGCGAAAAGACTTAACTCTAACGCCTACGCAGTTAGATATATACGGAATTCATCAAACATTGGAGCCTCTAGATTGGCTTATTTTATTGTGATGTCGTAAATGGCATCCTTCTCCCGGGACATGCCACGTATCTTCATAAAATTTTCGTGATGCAGAAGCGGGCCGTTCGCGCAGTTTACAATTTTGACCTATATGTCCAAGAAGTTGGCATGTCCAAGTCTAAGAAGTCCTGGCCGTAAAAAATATTGTAGAGGGCTTCGCATCAGCAGTGGGGTAATTATAACCTTTCACAACACCTCCTGATTATTTTGACAAACGCCTTCATAGTGTTTACAAATGATAGGATTTAAAAAAAATTCTCAAATCGACTTTATTACATGATAAGTTTATATGTATATGCTATACTCGATTGTCACACTACAGGCACTCGAGTGCCTCTCGTCCCCAGAAGATGTTGTCCATCTTCTTGTTGGCACGTGAACCGATGCACGCTCTCTACAACTCCGTTTGTGTATAGTCCATCAGTTTCATGCCATTTTCCGTAATAAATATATGGTTCCGGGTTATGCACGGGTTATAAACTGAAGATAATTCATAAGCTGATCAATTGCTTATAAAATCAAAAATAGAACCGGTGTCAATCACGACACTGGCGATGACAAGGCTTGACGGATTTTTTGGTTGTATTATATTTCGAATTGTACCCTTGGTATAGAACAAAGGGTGGCGTCTTCACCAGGTGCAGCTTCATCGTCATATATTTCCCGGGATTCCGGAAAATAATTTTAATAAATATTTGTGATGCTTTCTCAGTAGAGAGATACCACGAGTCTTTGATAACAAACAAATACCAAAATAAATACACGTTCCTAGTTATTTATCTAATCAACTTCTGAGTGTGTTCGTGTTCCTGCGTGATTATTTTTACATTTTAAGGAACAAGTTTTTGACCAAAGTATTTTTTAATTTAAAAAGAAATATTTAAAAGAAAATATAAACTCTAAGGTCCACTTAACAAAAGTTTTTAAAAATAAATAAATGTCACGGGACATCCAGTAGCAATGAAGTTTCTTACCCTTCTTTTACGACACATATTAGTAATAAATTTGTTCAAGGCATTTTGAAAAAGAAAATAATTAGAGTAATTCTTTTCTAGATTGTCGTGCCGTTTTTATTTAATAAACAATCGTATTTTTTAAATAAAGCCGTCTTTATAAACATGCACATTAATGACAAAATTAAAAAGTATGCTAGTGCATATTGTTATTTTATTTTGAATATAATCTTCTTGGGAGTGCTGAGCGAGTGGAGGGATTCCTCTCTTTACAAACTGTGGATTTAAAGCAAGAGAGAAAAAGTTTAAAGTTTTAGTGTTACGTAAGATTTAGCTGATCAGCTTCCTCCCGCCTAAACCTGCAAGAAAAACCTTATTTCAAAACTATTAAATTCAAATCTTTACGACTATTAAAAGCCATTTCATTCTATCAATTCGTTTTGTTTTTTACAGTCACAGCTACAATGATCACATTACAATCTTTTATTTTATTAAATTAATAGACTGAAAACTTGTGCCAAAGATGTCCTCTAGAAGACTGATGGTAAGTCTGCTCGATCGTGTATTCCGACAGTCATTCGATCAATCATTTATCAATCGCGACTGATGGGAATGACTGATGTGTGCGTTATCGTGTAACCCTCGCCCATATATGCATTGCGTCATTTGATCATTTTTTCGTCGAAGTCTCGCATCGCGTTGGCAACGCGTTAGAGGAAAATAAGTAGCCCTCAATATTTTTCATCATCTGATATATCTGTTTGTAATACCAAAGCATTCCCACATTAAATTTTGTAATAACATAGTATTTTTCTGTAGAAGAAAAATATCTTTTCGTGTTCCATACAGAAGGCATTAGCGAAGAATATTTTTTGACAATATAGTGATCTTTCAGCAATTATTTTATAATTACTCTAAAAATCAAGCAACTGTCCACTCAGCAATTTTAGTATCAGATTAGTATCAGATAGATACATAGATATCGAAATGATTTTCATTTAAATTATTTGTTTAATGTCAGTTTTTAAATGTATATGTCTTTTAATATGCCTCTTAAATGATTTATAGATAGATTTATTTTCTAATAGGTTAAATTGTTAGTAAATAATTTTTTTAACCCATTCAATACTTTTGCATTCGACGTTTATTTCATTTATTGTCTTTCCTTTAAATTACTATTATGTGATCTGATATGAACAATCATAATTCCAAAGCCTAAAAATTCACTTTGTCTTCTGTAAAAAGTACACAAATATTCGCACACAAAACATACGCTACCTTAAAATATTTGAACATACCTTACATACACTTGAACAAACAAACGAACGACATTCAGATGTTCTGATTTAAGAAAATCCAGTTTGCCTTTTATTGTATAATAGTCTAGAATTCGACATTAAACATTACATATGTTAATTGAATGAAATAATGTTCTAAGAACGTATTCAAACATAAAAAATTTAGAAATATAAAGTTGTCGGAAAAATTCTGCATCCAATTTTTCTCAATTGTTGTTTTCCTTAAAAATATAATTTTGAATATGATGATATAAAGTCGAGTGCGAAATCAACTCATGTGTTTGGTTATTGTAGTGAATGTTTAAAAAAAAATAGAAAGGTTTTCATTAATTTTATACATAACTTGTAGGACCCGCAAAGGCCGCAGCATTTTATTAATAAGTTGATAATATTCCATACAATGATGTAGCATATGAAAATTTCAAAATATGCGTACAGGAACCTAATATAAAAATAAAATGCAAATTTAAGACAATTGCAGCAGATAACTTATAGCTACTCTCATCTTCGTTATTCCTTGATAATATTTAAATACGCCCTTACGTTATTAATTCCTTCAATTAACAGACGAAGGAATGTTTTTCTGTGACTATAAGCACCCACTTGACAGTTAGTCAGGTCTTACTGAAAATCGCTGGCAAATAAACTTCGTTTTTCTGCCAGCAACGTTCGCCTTTCACGGCCGTTTAAGCACTACAAGTTCAGGGACTGACTCCGTTCGCCATTCTGGTCCCGTCCGCGGCCGATGCCCGCTCCCACAAAGGGTCCCCGCTTCGACTTGGAATTTCATTAGCTACCAGTATTATTCGCATCGGATTCCTTTATAGACCGAAGTTTTTCTTTCTCTGCAGCCGACCGTAACCGAAGCATTTCTCGTATGAATAGCTCGCGGTGGCGTATCGACGAGTCGAGTCTCACATAACAATGGAAACGTCAATGTAGTTTTGTTTTGTCCCGATCGGTATGAATATCTTTTGGTATATGAATTTTATCATATATTCTGTTGAGACACGCATACATGATAAAATTCATGTACAGCAACATCACTTTGTCTGAATACTGTGTGTGTGTGTGTGTGTGATGGGGGGCGTGAGTGTGTGTATGGTTGTGTGTGTGTGTGTGTGTGTGTATCAGGTTTCACTTTACCCCACTATTGAGGCACCCCCTCCCATATCCTTTTATTCGAATTGAGGGGCTCGGACCATAAGCCGTCCACACTAGCCTAGTCCGGGTTGGGGCTGCTAACGACTATTGTTATCATTCCGATTACAATGTCCATTACCGATGGCTTAAAGTGTTCTCCGAGATACGCGACGAGTGGTTTATTTTGTGTTGACTTGAACATTGTCCAATTCGCCGTCGTTGGGATCGAATCCAGATCTGGATATTGCATTTAACGCTTAAATCAAAGAAGCACGCTAGCGACTCAGTAATCTCCATTTCAATTGTCTGAATATATTTGGAAACTATGGCTGCAGTGTGAAGCTGAGCATTATCATGTATTAATATGAAATCTTGTTCAATGTGCGGGCCAAAAACATCCTCTACATATCGTGCAGCACTTGCAGACTTTTAAGCAAACAAACTTGATGACGCTTATGGGTTAAATCCACTTTTTTTTAATTACCAGATTAAAATTATGTTAAAAATTTCAATAATTTTAAATTTTGCCTACACATGTAGTTAAACTGTAAAACCGTTATGCCTGTACATTAAATATATTTGACAAGAACTAATTACGAATGATGTAGGAAATGTACCGGAAAAATAAGAAATAAAGTTTTCATAGGTAACTTAAATATAATATGCCTATAGACTTAATTTCAACAAAATCGGCCCACAGAAAATTAGTCAGTTCTTAAAAATAAATTTCACGTTTACGAATTAGTCCCAAGCACAGCTAGTGTAAAATAAAGGCGCTTATTATAATTTAAATGTCATAAAGGTTGTAAAATGTCATTAAAAGATTTAGCCTAAATATTCCGTACAAAACATTTATAATGCTTAATACATTATTGGCTCGTGCAGTAATAATTATGACAACTGTCGAAAAAATTGATGCACTTTTAACGTTTTATATGTATGGGTCATAAGCAAAGTAAACAATGTAAGCAAAACAAATAATAGTCTAAGTAAGGCCGTGTGCACACTGAGAAAAAAATTCGTGCGGTAATAATTCCGCACCACATCGAGGATCAATTAAATCACAGATTTTTTCCATAAGAATTTTTAATCGCTGATGCGGTTACTCCCATAACATTCAATGTGTTACAAAATTGCGAGAAAAAAATAGCATGGTGAAATATCGTAGTGCGGACAGGGCCTAAGTAATCGTGCGACTTCAATTAACAGTCTAATCTGAATTCTGCGCCTATAAATGAATTTTGTCGCTTCTATTTCTTTGTACAGTCTATGGAAAAAGTATTTCAAATCGTCACATTTAATTCTCCTACATTTGTCTAAATTCGAATTCCCAGTACCGACGTTAAATCTAGATCACATCCAAAAGCTATTCTGCGCCAGAAAAAATAATTCTTTATTCGGCTGTCGACCGACGACAGCTCTCAGGGTCTGAGAGTGCCGCTGTAACGTTAATTTTGGGAGCAGCTCTCCTTTTAAGTCTGCGCGGCTGGGAGGGCCTTCGTTTAAAGGGAGCAATTCATTAAATTTTCTCGCGCCATCGACTTCCGCTGCCTTGGAGAACGGATAAAACACCTATAGCATACGTCACAACGGAGGTACCGGCCTCTGGTTGTCTCTAAATGAAGACTGTCTATGGAATCTTTAATAACGGGACACCGTTGAAGATTCCATTAAAACATAAGAACGATCTCGCTCTTCATAAAACCGGATTTAGCGAAGTTAGCAAATCATTTAAGGGGCTATGTGTGAGCTTTTGTAATAAGAACCCAGTCGAAATTAAAAATTTTCTTTTTTATGAATTAAACTTGTCGTTAAAAAGAATTTGTTTGGTGAGGGCTTACACGGACTCTAAATATTTTTAATGAAAAAATCAGTCCAATGGAACTGCTCGACTATCAGGTTGATTCATGTTATTTCTAAATGTTGTACTAAGTAATTAATTCTTCAATACTTAGTAACAATGGCCAATAAAAAGTAATCTTTGAGTTTCTTGCCTATTCTTTTCACGGTGATACGGTATTTGGAATGGGTGGTAATGTTAATTTCGAAAACAATTCGTTAATTGATGAATTTCAAGTCTAATTCTATAACCTATTAAATAAGCTATTTTTGGTTAGATTTTATTTTAAAACAATTCAATCTTATCGATGAACCGGTTCGTGTTCATGAACTTAAATAGATTTGGCACCGATATAAACATGTTTAGTATTAAAAATAGACACTATTTATAAGTACAATAAACAAACGATCAAATAAGGAAAATTAAATGATCAGTAAGACTAGGCCACGATCAAATGTACATGCGATTGATTTTACTGTTCAGATCGCTTCACACCGTTTATTTATATTAATATATGTACATTAAAATTTCTATGACTTCTGGCTCAGTTACTGTTTGATTTTTTTTTCAATTTTCAGGATTGTATATTAATTTACTTTTTATAATTATGGCAAAGTAAAAGTTAATAATATGATAAAGATAAAGAAATTCCACTTCCGATTAAATAGGGTAAGCTATATTAAATTTTTGTAAATTAAATTATTTTCTATAAAAGTCAAATGACAGAAGATAAGTCAAAGTACGTATTAAAATCATATACAGATATAATAAAAATCGTTATTGGAATTAAAAAATTATCTCTGAAAACTGTTTTTTTTTATAGAATTGCTTTTAATATTACATTAAACCACTTCTTAAAAAGGATCAAAATTCTTTATTCTCAACTATCAATAATATGTGTCTGGATGACCGAGCTTTGTTCGACATCTTTCGAATTTGCCGTAGGAATATGATAACTTCCCACGGTGAATGTTTCTAATGTTCATTCGCAAAAATAAATATTTAGATACTTTAATGATACACATATATTAAATATGAAAATTTATCTTCTACCTGCTATCATATTAATTAATAATGTCACGCAGCGCCACCTGTTGTTGAGAACGTTATATTAACCCTAATGCTAATTCGGAGCTACCTCCAGCAACAACAATTCAAACGCCTCAAAATTGCACGAGATAACGCTATAAAGAAGCAAAAATAAAGCAGAATAAGTTTAAAAATTTAGTTTTGAAAAAGCATACAATTTAAATGACTTGAACTTAAACTTCTTTAGAAATAATTATTTAGAGTTTTCATATTATTTTTTTGTTTATTTTTTTTTATAGAGTCGATAATGCAGTAAGCAACATTGAGATTTATTATATTGAAAGGAATAATTTTGCGTGCCATAACCATAGATGAATCGATCAATGCGTAGAGACCTTTAGCACATAGCTATCTCCACCTAAAAGCTTGTGGGAGGGTGTGATGTTATAATGAGAAAAAACTAAACATCGTATTTCAAGATATTGAATAAAAGTACAATTTTGTTTTTATTAGGGACATCAATAAAGAGTTGCCTTATTGACAGAAATTACTTAAACATCCACTCTTAAATATATATGTCTTATACATCCTTTCAGTGTCAAGTAATCAGTTTAATTTTGTAACACCTGTATAAGCGCTTATTATTATACACTACTTAAGTATTGCAATGGTAAAATATTGAATTTTCAAAAACAGTCAGTTTCATGATTGTATAAATCATCTCCTACGATTCACCACACGAACACCTTTATAGTTGCTTTTAACGCATGAATTTTTCTCTTCATTGAACATATATACTAGTATAACAAAAGGACTACATGGAAAAGCACTGACTCGAGCAAAGCCTTCGAATGTTTCGCCCGAGTCAGCCCTTTTCTATCTCGAGTGACGATTCAAATCTCAATGGCAAGTTTAAAATCGACTCCCAAGACTTTAAAAACTATGAAATACCCTGAAATTATTAAGGTCCTGGGTTTCTACAATTCAGAACATACGTTAATCGGCTTGTGTCCTAAAATGTAATTAGTGGTTCATTCTTTTCTTTCTTACATATATATCAGAAATAAGTTAATATTTCTACAATAATCAATCACTAACATAATTATTTACGGTTTTTAAAAAACCTGTTCGAATATTTCATGAAAACGCTCTAAACTGTCATGGCGTCTTCAATGACGTCATTTAGTGCGTCCAAACCAAAACAAACCGTGAACGTGAATACTTTTTTTACATTTAATAATTTAAAATGAATTCCATGTTTTATAAGTATTGTGTAGTGCCTGAGTGTAAAAGCACAAGTGTAATGACACCAAACAAATTGTTTGTAAGAGTTCCCATGAATGAACAAATACGGAGAAAGTGGTTAAAACTTGCACGGAGGGATGATGCCCGTATTTTGTCTGTAGATTCAAGAATGTACTTTTGCGAAGATCATTTTGATGTAAGTATTTAAACAAAGATGACTTTCCAGTCCCTGAACCTATATTACAATGAAAAAACACTTTGTAAATGTAGCTATTAAATTATTTGAGGTTATTTTGATTCTGACTTAATTTTGTACTAACTGATGTCATCTGAGATTTTATGTTGTAGGTATCATTGTTAAATACAGGTTATTGTTTTTTCTAGATGCCAAACGATATGACGAATTTTATGGAATATCAAATCATGGGAAAAGTATCAAAGATACTTATGAAATCAGGTTGCATTCCAACAAAGTTTGAGTGCCAAGAAGACAGAAGAAAACGAATGAGCAGCATCATAGAACGGCCATACATTGTAAAGAAACAAAGAACTGAGACCATTGCAGAGTGTCTAAATGAATATAATAAAAGTTGTACAACAAGTTCATCTCTAGAAGATACTTCTAATATCATTTCAAGTGAGTCTACCGAACATATAAAACAAGTAGTTCAGAGTACAAGTACCAATAGTTACATTACTTTTATCATTTCAAATTTTATAATTTTAACCAAATAGTTATCATTTATTTAATTATATTGCACTGCCTCTGCATGCTCCACATGGAGGTGGACGGCTGTGGTAGTTGGCTTGTATTACATTAATGTGTGGTACAGGCCAGTTGCTGCAGCTTTTCATTTCCATGTCAAGCATGCAATGGTAAGTTATTTACAACATGTTTCATACATGAATTTCAAATATTAATGTTACCTACTAAATGTCATATTTTTATAAAGTTAAAGTTTATTTTGATAATAAATACTGTCAGAATCTTTATAGCCCGTGTGTTGTGTATACTATAATACTTACCTCTAGATTAGACTGTGTATTATAAATATCCTTGTTTGTAGTATGATCCGTCTCTGTGCTATATGATTAAATAAATAAATATTTTTAGATTGCAAGTTGGGTGAAGAAAATGTCCAAGAAGTTATAAGTAAAACATCAGACAAGTTTGTTCAAGCCTTAATAACACACAAATTCAGAAGTAAAGCTGTGCAAGCTGGACCGAAGTACAAAGATCAGGCATTGTCACCATTGAAACCATTGCTAGTATCAAGTTTCACATCCCCATTTAAAGTTAAGACTTTCAAGAAATCAAGACCTTCGGAGATGGGTAAAATAACAAGAAATATATTTACTGAGGATGAGCCCTCAGATGGTGAAATTTCTATACTCAGGAGATATCAGGAGTCACTCACCTTCTGTGCATTCACTGCAAACCAAATCATCTTCTGACTGCAGCGAAATACTTGAAGATTACAAGAAACAACAACAAGCTACGGAGACTCTATCGAACACATTAAAAGATAGAGAAGAAGCCTCGATTGTACATTGGTCTTTCAAAACTTGTTATTACTTGATTGACATTATTCAGGAGACTTTAAATATTCCCAAACATCATATATTATTATGTTTACATAAAATTAGGTTGGATAATACATTTAATCAACTGGCAGATGATTATGAGAATACTCCATCATATTTAAGTAAGGTGTTTAATAAAAATATACCATTAATAGCCAGTGTTATGCGTTCTTTTATTGTTAATCTTGACAGTGAAATGACTAAAAAAAACTTACCTATATCATTTAGACATAATTTTCACAATGCCAGTTGTATTATTGACTGCCTTGAAATTGAAGTGCAGAAGCCATCCAAAGCAGTAAATCAAGCCCTAACTTGGTCTGACTATAAAAGGCCAATACAATTAAATACCTAATATCCTGTACACCCAACGGATTAATAAATTATATTTCTCCTGGATTTGGGGCAGAACAACGGACACTTTATTAGTAGAATCATGTGATTTTATAAAACATTAAAGCCTGGTATGTGTGTTTTAGCAGATAGAGGTTTCAAGCATATTGAACAATATCTGCATAAGTCAGGAGTTACATTGATAAGACCTCCAAGTGTTGAAAGTGGAGTGAAAATGACTAAAAATGATGCAAAGTTAACTAAACAGATAGCCAGCATAAGGATACATATAGAGCGTCTAATACGTCGTTTACGAGAATTTTGTATGCTAAAACCACATGCATGTATAAATTTTAATTTTATTAAAATACTAGATGATATTATAATTATAGCATGCGGTTTAGTTAACTTACAAGACTCTTTGATAAAATAAAACAACTAATACAAAAAATTGTTTTTTATTAAGATCCTATAACAAATATTATACCTATCCTATGATAAAAATAACACAATCTTATATTACACTCTTATATAATAAAGGATATATATTATTTTTCCAAAATAAGACTAACTTTTCACTGATATTTTGTACATATTTATGATCAAATGGCACATTTATAATTTCCACTTGTTTATTTTAACATAGTCAGGGTCAGCTACACAAAGTATCCACTTTTCATTGCTGTTAGGTACATTTGCAGCTGCATCTGAGCATTACATCTCTCTGAAGGCTGGCCATTGTATATATAGTTTTTATAAGTTTGGCACTTATGGGACATTTTATTTCAATAATATTGCCATCACATAATCCGTCTGGAGAGCCAGCGATCATGGGGTAATGACTACTCAATACAAGACCGCACTTGGTAATTTTTTTAGCATATCTTCCACGGTTCTTCTCACTTGATCTTCAAGCACACGGCCCCGTTTCATATGTTTGGTTTCTGGAATTTTTCCACCTAGTATCAAAGATACAAGTGTACCGTCAGCTGTTTTGCAACGACTAACTTCATATGCCTTTGATGCGGTTATCCGGCCATACCTTAATTCAAACCAGAGATTGCTTTTGGATTGCTCTATTGTTTCTTCTTTAACCTTCTCAATTAGAGCTGTTGTAATGATAACATTGCTCAAAATGTATCAACACATTTCTCTTTATATTTTAGCATAAGCTGATGCATTGAAAGTGCTTCAGTTTCGCTTGGAGAATAATTGGGTTGATATCTTAAAAGCTCGCAGTCATGCACTTTTCTTTTCCTTCCTTCTTCTATGAATTTTGTCAGAACTATGTTATTTGCTGGCAATAAGGGCTGCTCTTTGACAGTTGTTTGGTCGTGATTGATTTCAAAGTACTGCCAACTCTAGACAACTTTGATTTTTCCAATAGCACTCGGTTGATGTACAAGAAGGCTCCTCGCTACGACGGTGAACCCAAAATAAAAAGCGATTGCGTGTTTGCAACCACCTCTTGAAGCAACACAGTCCTCACATACTACTGAAACAATCACATCATCTTCTTCATCAATAATCAGGGTGCATCCATATAGTTTAGCGTGAACTTTGTGTTCTGGACACATTTTGCATTTCACTGTGCACAAATGGGCGTCACGCTTGAGCTGCACGTAGCTAATAGCATCGTCTCCGTATGATGCTCTAGAAGACCTGAAAAAATGCAACTAGTTGGTACAAAAATCTAACATAAAATCAAGTCAAAATAACCTAAAATCAAAGTCTTTATTTCAGGAAATATAACTCATTTTATTTAGTAAACTGAATGAATGCTTACTAAGTAATGTTTTACATTTCTGTTTACTTACATTGAAGTCTTAACGTTGCGAAATTCCGAAGAACAAAAATCACTGTTAGTTGCGAAAAATGTTCCGAGCATAACAGCGTCAATTTTTGGTAGATTAGTCGAATTTGCTTTACTAAATCCGGACTCCATAGCTATTTATCTTAACCTTTTGAAATATCGATAATTCAGAAGTTTTTTTTGCAAAAATCGGCGAATAATTGTTACTGGGTTTGTGTATTTACTACTAAAACGTCAACAACAACAATGGCGCACGCACTGACTGACGTCACGCTCTCTGATTGGCGTTCACTGTCACGTGATTAAATTTATATTTTTCGGTTTTAAATAATGAAAAATATTAATAATCTTACATTTTTATAATAAATAAATAATTGTATTTACTTCTATACATAATAATGAAGTTATATATATTACAACATGACCTATTATTTTTTAGTGGACACAAGCCGATTGTAAATAAATAAGACAGTTTATTAACGAGTTGGTCATTCGTGAAGTTTATTTATTTTGGTTTAAAAAGGAAACATTAAGTTACGCTGAATACATATCGCACTAGAAACCGACGAGAAATCGCCATTAGATGCCTTTAGGTCATTTACGAGTAACTAAGGAAGTAATAGGTCGAGAAATTGCCGACAAATTGTAATGGATCACTTTGCGTTGAAGTTTCGCCTCGTCAGCAGCGTGGCAGCCAATCAGAGGGAAGGGAATTCCCTTTTAAAAAGCTAATGGATGATATAGATAAGCCATTGCAAATTAGAGCTTACACCGATTATCCGATACATTGTCATTATTTCTTCTTCTCGTCGAGAATGGAAACAAAGATGCGTATGAATAGCGTGGATTCAGTCATAAAAAAACTTCATCGAAGTCGGTAATTCGACAAGGAAGTGCGTCGCTGCACTAAAAGTGCACTTTGAGAGATCGCCATGGCGTTGGTTGTCACCGTCACCGGTGTAACTCCCGGTTAACCGGTGTAACTGCCGAGGCCCTCCTCGGCAGTGACGTCTTGTAGCACGGAAAGCTCCGAGAGCGGGAGCGGGAAGAGTTGATTAGGAAAGATCCTTCTTAACGTTTCGTTTCTTTCTTCGATAGGCAACGATATATTTTATTGCACGATAAAAAAAAAAACAGACGTCATGATTTATATCCAGACACAAATTTAAATCCAGTGTGATCAAATTCGAAATTGTGACTAAATTCAATTTGTAAACGGTTAGAGATCAAAGTGTAATATAAAAACTGCCACCTCATTATCTAAGTTATAGGATAGGCGAAAACGAAAAAAATTAACAAAACAGAATATTGGTTCCAAATTAAAAAAAAAAAATATAGAAATCTCACATAAGTACAAATTTCTTTATTACAAATTATTCATTAGTAAATTTTGTTCATTTAATTCATTTAATATTTGTTAATATAGTTCGTTTGTTTATATAACGGTATTAGTGATACATAAAATTTGGCAACACCGAATATGAAAATAGTGTCCAAGATGATGTTGAGAGATCCTGGGAGTTTGCATGAATTAAAAATTTAGTTTGAGATATGTAACAAACTTCGGTGTGGTCGGCCTATGTGATTTGACACGCAGCAACGCGGCTGTGTATTACAGTCGTTCAACAGAAAACATGAAGTCTGCTCAACTTTAATCTTTCTCACTAATAATACAAAATACTTATTTGATGTAAAAAGTAAACTATTATAAAGAGAACTTCTTATTATTCAAATTTTATATTACTTCAAGCCTCTTATGAGATATAATTATAACAAAAAATCTAGTAGAAAAATTATTGCTTGGGCCCTCAGTTGGTCTGTAGTTGGTCCAAGGACACAATTGCGATTCATCACGATTGACTTCATTTGATTTATTTTTAAATACAACTGGATTCACGTGGAATAGAAGCCTATTGAATATGAACTCTTTCATGTTTATAATTTTTTTATAACAAATTAAAAATCAAGAAATGTAATTTATCGGAGACTTAGTAACTTATAGGAGAGTTTTGGACAAGCGTCCAAGTATCCTTAGCCGTATGAGTAAACTTAATCTAGTATTTAAGAATTTTTTCTTCAGTTTTTTTTCTGTTTTTCTTAAGATACCTCAGATATTACTGCAAGTTAATTGTGCGGTAATTTTTAACACGTAGGTCTTCTGTTTTAATTTTTCAATTATATTTTCAATTTGATTTGACCATATATTACTATTCCATAATAAGTACATTTTATTAACATAAAAACTTTGGCGTAAAACATATAAAAGAAATTTAAAGTGATTCGAATAGTAAAAATGGATTTTGATTGTGGTGTAATCGGAAATTATTATATTTGGTGGAATTGGAATTATATTTTTTAACAAAATTTTCAAAACTTTTATTGTATATTTTCGAGAATAAAATGTAAGCATGTAAACGTTAAAGTAGTCTAACGCAGTTTTTAATAAATTAATTTGAAGGGGATCAAATCATAATCAAAAATTTCGGTCTAAGCATTTTCTAGATGTCGTCTGCTTACGTCGCATTTTTCTGTGACCATACGTATAATCCTTGATTTAAAAATTTATTACAATCTTGAAAAATATTATAAAGGTTTATAAATAAATGTATGTATTATTACTATCGACCCCAAAATTCATAACACAATAACAACATGTACAAATGTATGTGGTGTGTAATATGCCTTTCATATGTAAGCACACGCACGGATGCGCGAGCGCGCTTTATTAAAAAAAACTAGACAGGGTTTAGGGCGAAAGGACATTAAGGCACTTGTCGCCCCGCTCCGCATACGCAAGTGGACGAGGGTACGGACTTATGAATATTTGATATCCATTATTATTAGCCCATCAACGCTTACGTTATGCCCGCACGGCGTATTGTCGGCTGACCGGTGCGCCACGCTTTGACAATCACATTCATCAAAATTATATTCGATTTACTCGATTCTGACAAATCGTGTCTAATCAGAATGCCAAGGTCAAAATACGGTGTTTGTACAACGATAAAAGAATTAACATCCTATTTAAGAAGCGAGGGATTAATAAATAATACCTAGGAGACTAGCAGATACTTTGTGTATTTCAAACTCGTATTATGTAATACGAAGTAATATATTTTGGAAATTTCATTCTGTTCTTTTTATACTTATTTGATGTGAGTGAAGAATCATTGACTGGACATCAATACCATAAACCGATTGTCTTTGCCAGAAATTATATTCATTAAGGATTACCATTTATTACTTATTGGCCATTTATTGTTGATATTTGTTTTTCGCTGATTAGGGGCCATTCATTAATTACGTAAGGACGATTTTGACTATTTTTGACGCCCCCATTCCTCCGTGTGAGAGCACATAAGATTTCTCAGACTTCTCCTCCCCTTCTTAGGTAAGACTTTATTTGGTTTTAGAAAGGGATCATTTACATAAAAATTCATAATTTGACGTAAATCAAGATTTTTATTTTTTAAAACATAATTTTGGTTATACCATTGTATTACTATAAGACTTAGAGAACGATAATATAATTATCAAATAATTTTCCGGTTTTACTGTCTGTATTATGATTAAAAACAATTTTTTAAATAATTGTGAAGTAAGAAAATAAATCAGTCAAACAACAAATAGGGAGCTATTAAATTGCAATTATCTCAAAGAAAGTTTATAAGTTAAATAATTATAGACGTTAAAAGAGTGGAGCTTTAGACGCCATTATCGGAACAACATAGAAATTCCGCGAGATTTTCATACTTGTGAAATGATGGTGATTTGAGTAAAATTATATATAATTGTGACTATCATTCATTGTTATTACTGCGTGATAATAAAAATATTTTTTTTCAAATAATTAGACTAAGATTAATATACGAATAGAACACAGTATAAATTTAAGTTATAAGTTTCCAAATGTGTAATAATTGATTCATTATTCTTTTGAAAACTTAAAGGTAATAAAAATTTCCAAATAAATTATATATAAATAAACTTGTAAGTGCATTAAAAAAAGCAAGCATAGATCTCAGAGTTGTTTCCCCAAAGCTCAGTTCTCAAATATTCATCACTCTATGTAAGAGATTGCATATTTTGATTTATAAAGTATTACGTAAGATTGGCCTTAAAAAATAAGGGCATGTAGAGATTATGAGAACCCCTCCTTCCTCTCAAAATCCTGACGTAACCAATGAATTACCCCTTACATACAATGAGCTCTTCTTTTGCAATATAGAATCGTTTACGAAGTTTTCTTTGATTGCTTCAAAGATCCGCCTACACCCACATAAATCCTCAAAAATACTGAATGACATAAACTCAAAATTTGGAATACAATCCTGTTTATTCACCAGGCAGACGAGCGTGCAACAATTTAAGTAAGGCGGAAACTAGCATAGTACTAAAGTTTTCTACTTATGCTAGTAAAACCAACGTTAACATTGATTCATACTATTGATACTGTGATAAGACTTATCATTGCTTATAAATCACAGATAGCGATATATAATGTCCGAGCGAAGGCCTCTCCCAAGGGTCAAGCCCATGGCTTTACGATGGGATAGATCAAACCAATCCGTTTATTCCCATCGGTACAATAAACACGACTATAAAACTATTAGGAGATATGACGATCGATAGGCGGTGGAATAGCCGTCATACGTCATATTTAGGCTTGTGGTAAATCGTGAGAATATTCGTGTTCGAAAATGACCAACTCATTTACCCAGCACGACGACTAGGACATACATTTTACGTTAAAAACTCGTAAAGGGCAAGTCGGACCATGCTCATTTTAGGGTTCCAAAGCCATTATTACAAAGAATATATACGCTACAAATGGAAAAATTATGTTGCACTTGTTTCATGCTTCCCGCACAGAATAGTTGTAAGCGCTTTATTCGCCTAAAATTAGAAAAACCAGTAGGTATGGCGACTATTACTATTAATCTATTGTAAATTAAAGTGCATCAGCAAAAGAGCGTATCTTCATTGAACTTATGGCCTTTTATTAAGAGGCTTAGTTCTTCGGCATCAACAGTACATCCGATCATATTTAAAATAATTTTCGTTGAAAATATTTATAAGCATTACCTTCTTTATTTTTTTTTCATATTTTTTTTGGATGTACGGTTAGAAAATAAAAGGGGAGGGACAAAATTTCTGCTTATTTCGCAACAATCATTTCCAAAATAAAATTATGCACGTCATTAGAAAAATAACTTAAAAATTTTAAAATGATTTGAAAAGAACTGTCAAAATATATACCACACGTTTATGTTTGCTAAAAATATTTTTTTTCAGCTTCTGTTACATGTTCCTTACATGTAACAGAAGCTGAAAAAAAGTGCCCCTCCTAGAAATATTTATTTTCGTTATTTAATTACCAAATTAAGTACCGGCCAATATAAGACACCTGCACTATTAATTTCCTTAATATACGTATTGTAGTTTTTGGAAAAATGTCTGTGACATACGGACGGACGGACAGACGGACAGACATGATAAGGGTTCCGTTTTTTCCATTTCGGATAGGAACCCTAAAAACGAGATGTTATACAAGCGTTCACCTTTCTAAAAATACGTCAGTAAACACTAATAGAACTAGTGCAATTCGTGCCTCGCCCCATTCCCCCCCCGCACGAGCTTCGTGGGAAAACACGCACGAGACACCGCTCAGACGCGCCGACGACTGTAAAAGTTGTAACTCAGTCCGTAGCCGGAATTCGTTCATCGGCGACTTCCAACTCGAGAACTGAACTCGGAAAGCGGGGGCGCTCGTCGGCGATTACGCGAGTAAACTTTCTCAAACGTTCTCTAAGTAAATACGACACGGTAACGACTATTGTTAGCGATTCTCGGGAGTTGGAAGGATGTACACGACACGGGTAACGTGTGTCCGGTCCGAGGAGAAACTGGTTGACAATTTAATTTTTCCCTTCTGTTTCATAAATAAGTTATATTACTATCTGTTCGTTTTAGGTAATGAGAAACTAGCGTAGCGTTTTATGTTTTGTTGAAAATGTGAAATCTAAATTCTGGCGACACGATACTTACTAAAGTTTTATTTCTCTATTTTTGCGAATTCCCTTTACGTCTGTGGGTTGTTTGAAGAAATAACGGTAAAAGCTTTCTTATTTGTTGGTACTTCTTTAGACAGAATCGTAAAAAAACATCGCCGTACGTCGATATCATGTAAAAACTTTATTCGTATATCACTTTAACGAAAACAGATCAGTGTGCTGTACAGTGTCAAACAAGTTTTGATAAAGGTCCAACTTGACGAAAGAGAATAGATATTACAATATTTAATCCCATTCTCTATACCTAATGATTTAACATTTAACAGTGTTTTTTTTAAATAACTATCACGGTCTACTATTATTTAATCGGTCATAACCACTTGTACTCATTGTGCACTGTCCATTTCCTGTAATACATAATTTGGCAAAGTACACGTATTTATTTATTTAGAAACTATATCCATTTATGACTATATAGACCATAGAGAGTTTTATGATAGAGACAGTACGTGTTTCATAAAAAAAATCCTTTTCGCACTTTCGAGGATCCATTAGCGTTCACCAACCAAATGGCTAGTATACGCATAGTTACGCGCGTACAAAACAACGAACGCGCATTTTTATGAAACATCAAAATGTGCAGTCGTGTGTTTTACGATTAAAACGGGTGTACTTCTTTGTTTTTTCTCATATTACGACCAAGTGCCGTGACTCTGCCGTTTGCCTTCTAGAAGGTGCCAAGTTCGATTGTGACTATGGGCGGATGGACCGATGAGTTAATAATTTAAATCGGTGTTTAGAACGTACAACTTTATTTTGTACAGACATTACCTTTGTAACCGAAATTCTAAAAAACTTAAAGAATTAAATAGTTTTCTTTCTTTTTTATTAGCATAAGGCCTATGATTATAATTTTAGTTGCTTCTACTCTCTCATTATAAGGACTGGAAATGCCTCATAGAGCGGACTACATTTGTCTGCGCAAAAATATACCGCCAGAACCCCAAAAACTCGACACAGAAAGTAGACTTCATAACGGCAGACTGATATTGGTAGAGCTCAATAACAGAAAATGACTGGATAAACATATTTTTGTGCTTTAAGTATAGGAAAAGAGTTCATAGCTCTATTTTCATGGAACGTGAACAGCACGCCATACGAAATATCTGACCGTGAAGTCCTTGTGACAACCCGATCTCCTAGCAGTTCCAACCGTGAGTCAACCAAACCCAAAACAAAACACCAAACACTGTTTTCGATTGAAAGCCAAACCACTTCACATTACAGAACTTTACTAAATTTATTAACTAGACGATCACACGTGCTCGAGCTTACATATACAGACAATGAGTTGATCCGCGTGGTCCTATAGGATTCTGTTTCAGCATCGTGATCAGAAGGGTTAAGTATGCTTTAATATTTTTGATGTCGTGCTTCTTATGAGGTGTTATATGAAAATAATGAGAGTGACTTTTTATTGAGGTGACATGAAAACTATAGGATGAAGTTCCCGCACGCGGCTCAGCCAGCAACTTCAGACCACTATTAACTTATGTACCAATACGGTTTGTCACTAGGTGGCGCTTATAATTATAAGAAATTATTATTAATTTGTATATGCCTCGTTGTCTGTGGATTGGTATTATTTTCCGCTCTTTTTCAAAATTTGTTGTTCGGTCACCATTTACGTGCTTTCAAAATGCTAGCCCCTCTCTCTCCCATCTCTTTATAATTATTATTAGTCCATTCCTATACCTATGTCCTTATATATTCCTACATCCTTATCCTTTTAGGTTTTCAATTTCCTGTCCACTATTATATCCATCCATATATATCCCGGGGGTATACTCACTTTCCCCATCCCTCTTCCCTCTCTGCATTGTCGATTTTATACCCTCCCCCACTTCCCCTCTAGGATATCTCATCGCCCCCGCAACCTATCTCGGTGGTGGGTGGTCCTAGAATTTCGAAACTGGGCTCGTTTGAATCGGCATTAGAAGAGACAGTTTTTGGCCAAAGCTGATTTTCCAAATTCAATCGAGCCTTTAGAGATAACGTTAATATATTCTCGACTTAATAATTGTTATAATTTCTAAAAAGATAAAATTTCTTTTACATTTTATATAAGAAAATAGATATAAATTTATTATTCAAATTTTAATTAAAGTTTATCAACCGTATTGACTGTCCCACTCCAGTCTTTTTATTAGTTTATCGTAATAAATTATTTGCATGCGTTTAAAAACAATTTTTATTTACATCAAAAAAGTATAACTTCTCACACGCGTACATAAATACACAGCCTGTAGTTTTTTTAAAACTTGCCTTTTGTTCGAATTGTGACATCCATAGACCCACGACGCAAGTAGTTATTATTTTTCTTATAACTTCTCGGACTAGATTTTTTAAACGAGGACAACTTTCTTCTCTGATGTCTGATTTAAATGAAATAAAGCTTATATTCTGCTCTAAATCAAATTCTACCTCCACATATAATTCGTATTAAAGTTTGCTCAGTAATTTCAGTGTTGTGCGTGAATAGACATAGAGACAGATAAAAAAATTTAAAATTTAAGTTTTCTCCTGTTACCTTTGTATTATCGTCTCCTCTCAATTTTTAAACATTCTTTTAATGTAAAAACGCACTAAGTTCCACTGTATATTATACGTATAGATTTTCAGGCATTGATTTGTTATAGCAAATCTTATAAATATGAAAATACATTTCCAATAAAGAAGATATTATCATTCTCGACACAGGCTCAGGATTAGTTCTGTAACAACAGGCGAAAGAAGTTTGACGACTCGGATCTCCAACCGATCCCAATATTGTATATATCGTCGTACATAATCAGCGTTATATTGTCATGGAAAAGTTTTCTTGTTGGGTAACTTCGGTTATTGCACGGAAAGATGGCTTAATATCTGTCACGTGAGCGTATTCGCTTTCCCGGAATCCTGTCATATGAAATTTTTACACGGCTCGTGTAAAACAATATACAAAATTTGATTCTAGTAACGGATAATGCTTTTATTATGTTTTGGTAAATACACTGAGGGACAGAGTTAGAGAAATAGTTTAAGAATCGTTCATATTTTCACACATTCGAGGTTACTTTGAAACCTGGAAATGAGTGGGGTGCGATCAGAGAGTGGAATGGAGAGAGACCACGTAGCCAAATATATCCAACTCTATGGTGTTATTAGAATAATGACCTTGAACAGACTTTAATGTTAAGTATAACTTATTTTTGGTATTAAGTAGCGACACCATTATCGCTACTTTCAAGGTTCCCCGGCTCAAAAGTAGAAAATAGTACCTCATAACGTCATTTCGTTATCCACTTGTTTGTCCGTCAAGACGCTTTTTCTTAGAAACGCGTGGAGGTATGTAGTTGAAATTCATATCAAATGATATTGTACTTTTGCAAAGGACCATAGATCTGAATTCCTTTGCAAAAGTACAAAATCAAGCTTCTAAATCAACACAATAAAAAATACAACTGTTTATGGTTTATATTTTGACCTTCCAATTGAATCAAAGCTTATAGGGTGTTTTTAATTATCTAGAATAATGGAGTTTAGCAAAAAGCAACATCTCACAACACATGTAAAGAAAAAATCCAAAACTCGTTAATTTGTAATTATCTCTTTTTTGTCATTATTAATTAACGTCTGCTGATGGAGTATGGAACTTCTCACTTTGAAAATTTAAAATCCCAAAAATTTTTATATTTTTTTAAGATTATTTTTTAAAAAGAAAAACGATCACATCTTCACGGGTCTCTTAGGATGCGAGTTCTATTCACACTTATCCAGTGTTTTTTTAATCATCATTTCTGGTAGAAACGGCTTACCTATGTAGTCGATTGTGTGTTTATAGCGATTCGTATGGCCTCTGCTCACTCTCTGGATGACCATAATCAAACCCGCACCGCGATCGATTCCGAACGGAGTACCAAGGCTTCAAAGTAATCTCGAATGTATGAAAATGTTAATGATTTATAAAGCTCGGACGCGATTCGCCAGGGTTTTCATATCGGCGCAGGTAAAAGATAAAGGCGGACGAGGTATGGCAATATTAAATTTGGATTTTCGCAAAAACAAATTAATTGACGCATTATGAAGGACTATTGTAAAATTTTCTATGAACTTCGAAAGTAATACCAACAACAAGATTTACCTGCAAACGAAAGATCGACAAGAGAAAAGTGCACAGATGAAATCTGAAGAATGTCTCATTCTATAAAACGTTTTTTTAGGATTCCGTAATGCAAAAATAACCATTATAGTTTCCCCGTACTATTCTGTCGATCTGTTTAACCGTATGTGACGGCTTTAGAACTCTACCATTTTTTCAGGAATTTACTTGGTGTACCTATATCCTTAATAAGGATGGTGGTGAAACTTGTGAACTGTAAGTTTCTGGGGCTCGCTGAAATCGTTGTTGTCTAATAATTTTCTATAGGTTAATTTTCAATGTGCTCTCTTGTTTTTATTCCATGGTTACGATGGCCCGACTTTGATACAATGAATTCTACAGATTTCAATCTTGGTTTTACATAAACTTGACGAGAGTTTTAATTTTTATCGCACCTAGCTCATTCGCTTTATAGTTAGAACAAAACTGCATTGGCGTATATTTCACGGGGAACTACCAGTCAGAGAGCTAGTATCTTCTTTGTAGCATCTCGCGACAGGAAATACCAGAAAACTTTGATTTTATCGTTTATACTAGCTGTGCCTGCGGCTCTGCTGGTGTGGACTATAGAATTGTTGTAATTATTTTTTAAAAATCAAGTTAGAATTTATTAGGATATGTTAACTGTGAGACAAATAATAATAAGATTTAGTAGATCAACTTGATATATCTCTCAAGGTTTACACGTTTACTCAGCGTAAGCCATTTACGCACCCCAAAAATGTCTTTTTTCCAACTTCATTCTCCATTATTGTCACTGCTTATTTCATACGATAATTTATGTAATGAAACATGTCGTTTAACTTAGCTTGATAACATGGTTCTGAATTAAAAATAAATCCATGTAAATCGGATTTGTGATTCTCGAGTGAAAATGACATAAACGGCCAGACAGAGAGACGCTAAGTTTTATAATATGTATCGATGTAAACTTTTCGATTTATATCAATTAATGTTGTTTTTTTATACACTTGCTTTGTTCGCTGCTTATTACACGTTGTAGAAGATTACATGCACTTAAGACGGCAACAACGTATTTCTTTCGTTTTTTCCAATTGGCACTGAACATTGGTAAGTCATTAAAAATAAATATATATGGAAATTTATCGTTAAATACCATTGATATATTAATAAATACATCAGAGTTGTAATTGCACAAAAAAAGCACTTTGCGATTCACATGCGTTAGAAGTGAAACCTTCAGAAAATCAAAATTGTGAGTGAATGACACGAATGTGGTATCAGGAGTGGAATGATCATGGGGAATATTTATTATAATGTTGGTACCAAGTCTAAAAGTTAATTTTTCACTTTATTATTCAGACTTAATGTTTTCAATTTTAACAGATGCCAATACACAGGCGCACGCAAGCACACATATCTATTTCTTTCGCATTCTACTTGATTTCATATTTTATCTCATTTTTTAGAAGACATTCAATTTCATCTCACAATCTATCCCATTTTCTCGCAGGCTCAGTTCTACAAATGTATATGTTTGCCTCTTTATACTGTTGCTTTTTCGTTTCATAGAGTTTCAAATCACAATAGAGCTAAAGAAGTTTCCACTCTAGAATCGAATTTTCATGTGTTTGTTCTAATTTTTCTCGATATAATACCTTGTAAAGAAGAGTCAAATAACTTTTTCGTTGAAAAACCGATTGAAATGAAATAAACACTAAATATTACGGGAAGCTTGCCACAGTACATCAGAGAAAACCTCATTTAAATCGGTTAAGCCGTTTCTGAGATTAAAGTGTACAAACGCACGGACAAAAATTCTGGAAAATATTTATTTTGGCCTCGGTAACGTAAGTACAAAATTGTTTTTCTTTTTTGAGAAAATATTTCATTTACAGGCATGGCTCGCTTACAATTTTATTATATGTATAGATTAAAATTTTAACAAAATATGCAATTTATATTATAGTCTCTGTCAGATTCCATTTCAAAAAAGAAGTAGCTTTCCTACATAAAATATTGAGATGATTTTTTTTACGCCATCCATTATATAAAACATCCTTGGATAGGTATTTTAAATTGCATTAAGGATTTTTAAGTGACTTTTCTCAAAGGAGTATCTTTTTCGGTTTGTTGGCTTTCAATGTCCTTAATTTTGTGTTTCTCTCTTTAGCTTGAACCATTGAAACATGTTTTTTAAAAGCCTGAAAAAAAAATTGAAAGTAATGGAGCTTTGTATGTACATTCAACCAAAATTATTTTCAAAGAAATCTGTTCGCAATTTTTTTCAGATATCAGCAATTTTTAATTTTCAAAAGTAACGATTAATCGATAACCCACGCACGTGTGTTGATTTCTGTATATAAAATATCTATAATTCAAGATTTTATATTTTGCCTGTGCCTATTTAAGACAATATTTATCAAAATAATTTATAGTAACGGAATATTTCCTTTGATATTACAATCAGTGCAGTTGTAAATTCTGCTTTATATCGCGTATTTCGTATCTAGGGAATTTGTAATGCAGCGTTCGGATATCTAACTTCAAAGGAAATATACGTCGCTTTAAAATATTTGTTCTTATACTATTTTATTGAAAATCTTTCAGACGCTTTCTATGTATTTTGTAAAGAAAAACTTTATTGATTTCATAATATTCATTTGCAATTTATCAGAACATTATGCGATACTTTGGCAAGATTTTAGGTCAAAGTAAAAACTATTTATTTCTAGTGTCATTATCAATTTTTTTTTACACGATGCTTGTCAATATTGTTAAAATTTTTTGGTTTTTCAATCAAATCGTATACCTTCAAAACGAATTTCGACTAACCTAACAACGTATACATTTTTCTGTAACTCTTACAGCAAAGCGTAAAATGCTCACATACCATGTGTTGGACTAGCATTCACGGAATATTAAACGTACGATAAATCTTCTACCAGACAGGAACCGATAGGTAGCTTCTGCCTCGTAAATATTCTATGCCCGATACGGGGTCCGCTTCTATTTGCTTGCTATAACTATGTATCACGGACCGACTTCATTTGCGGTGGAAGCATAGATTTCATTAGGCCAGGTCACGTTGCCATAATGCGATGAGGGGGCTATTATATCCGCTTTTTGCCTTACCTCGATGTACGTGACCGGCTGTTTCTTTACTTACATAGCGTCCCTATGGAACCTAGGCTATTATTACTGGGAAAGATCGATTCGAAACCTGGTAAAGATTAGTAAAGATAATCGAAGACACCATGAGCGTTTGTTAGGCGGACGTCGAGATGAAAGAAAAACTGCCTCGTCGTGTTACAAAATTAAATTTATAGTAGGTATAGTATAAGAGTACAAGAGAGTATAAGGAAACTATATGAGATTCACTGCCTCGGCTTTGTCCGCTATGACTTGTTTGATTTTGAACCTTCGACATCTTATAACTTTGTACTATGAACAAAAATGTAAATAATAAACAGTTAGTTCAGCAAGTGATGTGTGTATAAAAATATAACGATTTGTTTAATATTTATTTAAAATTTCATTTGTTATATGAATTTTCGGCAGTCAATAATAATGTTTTCAATATTCTTTAACTATAAACTGAAATGTACAACTTAATAATTCAATGGAATACCCTTTTTCGGTACACATTATTCATCATGATGAAATGTGTTCTCATGAAAGCTTTCTTTACTTTTTTTCGCCTTCTTAGACGTAAGATTTTGAAAGATACCAAAAAACATATTTAATACATTGCATATTCAATATAATATAATGTGAAGAAATTAAATTGACCATATTCAATACAATATAACTAAATACGAGTAATCTTTAAATAAATCTGACTCTAAGAAAACAAAACGAAACATTGTTGACCGTACTAATTTGTCTCCTGCGTACCTTTAGAGGATGAATTTTGAAAAATGTCGAAATACGTGTACCATTCATTGAGTCGAAATTATAAACGAGTTTGAGGTAAAGAAAAGAAAGATATTATTTCGCGTACAAACTTTGCAAATTGCGCTTTTCCCTTACAGGTTCGATTTTCAAGTCCCTTCTTAAATCGCTTGTGCTATGTAAAATAATCACGTTCTCAAAATTTTCATTTATAGATATAGTAACTTTATTGACGATAAATTCGTGATAACCGTGACATGCATAACAACATAAATACAAAATTCAAAGAATTTTCGACTATAAAATATTTTAATAAATTAATATATATTTTTATATTTTTCTGATTTACCTACAAAACTTTTCTTCCATTAAGCTTCGGCTTCATTTGCAATTCCAGCCCATAAAACAGAATCACGACTCTTATATTAGAATAAGCCGAAAAGGGAACGCAAAGATTCAAGTTCAGAGCAACTCCCTACAAACCTTTCGGGACTCCGCGATTTCATAAAGTCCTGGATACATTATTTCTGAGACGTTTTACGAAAGCTTTTTAAAAGTTAGCCGACCTTTAATTTTGAGTTAACTAAAGGAATATGGTCTGCATAATTGCGTCGGAAATTCTGCTCGGAAGCTGCTTTCTTGTCATTTTTTGTGGGGTCGTATTTCTGTTTAAAATAATCTCAGTGAAATGTAAAAATTGAAAGAATTGTAAGAAATAGGTGTCTTAGCTTGCTAACTTCCTTTGAACACATTCGTCAAATTATACTTCAGAACATATTGGCCTATCTGAGATTTATCGAGATTCGTATCGTAAAAAAATCGCGGGATGGTATGTTTTAACAGTGACGTGATAGAAACCTTACAAGTGTGTAATGTTTAAGGTGCGCTTTACATTATGATACGCTTACAATTAACAATAATAATAATAATTCTTTATTTCCTTCACAATAGTTTAAGAACATAAAATGACAAAGAATATGTAATCATGGGAGTGACTGTGGACGACGGAACTTAAGCTAAATTAGACTTGTGTTGTAGGTTTCCAGGCACTCGCCCCTGAGCATCTCAGTACCACGTGACACAACAAAATTTTTATGATTTTATTCAAGTATATACATTGTTAGTAATTAAAAGAGAGATAGGAAAAGTAAAAACGAATAAAATGGTGTACACATATTTGAAAGTGGAAGTCTTTATATATGTGAATATACGTACATTGTATTATTTTCATTGCTTATATGAACGGAATGTGTATGTAGTAAAATATGTACAGCATTTAAAAACTTATGTATATGTGTTCAAGAGGAGGATACATTATATAACATAAACAGAAGTAACAATTTTCAAAGGATTTGCTATTTGACGAAAATAATAAAATATTTTAAATGAATTAAATGAAAATAGTAATAATAATAATAAAATAATATGTAATGAAAAATATTCCTAAATTTCATGCGATGATGCTTAGAGAGCCTTCGTGTCGTCACAGTTTTCTTTTAATAAAAGCTTTGTTTTTACACTCATACAATATTGTTGAAACAAATATTGACAGGCTTTTACATTTTATTATACAGATACGGTCCCAAAAACTCATAGAAACTTTGTGCGATATCATATACAACTATTATTGTATCGTTCATTTTCGGCAGGTGATTGCCTTCAGTTTGACAAAAACTTTTTGAATGCCAATTAAGCGGTCGAATCTTAAGCTCTAAGCGGAGTTTCCTTCAAGTTAAGAAAAAGTGTTATTTTTTGTTATAGTCTACAAAAATACTACTACAAGTAACACAATCGCAAACTTGTGAAATTGTCTGACAGTCTGTAAGTTCAAATACGAAAATAATGAAGAATTTTAATGAAAGGAAACATGATTTTGTATGACTTAATACAAAGAAAGACGGCAGTATTTGCGAGCTAAAACCGTGGGTCAGAACAGATAATGATATTGTTCCCCAATACCCTGAACGGTAGGCTTTTCAACTACACGCAATATCATGTCTCATAGACTCATAAATCAGAAAACTTGAAAAATATACGAAAGCGTGAAAAGAGTTTTATTTTTATTTTGAAACATTAATATTAATTGATATTTCTTTAATGCAAGAACTAAAAGTTTGAGAAGAAATTAACGGTTAAATATTTGTAATTTTAAACATTTGAAATAAATGACATTTTAACATAATACATTTGGGATGCATTGTAAATGCACATTTTTTGCATCGTAATTATATATGAGTAATCAAACTGATAAGCCACTTGTGACCTCTTCTTCTGGATGAAATATTTTTTAGCGTACGCAAAGCGTTCTGTGTGTCCCTAAGTACTTTAAGTAAAACGAACGTAATAAATTTTTATGAGAACCTATGATGACTGAACACATAAAATATTATGAATTTCGTTACTCTATAATACATAAAACTAATCTAATGTAATTTGATTTGGTTTTATTTCTTATATTTCTCCTGACATTTCGATTAAAAAGTATGAGCAACAGTTCAACCCCAAAATATCCTTTATTATTTTGGGAAATAGGTTTTTTGAATTCAAAAGCACGAGAACATTAGAGGTCGCACCTTGGATCTCAAATTATCAGCGTTCTCTTTCACAATTATGAAAGGTTTAAACAATGACCTCATTGGTATTTTTGAATTGTCAAAGATATTTTTTATCCATTACTCCAATTCAATGACATTTGTGACGTTTGACGCAACTTTGTAAGCTAAAATACTATTTTATTTTTAAATCGATTTGAAATGAATATAAAAATAATTACGAAGAGACAGCTTTAGAAATTTTTTTGTTTTTAACTTCTCTCGATGGAATTTACCGCTTTCGATCAAATTTACAATTTTCAACTCAATTTTATTACAAATGTCTGATTAGATTTTGTAATTAATCGGTTAAATGACTTAAATATTAATAACAAAACACTTTTTCATTCTTTTGCATTTTTCAAAGTTTACATAAAGGGTGACGTCACATTTTACAAATCAGATACACACACACACAAACATTCGCCTGTGGTCAGTATCCAATCCGGTACATTCTGTTCCGAAGGTAACACTTTTAACGGTTGAACTGCAAACTGCAAACTGGGATTCCAGTTCTTAGCTTCTTGATGAAAGCTCTCGTCAAATTCTCACTGACGCTCGCTAGTTTTACAAACATGCGGCCTTGCCTCCGTGAAAAAAATAATCTCATCAACTTTGCCTGGAAAGTAACGCTTTACAAAAAATTTCTTATTCAAACATATTTATGATACTATTCGCTTCTACGTTAAGGACGCAGAGCGTGTGTAGCCGCCGTCACAGATTGACGATGTTAATTTAATATTTTTAAATAGTTTTTATTGAAATTGCTTAAAAATTAGTAAAAATAAAGAGTCAGTTTTGATATTGCAGTTTTAATGTAGACAGTTTTGTACATTGTGTAAAATAATATAGACTATAATTAAATTTAAGCAATTATCTCCAGTTCCATTGGCATTATACATTGCAATTTTGTGACACTATTATAGATGATATAATTCTTAATCCGATGCATAATTTTTAACGTTTGCGAATTTAGACGCAAAATGCGTTGCGGCGACTAAGTGAAGACGTCAGCAGGTGACATAAGGGAGTTGGGACGAGGCACTCCCGCGCCATCTGTTATTTCACGTCTGACTACACATGTGCGAGGTCCCACACGCAACCAACTTTACAAATACCAAAAAGATTGTACACTAATTTTGAAAGTTGGAAATTATCATTTTAAAGTTATTGGCTAATGAGTTGATTATTTTGTTGTGAAGTATGTGCTGGCGCGTCTTGGGGATAAGACCGACTCGTATGCCGTGACGACACTGGGCGTGACGTCAGGATTGACAATCTTAATTTCTTTCAAACGTGTCATATTAAGCATTGACGAGTCTTATAGTCCAAGATCCCAGAGCGATAAGACACAACTTATTTTCACATAAACGAAACCTCATGTTCTCAGTAGTGTCTTATGTGCTCAGAATACCTGCGCGCTTGTGGAGCTTGCCGAGTGACACCTGGGCAGGTACCAGGTGTGAAAGGTAACGAAAATTAATAATTATTTAACTTAAATTTTTATAGCTGATTTTTATATATATTTTGTAGAGTATTATTATAAAGTTATACCATAAGCGTCAGACACTTTTCATGGGCCAGAACTTTTGTCAGACGCTTTAAAGCTCTACAAAAAAAAAATTTGGTTGCCTGTAAAGTCGGTATACGGGCGAAAGTTTTACGTGACAACGACTTTGAATGGTAAAATCATTTTAATGTGAATATTCATTCGTATAGTAGGAAGAAGGATGAAATAATAGTAACAATTTAAAACATTTATTTATACAAAGAATTATATTTAAAACATTAATTTATACAAAGAATCTCGCACTGAATTTCATATTAACAAAATTTTATTTTTACCTTTACACATACATACGTATTTATATACAAATATACATACAATAACTTGCAATACATTTGCAAGCTATGCACTAATTCTCTAGTGCGCGGCAGACCGATCATAGTTGAGTGGGAGAGAGACGCAAGGCATTCGGCGGGCCTCTCTCTCGTTCGGTGACTCATCGTTACGTTACCGAGCGTTACACTTTTTCAAAGTGACTCCCAGCCGCAACCTAATTTAAGACGTTGTCACGTCAAAATAAATGAACTTAACTTATTTTTACATGTCTGACTTTTAAATATGTTGTTAAGACAATTGTTACGAAGTTATATTTAATTAGTCAGACAAAATTTATTGACCAAACACCCGCTAAATTGCAAAATTACTCAGCCGTGAGTATGAGAGCGAAAGCATTATGCGCATGCGTCTCAGAGTATATATATATAAAAATACTTACGGTACAGCTTCCGATATAAGATTTTTGCATCTCTATTTCAATAAGATTAATTTCAATATTAACGTAATAATTAGTCAGTATTAAAGTAAATTAATTCATTTAATATATTTGTTATAATTAATCTGTTCAGAGCTATTTCTTCTTAGAAAATTTTTTTTTTATTGTAAAAAACATCAGTTGAAATTATTTTTTTTACAAAATCATCTTTGTAAAAAAAAATTTACCCATAATTAATTAAAACAAGCATTTATTTAATTGTTTAATCATCGCAATCATCATAACAATTATTTGAATTTTCATCATTTAACCAATCATGATACTGTCCAACTGAGTCATCACCATCTTCATCGTCATCAGTTATGTTGTTGCTGACATCTTCTTCTGCAAAAAACAATTAAAAGAATTAATTAAAATACATAAAATTACAAGTTTAATAAATTTTAATCTTGAACTCCAATTATAGTACCTGATTGTTGAAGAGATTCACCAACGTCCCTTGGTAATTGGTCACCATCAAACCAATGAAAGTGAAACTGGTTTTCTTCTAACCTCCATCCATTTTGTTCAGGAGTAAAAATGGTTGGTTGTTTTTCATGAATAATTCCATATGCTAGAAATGTAATTAGCTCGTAGAACTTGTTGGAATAATTCAGTTTTACACGGTGGTAAACTGCTTGCATCAAAGTTTTTAAATTTTACGGTTAAATTCTTCATTTATATTAGATACGCTGTAATTATTTAAAATAGCTGAAGACGGGCAGCGTTAACATCGTATGTATCAGGAACACTATAGATTTCACAGATAAACTTTTGGATAATCTTGAAAATATCTTCTTGTTTGTGCTCATCGGTGAATAATTCAGGATCACCAAAGTGCATCAAAGCTTGCTGATACTCAGGTCTCTTCATTAATATTTTAAATAGTCTTTGTTTACCTTTTTTAAAAAAGGCAGGATTAAAGTCACATCCGGTTAATGCATGAAATCCTGGCAAACTTCGACACAAAGATGGTCCCAAGTTCTCGTACACTTTTGTCAAATGAATATATCGTTGGTTGTTTCCGGTGCCTGCGTTTAACCATACATTAGAATCATTGTCTTTAAATTATGCATATGTCCTAACATAATAATCGCTATATCGGTATCAGAACATCTTACAACAAAATTTGCCTGAACGTCAGTATTACAAATATGAAAGACGATTTTGTGTCTGCCTCTTCATGCTCTGGACATGATAAACTGTCATCTACAGTTGACACAATTTTGTTATTATCAACTACGTAGGAATGACATGAACTGAGTTAGTAAGACCGTCTCACTCGCTCCGAAACGCACCTATAATGCTTTCGCGCTCATACTCACGGCTGAGTAATTTTGCAATTTAGCGGGTGTTTGGTCAATAAATTTTGTCTGACTAATTAAATATAACTTCGTAACAATTGTCTTAACAACATATTTAAAAGTCAGACATGTAAAAATAAGTTAAGTTCATTTATTTTTTGTAGAGCTTTAAAGCGTCTGACAAAAGTTCTGGCCCATGAAAAGTGTCTGACGCTTATGGTATAACTTTATAATAATACTCTACAAAATATATATAAAAATCAGCTATAAAAATTTAAGTTAAATAATTATTAATTTTCGTTACCTTTCACACCTGGTACCTGCCCAGGTGTCACTCGGCAAGCTCCACAAGCGCGCAGGTATTCTGAGCACATAAGACACTACTGAGAACATGAGGTTTCGTTTATGTGAAAATAAGTTGTGTCTTATCGCTCTGGGATCTTACTCTATTACTCGAATTGGAAATGCGCCGTTCAAATGATCATGGAAAGACTGTTTTCTGGCCGGCCAGTATTAAACTATTGAATTTAAGACATTTTACATAATGAAATAAATTACTGCAAGTTTTATTATTAAATAAAACATCATTTTATGTTAAAATAATCATTAATTGTACTCACGTAAAAGAATAACAGAACTAAAATTCCTTAGATGTGTGTTAGTAAATTTTAAGCTTAAGTTACATTTCCGCATATGGAATAACTTTGTATTATCGAACACTTATCGAATGACATTTTTTTATCATAGAGAAAGAGGAAGTATAGACCAAGTGTGTTGCCGTTAAATGATCTAAGTTGTAAAAGTATGTACAAATATAAAATGATACGATATTATTGTTTTTATAAACAACATCTGATTGCATTGTGTACAGATTTTAAATCAGCGACAGTAAAAAAAAATTGTTTATTTTACTCCATATTTTGTTTATTCGTTTTCTTTAGTCGTACAATCTTGCAATGACAATTCAGATGTTAAGTATTGCTTTTAGATTGGCTGAAAGACCCGGTATTAAAAAAGAAACCTGCCTACAAATTTGACCGTATATAAGGCAAGGGAGTTGGTTACCGTAGAATTATGCCACTTCATTTATTTATATACGTATATTATTTATTTTATGTATTTTGCAATTGACTCAACATACCTCTATATTGGCCATCTTTCAATTTATTGACTATGATATTTTGGAAGTATGATCTTGAGGCTTATTCTGTAATCGGTTCGTGAAACCAAAAAAAGGCTTTGTGGAATGAATTTCTAAATCCGGTATTAATTTTTATAAGGCGGTTTCAGTTACGAATTTTTATTATTTTTTTCATAGAAAATGATGGATCTATAGGTTTCACTTTAATATACAATATGTTGTGTGTGTCAGAGTTTTTATCACCACGTTTCAAAGGTATATGTACGTTCTCACAATTATTTTCTATCCAAAAGGGAAATTTAACCCTTAAGTCTGCTACGTTAGTCTTCTACGTTGGCTCAGTGCAGCATCAGGAGACTACTAAGGGCCGTTGTTACTATGACAACGTCCGCGACAGACGGCTTAACCTCCGTCGTTGTCTCCGTTGTTTCAAGTTTTGAAACAAATGATTCAATATGACTTAAACTAAAAATTAGTTTGTCATTTAACCTGTGACCGAGATTTAAACTTTACTTTGTTGCTTTGCTAAGCGGTAAAAATAATAGTAATTTATATTGTTGTCATTATAGGCGACAAAACTTAAAATTGATTTCTTATATTTCAAAAGTTCCTATAAAAAGTGTTACCTTTAAAGTGTAACTTATTTACCTATTAACTGATAATTTTTTTTTATAATCATATTGATTTTCGAAACCAAATGTATTGAAAAAGTGTTTTGTGAATTGTGATTGGGTCACAATAAATCATTTTTTTAAGAATCAAATTACGTGACAGTTTTTCGATAAATACTTATTGATTCTTTTTCCATTTATATTAATTAATAAGTATATATCAAGCTAAAAAATGATCAAAGCAATGCCAATATGATTTTTTTTAATATCAAACCAAATACTTCACGAAATTAACAGTACAATATATCTTTAAGCTATTTCTTATACTGGATAGGTTTCCAAATCAACTTATTTGCGTTTGCAAAACAGAGTCATGAAATTCGAGGATCGCGCAGTTTCTCATCGAGAATCAATCGCAAGTAATTGTACGACGTTACGTGTATACCTTCTTCCGTTTCCTGTAGCTCTGTCAGAAATGAATTACAGCTCCAACCTTGGACGAGGCGTCTATAAAACGAACGGACGAATGGGATTCGATTTTAAATTTTCCTTATTCTCTTTCAATTTACCTCGCTCAATATTAATTGACGTCTGTCTCCAGTAAAAGGAAAACGAATAGGCGCTGCAAAACAAAAGGACGATGGAATTATCCGTTTCTATCTAAGAAAAAATACTCATCGCTATTAAGAGCCGATCTTGTATAATTTTTAAAAGGAAAGCGCGATCTAGATTTTTTGCGTCTAAATACTTGATTTTACTAATAACCTAATATTTATTTCTTGTGTAATATTTATATCATACTGTTGCAAACGCACATATTCTCAAAATCAGACGCTTGATTGCGACACATAGTCGCATGCAGCATGCAATGGACCGCAGATTATCAAATCTGCTTTTTCGCTACAGATCTCCGTCCAACAAATTGTATATTGATTCGACAGGATAGCCAGATATCGAACACTTAACCAAATGTTAATATGTTACTTCTCTTAACCGCCAATTTATTAGAATATAATTTTATACTTACGTTTCGTGCTAACGTAGCACATCCTCAGGAAAAAGGTTAGATCGTATCCGTCGAGTATCAAATCAACGAGCTAGAAATATTAATGCAATAGCAGATACAACTCCAACCATCATGCATGGCATACGGTATAATCAGGTATAATCGCAGAAGCGAAGTGCATGATTATTGAAAAATAAGTTCTTCCATCCTTTTTACTTCAAATTATAGGGCCTTAAGCACTACAACATGCCCTGCGCGGCCTGGAGATAGACAACGATCGTCACTTCTGAAACGGTGATAACCTTCAAGACCAACAACTTAACATGGTTTTTTAGGCACATAGTAAGTGGTTTAATTTGATTAGAGTGAAAAGCTCTTAGGTGAATTTTCAGTCATCAGAATTCAACTCGGCACCTTCTGATCGAAAGACTACGCGCTGAGTACTAGTTCACTACTGCTTCCATGTACTTTATACAGATATGCATGAAGTTGTACACATAAATTATTACTTCTTGACTCATGTACAGTATTAGAAAATATAATCAAATGGTGTTCAGTCCCATTTCTGAGGCAAACTCTAGTATAGTCTCTTTATTAAATATTGAAGAGCTTTGACGAATATGACTAGGAACCAGAATTTGTATGTCAATCTAATATTTAATTTTGATATTCGTCTTAACACTTTAATAATAAGCAATAGCTACTCATTTCTGTATTTATGTTTGTATTCAGTTTTAAAATACATTTTCATGATAAATGTATTTCTTAACGTTTAATATGTAATTTTAAAACAAAAAAAAGTTAAGATTAAATACTTGTAATTTTTATTTTAACAAATTAATGTACAGCAATCATTCACGTCAATTTAAATTCTCAATACACTATTCTGATTGAATACATTCTAAAGCATGGCACGAGAAGAAACTCGAGCTAATTAATTGGGCGCGTGTGCGACGTCCATGGAGAAGGGTCGGCGGCGTGGAATATTCCGAAAGTTGGTTCCGCAGGTAGGTCTCAGTGTCCCTGTAGTTGGTGCTGCGGTCAGTATCTAGGATTTCTTTGCGTTTCTTTCAAGAAATTTATTTTCGCCTATCAGAGAATATATCCCAGAGATTTCACCCCCACCACCTTCCAATATTTTTCAAAACGAATAGCTGACCATTAAAAACTTAAAAGTTTGTGAATTATAAACGACCTGCAAAAAAATAATTCATAGTTGTGTTTGTGTACCACAAATGGCGCCGATATCAAATTCTGTGGCATTTGCCATACGCTTTAATACATGCTCAAGTCACTTCCATCGCAGCTTAGCATTGTTTTGACTTTCCAATTACTGTTTGCAATATTTCCCTACATGTAAAATCGAATATTTTTCCGTTAACGTTGAGAATTCCATTCATTTTTTAAATTTGCTTAGAGTAACAGGAAATCGCACAATCACGAAACGAAGAGATTGCAATGTCAAACTCTATGTCAAATGTCACTTAGATTATAGATTTCCTTAAAATCATTTTCTGAACCGAGTAATAGTCGGAAAGCCAAGATTCGCGCAGGATAACCTCTGTCGGAATCCCCTAGTATATATGTACATATATAAATACTAGTTGACCCGGAAAAAGTTGTTCTGTCCCTTTTTGTGGGTGGTTTGTCCATCCAGTTAATGCCCGTAATCCGATAATGCGATTTGATGAACAAAATTTTTGGTAATCCGTCTTATGCTAATTGAGAGGCGGGGTTTAAGGAAATCGAAATTTGGGTTTGTATCCAATTTATGGGTGAGAAATTTGGAAAAATAAAATTTATTAAAAAAACAAATAAATCTGCGCCACTTATTAGGTTAAAAAAACCCATAAGTTGGACCAAATTATATACAGTGTGCATAATTTCATTAAGATCGATTAAGTAGATTCGGAGTTCATTGCGGACCAACCTCGTCGTATGGGAATTTTATATATTAAGATAAATATTAATAATTATTATTGAACATTCTTTGTGTATATGAATAATTTCACAAAAACTTCGCCAATGACCACAAATTATGTGGCGTACATTATGTAATTTTATGTATTTCTTATTGGTAATAATTATGAACAATTTTTCTCTGCGATTTATCATACTTCCTAGCAAAACTCGGAACACGCCAAGGGAAGACTAGACGCTCAGGCGCTCATATTAATTAAGAGTAATAGATTTAATAAAATATGCGTCATACATCTTGCCCTATAGGCTGGTAACCGATACCCGCACTGTTTAAATACACTGGCCTAGAAGGCCAGTGACCGATCTTATTGCTAAAACTTTTCAAATCATCCCAAGTCCTCTCTCGGGCGAGGCTTAACGATGGACGTGCCTTCCGAAGCATAGAGGTGGTTATTAAGTTATTCCATCGAAACGAGAGGGTCACCCATTCGATTCTCGTTTTTGGAGTGCTTTATTTAATTTAGATTTTTTTCCTGTCTTACCTTCAAGTCACTATTGAAGTTAATATAAATATTTTCAACATTATTAAAGAAGCCTCATTGATAAGTTAAAAAAAGTATTGAATGGAGTTGTGATTACTCTTTTTTGGAAAATAATTATTTTAATAGAGATCTAATCCGAAGCTGACGCATATATTATCGATTTTTAAATTTCATCAAAGTTGCGGCGGCGACATGACGGCAAAGTCCATATGAGCGACGGCGGAATCCTAACAGACGTCGAAGCTGATGTAATTTGTAACGTAGAGAAAAGCTTTATTAATATTTATGTTACGAAATTGTTTTTAGAGTAAGCGATTCCGTGTGAAATATAAAGGAATACGTCTCAGTCACGTGTCGCTGTTTGGCGTCTTTTCTAAACTCATAACAAGACGGTCTAAAGATCTGATGATTTGGTGCTTAAAAGTGTCACCTTCAACCCAGAAGAAGTACCAGGTTCATTATTAAAAACGGACATATCGAACATTGAATTTTTAAATCGATCGCAATATAATAAATCGCTCCGTGCTACGGACAGTATGTCGATCCATTAGTGACGATGCCCGTTAGCAGCTATGAATCCGCGTTAAATCGAGGGTTTAAATCTCTCAGTCTAAAATGAAAGATTCTATAAGAGGAACATATTCATCTGACTTATGTAAGAACTTGCATCAGTGAAATTCAGATCTGTTGTTGTTTATCTAATTAATAATTATGAAGAAATGTAAGTTTTGATGTATGGAACCCTTCTAGACAAAGAAATCGCATTGTAGGTTATAAACAAAAACCATAACTTTCGGTTTACTCTTTATTTTATTTTTATGTATAAGCTTACGTTTATTTCCTAAAGCAATAGGAAAAAACCATATCGAACGGTCTTCAAACAACTCTCTCACTTTACTTCATTGATTGTTTCTTACAAAGCGGGTTTCGAGTGTTTAAAGTTTGGTCCTTCTTTAATGTGCCACCAATTTGGTCAACATGAGATATTCTGCAAAACCCCTTATTTTTTTTTTATTCATATTCATTTTATATTCACTCATCCTGTCAGACGACCAAACATTGAAGTTGTACCTTTAACATTACCTTTTTCTTCTTTAGGCACTACATCTTTCAAACTGTACACCGTTCTCTGACATCATTGTCCCTATGATTATTTTTTCGAGTTTTTTCACATATACTACACAGAGATCGCATTTCCAATTCATTGATTCATATTTCATGTTTCTTGTACTGCATCCAACTTTAACTGCTGTACGTAAATGTAGGGATCAAGGTTCTGTTATGAATCTTCGAAAGTGTTTGTAATGAGACACCTTTACCATTCATATTAGCTTTTATATGGCATTTTTGCAGGGCAAACAAACTTGTGAGCCACCAGATACTAGACGGTCATCGCTACCAATGGACACTCGCAACCACAGAGGAGTCACGAGTGCGTTGAAGATCTCTTGGGTAGGAATAAAATATATAATAGAAGGAATATTCACGGAGGGAGGTGGGGTAATGAAGGAAAGATTTGGATCACCGGCACTCTCACTCACTCGACGAAATGCAACATTGAAAGCTGTGGCTTCACGTTTGTATTCGATGTTCTTTCATTTTTAGTGCTGCAGCTAAGTGGACCAAATCATGGCCGTATCGCTCTTTTTTAATTTTTCTGTCCCTCTAAACGCACATGCCACCTTCACTTAGAGTTGGTTTGTGAAAAGAAAAGTTCGATGTTCTTCACAAGTGACGTCATTGCAAGGAGAGATACAGCGGTCGCCCAATACCGACTAGAAAAAGAAGTCGGAATTGACTCGTACGACAAAATTTGACGGCAGTCGTAAAATAAGTGACGAGAGGCAATCGCTTCCGACTGTTGGCTTAGTATCGTATCACATCGTATTCACGTAACAGACACATGGGCTTTCATATTTCACTACGGTAAATAGAAAATGTTTAAATAGTTCCTATGTTTCCCGAAATCTGTTTATTAAATCAGAGAAAATGACTGTTAAATTATTTTTTGTATGATTATTTTTGATGTCTCATTTAACGTTTCTCAAAAATTCGATAAACCAAAAGATAAATATCAAACTCGGGCAAACATTTATAAAAGCCAGTCTCGATAGAAAAAATATACAAATTAAGATCGCGTTTATATCTCAAAATTATTGTGGGCATTTACACAGAACATTGATCGCAAAAACAGAAATGAAAAACGATCGAGTCGCAACGATGCAGTTTTGTGAAAATGTGCAATACCGATTCGCAGCGTTGAACGGAGGGCGAATGCAATTTCCAACGCTATTTTCCGCCGGCGCGGCCGCTGGAAACGGGCCAATATTCAATCTAGATCTTTTAGATGTCAACGAGCACCGTAATAACATATCTGACGCTATTTATGAATAGCGGCCGGTTTATTAATAATTGTACGTATTAATGCAGATGTATAAATATAGAGCTATCTAAATTTATGTAATATATTTGCGAATTGCAAATAGCTTGAACGGACCTCTCTGCACTACGGCCGTGATTATATTTATATTCCCTGATATATATTTGCACGCGTGTTCTCATCCAATGTTACATGTGTCGTATGATTGTATTTAGAAATAAATATAGATCAGAGAAAAAAAAATCAGTCAAGTGCGTGTCGGGTCACGCACAGTCCAAGGTTTCATAGTTTTCCGTCTCAACATGCGAACTTAGAAGGGAGCTTTTATTTGACATTATTAACATATTGAGTTTACGGTTTGACGACAAAAAACTTTATCGAAGTCATTTTCAACGGAATTCCTATGAAATGTTGCCTTTTATTTCTCCAAGTACATTTTATAAATTGGCCGACTATTAGTCGTTAACTTATAAAGCCTAATTAGCTGATGTGATACTTTACCTTTTAACTTCGTTACATATAATACAACCGTGAATTTTTACACATATCCAAAAACAACGAGGCGAGGGGGCAGCACACTTGACTACAATAAAAATTAGCATTTTAAAGCTTGATATTTCGCAAATGGAACTCTGAATGGAAAAAATATTCTCAACACTCGCAATATTTTTGAAGTACATATCAACAATATCCCGGAACTTGGGACCGAGAAAAAATCATCCCCACTTTACCTGTAGCAGAGGTACCCAAAAAATTTGTTTAAAGGTTTCATTTTGCTAATTTATGTGCGTTATTAACATATATATATATTTTGCAGTAAGTGACAGACTCGTAGTCCATTCCTTTTTTGATTTCTTCTTTAATTTGTTACATTTTCCATTTAGGTCTCATGGATTTTATTTCAACAATTTCTTATTTGCTTACTTGACATAATTAATGTAACTTTGTTTTGTTTTGAAGATACAACTTTAAATTTATATGTCCGAATAAAATAATAATAATAAAAATTATATGTCCGATCTTTTACTTTTTTTATTGCTTGATTAATATTTATATCCTTGCAAAATTGCAACTTTTTGATAGTAAGATTTTTTGAGCTAAACCGCGGACAGACGGACGGTAATAATGAAATTATAAGGGTTCCTCGCTGACAACGAAACCCTAAAAACCCCGTAGCGTGGCCAAAAACAAGATAAATTTGAACGAAATTTACATTGATATATTTGTAGAAAATTTTGCAAATTAATTCAAAAGCATGGTTGTAGGCATATGAAATGTTTAACTCTATGTCCGACACCTCGTACGTGTGCAATTTATTATTAAAATTTGACTAGTTATCCGATTTGAAAGAGATAAACTCCCAAATCACCTCACTACACTCAAATCACTTGTAAAAATTTCATGATAAGACATCAAATACTTTTATAACAAACTGATACACTATACTTGACTATACTACAAGTATCGTTGGAGCCGTTTCCGAGATTCTGATTATAAATATACAAGAATTGCTCGTTTAAAGGTATTGGATACTATGGGAAGTGCTCTCAAGAGTTATACAACCTTATGTCTGGTGCATCACCATCTTGATGACAGGTTTTTATCACTGTAAACTTCATGCACAATTTTCTGCGATATACGGCAAAACTTTGGTATGATCTGTTATCAACTATGTTTCCAATCAACTACAAGAAAGTCTTCAAGAAAATAGAACATTATATTTAGAAAAAGCCGTCAACGCACTAATTATTTACTTGGGGTTGTGAGTGTCTATGGGTGACGGCAATCACCTTTCCCTAGGTGGCTCGGAGGGTCGTTTGCTCCTTTAAAATGCTCTTAATAAATCGAAGTAGAATAAACATAAAATAAACATAAAATCACGTACAATAGTGGTGGAATAACCATACAAATTGATTACATCAGCGCGGACCGCTCTAAACTGTACATTTATAGAGACTGAAAATTAATATCGGGGGAGCCTTTCACAACGTAGCACCTCCTGTTGGTTGTTGACTTTGTCATAACGAAACCGATTAAAGTCTATCAAGAAAAAGACCTAAGATGCGCTGCTACAAATTGTCCCTTGCAGATGAAAACTGTCTCATTGCGGAATTTAAACATTAACTCGATGAAGAACTATAGATGACTAAGTGCACGGTGAAAACATCGTGGAACGAATTTCAAGATTTTTCCACACAAAAGGCCTCTGCACTAGTTAAAATCTCTAAAGTCCATTAATAAATGACATCAAAGCGAAATGGTGGAAATAGAAAAAGGCAAAGCCAAGAAGAAACTGTAGGTGATATGGCAGTAAAAGCGAGTAAGTAAAATCGATGAAAACTCAACTCATTGCGAATGACTTAATTCATCAAACTCATTGCAAAAAAAGAGGTTAAATGAGAAGTTGAATGAACCAGTGCACTTTATAATGAAGTGTTCTATGACAAACTGGAACAGGTTAAAGATGACCGGATACTATTAAGAAACGCAATTCAAAGGCATTCGGATGGTGTAAATGTACGTATCGTTAAATACATCAAGAATAGAGATGGTCAACAGCTAAAATCGTTAACACATTTAGCACAGACGTAAGTACAATATGGCACGTATCACTATAGTACTCAAATCCTCAATGAGACCCATCCTATGAGGAATTAGCCCCCATAGAGGTTGTTGAAAGACCAATCAAGTAGATCGAGCTCATAGAAGTAGAAATGGCAGTCAGCGAAATGGCTAATAACAAAGGGACCGGCCCAGATGAGACCCCGCGGAACTATGGAAACGGCTATGAAAAAGCGGTGTTTTGTTCCTAACACAACTTTTTGATAAAATTATACATATTGGAATACCTAGCGAATGGAGAAAGAGTTATCGGGTCCCATTCTTTAAAAATAAAGGCAACATCAGACTATGCGAGAATTATCATATACGGTGCAATAAAATTCATATCACACACATTTAAAATATCAGAGTCATCTACAAAAGACTTCTTCGATTAACTAATGTTTCTGAAAAGTAATGTGGTTTCGTGGCCGGTACATCAATAACTAACACGCTACACGGTCTAAGAACTGTGTTAGAGCATCACAAAGAAATTAAAAGAAACGCACACGTCTTTATAGACCTTGAAAAAGCGTTCGACCGATAGCTGCGACAGTTAATGTGGCAATCTTTTAGGTCGCAGGGCGTGCCCGAATGCTAAGTTAACGTGATTTCTGACATGTGCCACAACGTCTCTACCACAATATCCTCCCTGGCTAGAATAAGCGACGAATTTTGAAGTGGTAGTAGGTGTACACCAGGAATCAACCCTAAGTTTTCTACTTTTCAATCTTGTTATGGAATACCTCACTATAAGTATACAGAAAGAACTACCCTGGGATCTACGCTATAGATGATATCGTTCTTGTCGGAAAGAGTCACGAGGAACTATAAGAATCTCTTGTGAACTAGTAATTGGCCTCAGGGACTACTGACCTAAAGATCAACAAGTATGAAAAAGAGTATATGAAGTGCTGTTACTCGACAGTAGATAAGAATCACACTTTTAAAACACAGAAATATTAGCTGAAGAAGGCCATTTCAAGAATTTAGGCTCTGCTATTGGATATCGCAAGTGATTATGCGATTGAAGCCGACATGATTTGGATGGATGAAATGGCGTGAACTCTTAAGTGTACTATGCGAAAATAGAATGCCAGTCCGTGTACAGGGAAAGGTATATGAAATGGCAATCCGCACAGCCCTGATCTGTGGTGCCGAATGTTGGCTTATGAAAATATCCACACTACACAAGTACACAAGACGGAAATGAAAATACCAAGGTAGGCAAGACGTGTCACTCTTCATGACAGAGGAAAAGCGATCACATCCGTGATAGTTTTGAGACCCGCTCAATCGAAGATAAACTCTTTGAAAAATGTCTCACATGGTACGTGGTTACGTGGTGGATACATGATAGACAGCCCGAAACGCACATGACTTGACAAGTGCCAAATGTAAACACCGGTCCAAATAGGCGAGAGAGACCCCCCTTGGGTGTTTGTCATAGGCAACGATCTGAAGGAAGCCCAATTATATGACTCAACGACCCAGAACAAATGCGTCTGGCGAAAGGTGACGAAGAGTCGAACCCCAAATCAAATGTAACAAGGCTAGACAAAGACAGAGAGGAAATTCAAAATTAAAAAAATAAAATTACTTCGCGCTTCATTTGTAATGTAATAAATAAATTAATTTAAATAAAAATGTTAATCTCATATAATATTTCATATATATTTTCACATATACATTTTCAAAACAATTCGATAAGTGTTTCAAAGAGAATTAAGATTCTCACCTGCTTAACTTAATTGTTTTCTCTCTGTGATCTATATTTGAATTACATTTAATTTTTTTGTAATTTTTTATTGCCCACAGTCAGCAACTTTTTTAAAATTATAAAATTTTAGGAATTATCAGTATTATTAGTAACAAAAAAGAAACTGATCTGTAGAAAAACAGATATCGAAGTCTAAAGAACTTTTAAATACTATACCCTAAAAATTTCCAACAGAATTTAATCTTAAAATCTCATACGAAAAATATGCTAAAAATACTAAATACTCAAAAATAATAATTATTATTATTATTATTATTAATATCTATCTTTTTAAAATACTCACCCTGAGCATGTATACACTTTCCATGCATTTAAACCACTTGAAAAATACTTCTGACTATTCTTTAATCGTATACCTGTGAAATTTCGAAATTGTAAGCAGCCAATGCATGTTCTTCGCTCTCAAATCTCTTGCCTTTTCTATTTTTTTTTTATTTTGGAAAACAAATTAAAATCGCATGCCGCTAAGTCATGGTAATATGATAGGTGGGGTATAATAGAACAAATTTTTTAAATTAAAAAATCAAGTGTTTCGGTGCGTGATCATGCAACCATGCTTAATAATCTATATGGGTATCGTATATGTTTTTTTTCTTCTCACCTCCGTTGATTTTTTCTATCATAAATCGGTACCAATCCACCTGGCTATTTTTCTGTTCATCCGTCAAATCGTACAGTATCCTTCCCGAACAATGCTTACGGAGAGAAGATGATCGTCAATATTGGTTTTCATCGTTACTGATCCAACACCCAGTTTTCACTCAAGCTTTACATACGTAATTCTTCGGTTCCCTACGATGAATTTTTCTACCGTTTGAACATTTTCTTGAATGACTGTGGGTAACAATTGCCTATCCTCATTTCATTTTTAAATTTTCCCCATTGATTTAAACCCATTCAACCCATTAAAAATTGTTGCTCGAGAACAAGCTGACTAACTAAATGTAGTAATTAAAAGTTTAAAACGTTCTTGAAGCTTTGAACTTTTTTTGGTATTATAATGATTCATATCGCAAAAATCACGTCGATTGAGTTCCATTGTTTCAAGTAAGTTCCCGCCAGATTCTCACAAAAATAAGTACTAAAAATATTTCAATTCAAATGTGTTCTATTTCTTATTTTATTCTGTCTAAATAACCAATATTTACAAAGATGTATAATTTGCTAATAGTAAAGAGTATTCTTATTACTTTTAGTATATACCTCAAAATGTAAGATGGTTTTTGGAAGATTTGATTACGATGTGAAAAATTTCATGTCTATGTACATTAACTACGACACGAATGATTTCATGACTGAAGATTTTAAAAATTATTGTCATTAGGAACGAGGTGGGTTTCAAAATATTTTTAGAAGGTATTTACTAGGACTCGATGCGAGTAGACGTCGCGTTTCACATAAGCCTCACCGAGACGGGACAACAAATAAGGTATTTACTTTATAGATTAGTCAAGGACAACAACCGGCACCCGTACAATCCCGAGATAAAGTTTTTCAAATGACAAACAGAAAAGCTTATAGAACTTTCTACTTTATTCCCACAACCGTCCGAATTTTCAATTTTCGAAGTTACGAGTCATAACACATCCCACTGCACAGAGCCAGCGGACAACAAAGTTTTGTACAGTCGTAGATGTGCGTATTCACAATTCGATACGCTCCAATATAAATTGTTTTCGTTTACTATTCTCTTGTTTGTTTATTCGATTTCCCTGTGGTTTCGGTTTCATTGTTTGTGCGCATGTCAGGGTGCTGTCACAATGCACGTTTTATAGCATATAAAATATAATAATATATAAATTATTTTTATAACTAATTAGATTTTGTGAGTATTTAGTGCTGTAACTCACATTGCAATTGTTTTACTTTAGGAATTAAATTCACTTTATAATGTCAATGGGTATTTACACCATTCTAAAATATTGTTTATTACTACCGAATATATGGGACAAAAAAAAATTGACGGACGTAGTATTTATAAGCAAGGGTTGATTTTCACTCAATAAGTTAGGTCGTCTAATACATACTAGCCATAAACACATCCACATGCATTAAGTCTACCCTCTATTATGGTCCTATTCATCTTGCCTTTTCTAATGTTCTTCTTGATCTCAGTTACAAAATAATATTGCTTAATTTCATCAATAGTCATAAGTTAACGTAAGCATATATATAGATATCTGTTGTAAGTTTTAAAGCTGGGCAAGTTTTCGTGCGAAATATAAAACAATATTTTATTTATTATTTCAAATCATAATAGCTAAATAAACGCAGCATCACAACTATTTGGATTATACAAGAAAATAGATATCTTACAACTGTTTATTTGTAGCTGTGTTAACATTACACCCTTGTGAAATTTGGAAATAGGTAAATGCTTGCGATCCCTGAATGATAGATTATAGTTGTTTTTTTTACATTATGGCAAAAAAGATTTAAATTTTAGTGCTGTACTAGAGTGGACGGAGTGAAGCATGGCTTATCACATATGGGTAACAAGTCCCTCAATCTAGTGTAGTACGCCTAAAAGTAATTAGGTAACAGTCAGCAATATGCGAGATGAAAGTTTCTATATAGGAATATTGCCAATATTTGGTCTATCGGTATAACAACAATAGCCATAGCGCTTTAGACGCTCATCACTTAAGGCGTAAAAAAAAACTCGGCTTCCGATGTATGATTTTGAAACTTAACCATAGCTATCGAAGCACGAATCGATGGTGTTAGTCCATTTTAAATTATCTCAAAGGAAATTTAAATTAATCGAAACTTGAGAATTTACGATCGCCTTTGATAATTTCTTGAAACTAACAGCAGCAAAAGTTGGTTTTACGAAATTTTTAAATGTAAAGGAAAAAGTATTTAAAGTATTACCAGTATACCTATAAATTTCAAAGTCGATATGTGTACGTGTGTTCCCTATGGACTCCAAAACGGTTGGACCGATCTTAATGAATTTTTAGGAAATCTTCAATTACGCTCAGCATGTGACCCTATGAAGTATGGCAGCGATTGGATCAACAGACGTTTTTTGTTTTTTTTTTCATAGCATTATCGAGGGGTAAACAAACGTGCGAACTAGCAGATTATATAGGTGGTCACTGGTGCCCATGGACACACACGATTCCGGAGGAGTCACCAGTGCGTTGACGACCTTCTTGAGTAGGAATATGGAATCGCAATAGGATATTAACGGCTGGAGGAAGGATAAGGGCTGATGGAGAGGAGACGGGTTGATGAGAGGAAACTCAGAGGGGAGGTGGAGGGAGATGGGACCACCGGTATACTTATTCACTGGCGAAACACAACAATGGAAATTATTCTTCCACGCCTATATTCTGTAAGACTGTGGTATTGCACCAGTGCAATCGGCCTATTTACGCATGGCAGCTAACTGGACCATAGCGTACTCTTCAACAATAAATTTCATTTTTGTGTCATATTTTACCTAAAGATTGATGCATTTTTTAAACATAGCAAGGCGTTGTAGAGTGCCGAAATTTTAGCAGATACCTATAGATATCTACTAAAACTTCGTGACGTGATCGCTCTTACCTAAATCATCTGGCTATAAATAATTATTGTTACCTATGCAAAGCCGGGGCGACTTGCTAGTAATACATAAAGGTCTGCAGCCTTCAGTCGGAAATAAAATGATTGCGAGAACGTAAGCCTCTTTGGGAGGCTGATACAAATATGACCACTACAGTACTAAATTATGTTACGCCAGAGATGTGGTCTCTTAGCCTTTTAATTTTAATAACTTTTGATATTAGCTTTTGCATGTAACAGTATAAAATAGTAGAAGCACCTTTAAATAACACAATTTAAATAATTAACGTAATTTGTCTAACCTATTACGATTTTTTGGGTACATCATGGTAAATAAAAAACTTAATATTATTAAGCACTGTAGAAAGTCAGGCATTCGCATTTTCATTTTTTTTAATATCACAGCAATAAATCAAAGATTGTAGTTAAATATGTAACTTATTTTCTTTAGTAATTTGTTACTTTTAGTAATACAATCTAAGGATGGAACCATACTTTTACTGTCTTCTTAACTCATAAATATATCTTATAAAATTAATCTATCACTTTATACTTGGTGTAACAATATATTTTGTGACTGATATAACTTACAAAATAAAAGACACACTTATAAATTATTTTTTTACGATATTAGCAGCAAATCACTTGATCAAGGGAATCATTTTTGGTAAGCATAAATACTTAACTTTAAGTTTCAAAGACAAACAAAACGAATTATGACAATAATAATGGAACGACTACAACAACAATGCCTGTATGTCAGACTGATTGCAGAATGAAAGCATAAAACATAGCAGCAGAACAGGTATGAAGCAGAGAGGTGTAATATCTCTTAAGCTTTTCAATACAGCATTAGAAGACTTGAGATTTGAAATGGAAAGTACATTGTGTTAATATCGACGGCGAATCCATCATACACCTTCGATTTGCCTACAACATGGTAACGACCGCGGGATCGACGAATGACCGTGGCACTACGCTTGGAAATCTTAGTAGAGCTTCTCAAGAAGTTAGTCTAAAAATGAATATAGACCAGCCGAAAATTATGTCGAACGCCGTACCTTTATGGTAATAATTGAGTTCTTTTCTGATCGAAGATGTTGACGAATACGTCTATTTAAGACAGACCATCTATTTAAGTAAATCCAATTTCGATAAAGAATTTATACAAAGAATTCAGCTCGGGTGAGCAGCACTAGAGAAATTGTGAGACATATTCCTTAAAAGCAAGAGAGGATATATCTCAGTGTCTAAAGAAGAAAGTGTGTGAAAAGTGCGTGTTACCAGTGATGACATAGTGATATCAAACGCGGTCTCTTACTATTGGTCTCATAAACAAACTCACAGTCACTCATCATTCAATGAAAATAACTACATATGTTCGAGGTTTTTCAACGCAATAAAATTCAAAACGAGGAAATCGGCAGGAGAACCAGAGTGACTGCCATAGCTCACAGAAGCAATAAGTTAAGGTAGCAATGGGTAGGCCAATGAGTAGGTTCTTGAACAGCGTCCTCAAACTAGACGTCTCAGATTTGGGTGGCTTTCCATTAAGTTGACCGACCATTTGGTCGAGGTTTCTGTCACTGTCACAGTCACAAAGGAAACCAAAATCGTACGTCGTATAAATTTAGAGGGGAGGTCTATGTCCGACAGTAGACGCCCAATTGCTGCAACGGTGAAGCAAATGGATAATGTCTAGTATATACTGCACACACGCACACTCACGCACACACACACGAACGCGCGCACACACACACGCACGCACATACGCACGCACACATATGCAAAGTTTATATATCATTTTGATGTTTTCATATGACAATATATCATTTTTTAAACATAGTTAAAGAATTAAAATAAAAAAAGCTACGATTTAATGTTGAATCATATATAAAGCCAACTTTACCTTTTTCGTGGGAATACCATCCTGAATTTTCCGTGAAGATAAATGGGTTCGAGACATGAGAGCGCGGCTCTGGTCTGTCTCGAGTTATTCCATAAGTTTAGAACAATACGACCTGCTACTAGATAGAACCTTTTTCACCCATGAAATGATTGTGACGTATATACGAAAATGGTGTAACCAAATAGGCATTTGTTAGGTTTAAATTAAAACAACTGAGAATTCACTATTACATTACAATGTAACATTATAGAATTTGTACGATTTACTGCAATGCAGCAATAATGAAATTAGAATACAAATGAAATTTTGTATGTCTCATTGCACATATTTTTCAACTTCTTTATATTATTTGTGGTGCATAAAAAGTGTTACGTGTCGCACCCATAATTATAAAAACGGAAAAGTCATGAAGTAATTTTACTATCATATCAGGTATCACGCTATATTTAAAGAGACAAACAGTGTCTCGAAATAGAAAGCCAGTTGACGGCTTAACGATTGACTAGCTTTGATATGCGGGCATACAATGCTTTTGTATCGAGCATCTCATCTGGAAATAATAACTCTGATTCTAGTCCTAATTGCGATTTCAACCCTAGTTCCATTACCAGTTCTGATTCCGAACTTTTCTGAATTTCCATACTGATTCTATTTTAGATTCCGATGCCGTTTTCGCTTGCGATCTTGACGCTATCTCCCTCTCGATTTCAATTCCTGTTTCGTTTTTGATTCGTTGTATATATCATTTGCCTTCTTTAATAATAATATAAATTAACACCTATTTACCAAAACGGGTAAGCATAGACTATATATTTCCACATGGTACAATATTTGCATATCTTCCTTGCTTCACTGACATCCATTAATCTATTAACGCAAGCTCGTTGATTTCATGTGCTTAAAATTTGGCCCTTTTTAATATGCCACCAATACGGTGTGCATAGGATTTTCTACGGCGACCCTTGCTCACCTTTCCATCACACACATTCGCTCCATAAATTTGTTTGTTTGTCAGTCTACTTTAATTCATTCTTTCCAGATGGCTAAATTATCATAACATACCGCTTTCTACTCTAGTCACTACATCTTTCTTCAAACCACACCGCTCTTAGACATCACTATTCCTACATCTATCTTTCCGAAACACTCCAAACATACAACGCAGAGATTGCATTTCCAGCACATTTATCCCTTTTTCATTTTTTCTTCTGCTATACGCAGCTATCACTACTACTAATAAGCATAGGGATCTGGACCCTGACCCTATGATGTGTAGCCAAACGCGCTTGTCGTAAGATTCTTTTACTATTTATAATAGCAAACAAGGATCCATTCACTTTATTTCTACATTCCCTTCATTCACTTTATTAAATCATACAGAATCACCATAAATAGATTTAATTACCATGGTGAAGCTACACATCCCTGTCTTACATCCCTGCAAATATCAAACCAGTTAGTGTATGCCCCACTTATTTTGACACAAGGTACTGGTACCCCTAAATTAAAGTGCCTTTATCAATCCATCACTCATATCATACATGGATAGGGTTCTCCATAGATCATTCCCTTTCAATCAATCATAAGCTTTTTCCAGATCTATGAAACTACAGAAAACCTTTTGGCAATTGGCCAAAAATTTTTAGGGATTGGTTAGCCGAGAAAAAACTTGGTCCATACACCCCATCCCTTTTTGAAAGTCCTCTTATATATCTTAGATCTTGTTTCCAGTTTCATTTACAATTGTCTTTCAGTAATGATTTTCACAAACAGTTTGCCAACAACGCTGAGGAGGCTTATAGGGCGGTAATTTGTACAAACCTACCGTGAGCCTTGTCCTTTAAAAGGAGTACGATGACGATTTCACTTCAGTCATTAGATATCCTACAGTTTTTTCAGCATTTACTAAGGAGCTGGTACAACAGGCTTACCGCTATACCTCCACCGCACCTCGGCATTTCTGACAAAACTCTATCATATCCGATAGCTTTTCCAACTTTCATACGTTTTAGTGCTTTCATAATTTCATCCATCATAATTTCGTTTACATTTTCATCATCAATCATATATTCAGTTGTAGGACATTGGCATCTGCAACTATATCCTCACATGCAAAAACTATTTCGAAATAATTCATCCAGCGCTCCTTCACGTGACTTTTTTCATTCAGTAAAGATCCACTGCCGTCTTTAATCACATTTGTATACGATGTTTAAAAAAAAATCCAGGCCTATTTCACCACATTCCAGAAAAGTTTTTGATTTGCCCGGAAATTATCCGAGAATCTCATGGCGTCCTTGTATTTCATTCTTTCTTCTTTTCACGCATTTTAAGCTCTCGCTTTTGCATCTTTATACGTACTTTCAGCATCTTTTAGCTTATTTTTTAAGCTGTCGTTTCTTTGCACTCTGTGGTTGGCCTATACAGACAGTAAATCCAGGCAGGTTTTTCTTATTTTTACTGACTACTTTCCTAACTTAAAAAGGAAGTTTTCTTCTATACATTTTAAAATATAAAACTAACATAGTTTCAAAATTGGTGATACTCCCATACAAAATCCCACTCTTTTATAGCTTCGACTTACAAAAACACTGAAATACGTGTCATTTTTACATTTATAACCAGATACGATTTTTTTATGACAGTAAGTAAAATTTTTTTGAAGAAAAAATCGGTTAATTTCTTTTTATATACACACTAGCCTTCCGCCCCCGTCTTCGCTCATGTGGACATAGAATGAGTTCCATAATCTTTTATACGACATAGTGTCATGTCATGTCATGAAGACGTAAGTGTCACTCCCGATTTCTATTCCTATACCTGTTCAGTTTCCAACTCTGGTTCCAGGTCTGCTCTGGACTTCGATCTCACTCTCGTTCTTGATTATACCGTTCTCAATTTCAGTCTCGGTCCTGGTTCTAGATTCTACTCTCGGTTCCGCTTTCAATTCCGTTTCTACTCATTGTTGAAATTTATGCAAAACCAGAAAAATGCTAGTAACGAAATAAAATACAGGCTATATTGCTCTGGGATAGTGTAGCTTCCTATGTGTAACAGAATTTTTATACATTATACAACTCCACTAACTCACTGAGGGCAACTATTTTTTTTTTATATCCGATTTAAAGAAAGTCTATATCGGGAACAACATGACCCGTTTTGTCTGTAAAAAGCTTTGAGAATTTAAGACAACGGTATAATATATAGAACCTTACTTGCTCAAATCCCACTCTTACTCGATGAAAACCAATCTACATTATGTAAAAGAGAAACTTGGCTATTTATTATATTCAACTTGCGGCCTGTAAGATATAAACCAAAAATTCCATATCGAAGTGAGCTTGATTTTTCTTTTTGCTCTATTATCTAGTACTTAAAAACATAAAATAAGTATTCTATTCTTATAGATGATGTTAGAAATAGTCCAAAAGCAATAGAAGTGGAATTTATACAAGGAACAAACTGCACACCAGGAGAACAGAAGCGAGGCAAAAACAACTAACAACCTAGAGAAATCAAAGAAGAATACGTTAATTATATTTTCGCCGAGAATTGAATTCTGAAACTCTCGCTTCGCAAGCCACAGTAGTGACGACGTGCGTACCTCACCGAAAAGATCTTCATTTTATTTTCGTGTTGCTCATTATCTCAGGAGATTTGTAAAATACAAAATGATTTTTGTATTTTTGTTAAACAGCATGTGTTATTATATTTATGTTTGAGTTTTGAATCAGGAATAACAAATTTAATCTAAATCCATCTGGTCCTACCAAGATTCTCCGTGAAAAATATAGCGGGATCGATGGTCGTATATTATGAAGAAAAATGTTCCGCGTGAGTAGAGCGTCTTACGAAGACCGGCTAAGAGTGTTTTAGATTTTTGCATTCGTTCCGTAGCTATTGCATTTAGATTTTCTAAATATATTTTTTTTATATAAAATCAAATATTTCAAGAGTATATGTGTACCGTCCGTTAGAAGGTTTTCCTATATTTTTATTGTATTTACAATCCATATAATGCGTATACTGACTTTTCACATTCAAAAAAAAATAATATAATAGAGAATTATAATTAAATATTGTTAACATAAATTCTATTGACTTTTCTGTGTTTGCGCGCAATATTAAAGTTACTTTAAAGTCTTTATAAATTTATACTTCTTTCCTTTGGATATAAATAATAATAAACATCATGACGGTCACATTTTCTTGAATGGATGTATTATAAAACCGTACAAGTCTAAGGTATCCATTTTGTTATAGTAAAGTTGTAAAAATAAAGTCATTTTCGACCCGATTGGAAACTATGTATATCAAAAATCGTATGATACCGTCGCAATAATTTGAGTCAAATCAATATCGATATCACAAAGATAACGTTTTCTTGAGTGTGTTGTTTATTTTCAGTGGCATTAGTTCCTACCGATAAATTTTTATTCTTTTTACAATTTAACTCGTGCATTTTGTTTCCACGTCTATATCACAAATTATTAATTATTAGTTAAAGTATTCGTCAATTTTACAACATCGGCTCCAGTTATTTAAGGCAATGTACCCGCCCGCCAACATCTATGAAACATGATATCGAATCATTTCAACTACCATACGGGATTACATTTATATATCTCTATAACGCCATGTGTAGAAGAACGCTAGTGACTCGTCAATGTTTCAAGGCATCCACTTCCTACCAGAAGGCTTGATTCTGACCAAGGGAAAATTGACCAATGAATTTTTAATAAAGTGAAATTAAACCATTCACTTCTTGCCTTGAAGAGACCACGTTAATCCTTCGATACAGGACGCTGTTATCGCATCGGCCGTTGACGTGGACGGCTTAGGATTTAAGTTCATCAATTTTACCCGCATAGATTATCGAATACTGTACTTTAACAGAGGTTGATTAAAATCCAACCTTACTAAATACGTTTTACAACAGTTAGCCTAAAAACCTTCATTTGGCTTAATTGACAAAAAGTTGCTGTAGCCGTGGCGTATTCGTGTGATTACCGAATGATACCGTTTCTACTTCGCTTTCGTTGTACAGTTAATTCGTATTAGTTTTATAGCTGTGGGCTGTACAGCTCGAGTGTGAGGGCTCATACTCGAGTTTGCTTAAAATGTATTTTTCGTAAAATACACTTGAAGCAAACTCGAGTACGAGCCCATATCGTATTAAGTTACCATAATTGGATTATTGGTATAAGGGTACACTGCTGCATTTAAAAAAGTGCGATGTACTGCTTCCCTAATGACACGCATTTTATATTGATGCTGCTGACGATCCGTTAAATTGTGGACAGTGCAGTTACGATTTACAACATTATAATGTAAGATTAGCTAAAAGTACGACGTTTTCATAATTATAATAAATGTCCGCCATACACTTATTATAAATCTGTCTTGAATGATTATCAGTTTGAGAACTAAGAAAAAATTGATTGAAATTTCCCTTTATAGTACGGCAATTAGAAAACAACTACTTCTTATCTTAAATGACAACTTAACTTTAAAAGTTATTAAAAGTAGGGTTCTCAGGGAATTGCTTAGTGATCTCTACTTACTGTCGACTGCGGATTTCAATTAATTTATGTAGAATATTTTGCTGACATACATTAAAAAAAGCAAAATAATTATTAAATACTTCTCTGTGATGATTTTAATGACGTTAAAGTGAGCGAAAAGTTGCCACCACTGACTTACAATTGTTTTAGAGCAATATATAGTCCCACTACATTGTTAACATTCAATCGCTTTGTTAATTGCATTGGTATCTTTCCAATGACGTAAAATCTACGAAAAGTATACACTATCAGCTTGAGATATCTATTCCAGTGCAACACTTAGCTCTTTTTCATTGATTACATGCAGTGAATATATTAATTACCTGCATATATCGATTGTCAAAGAACCTAAATTTCATAAAAGTAAGAACAATTAGCTTGCAATCGTTGGTCAGATGCTACATTTAGCTCTTCTTCGTTGACTACTCATTAAGGATATGCTTGATGCGTATAGTGTCTCTCAAACTACCTAAAATGTATGAAAAGTAGCGATCGCAGTAACTGGCATTTGTTATTTTAGTGGCACATCTATCTCTTTTTATTTGACGACATGCGATGGACATGATTTTATGGTACCTCTATAAGGATCTAAAATGCATTAAAAACAGAAACTATTTTTTATGAGTCTTTTATACTATTGACTAGCATAAAGCCTAGCTCTTATTTATTGTTGACATACAGTCAACAAAGGGTCACACAAGAATCAATACTGACGATGAGTCTCTTCAATAAATATTTAGAGCCTGGACGAATTCAAGTAAATCAATTGGAGTATTTTTCGATGTCTCTAAGGCATGCGATTGTATAAATAATGAAACTCTAATCTGGAAAGTACGCCACTACGAAGTGACGGGCTAGGCACTCTGTTTTCTGAAATAATATTTAACTAAAAGAATTGAGAGATGAGATGGCTAGAGATCGTCTGGTTTAATAGTTCACATGGAGTAACTACAAGGAATAAATCTATAGTCTGTTTCTGTTTCTGTTTTTTATACTACTATAGTATAGTTTTGTAGTTTATATTAACGAACTAGTTATAGTTTTCACGAGATAGTACTATTTAAAGATGTTACATAATTGTTATTTGAAGTTAAAAGACTATGAACTCGGATATGTCGATGTGAATATAGTTACATTGAAATTAGAATTTTTTTTTGCTTCAAACAACCTACTTATTAATGAAAAGAATGCAAAGCTTGTTAAATTCTCAATCGCAAATTTAAAACTTGAATTCAAAATCAGTTAGATACCGAACCACGAATTAAATTTTGTCAATATTTTGTATTCTTGAGATTTTTTTTTCATATAATTAATTTTAATGGAGCCTCCATATAAGTAACTTGATGAAAAAGTTTAGCTCTGCTACATTAGTAGTTAATGGAATATGGAACATCTTAGATACTGAAACCTTGAGATTAGTTTAGTTTTAACTGTTTCAATAGCCTGGCATTTTGCCCTGAGGACATGTCGCGTGTATTCATAGAATTGTCTTGTTGCAAAATCAGACCTTTCCGTTTATTCACGAGCTAATATTTCGAGTAGCTCTAAGAAATTATTTTAACCAAATTGGAATCCTAAAGAAGAAAGAACAAAATTTTGGCATTTTAGTTTGTATACGAAAACTTGATATAAGTAAAAAAAATTTAGAAATACCAAAAAAAATGATGGTTAACGTAAATTCAATAGTAGATATAAAAATGTATTAAATTTAAATGTTAGTCGATTAAATGAGGCAGTATATTCATATTTTATGGAAATCTATGTGATCAGTTCACTAAGATCACCATATATATGTAAAATTTATCCGTGCAAGCTCATTATTAAACATTTTTTTTTGCTCAAGATGTGAATTACAACATATCCAATTATTAAAAACAGAAAATAATTCGCAAATAAAATTGGCTCCAATTTTTATCAAATCGTTTCTTTCTGTGATAACTTTATACTTGATTATGCCTTTATATAATTAAATTAGAAAATACCTACCGTCAAGTACTTTATTCCCCTTCTTAAAGGAATTTTTTTTGTTAATTCATAGTACAATGGCGTATTTTAAGCGTTATAAAAAAAAAAGCATAAACATATATCAAGAGTAGAGACCACTAATCTGGCTCTTTTTGTTAACAACATACGATGAAGAGAAATGGCATAAGCATATGTGCTTACTGCATATGCCATTTCTGAGAGGATCTGAGATGACGCTCTTCATCGTTGTTGATAATGCTCTTTATGCTTGCTCATTGTATTTTGTTGTGTAAGGCTTTAGCCATCCCACTGTTGAGGTGCCCCCAGCAATGACTACTTGGATTTTTAATACAACAAAACAAGAGTGGCGTATTAAAGTGTATAACAATTAACTTTATCTAGACCATTTTACCAAGCTTGGCACTGAACAATACATTGCTAACGTAATTAGCTAAAAAATATCTGTTGATACAGTCACAAACGTAAAACTCAAAATATTTATTTGTTCATTATTTATTATACAAAGAAACGAAATATTGGAACCAGTCATGTGTATTCATATGTAACCTGAGAAACAAAATGTATAAGAAATACTTTGAATATACTTTATGTGATCTAATTGCTGATGGTACTTGAAGATCTCTTAAGTGTAGGCCTTTGTGATCCAATAATGCAGGAAGTAATATTATACAGTCCGATAATCTTCAACTGAAATTGTTATGGGACGAAGTAAATTAGGGTTACGGGCCGGGGTGAGTCATCCCGTCCTTTTTTGTGGCGAATATCAAGTATCAAAGGGTATTGGATGAACGCGCCGCTGTGGATCGGCCTCCTTGTACACGTGATCGTGTGGGACTTTCGGTATTTTGATAGCAGAGTAGATAAATACTTTGTGACGTTTATTTACGTTTTTCATATGAACCTTTTACATCTGCATTTCGACTATAGATTAAATTACCTTGAAAAGAATTTGTGTCGGTTGAGCGGTAAAATGGTACTTATCCGATATAAATGTTTTTAAATGTGAAAATTTGTATAAGCAGGTAAGGCAATTCTCGGATGGTTAAAATCCTATGAATTGGTGACATCGACATGCCAATATAAACAAATTATGTAAATTGACAATACATGTGAAAACGTTTTTTTTTTATATACGAAAATTATATTTTTAAATAAAACTCAATTGCCACGTTGTTGTCTATAAGTTAAAAGGCTTAAATTTAGCATATTCGAAAGTTATTATGCACATTCGTTTCAAATTTTCTAGGGCTTACGCAGCCAATTCTGTGTTTTGATCAAAAAACAAATCATATGAAAATGTATATAATTATTGTTACTCAGAGCGGCGATAGGTGTGAAAACCAAACTAATGTTAACAACTTTAATTTAGAAACTGTGACATTTTAATTATTGATATTACAACTAAGTTGGAAATCGCAAAAAAAAAGCTGTTATATTTTTTTTTGGATTTAAGTTTTCCTTTTCTGTCGGTAATAGCTGCCTATTTTTTTTTCTAAACTTACTTATATTATTTTGTTCGTTTCACAATGTCATTGCTAAGGGTGCAGAAAATAATTGTAGAGGAGCTTTCACTTTTAAGGGTGTTATAGGTGAAAGCTTACACATGTATAGCGTGAAACATGGAGACAGCGATGAGCTCGCAACCTCTCATGCCGATTCAATTAAACAGGAAGCGTGGATGTGCACTAAGTCTGCTATCTCTAGCTATCCCATATTGAAGTCAATGCAGTGAAGATACGATTTTAAAATTAATAATCCTATTGTATAATATTTTGTATATAATTTGTGTAATAAGAATTTTGTACGCCATAACAATGCCTATATTGCATAACCGCATTGTATGTGTAATCCTTATAAAAACCGGTCTGTGAGAATCGGTGTCCTTTGATAAGGGTTCATACTAATATTACAATATTTCACATACGAAAATAAAATTGACCACTAGCGAATACGTTCTGTGTGCGTCAAATCCCTGCACATACAAATTATTGCTCAAATTTACATAGGCAAATTACGTACAAAATGAAAAATAAATCGATTGATGTGTCGTTTAGGTGAGATTAATATATCACTCCACAGCAGACAGATTTAATATTTATCTTTCATAAGCTCAACAAGCACCACAGCAAGAGGTTCCGCGAGTATTAGCCAGGTGGCTTTTTCTATTTTAGTTGCTTTCTTGCCTTCTTCACGAATAGCGCGCAGACTGATATTCCACTTAAGCAACATTTGTTATATAGTGAATTACTTTAAGTTGTAAACATGCTTTTTTTATGAATTCTGTTTGCAAAAAAAAATAACCGGAATTTCGTTTTTTTGGTTAATGAATATTTTATTGAATAATATAAAGCAAATTTGATCAAAAAGTAACCATTTATGTATGATAATTATTATAGGTTTCTAGTTTTTGCATAGGCACTTAAGGTGAGTTCGCACGAAATAAGAAATATATTTTCTGTTCTTGTTTTTTATACGTTGTGTGGATACAGTTGAACTTGTGGTGGCTAGAAGTTATTTTCAGTGTGTCGTGTGTGTGCCGCGCACTTAACGTTAATTCAAATGTAAAATATTGTACTTTTGTCTTATACAGGCTTAGTTAAGAATTATTTGTAATTAGTGTTTATTAGTGTGTGATTTAATTATTGATTTGTATATTTTATTAAAGAGTTTTGCTTGTCTAGTTTTTATTACCCGGGTAGGGACTAATTTTAAGAATGAATATTTGTCTATTTCTTGTATATTTGTTTTTGATATAGAACGGTTGAAATGTAATGTGCGTGTGAGTTCCATACGAAATTATGTTTTGCTAGGGAGGACCAATAGTAGGCCTAGAAAGCGGCCGTCATTACGGTACGAGCGCAAATAGGCGACCTCAATGCCAAGCACAAGGCGTGGGGGTCACACTCTATCTCCAGGGCCGGCAGACTGCTCATGGAGGATGCTGAGCTCCAGGGATATGAGGTGCTGGGCCCTGATACACCCACACGCACGTGCCTGCGGACATCCGACACCGACCTGACGTGCTAGACATAGTGATAGGCCACAAAATTAGGAGGCCGATGCACGTAGAAGTCATGTACGGAATGGACACGCAACACCTGCCCATCCTCGTGACGATCGGGTCCGGCACTTCCAACTCGCCACCGATATCTGTGAGACAACGCGTGGACTGGAAATCCTTTGAGTTGTCCTTAGAGACACTACACCTCGGATCCTCCTTCGAGACTGCCGCCGACGTCGAGGCGTCTGCCAACTTGTTGGTGGAAAAGATAAAGGAGGCGCAGGCCAGGGCCACGACTCTTCTGCCATCTTCGACGTCCCGCCGCGGCGACCTGCCCCTGAGCATCAAAAGGAAGCTGCGGCTCAAGCGCAGGCTGCATAAGCTATGGACCCGCACACGCTGCCCGAAGCTGAAAAAAGAGCTGAACGGCCTTTCGAGAAATATATCGGAAGCAGTCAGAGATTTCCGTGGCGCGAACTGGGAAGCGACCATCGACCGCGCCGGTGAGAGCGCAAAGAATCTCAATCAGCTTTGCCACCAACTCACCAGAGCCGCAGCTCCTAAATGTCCAATCACCGATCGCTCGGGGGTCTGGCGCTATGACGCCAAAGCTAGAGCGGAGGTGATAGCCGAACATCTGGCTGAACAATTTACCCCGAATCCACCCGCTACCTCCCCAAGCCTGCAGGAGCATCATGCACAGGTGAGGTGCCGTGTGGAGGAGTTCATGGCCACCGCCCTCCCCGCCCCCGGGAGACCTGTTCATCACCCCAGCCGCACTCCACAAGATTATCATACGTCTCCCCAAAAAGAAAGCCCCGGGACCGGCGGCGTGTCTACGGCCGCGCTAAGGCATCTCCCCAGAAGGGCAATAGTGGCCATGAACAGAGTGTTCAACGGAATACTCCGCACTGGTCACTTCCCGGAGGAGTGCAAAAGGGGGAAAATTATAACGATACCCAAAACGGGAAAAGACCCGCGTAAACCAGAGAACATTCGGCCTATCACCCTGCTATCACATGTGGCAAAGACCTTTGAGCGGGCCCTGCTCACCAAACTGCGCCTCTTCCTGACCCCGCGCCAGGAACAGTACGGGTTTCGCGAAGGACATTCCACCTCACTGCAGCTCATAAGGGTACTGCACTACCTCGCTTCCGAAAGGAACTGCGAAAGATATACGGTAGCAGTACTCTTAGATATGGAAAAGGCTTTCGACAGGGTGTGGCACGACGGCCTCATATATAAGCTCATGGACACCTCGTTGCCACCTGCTCTCACAAGAGTTGTCGCCAACTTTCTACAACGTCGTAGTTTCTGCGTCGCCGTCGACGACGTACTATCCGCCCCACGCCCGAAAGAGCAGGAGTACCACAGGGCAGCTGCCTCTCCCCCGAACTGTATGCGGTATACACTGACGACATACCCATGCTGCATGGTCATCTTGAGGACTGGGAGGACGACGTGATGCTGGCGCTGTACGCTGATGACAGCGCGTATTTTGCATCGTCGCGAAGGGCCGACCTAGCCGCGAAGAAAATCCAGCGCGTACTTGATCTGCTACCCGAATGGCTGGATAAATGGAGGATGGCCGTCAATGTCAGTAAGACGGCCGCTCTATTAACCGGTAGCCAAAGAAACATGCCCGATCAACTGCGCCTGAGAGGTCAGGCGGTCGAGTGGAACACACGAGTGCGATATCTGGGCGTGCATATCGACCGCTCATTGCGAATGACTCCACAAGTAGACCACGTCATCCAGACGAGTCGGGCTGCGCGCGCCAAACTGCGGCCGATACTCGCCTCCAGACTGCCCATAAGTACAAAAGTAGCAATTTACAAGTGCTACATACGCTCCCGCCTGACCTACGCTGCACCGGCTTGGTATGCCCTTTGCTCGGGACTGCAGCGCCAGCGTCTCCAGGCCCAGCAAAACATAGCGCTCCGCTTGATTGCGGGGGCCGGGTGGTGCGTCAGAAACGACGTCATCGCCAGAGACCTGGGAGTCGATACTATTGAGGAGTTCGTCAGAAGATTGACGAGACGCGCCTTTAACCGCGCAGACGCAAGCCCCTACCCATCCCTGCACAACCTGGCACCACTTCTTGACCGACCGACAAGAGGATACCAGCTCCCACGGGACCTGGTAACCGAAACGCACGATGATGAGAAAGTGTGACTGACGGACACTGAACGAGCGACGGAAGTCGCCAACCAATAAACAAAAGACCCGAGGGGGCAGTGTCCCCCTTGAGATGAAGCCCGGGTCCGAGCTCATACCCGCACCTGCACCCGCAGCAGGGTGCAGAGGACTCGCAACGGCAACGGCCAATGCATATGCATGGAAAAGTGCATGGCCATGCCTCCCCAATTAAAAAATGTATGCAACTCATATGTGTAACGGATGCACCACCTAGAAAATGCAGGTAGAGTGGTGCATCCGACACAGTTGGACTCCAGCCGTCATATTGTGAAACTCGGCTGAATAAAGAAGTTGTTAAGTCTGAGAGAAAACGCTGTCCATCATTTGAAAACACCACACCGCAAGAAATCCGTTCACCCGAAGCGTGTACTCGTGAAGAGCAACCCGAGGCGCGCGCTTACGCGGCGATAGCATAAATCGCCGTTATACAGTGATTCTCAAATTTTGGTTGACTAGGTCAATTTTCAGTCCTTTAAGTTCTTACTAATAATACATATATATGGAAAATCGAGAAACTTTAGTCCAAAAATAAATAAACACTAAAATATCAAGTATTTTATTTATTCAATCTTTATTTTATAGTTCCGGCCTTAAAGATAATAAAAATATCCTAATCTTATAATTTCAAATTGATTTTGGTTTTCATTCGAAAATGAAATATGAATAGACTTCATAAATCGAGTATATGACTACTGAAGAAGTTGGATAGTTGCAACTGGACTTGGCGTTACTGTTTCATATTGCATTTATTTCATAAAAGTTATATTTCGATATAACTTTTTAAACAAACGTCGCTCTATAATGGAATTCTAACTATTTTCATTACGTATATATCTGAAATTTTTATGCTTTTGGGGAACAATCGGATAGTTTTGCTAGAATATACGATTTATACGTTTCTCGATCGCTATAAAATTTCAGATAAGTTTATACATACAGACTCTGGCGTATAATGCTGAAAAGCTTAAATTGAGTGTCATCAATTACTTTAACAGACTATACAATGCATATGAAGTTAGTATTTTTCTTCTTTGGACCAAAGAATCATTGTCTACGCCAAATTTAGAATTGGTGTAGTATTTCGTTCCTGTTCCAAACAGCTTATTTATTTTTACTGATTTTTAATTTTTTTTCAGTTATTTACTTTGTTGACAACATGAAAAATTCAAATTTTTGCACCTGATAATTCTGTTCATATTTCTAAACAAAGTTTACATTACACTGTTACTAAACATAACGACTATAGCAAAAAAATATTTTATGAAAGAATTTCACGCATACGTACCACTGGTGCGATGGGGATCGATTTGCGCATGCAATATGGAGAGGCCGGGCACCACGATGGCGGGAAGGGTGCGCGAACGCAGCAGCGGCGGAGGTCGCCTTATACCTCCGCCGCCGCCCGCTGTCTCCGCCGCCGCCGCCGCCGCCGCCGCCGACGCACTGCACAAACACAAACCACAATTTTTTCAGGACCTAAAGATTGAAATAGCAAATAAGTACGACGAGCTGCATCAAAAGTTAAAACGTACTTTGTAACATAATTCATTGCAATGTGTCAAATATTACGGATTACGTTTATGAAAACCGTTTTTACTTTTGTTGTAACCCGCCGATAATAACATATCCGCTCAATCGTATTCGGATTCAAAGTTTTGAATGAAACGACCCAAGCCTTTTCTTATTACCATATTGTTTTATAAACAATAATCAAAACATTGATAAATAGCATTAATATGATAGCTGTATTACTGTCAAGTTCAGCTGTCCCACTATGAATCCTCATGCAAATAATTGAATAATGATTCGAAACGATTGACAGTTATCGAGCGCCTAATCAAATGTAAAAAAAGATATTTAGTGACGCAGTATCTATGATTCAGTTTGTATACGGGTAGTATACGACCAGTGAAAATTTCTGAACGTTATCATGCTACAGTTTTCAAAACTACCAACAGCTCACCCCAGTTGGACGCCAGCCAGCGTCCGCTACATACGTATACAGAAGCTATCTGCCTCTTAATGTAACGAGTTCGTTGTTAGCGGACGTAGCCGCGAACAACGGGACGGACACGTTCGCGTTTTATCCTGTTTTCCCTCTCGAAAAGGTCAACAAAGGAGCCTATGTGTATGTACAAACGGAGTTGCATCGCCCTCGGCTACCTAAAGGTTTTGCACTTGGCCGTTTCCGCGCTAATGTACCGGCTCGGAGTGTCGTATCCGCGCCGGCTACAAAGGCTTTCGCGGGCAAAAATACAGCGCCCGCGGCGCCTGTAAATAGCTTTAAGTCCCCGCGCCACGCTCGTTTGATGTCGCCTGCGTCACGTATCGGTTTTATTTATGCGTTTTTTTTAATATCGTTTTCGGAAGGCAAAAATCGTTCCTCATATCCGTTTACTGATTTGTTATGACATTTTTTGCCGACGCTTTTGTTGCACGAACGCGAAGTAACTTGTTAATCAGAATCAGTGGAGTATCTGTTTGTGCATTAATTTTTATTTTTGATAAATATTTCCTAGCATAGGGCAACCCATTTCTTGAATATTTTCGAAGGTCAGAAAATCCTTAAGAAATTCGCATAAATACTGATTTGTGAGGAGACGCTATATAACGTTTTTTTCGCATTTCGAAAGTTACTGAGACACAGTGAAAGTCATTGCAGTAATTAATTGCTTATTCTCTACTAATCATTATGTCAATCATCAATTCTCAAGAATATTAATTATGTATAAATTTGTTCATCTTTCGATCACGCGCTGATGACTGGGCGAATTAGTGTAATCAGATATTGTATAGAAGTAGATTACGTCCTTGAATTTATAAATAAAATTGTACAAGTAGCAATAAAAAAAGAATTTGTTTTCACTAACAACAATGTCCAAAGGAGAAGCGATATTAGCACCGGGACTGGATTCGACAGTGGGATCGCAATCGACATCGAGAACAGAACTGTTAGCGGGATCAGAATTGCCAACGAAATCGACCAATTTGAAAATGGAAAAATTTGTTTTAAGTCAAATTCAAATATAAAATATCTTTATTTCATAGGTTACAAAATAACACTTGAAAACGTCATATTTTTTTGCGGATATACACACTACCGCTCGTTCGGAAGGCAGTGTCCCCTCAAGAAGAACGAGTAAGAAACTTAAGGGTAGATCTTTTCTAATTTGCACATACATAACCAAAACAAATACGGAACCATTAAGAACGAAACAGCCGCTAAGAAGTTGAGCCGCCTGTGCCCATGGATATTTGTCTTCTAAATATTCAGAAATTGTATAACACCCTTTTTAACTGGGTTATTGTTTAATAACAGCCTTATATTTATATAGGGGCAACTCTTATATATCTATAGGAACCTTATTGAATATTCGCACACAGAGCCCTCTAAATGAATTTGTGTCTTTACTTAATCGACTAACATGTGAAATCAGTTTATTTTTATTTCTTATATTGAGTTTATGTCGACTACTATTTCTTTTAAACATTTCTAAATTTTTTTGTAATATAATAAATTTTCATAAATGAATGAATGTCCACTCGAGCATATTTGAATTATTAAAAAAAAACTATCATTGCTAACATTCAATTTACATCCAGCAAAACGGGCGCGTAATGGCTAGTTTTATATATGAAATGAAAAAGGTTGTTCTTTGTCCCGCCATGAGTTAAAAACTATCAAACTTATCGGCATGGGACTTTGCCCATTTGAAGCAGAGTCTTTTATAGATGACTTTAGGCTATTTATTTTTGGTTCGCATACAGCCTTCACGACTTTTGTTACTTATTTTTGTGACCCATCACGCTCTGCGAACCGAACAGGTGACCGCTAGACTTTTATAAATGTGAAACGTATCCGTTTTAACATTTGACCTTCAATCACGCACAGATTGCTAAACGAATTGTAAAAAAAAATGTAATAGAAATAGACTATGTCCTGAAACAGGACATAGGATACTTATTTGTTAATGAAACCAAATCGAAAATGAAGTGGTACTAAATTTATGTGTCCATCGCATTAAAATGATCAATTTTAGTATTTTTCAAACATTCCTAGCTCAAAAATATAGTTCTAACACGTTCTTTGATTTCAAAAATCTAAATATATTTTAAAAAAATAATCAATTTCAATTTCAACTACAATACCTTTCAAAAGCGTTTGTTAGATTTCGATCCGCTCTATGGTATTCGATGCAGCATTTTAAGACGAAAAAGATACGATATCTCTCACACACGAGCCATGCAAATTTGACAAAATTTACAGCGATCAACATTCTTTTTAAGAAAAACTGGTTAGATTTTAAAATATATCGGTGTAGTAGTTTAATTTTTTTTATAAAAAACACTTAAAAATATTTTTTTCCCGTGCTATTTCTTGAAAAAAAAAAAATAGTATTCGGTATTGATCGGTAGAGTAGACATTAACATTAAACATTACATTAAAAAAAATTAATTCACCGAACGGAATATGTTCTACGTTTCAGGAAATCTAAATTGTGCGAACCGTTTTCGAATGTCGCAAAATGCTTTTCGATCGGTTAATAGTTATGAGACTTCAATAGTTACGAGAGGTTTATACTCAGTCACACATGCACACGCACGCGCACACACATATAGTCATCATTTGGGAAACAGACAAAAATCATTCCTAGGACGCTAAAACGTCAAGATCTGATGAACACTCGATTATCGAAAATGGGACTTAATATATTAATTTTCGTATTCATTAAATTTTTCAATTTCTATAGCGGGATTTAAAAAAAATATATGTAATTACCGGAAAAATGTTAGTTTGGAAATAAAGAGAAAAAAAACAAAAAAACATTTTACATGATCAAGCAAAATGTGTGGGAAACAACTAATCTAATATATAGCTGTAATTTTTCCACGATTTAAATTGTGTTGGCACGTATGTTTGAATTTCGTATAGCAAAAGCCTTGGAGTAGTTGCTGATTTGACGAAATGACACAAACCTATGTGCGACAATGGACATATTACTTTTTTAATAAACTAATAAAATGTAAAAAAGTTAGATCCCAAACAAAGGAAAGATAACATTCAACATTTGTTTTCGGAGAGGTTTGTTTCCGTTCATAAATTCTCCTTTTTACGATATAAGTTCAATGTGCCCTACTCGAAGCATGTTTCATAAAAACGTACAATGTTCCATCGCTCTATGGATATTATGGTCTGGTAAAGTCGCTATACTTTCACAAATAATAATCTGAATATCTTTTTGTGTATGCATAAATTTAACATTCACGACTTTTTCCCAGGGTATAGGTAGATATCACAGACTCAAACTCGCTGTGGTCTTTACATATCTCTCTTCTTTCACGCACATTCATGAAGCGTTTCTTTATTTGTAACTATTCGGATAGTCGACGTAACCTCTTCTACTGTAATAGAACATTCGTATATGCATACAAAATGGGAATAACTTTGGCTGCTACATGGGGTCATGATTAAAATTCTGTTTTATTGACCGTCAGAAAACTCCATGCGTGCAGAGCGGAATACTTATTACAAAATTACTAGTTTCTGGTCAAATTTATGTTTGAATAGTTCACGGTTACACCGGCATTATAGTTTGCTTATACACACATACTCTTCATTCGTGATGAGTACACAACGAAGAGCATTTCGTTGATCGAATGACATTCGAAAGTCATGTGGGGAGAATCTTAATCTAAAAAATAAAATCATTTAAGAATAAACCGGTTTTTCGATAGCTACACAATGTGTAAATATTAATAAAAGAATAATAAATAAAGTACAAATATATCACTTATGATCTTTCTAACTGGAAAAGTTACTTAACCTAAACAGAATTTTTAAAGTCGGGCTAGTGTAGTACCCGAGATTAGCGCATTTACACGTATAATAAAACTCTTTAGGTTTGTAATGATAATGCACATAATCAAAACTTAACGTATAAAACACTAACGTACAATATACAACGTGCCTAATGAAGTTACTTCCATTGAATACCCTCCAGATGAACCCTCGCTGCTGGCTACAACTTTAAATTGTTTGTTACCAAGACTCGAGGCTCAAGCAAAGTTTCATGACAACGTTATTACTCAACGTTATAGAGTTTTCTGGTGAGCAGAAGTATGTGCCCTCACCATCAGGCGAATTCGTGTAACAGATCATAACATTAATACCGTTGAAAACAACTATTGTGCATGCAAAGTTTCATCTCTGTAAAATATCAGGAACTGGTCCAAAGTTGATTTTCCAGATTTGAATTGAAAAACTTTATGGATATTGTAACTAGTGAGATCGAATAGAAAATTATGAAAAGGCAGTAAATATAAACATCACGTGCGATTTGTTTCGAAGTGAATATGAAAGAATATATTACAAAATAGCAGCCGGGCAACCGAGTTTCTCTAGTCGTCTTTCGAGTCTGTCGTAACAAAATAATAATTTCCTGTAGAAAACGTTGCGTATATTCGTTTTAGACAAAATATATTTTGATCATCCTTATCTACATGTTTTTATCTACGTAGTGCGATCTGTAGTTTATATAATGTAGTGTCATTTGTTGTAGCGAATCAATAACATAGCATTACCTTTTAATGCCGTAAATGGCCAAATAACGCAACATTTAGAATTTCATTTCATCTCGTTTTTCCAGAGAAAACACTTATTTATTACAAATAAATTCGAGAAGCAAAACAGTATTGATGTATGTAGAGGTGTCCACTGGCCGCCATTGGGTTCATAACGAAAGCAATTTCAGTGGAGTCATGAAAAATGTACATTTATGAAAATATATTTTGAAAAAATGGCCTAGGCGAGAAGATTTTAATATATATGTATAAAATATTAGAGGCGGCCGGGTGCGGCGACCCGCCAGCTGGTACATTCGACATTTCGATTTATTAAAATATAGAAATATTTCGTAAAAATCAAATTCAAAATCAGAAGCGGACTTGCACAGAAAAATAATACGCGAGTCGAATGCTGATAGCAATTTATGTGAATTTAAATAACGTAAAGCTTTATTTAACGGCCTGCTACAGGGTCTTTTTTTTCAATTAATATTTATCGTAATATCCATTCCATTCTACTAAAATATTTAAAAAGATATAAATAAATGTACACAAAACATATTACATTTATTGTTTTTTTTTCTTATTATTATTGTAAAAATATATAAATGGTCTTGATATTTTAGCCTCTAGCATATCGTTACGGAATCGCCCTTTCCAGCGATGACGAGCTTTTTTATGAAACGAATAAATGGCGGATCGAACACAGGACCGCGTAGTTTTATGGAGCATTTACCCTGGAGAGCTCCATCCTATTTTTCTTTTATGACCTTTGGTCACAAATATAGCCCCAATATAATAAAATACCTGGGAGTAATCTCTTTACCGTTCGACCGTTTCAACACCATGTACATAAAATGACAGTGTGTTTCGTATTAAATGTCATATGAGATACATACGCCACTAATTATATGTAGAACTATAAAAAGCCGGCCATTTCTGAAATATTATGGCAAGTTTGTATCATCCCACTGCAAAAACATGTCCTCCCACAATCTTTTTATTTCTGATCAAGGATATCTTGGACCTCAATACAAAAGATTAACATCAATGATTTTCAATTAAAAGAACATACGTAAAAATGGGAGTTCTTTAATGTCTCACCCAACCTTCACCTGAGACTTATACGATGTATATGAATATATAAATAATAATTTTAAACAAATAATTATTTAAAAATTACATTTTCATTCAAAAGAAAATTCTTTTGTCTATATAATTTATATAAAATAGTTTCAATGATTCACATTTTCCAGGCGTCACGTGACGGTAATTTTTTTTAGAATAGCTTCAACAGTTTGATTTATGCTGATGAAACCCAGGACATATGTTAGGTTTTTTTAGAAACCTTCCCAGGCATACCTACAACATTTTATAAAAGTTTTACCGTAATCGGATCATTGACTTAGGCACTCATACATGCGTACAAACATTCATTTTTATTTATATAAATAATAATAAGACGATATTCTTTAAAATTGACTTAAGATTATCAGCTATATCCCCTCAGTTTAAATAAAATGTGATCGGGTTTGATCTGTCTGCATATCCCGGAAAAACCTGAGTGTAATGAAATATAATATTTAAGTGTAAAACGTAGGGCAATTTGAAACAAAATCATTTACTTGTTTATTTTTGAGGAAAAGTACCTCACGCTTTTATATATAATTACAAATATGATCTATACTCTCGTGGCTCTTTCGTGGTAGACAGAAAGAAAATGTTGTATAATTATTTTCTGCTTTTTACTGTAGTACCCACTTACCTATACAGGTGTGCATTTTAGTTTTTTTTTTTTGCGAAACGTGTAATGCAACGATTCAGATAGGTCGTTAGCGTGGCTCACAAGCACACAACACACGCACTCGTGCGTCGCGATACTTACACTAACGCACGCTCGCGCGTAGCGAGTACATATGAGTGTGTGTATATTCTGTGCGAGTTCTGTGGGATCTGTAGTCAATATGGGTGTACCACAAAGTTTAGATCTTGTTAAGAATAGACGTGAAATTGTACTCTTTGCTGATGATGCATCCACCAGCTTTTGATTAATTAAATGGTATGGTCTTTGAAACAGTTGGGTCGTTTAGTTTTAATAATCTTCTTCATGAAAGAGAAACAAACCTTGTAAAATTTTTCTTATATAACGCTAAATTAATCGATTCAAAAATAATAGTGAAAATCGAGGTACTGAACATTGTGGACATTCTTGTTGTTTTGTGAATATTATTGGTTTTACTTCATATGCTAAGTTACGCTGGATTCTCATATTACGTGATTAGCGACAAAGGCTTACTTCTGTAGCATGAAACAAAAAGAATTCGACGACTTATTGATAAAATCACCAAGAGAGCAATTTATTTCAATTTCTTTCAGTGGTGTAATGACATACTAAACTTTATTATGGGGCCATTCAGCTAACATTAAAACAATTTTCGTGATGCAGAAGCGGGCTATTATAAAAGTTAGTATATGTCAAGAAATATATAAAATCGTTCCAAAAAATAAGTGTATTCCTAACATAAACACTACATACAAGAAAGACCTTACTGCTCATAAAACCCACCTCAAACAGTTAAAAAATTATTCAAGTTGAAATTCAAGACCTGAAAATTAAATTTTTCCATTTTATGAATGTAAATGTTTTGTTAAACGCAAGTTATATGACAAGAGTTATTATACCTTGTTTGAATATCTTAATGAATAAAACCCATGGGGTAGAATTGCTCGGCTGTTAGGTAGTTTCATGTTATTTCTAAATTTTCTACTAATTTTATTCATCATTAATACAACATTTAGAAATACTATAAAGGGCAAGAATCTCAACCCTTGAGTTTCGTATCCATTTTTCTTGATACGTTGATCTCAATAAACAAAAATTTTAACAAAAAAAACCGACTTCAAAACAAAATCTATACCAAAACAAATTAATATGCACTAAAAAAGGAAAAAATAATTTCGTATTCTTCTACAACTTAATAATCAAATTACTTTTTCTACTCATCAATATCTGTGTTTACCACGCAAGAAAATAGGTAGGCACTTACCCACTTCAAATTTAACTCAATACGTACATATGAATAACAAAGAATGATCAAAATATTTTTTAAAGTTCTCCTTAGCAAAATTAAATGAAAAATATTAGACTACTTAAAAGTTAATCAAATTATTACGATAATGTAATGTAGGTACAATTATTGTCATTTTTGGAGTTAACGACCTTATGGTAGGTGACTGGATAGCCTATGCTATCCGGATATTTGAGCCGAATACTCAGCCGAATGTTTTATAGAAAATATTCGGATCACTATTGTTCATTTGCTCCAAAGAATTAAAGAGGTCCGTTACTTTGTCATGGATCCCATAATCGTAACCTGACCAAACTCTCATCAAAGTACCCATGACGCACATCCTTTCAAATAAAAAAAGAATCATCGAAATCGGTTAGCCTGATATTGAGTTATTTGTCCATTTGTCGCACACATACTTAATGTAAATTCATGATTTATACGATTTTTTCATGAATACCATTGTCAAAACTGAACCAAATTAAAATGAGACCACACGGGAAGCACCAACTTTCAAACAAAAAAGAAGTCAAAAGTTCTGAGGTAACAAACATAAAAAATACAGTCGAATGAGAACCTCCTCCTTTTTAATTTTTGAAGTCGGTTAAAAGAAATTAATTAATTACGTTTATCAAATATAATTCCATAACCTACTAAACAAGGATATTTTTGATTTAATTAATTTGATTTGAAGGCAATTCCAATAAACTCAAACCTAACTAGGATATATTGTTCCGTTATAGTGTTCTAATTCTAAACTCTCAGCTTCATCAGGCCTTGAAAACCAATCATGCCTAAAGTACATGTCAGGCAATTACGGCAAGCCCAAATTATGACCAGAATACTCTGTTCCGTTTGGAACTCTAGTGCTAACCTTCCGGCTCTTCGTCTCTATCGAAAATCCTTGAAAGTCAAACACGGCTGAAGTGCATTTAAAGGCAATTCTAACAAGCCCAGATATAGCTACAATATGTTATTGTGTCATGAAATTCAAGTGTCAACCTTTCGACTCCACCATCAGGGCATTAAAGCCATAAATAATCATATTGCTTCTCAAGACAATTCCGATAAGCCTAAACATGGTTAAGTAGTTCTGTTTTTGAGTTCTAGCGTCTATTTCCCAGCTCCATTATCAGACCCTGAAAATCTGTTGCAAGAAAGTATATCTCACGTCAATTCGAACATATTTAGGATAAGTTATTCCATTATGGAGCGCTTGTGTCTACCTACCGATTCCATCATCAGAATAATCCAATTGTACTGTTCTGTTCTATTGTCATCAGAATTAATCATAATTGCCAACTTTTATGATGATTCAACGATTAGAAGCGTGTGAAATGTAGTCTCTAATATTCCAATACATAGTTAAATACAAGTCTAGCTAATACAAGCATATAAAAAATAATCGATAAGTATTGTTCGCTGCTGAGACTTTGCTTATACATAAATTAAATAAAATGAACAGGAATAACCAAAAGTAAATTCCACACACTCCCTAAAGTTCAACGCTAATAAGAATTTATTATTAAATGCAAACGAACCAAAATAACTTTTGCAATCTAACAAAAATTACTTTGCCAAACATCCAAAGTTGATGTCAATTTTGAAATTGTAGGATACCTCGATCTATTTAGTAGATAAAATTAATGCTGACCTCTTGTTATCTATGCTGTTTTTTCTTGACTGTACACGAAGTTTAAACCTTTTAATAAATTTAAATTAGTTATACTCGACCACGATAATTTAAATTTATCCTAGAGCAACATTTAGAATATTTCATGTCCTCATAATTAGCTTTTTTTATGCTTTACCCACGAGAGTAATACGTGGCGTTGCAAGCGTGCTACTTTATTATAAAAAGTAAGAAAAAAAGATAAAATGGAGACAAGAATTTATGTTACGTTCACACGGATGGTCGTCGCACGAAACTAGAAAATGAAAAATAATTGATATACCGTGCATTTTTGTGAAAATTTGGCTGGTTTTCAAATGGACTCTTAATAAATAAATGGAGTAGTTTTTGTAATGTTGTTTATGGTAATCCTATTATTTATACTATTATGAACAAGTTAGTGATCTAAGGTTCGAAGGGTGTATTAAAGTTTGTTATCATATTTTTATAACAATTTAACTATTTGAATAGAGAATAGCGTCATTAATTAAACATGACATTATGCTGTTAGGACAGTCGGTGGCTTTGTGCCAATTAACATAAAGAAAATACTTACAAATAATAAATTTATAAATTAAAATCATTGAGCCCGATCCTTGCGAACCAATAAATTTTAATTAAAAATTAGGCACAAAAAATCCCTACTTAAAAAAAATCGTTTTCTTTTTCATAGTTATCAAATTATTTTGTTTGCTTTTTTCAACTAAAATTATTTTCGTCGTGTTAGAATTCTACCTGATTTCAAAAGCAATCATTAATTCACACCGAAACAAATAACTTAAAAATATACAGATCCTTGTCAGCACACACGCAATCTCATTATAAAAATGAGGATAGAACACGTAAATTTTTGTGACACCAGGAGCTCACATTCGTTACTAAGTAACAGTCTTGTTAATCGAGAGAGCTATATACTTTGTAGCAGTGCCTGGTGAGTTAAGTATTCGTTTAAAATATACTACAGTCATCAAAACTAACTGAAAGCATAGAAACCGTACATTAATTCAGAATGCGGCGCATAACTTTTACAAATATAATTATCAAATGGTTTAAATGGTTGCAATACAACAGTGATGTGTTTATTTTTAACGATTTTAATTTGTTTAATTTTTTAAGGTTCCTGAAGATGCAGTAATAAATAATAGGCAAAGAAAATGAAGGAAGTTAAACAAGGGTAAAATATAGACCACCTTAAAACTTACCCCTGTTTCTGTTAATTTTTAACAGTTAACAAATAGATATGAGAAAGTCATATCTAAATTTGGAGATGAAAGAGTGAATGAAAATATTGATTTTTTCTCCTATTGTGTGAATAGCTTAACTTGTGTGTGACGAACACTATATTTGACCACAGAAGCAGACACTCATATATTTGGTGGAGAGGAGAAGACAAAATCATGATAGACTTTATAATTGTGGATGATGGGCTGAGAAGCAAAATTGTGGTTACGAGAATGTACCGTGACGTCAACGGTGGCACAGACCACTTCTTAGTCATGTATAGAATTTAAGTATTACGTCAATATTGGCGATACAATGCAAAAATGGTTCACTATGGAGCTAGAACAAATAAAAGTTGGTAAGCTTCAGAATCAAGATGTAATAGATGAATATGGAGAACGCATAAAAGATAGTTTAGGTAAAACCAAACAGTATGCATGTCTAGGACTTAACGAATTACGCAAGGTAACGAAATCTTTATTAGTAGAGGAAGCAAAAAGGTAAATGCAATAAATAAGAAAACAAATGATAGTAATAAAAATAATGAGTAGTGCAAATTCGAAAAAAGGAAAATAGGTAGTAAAAAGAAGAAAACATGGCTGGATTTCCTGCTTCCAAAAGCCACCAATAGAGTGGAAAGAAAGGACAGCTCAAAGGCTAAGGTAAAAGATGCTGAAAGTGAAAACAAAAAATAAAGGTGAAATAATAATGGTGCAAAAACGAGGGCTAAAGAATGTGTGAAAAGAAGAAAGAATGAAATAAAACAACGGTATGACAGGAGATTCTCGAATAATTTCCGGGCAAACCAAAAACCTAGTTATAATATGGTGAAAAGGGTCCGTAATAATTTTTAAACATCGCGTATAAATGTGATTAGAGGCCATAATGGGTGTTTACTGTATGATAAAAATCATGCAGATGCCAATATCACTACAACTGAATATATGACTGATGATGAAAATGAAAATTATGAAATCACTAAAACATATGAAAGTTGGAAAAGCTGCCAGATATGATTTTTTCAGAAACGCTGAGGGGTAGGGCTATAGTGATAAGCCCACTGTACCAGCTCTTGGATAATGGTGAAAGAGCCGAACGGACTGATACAAGGATTGTACAAAGGAAAAGGGTCACGGCTGGTTTGTACAAATTATAGTTCTACGAGTCTCTTCAGCGTCGTTAGCAAACTGTATGCGAAAATCATTATTAAAAGGGTTGTGATGAAACTAAAAAAAATCTAGGATCTATAAGTGGGAATTCAAACATAGATGACGTGTACGGATGTAATTTTTTTCTGCAAAACATTACGAAAATGTTTTTGGCATAGGTTAAAATGATTCTCTGTATTTTTAAAGATTTGGAATAATATTGTTATAGAATGAACAGAAATGATCTATAGAGAACACTATCCATGCATGGTGTGAGTAACGGATTGATGCAGGCACTGCAATCCCTATACGGAGATTCTATTGCTTGTGTCAGAATAAACGGAGCATACACTGACTGATTTGACATTTGCAGGGGTGTCAGACGGGTATGTGTAGCTCAACCGTGGCTATTTAATCAATTCATGGATGCTGTCTACATAACCTGAAAGAGTATGAGTGTGAACTAAAAATGGATGAGCTATCTGTCAAATGCCTCCTATACGCCAATGACCAAGTAATCCATGCGCCATCGGTGTGCGAGCTGCAGGATATGATAACTGATAACTATTAAGAAAAGATGTATTAAATTAAATGTCAGCAAGACTAAGGTGATGATGTTTAAAAAAGGCGAAAGCACGACTAAAAGCGATATGGGAATATATACATATATGCTTGTATATGTGGTGAGAGTTTCGAACAAGTCAAAGAGTTTGTATACTTGGATAGTCTGTTTATAAATGACGGTAGAAATGTGATTTCCGCGTAATGTATGCAGAGTGTTTCTAAAATATAGATGCAGGAACAGTGATGTCAGAGTTGTGTGTGGTTCGAAGGAAGATGTAGTGACTAGAGTAGAAAAAGGTATGTAGCGGTGGTTTGGCGATCGGGAAAGGATGAATGAAGCTGACAAACTAATCTATAGAGCGAACGTGTGTAATGGAAAAGGAGGTAAGGGTCTCTCTAGAAAATCCTATGTAGACCATTTTGGTGACATATTAAAAAAGGGCCAAATTTTAAGCACCCGACACCGAAGAGATTGTATGAAAAGATTGATGGTTGTCAATGAAGTAAAAGAGATATGCAAATATCTTACAATGTGGAAATCTGTAGTCTTTTCCTGTCTTTTTGGGATATAGTCGTGAGATTGTAGTAATAATCGTACTTTAATATGAAGGAAATTAAATCTGCGTAAAGTTTCAAATTGATAATTTATTCTAACAAAAAAATGACTAACCTATTTGGATATTTGGAATATATTTACTAACACAGCTATATAACATCAGACATGCACGTTATTCTATTTATAAAACGAAGTTTTTATGGGATTATTAGCTTTTTAAATAGGCAATATATGTATGAAAACGAAAATAAAAATATAGTACGATTATATAAAAAAAAATTATTTGAACGGAATTTTGAATAAATTTATTTAAACTTATGAATCAGTAATAGCGTAGTTACCACAGAATTCTAATACATATTTCGAAAGACAAGTAAACTTTACTGTAATTTGTTACAGAACAATCCTATATTTATTCTCGCTTTTCTTTCTGTTCATTTGTCAATATTTGTGTTATTCACCCTAATACATATTTTCCTACCATTATCAATTATGGTAAGATATAATATTAGAATATGTATATACATATATGTACCGTATGGAATTGATTATGCATCTTTCCGTAAATATTCATAATCTTCTTCTTTTTTAGAACAACTTTGGCATATAAGAAATACGTTACTATTTTATCGCTCTCTCTATGCTATCTTTTCTTTAAGGTAATGACAGTGGTTGTAGTTACAAAGCGAACTGATGCGGCTACCATTTTGAAAAAATATTAGTTGAAATCTGAACTACGACCGAAATCATAATATTGAATACAAGAATTGTGATTTAAAATTAAAGCAAAATCTTTGTAACATTTCTAAACACGAATGTAAATGGGTAAAATTAAAATACAATTGCGATAACCTTTCAATATACCTAATGCGCTTTCGATTAAAGACGACATTACTAAACTCATATTGATCATATTAGTTTTGTTATTTCATCATGCAATGATTTATTTGTATAAGAGTGCCCATCAAATAACCATCATGAAAATCAGCACAGATACTTGCCAGTTCTGATTTGTGATAAAACACCTTTTTCCATAACCACAACTTGTTTATTTTCCTCCAAATTGGTGGTCGCCTGACAGGAGATTCCAGTCGCGAATTCTAGAAAATCTCCAGAATCATCAAAACATCGCATCGAACTCGATCTAGATGAAAAATGAGTCGTCAAAGTGATGTGCCTACAGAAGATCGGGAGATTTCGGCACAAAAAGTTCTTCCGCAAAGTTAGGAGGGCGCGCCACAATCATCGCGCAAACTCGGGACAAAGGCACAAAGAGCCGAAGCCCTTTAGGTGGATTACACGTTTTTGCTCGTGAAAACTTTCGTCCTCCGAGTTTACGTAATTGCATAATTATACGGATGATGATGCGCGAGAAAATGAAATTCGACATTAAAAAATGAATAGGCTCTGAAAACGAGAGCATCTTTTGAGTCGCTCTAGTTACGGAGGAAATTCAACTTTTAATTGATGCAATTCACTTTATTACCTTACTTGTTGAATTCCATAAATGTTCATTTGTTAATAAACAAATAAAATCAATGGCGTATACGTCTCAAGTGCAGCAATTTGTTATTTATGTTAGCTGTTGACGCTAACGGTGTTAGTGCGAGCTGACCTCAGTCAAGTTTCTAACGTAATTGAAATTTCACAAGGACAACTTCGTAAGTTACTTAACGATAAATGCATTATTCACGTTAGTAGCTGCTAACGGATTTTGACTAGATTATTATAACACTACCACCATAAATGTTATCGTTGGCCTTTGTCCTTTGGCCTTTCAGCCAGTAATTCGCACAATAACACTGAAGTGTTAATTCGTCCACCATGTAGCCTTCACTTCACACTTTCACCTATTTGGGTTTCTTCAGAATTCTTTAGGCAGTGTTAGGTTAACATCAAGAAAGGACTGTCATAACTACTTGTCGTAGTTCATTCATCAGAAGTCCCAAAATTTCAACAACAATAAGATTATGTCACTACCAACAAAATTGCATAATACATATTATAATGAAATGTAAATAAAATATGGTGAAAAATTATGTCGTATTTGTATATGAAGTACGAAAAACCTTCTTCCCCGACCCTATAGGTTTTTTAGCCTTCTTTTAAGAAAATTGAAAAAAAAAAATCTATTAATGCCTATAAACCGTTTCTGAAAAATCGAGATTGCATCGAATTTCGTTTTGTGCTCCTAAAAAATTATTCCGATAGAAATTTTGGGACTTCTGATCAAAAAACTGTGACAAGTATTTTTGACAGTCCTCCCTTGATGTTAATTTAACACTACTCAAAGAATTCTGAAGACACCAAAACAGGCGAAAGTCTAAAGATGCGAGGGCTATATGAATGCATTAAAACTTTCTGAGTGGTCAAAGATGTATGTGGTCTGGCGCTATTATGATAAAAACCACACCCTTTCTGTTGATCAACAGACCATTTTTCTTTGCTTCTAGCTTGACTCTCGTCAGATGTTGGCAACAGAGATCCGAAATGATGGTTTGCACGGCGGTAGAAGCTCATAATGAACAGTGCACATCCAATGCCATCATACACATAGCATCAACTTATTGCGGGTTAATCTGGGTTGTACTATAATCTGTGAAGCTTGCTTGCCTTTTGACCATGATCTGTTTTGCACATGCTTGCCCTAGTAATTCATTTTTCATCACCAGTGTTTAGTCTTTTCAAAAACGGTTCTGTTTAATTACGTTTCAGTAGAGAATCGCAAATGAGTATACGAATCATTAGCTTTCTTTTAGTGAGGTCGTATGGGACCCAATTATCGAGCTTATTTATACATCCAGCCTTTTTAAAATGGGTCAAAACTGTTTTGTAGTCAACCTCAGCTCTTCAGCTATGTCCTAAGAACTAACAGCCGATTTTGCTCTACCTTTTCCGTAATTTGTAACAGGTCGAGGTTCATCTTTGATATCGAAATTACCGGACTGAAAACACTTGAACCGGTTTTGTTCTACTCTTACCGACACTGTATTAGATCCATAAACCTCAAAATTTTTATTCTTGGCTTATGTCGCATTCTCCTTTTTTTTTTTGTAATAAAACTTCAAAACGTATGGAATGTCCGACGTTAGATTTTCTCAACCAAAGACATTTTACTGTAACTTTTTAATTATAAAATATGAAAAACTTTTCCCCCAATCTAATAAGACTTTAAAACGAAAAATTATTAACATGAAGAAAAAAAATGTCCTAAGAATATAAAATTAATAGCTAGCGACTAATTTCTAAAGTTTAAGTTCTGTCACGTGGCATTTCTTTTCAAGCATTTGGATCTTCCAGAAGGTACACTAAGAATGATAATTTTTAAATAAATTTATATTACAAAGGTGCCACTTTAGGAATGAAGTAAGCACTGGCGTGTTTGAGGATATAATTATTTTGTCAGACTACGTCACCGATTTAACTGTTTAAGAGAATACTGAAAATTGTAATGGATAAAATTTTTAGCGTGAGTCTCATAAGTGTAATAATATTTACTTTTGCAAACCATGTTAGTGAAACTAGCTTACACTCTACCCCAGTGGAATTGTTTTCGTTCAACGCCAAAGTTGCTAAGAAGGTTTAGTTCAACAATTTGGTAGAGAGGATAGTTGGTTATTTATAGTTAGATGCTTATAAAGTGAGATCGAGAGTAGAAACCTTAGCCAAAGAAACAGGAACGGAATCAAAAGCGGGATCGGGAATGGAGCCAAAAGCTTCATTCCCGGTCCCGCAAGATAAGACCGCGAGCAATAGTGATACTCACAAGAGCAATATAACAACTATTTGTACCTACGTGAACGAACAATGCAATCACGAACATAACATGGAATAAAATTGGTATTGGAAAGAGAGAACTAGACCAGAATAGAGGCAGGCAAGTGTATTGGGATTTAAATTTAGAAAAATATTGAGATCAGATTTACAAATGAGACATTCGGTATAGAATATATTGAAATTTATTTTATTTTATACATGTGCCGAGAGCAAAAGCTAGCATCCAATTCGTTTAAGCATTATGTCAGTACATTTCTTTATAATGTCTTAGTGCATTTTGTTTAAATATCAAAGTTGATGTAATGAATTTAGTTTCTATAATGATAAAAAATGTTTTAGGTTAGAAACTGTCTTTATAACAAAATGAAATGACTGGAAATTGATAAAAGTCATGAGAAATACATCCAAGGTTTATTGAAATCACCAAATATTGACATTTGGTCACAAGGTGGATCTATTATTTATCTACATGATAATTGGAGCAATCTCTCTTTTATTTATTCATAAAAAAGCTTGGTATTCGGACTACGCTGTTCGATACAATTATTTTAATGGAAAGGAACAAAAATAACGAATTGTCCTTGATACGCTCAATACCACGAAAAATACTTTCATGTGTACAAGTGACGAGCACGCGCTGTCTATGGACATGTTGAATTTGAAATAAATTTCCTTGATAGATGGTCAGGTGATTCTTATTAACCATGTTCAGTTATATTTCAAAGTCCAAGCCTTACTTTATAAAAATCCTCAAGACCGACATTGATGTAATCTTCAAATGATGTTATACAATCAGATTTTCATCATACTACCTCCTAGTCCTGCGCCCCCGCCATCTTTTCATTGCCGGTCGAGAGATTCCCGCCTTGGCTATCCGCGCTGCCCCAACACAGGCCGGGGGCAGCTAACCGTCATCGTCAATGCGATGATAACGTCCGTGACTGACGGCTTAGCGATGTCTCAGAATTAAGGGGCGAATGATATAATACGACTGAAGTTAATATCGCATGTATTTGTCAAAATCTGAATCCGATACCTTCGCACTGAGAAAAGAAGATGTGTATAGACCTTAAACTTTTTTAATATTACTACAATCTAGATTGTATATAGAGAGCCGACCCTCTAGAATAAAGACACCACAATGAACGGTTTGTAATGTGACAAATTGTACTAACAACTATCGACTTGTCTATTGGTAGGATATTACTCGTATTACTTCTTAGATTGTAGAATCAGATAGCAATTGTAGCAGTATATATCGCTACGAAATATGTCTCAGTATATCCAAGAAATTTTTATACTGCAACGTACTTAATGACTCCTCTGGGGTTGCAAATGTCCATGGGCGGCGATGACTATCTAGTCTCTGGTGGCTCGCAAGCTCGTTTGCCCCTCGAAAATTCGATTACAACAGAAAAACAAAGACCCAGTCCGGAGGTCATGACCCCCCTGGATACGCCTCTGTTTGTAATACAATGGAATTACAGTTTTGAGAATATGATGCTTATCTTAGCGCATTTGAATTAGCAAATAAATTTCACGGGAAACGATATTACGATGCGATTATGAAACCGATATGAATTTTTCATAATGTTACCTATAATCGTAATAAACTGATGGCCCTTGGATTGTAATAACCTCAATATGATTTTGTCTGTAATGTCGAACAAACGATTACAATGCAAGATTGTATTTGTCACTGGCATGTTTGTCTCTCTTATTTTCAAAATATTTGTAAGTATATTATATTGTAAATCTCAAAACAATCACTCGAAGATAATCATTAGAATTTTATAGTACACATTGTTATATGGAAGTAATAAATACAGAATTTTGTTTATACAATCCTACATTGTAACAAGGAAAATGATTATTTTCTCCGTGCGGTACTTTCATAGGCAAACGCCCCTAACCACTAAGGCGCCACTGCATAAAACGTATTCAGTAACAGATTACTTAATACATTATATTATCTCCTTCAATTCCATCTGTTTATTTTCCATTTGCCTCCAAACCCGGCGAAAATTTTCGTACGTCGGATAACATTGATGAATTGAAATGAATATAGAGGAAAAACACTCGCCGCGCCGCCCGCGCCGGCCAGGAATGTTATTTTTGATTTACAAGTAAAGTTTCGTACCGTTTGAGATACAATCACACAATTCAACAGATGAACTTCTTATCGGTCTATTTACAAGGCGATAGGATCCACATAAAATATAATCTTATATACATACATAAGATAGGTTTCTCAAAAACGGCTATCACCAACTCAAAGTTTTTTTTTAGTGTGAATAGAATTTTTAGTAGATCCTCATGGTTACTAAAAATTGTTTTAACTGGGTGGCGTTTCTGCGAAAATTTCCTTTAGTCGTGATAATGAATAGGAATTTTTAATTAGGTTTTATTGTACTGGATGCTATTTCGCGGAAATCCATTATTAGACACTTGACTGCGAAATGCAATAACATGCAACATGCAACCCACGGCCGACTCTGAATAGTGTATTGCCTTGTTGGTATGGAAAGTAAGAAAAAATAGCAATATAACTATTTAGCGGATTACGAAAAATAAAATATTAACACGTTCTTAAGTATTCAATATCCGTCAATCCTCTCGATATTCAATTTGTTGCATGAGGATTTGTAGTGGAAGTATGCTGCATGTCAATGCATATAATAGTATCTACTACTGCTTTTTGATTCTTAAACGAAATTTCAATATAGTGTAATTGGACGGAAATAATTAGACGAATAAAGAAACTCATATTTATACAAGTTTCTATTCTTCGCTTTCGCTTGCCGAATTATCAAAAAAAAATCTGTTCTGCTTTCTTTAATATTAAAACAATTCAACTTTTATCGTCTATTAATGACATGTATACAAACCTAACAATCACCGGCCATAATTTTAGTAACATTTCTCACTCCATTTAATATTTCAATGTAAAACTATCAAAATTATCATTTTAATCAGCAAAGGTTAAAAATATATATAAATAAAATATTAAAGTGTCTCATTTTCTTAATCTATAAACTTTAACCATTACATAGGAATTAATCTATGCCGATATCAAAGGACACAGAGACGGCACGCGCCTTGAAGTACTTTATCGTTAATACGAAATCTATTAGGGCTAGAATTTAGAAATTGATTGCTCAAAGACGCTTTTGCTTAGAATTGGATTTATTTTCCTGAAAGAAGTAAGTAGCCTTGATTTAGAAAAAAAAAAATATAGTCTGTGCAAGATCTGGGGAACAGTTTAAGATTTAGTTCTTGATCTTTCCAAATTTTTCGTATTTCGGTTTGTTAACATCTAGCATAGTGCGGTGTCTGTAGCGAAAATGGATTGGTCAATTTCTACAGTTCCAATTACAATTTTTTATCGTCAGACAGAAGTGCTTTACAGAAGTGCTTCCATAGGGAAGCACTTCTGTCGACTGAAAAAATCCAATACGTCATTAGCGGTCGATACTAATAGTAGTATCGACCGTTAATGACGTATTGGGTATTAAAAAAATAGTATAGCGAATTGCACCAATAGGGGACTACTAAGTCAATATCAATACATTAACGTAGGTAAATTTTATTTTAACGCATCGTGCCGCTGACCTCAGCAAATCAATTCGAAACTGGGTGTATTTAATTTAAACTGAAATTTAATGATTAAAACACCATGAGGTTTTGAAATCACGCTAACGTTCAATGTTGCCACATCTACGTAATTCAACGGTGATTGTAAAAACAATTGAAAGGTAAACGATACTGCTTTAGTCAGTGAACAAATAATTGGAAACATAAATTTATTATTATACATTATGTAGATTTTGTATTTGCATCTCCATTTACCTGATCTTAGGTTCAGGGTACTTTACTGATACGAATATTTTTGAATCGGAGTAGAAATATAGAATAATATGGCCATCATGAAAACTTATTTCTACTAGAATAAATAAAAATAAGAAGAATATTATCATAATGTGAAATTATATTATTTTCTATGAGTAAAATGGAAAGAAGCGCAAAGGAAATCATATTCTACCTATACTTATTTGTTTCCTGTACCACATTTTTTTTCTTCTCTTTAAAGGAAAGCCATGCTCTAACAATGCACGTAAAATATAGTTTAAAAAGTGGAGCGCGTGTGGAGTGAATAAATAACAGGACGACTTTACAATTCGTGATTGCAATCACTGTTTCCAATCCCGCGGGATTTATACTGAAGTAACTTTAATCCCGCACAAGCCTCAAATATTGCAATTTTTATGAAATTTAAAAAATTATTGTTTGTTATGATAATAATCATGTACACATTAGAAATTATATTAATCTAATTGAGTAATTATTTTCCAGTTGGACTACTTACTCATTAATAAAAAAAATCCCAAAAAGTAATAAATATCAAATTTGGTAGTATTTTACACTTCAGTTAACCAATTAATATTATTTCTACTTTTTTAACTACTTATGTATCAATTTAAAAAATAATTCTATTATCGTAGCTTACAATTTCTTCAGTCAAGGTCCAATTTTTGTGATTTCCTATCTTAAATGTACTCTTCCTTTATATTAAACAATACGTAATGACGCCTTTCTGTCTTGATTTAATAGAATTTGTAAGAGATTGAGTGGAATTTCTTTTGATCCAAAGACTCGACCTCTGCTGCCCTAAAATACCTTTCTTCTTTTGTCCTCAAAGACCATGCTGGTGCCTTCAAAGAGATATAGGATAATCCTAGTTTAACGTTATTTACGCTACGCAAATGGAACCTTTTCAAATGCTGATCTTCGTGGTTACTGAATGTTAACCGATAAAAAGAATATTTCCTTTTCGCTTTAACCACTAACGAGTGTAACAGAATTTTATACTTTCTACTAGTCTAAGATCGAATTCTAGAATCTAAGCTACCCTTAATGATTATACCATGAAGAATTGAACCCGAACTACGCCAGTTGCATATAACAGGCGACGCCACTAGGCAAATGCCACTTTGGCCAACTGGCCTGAAACAAGCATGGGGGAATATAATAAGCACTGATTCCGGACTCACAATCGATGACGACTACCGAGAAAAATAAAACAGGTATGTTTGTGTGCGAATGAAACTTATAATGTAGATAGCAAAAAGAAAGCTACATCTACATGCGACCCGACAAAAACATTTAATGTAAAATTGTTTGTTGAAACTCACAAGCTCCGACCGCTTTCACTGCTAGACGCTCGCCTGCAACATGCATTAACATGCAGCATGCAACCCACCGCTGACCCTTGACTATTACTATTATTATTATTAACGGACTAAGATGATTATAAAAAATAAAATTAGCACTTGCTTAGGTGTTCGATATCTGTCAATCCTCTCGAATCAATATTCAATTCATCGGATAGAGATTCGTAGTGGAGAGGCAGATTCGAGTGTCAGCAGTGTTATATTAATGCATGTTGCAGGCAAGCGTCTACTATGGATTTCCGCGAATCAACACCTCACACAATCCATTACAAGCTTTCACTGTTGTCATTCTTATGAACCATGAAGTTCTTAACTCCACAAGGCCTAAAACTCTACAAAACCTAACTCTATTGACCAACATTTTGGTCAAACATTATGGTTTGCTCGTTTCATAAAAATATTAAATGATACAACATTGAAAAGTAAAAACTTCATTTCGTATTATAAGTCTATGTTGAATCCCATGAACTTATAGTATGTAGTTTATGAGCCAAACAATATTTTTTGACCAAGACGTAGTGTTTGTAGAATTAGAGCTTATAAATTGAGGCCTTGTAGAGTTAGAAGTTTGGCTATTCATAATGTCTGTAACGAGAACTTTTTAACAATGAAAGCGTTATAAATTTGTTAGTCCTGTGAGTTGGACAAAACCGATGTGGTTTCTATAGGATCCGATCATTACGGCGGTTGAAAATCCTGTGCCGGTATAATGCGACGCCGGATGCGCAACATTTTTATTTTGTCTAGTTTTGTCGAAATTTGTGTTCTCTACTTAGGCCCTGTCGAAAAGATGACTTCAACTGTTTGATTTATTTCCTCAGAATGTTTCCCGTCGTTCGCCTTGGAGCTCCTTATTGGTCGGAGCGTTACGTGGGGCGCACTATAATTTTCTGAAACTGATCACTTACATAAACTATACTTAAAAAGTAGTTATTACATTTGAAATTGAACTTTTTGGCTTTCAGTTAGTTTTGTCTAACTGTCATTTTTTTTCACATTATGGAGTCAATTTAAAATTTTTTTGTCTTCATTACTATGGATTTAATTCGTAAATATTTCCGTAGTATGATTTTCTACAATTCTATGAGCATTCAAAATGTAATTTGACTGCTCATCAGAGCCTCGCTTGTCTTCTAACTGCTTTTTGCGATGAAGCACCATGCAAGACTACTATTTATAGCTAGATTGCAGAGTGTTATTGTGTATAATTCAGGCGCGGTCGTGTCAATCTCTGTGACGAATTTCGTGATGGTCTCCCGTCCACCGTCGTGAACGACAGAAATATCAATGCTGTGCGCCTTATGGTCAAAATAGACAGGTATGTAACCTACCATGAGATTTGGCCATCCTCAGACATGAGTTTAATACAATCAATTCTATACAAACATTTGGGTATGAAAAAATTGTACTCGCGGTGGTTTCCACACAATTTGACTGAAGCTCAAAAAACGTACCGCATCACTTGGGCAATGTCATGCTTACCAAATGCAAGAAAGAGGCGTCAAATTTGGTGTGGAACACAGCAATAGATGACAAAACATGGATTTATTGATACGACCCCAAAATAATGCAGTTGTCGAGCATATGGGTTTATCTAAATGAGCTGAAACCAACCAAAATCCCGTGCGGGTGAAGTGCCTTTAAGGCTTGCTTCTTTTGTAATAAAACTGGATACGTGGCTATAGTTTCTTTTCAATCCTCACAGAGGCCAAACAGACGAAAAAGTTTTTGAAGGAGAAAAACGTAGAACTTATGAGCAATCCTGCGTGCAGTCTAGACCTGGCTCCTTGTGACTTGTTTCTATTCGTCAAAATTAAGAACCAATTGCGCGCACATCGATTTTCATGACCAGAAGAGACTGTCGAAGAGTATGAAAAACATGTTTCTTAGGTCACCAGGGAAGATTGGCATAAATGTTTTCAAAATTGATTTATTCGTATGAAAAAGTGCGTTTATGCTAACGGAGAATATTTTAAAAACAATAATTTCATTTTCGATCATTCATAATAATTTTTTCTCATTCATTCCAGACATTTTCGTCCAGAAAATTTCAAAAATGTGCGCCCTACGTATTACACGATTAAGCGTTGAGCCGACGCGGGTGCGAAATGTAACGCATTACGACTTAGCGAGTCAAACGATATTACTACTTGGGATTAGAATTAAAAATATGTTGGATGTTTATGAGTGGAAAGTTGAAACTAGAATAAATGAACTAGTCCTTTAGTTATACACAGAGTACTGGGTTAAAAAATATGGCTCTAAAATTATTATAAAAAAACATAACATACATATTGTTAGTAGCGATTGAAATATAGCAAAGATAGAATTTACAATCCACGAGGATCAATGATAATTTTAGGTCGTGCGGGACCCTTCGACAGCTTACGAATCCGCATATGGACCATATTACGTATACGGCTACATCTGTAGTTGGTTAAAAAGTAGATTGGAAGATAACACAATAATTGATACTACTCGTTTTTCAAAATCATATTTCCACAAAGACAAATAACTTGTTACTTAATATTTTCTAATTTGTTACGTTACATAATCGATTCGTTAGTAAAAAATAAATAAAGTATTATTAGAAAACTTAAATCAGTTTTATACGACACTCTTTGTGAATAAAAAAGATTGATTATAATCATCATTCATATTTAGTACTTGCTATCTACCGCGCTCACTTTGGTCCACCCCCCCTCGATCAGCCCACTCGTCCCCTCCACTCGCCCCCCCATTAAATATCTCATTCTTACTCAAGAGGACAGCAGCGCACTAGCGCAGCAGCGGGACTTCTCTGGAGTTGCGAAAGCCTAGTGGCGGCGGTGATCACCTACTTTTGGCGGTGCAAGTGCTCGTTTATCTTTCAAAAATGCCACAAAAGTCAGTAGTTTGACGTCATTGTATTAAACGCAGCATTACTTGGTAAGAAACTGTATTTTGAAATATTATCGTTACGAAATTTGTTAGCCCTAGCAATGTTTCGAGTTTACTCGTCCGTCGCAAAAACAAATCCCAAAAGGAATATTTTTCATTGTTCCCGTCGTATCATGGATGACGGTCGTCAAGACCGTCTGTATTCTGACGACTTCTTCTGTAAATTGAACAGTTCTTTTGTATATGAATAGTTGTCTAAATACAATAATACAGGATAATTTATCGACACCTGAATTTATACAAAACCAATTTAACCCAACTTTGTATCGATGGAAGAAAACCAATCAAATGCGACGACGACGACCGGGGCAACATGTTAGCGTGCTTTCAGAGGCACGAAGTGAGGATTTGAAAAATCAAATTAAGTCAAAACTTAAGTTAAATATGCGCTGTTCGCAAGAGCGAAAACCTCGGATATAAAAAAAGATTGTGAAAGGATATGCCTCCGTAACGGGGTAGATAAAATTTAATACAACAATAAGAAGAGATCATTGTTTAAACGAAACGTAACTTGCTTTGTTGTTATTTAGGAAATATAAAAAAATATACATATATATATATATATATATATAAAATAAAAAAAAATTCTATATAAACGAATCGGTCGCCGGCACTTCGGGACCTGCGATGTTTTCGCGTGAACGCCGTCGGCCGACTGTCGTTAGCATTCAAAGGATGTCTCACCGCCGGTAAAACTTTTATGATTCAAATGATCCACTTCTCAAGTTGAAATACGAGATGAGAATAAGAAAGATTCAATTAGATATTCCAAAGCTTCATTTATTAGATCTCATCAATCATCAAGGATTTCTTTTCATATTCTTTCTTACATTTCTTTTATAAAAGGATTCCTTCTCATTTTTTTAATATAAGCGGCATGCACATCGGAGCACTGCACATGCTCATACCGTTGATTGACATGAGACACTACTAAAAAAATAGGTTTCATAATACGTCATAGACAACATAGACGTCCCCCTGAGAAGTTGACAGCGAAACCTGAATCGGAATCGAAAACTAGACCTAGATCCGAATCAAGATTAACGAAGTCGGGCATCAGACTCGAACAGAACCAATATCAACGGTGAAGGAATTCATTTTGATGACCAGGCGAACGCAGCCACGAGCCATTACAAGTTTTTTTTTTTATAAAAGAAAGGCCGGCATTGCCTTATATTTACCTATAATTGCCGGCAATAAGAAGCAGCTGCACACATATAAAAATGGATTTACGAAAACCGACTCGCGCGACTACGATCGCCACACCGCCTTTAACAACGAACGCAGGATACCCGGCGATGATTTATCTACCTAACGGCTCGGGGCTTCACAGATAGCCTAGAATTAAGAACACCTAGACTGTATTTAGTCACGTTATCGTCAATCGGAACGCGGGTTAGCAGCGCGGTATATAAAGTGCGTACGTATTAAATGTATCTTGAATGAATTTATTTTAAATGCGATTTATTTTAGGTGCTGTTGTATTGCCAAATTATATCAGATTTTCGTCATAGCAGAAAAAAGAAAAATCTATTTTAGTAAAATTTTATTTTTAATAATTTGATCGTTCTAACTCAGCGATAAATACATAAATGGTTACAAAAAAAAAATAGAAAACCACTAATAACAGATGAAAAACAGCGGGTAAGGCGAATGAGGGACCACAGCGTCCACTTAACAAAATACTTGTCGAAATTTAAAAAGCTTTATTTCATTGGGCGTGTTCGCTTAAACGGTAGTAGCATAGTCGCAGTGCAAAATTCGACTGTTGTCGTGCAACTTAATCCAAAGTCCCTCAAATTGGAATACAAACTAGATAATTAAACCTCGAAACTGGATCGTGAAACTGAAGTACCGAAATCCTGTGAGCGGGGCGGTTGAAGTTACCGAGGTCGGGATTTATACAGCTTTAATTGTAATCTTCGGGTATGTTTAAGGCTCCGACGCGATTTAAATGTGCTCAACGGTTTCGGTGACGTTTTTTGATTAATTACGGCGATATAATGATTCAAAATAAATTACTGTACTGAATTCCGTGCCTTGTATTGGACTCGACATCAGTGGACTGCCTGATTAGTGCATTAGGTAGTGGCCCTACCCGCTGCGGTGAGGGTGTGGGTTCGATTCCCACACAAGGCAAACGTTAATTTTTATTCAATATTAATGTTTGTCTCGAGTCTGGGTGCTTCAATGTACTGTACGTGTTATTACGAAAAAAATGTAAAAAGTCTATCAAGTATCCGATATACATAGCGCAAGTTTCGTATCTTAGTTTGGGAACAGATAGTGCTGCATGTGTCCAAAGACAAAAAAAAAATAATCACGCAAATGCTTTTTCGAGACGGTTGTGGCCGTATAAAAATATTGTTAATTTCAGTTGAAATTTATAGATAAAAAAACATAAATAGAGAAACATATCACAATATAATTTTTCTTCAACGCACAGGCGTCATCTCTAACTCTTATGTTTGCTCGAAGATTATCAAACGAAAACGAGTGCGAATTCAGAATAAAAAAAACCTGACAGATCGTATATGGGCTCACAGCACGGTTGCAACATAGTTCCTTTCGTTAAATATTATATGTTGAATAACAGGTACAATTAAATGAATCGTTCATGTTTTATAAACACTATTAAAAGCAAAAAAAAAAATTTGGTTGCCTGTAAAGTCGGTATACGGGCGAAAGTTTTACGTGACAACGACTTTGAATGGTAAAATCATTTTAATGTGAATATTCATTCGTATAGTAGGAAGAAGGATGAAATAATAGTAACAATTTAAAACATTTATTTATACAAAGATTATATTTAAAACATTAATTTATACAAAGAATCTCGCACTGAATTTCATATTAACAAAATTTTATTTTTACCTTTACACATACATACGTATTTATATACAAATATACATACAATAACTTGCAATACATTTGCAAGCTATGCACTAATTCTCTAGTGCTGCGCGCGCGGCAGACCGATCATAGTTGAGTGGGAGAGAGACGCAAGGCATTCGGCGGGCCTCTCTCTCGTTCGGTGACTCATCGTTACGTTACCGAGCGTTACCCTTTTTCATAAGTGACTCCCAGCCGCAACCTAATTTAAGACGTTGTCACGTCAAAATGCATCAGCAAAAAGCCAGCACACGCTATATTCCCGGGCGTCCATCCAGCCAAGTACTCGCCGCGCTCGACGCCACTTAACTTCGGTGGTCGCACGAGAACCGGTGTATTCACCGTGACGTGACGTCGGCCGTGACGGCGTAGGAGGCACCACTACGACGAGCTTTTGAAGAGCTGACTATAGCAAGAGTGTCATTCAGACGCTTTTTCTGGCCTGAATTTATGTCGCCGAGGGTTGAAAGTGTGGGATGAGGAACTTCATGTCCATACAGTTATAGGTATAAATATGCATATATTCTATCCTCTTTAGTGTTACGTAAGTTGGGATATAACGAACAGGCCATCCGAGATTTATTTTCTACGCCTTATAAGTATTTTGATTAATATGAGACAATTTCGTTATTTATAAAAGCAAACGAGACCACATTTAATTTATTACCCGCAATTACTCTTCTATGTCTCTATCATTTTTAACAACATAAAAAAATGTATACACACAAATTTATTAATTGCTTCAACTCTCTCAACTTTTATACGTATTGCATTTAATTACTTTTCGCTTCTTTCTCCAGTGTTGCTATTATTTAGTGTAATACTTTTTTCTTAACATGGTTATTCATTTTAGTTACCATCACTGCAACTCGCACGCCTACGACCCAAACCTTACTCGTGAAGGTAATATTTGGCATATAGCTAAATCATTCACAGCAGCTTCAAACATTTTCTATTATTTCAATTATGCATCAAATCTATACACATTTTGTGTTAAAATTCAAGATTATTTTTCGTCATATTTTATTTATATTTAATTATTACATATATTATTTTGTTCAAAAACTTGTTACCATTTTATAGGTAGTGATATAATATTATTGCTGTAGAAATTTTGGGACTTCTGATCAAAAAACTGCGACAAGTAATTTTGACAATCTTCTCTTGATGTTGACTTAACACTACCTAAAAAATTTGAAGAGACCGAAATAGGTTAAAATCTGAGGGCGGAAGGTCAGAGTTATATAGTGGATGCATTACACTTCTTACCTACAAACTTTTTCTATGTTTGCTAAGGGGCTAAAGAGGTATGTGGACAGGGATTATCGTAGTGAAAAATGACACCCTCTCTTTTGATCAATGCAGGCTGTTTTTTACTTCTTGCCTGAGTCTCATTAGCTGTTGGCAGTAGAGATTCATCTAGATGGTTTTGACCGGCGGTAAAAGCTCATATTGAATGCACTTCAAATCGCACCATACATAGCATAAATTTATTCCGAATTAATTCGCGTTCCGCTATATCTTTGGAGCTTACTTGAATTTTGACATTGATTTCTTCGCACTTTCTTATCGTCAGTAATCCATTTTTCATCACCAGTGATCAATCTTTTCAAAAACGGAGAGGTTTTACCACGTTTCGATAAATAATCGCAAATGCGCACTTAATTCATTAAATTACTTTTAGTGAGCTCGTGTGAGATCGAAGTATCGAACTTTTTCGTATTCCTAACTTAACATGCTAACTTTCTTTTACTTTTTCCAAAATGACATCGACTTTATCCACATCAGGTCGACCAGAGCGGGTCATGACATAAAAATTACCGAACTGAAAATGATAGAACCAGTTGTGTGCTACTAATTCCCTGCACTAAGACACTGCATTAGGTTCACAAACGTTTCGAATTTTTCACGGCTTCTGTCACATTTTTGTAATGAACCTTCATTACAAAAAATGGTATTTAATTTTTACGTTATATTCACTTGTTTTGGTGAAGAGAAAAAGAATAAAAAAATGGCGGGACGTTTTTATTTTTTATTTTCAAATGGCATCTATTTAATGGTATCAAAACTAGCCAGGTACAAACAGCACAACTAAAGATATTTTACTGCGAGTTTTTACTTATAAAATACGAAAAAAGTTTTTCTCCGACCTAATTACAATAAAATTTGAAGCATCGTCAAAGTACAATGAAAATATTAATCAAAAGCTAATTAGTTGCGTGTAACATAGGTAGTACACAGAATACAATAATACTACTTTTAAGAACTTTGTCTGTTGTTTAAAAAACATTAATCTCCAAAACTCTTGCTGAATGTTCATGAGATTTTCTCGAGTAACATGAACATATCTAAGAGCATATATAGCTACATTTTGTCAAAATTGGCTGACGAAAAATTTTATAATTTACTAAAAATAAATTCCGCGCGTATGAAATGGCGGGCACGTTTATCTTTATTAATATTTCAAATCATCGATTGGCTTTCTGGCATCATTTCCTAATTTTTTACTTAAAAGTGGCTTGAGCCAAACTATAATTTGTTTTACTTTAATTTAAAATTAACAACAACAACAAGAATATAAAACTCGTAATGAATATAAAATAGCACAATTAACTGATTTTACTTAACATCATATTTTGTTATTCTTCGTTGTTTAAATTACTATTTACAGGCTGTTCTTAACGACTTCTAGAAACATATCGATAAAATACTGAAGTTGATTCGTTTATTTTTTATTCATGTGTAGGTAAACCATCCTTATGATTTTTACAAATTCTTAACTTATTTAACTACCAGAAAAACATACAGGTTGTGTAACTTTTTAACAAATTCTTACGTCGAGTTACATAAAGAAAAAAGGGATCAAGCCGAAACGTTCGAAACGCGTTGATAATATAAACGTAACTTTAATGTTCTCATAACGTCATCCAACAAGAGCATATGGGTCGTGAATCGCAACCGAGACCGCAATCAGGATTAGGAACGAGACGAAGAGCGATATCTATCATGATAACGTATTCTATCGAACAATAAATAACAACGGCGTTCGACCTGAATTCGCTTAGGTTGTCTAAATCACTGAAACTATTCAAAGCCGACACGTGGCCGCTCACGTAATTAAACTTTCCCAACGCATAAGGGATAACCGACCGCGGGAAAATGGCACAAAGAGAGACGGCCCTGGAAATACGAAACGAAGGCGGGCGAGCTGTTTGAGCGCTCGTCACGTCCGCACGGGGACGGACTCGGACGATCCCGCACCTTTTGTGTATCATGCTCAACGTTATCAATTAAACTTATTCCCACGAAAAAATAAGCGCCAAATTACTAATTCCCGAGCGTTTAATATTCCTATTGCAATACTGGAAATAAATTGTAAATGATTCGGTAAAATGTTAACAAGGATGAAAATATATCGGTTACTTTAAGGCGGCAAAATTTTTAAAAATTCATTGCGAAACTTTTCGAGGACAGGAGCGAAAGGGAGTTTAGAACCGATGTTTTGTTGTTTACTTTAATCAGGAAACAAATACACACGCAATCTACCTATTGCAATCATCGTTTATTTTTGAAGTCATATTTCTCAATTGCGTAGCATTTTTTTTTTTGATAATTCTGAGTTTTTAACGAGAACATCATAAAAGATTTTTCAAATGCCCATGTAAAATTTTTTCATAACCGTTACACGTAACGTTTCAACTAGAATCGAAATGAAAGAAAGCACTCGACCACATTCACACGAACACGCAAACCGCCTGCACATGCGCACAACGCTTGTCTTAATAGATGCTGCGTTGTTCAAGTAAACTTGTAAATCAACAAATTAGGTATATAAATATAGACATGCTGAACATATCCAAAGTTTTAGGGCAGGATTTTACAAATTTTGTAAACCGGGATTACGACTGGCATCACGGGACAGTTGGCCGCATTACATTTACTTTCTACATCCGACTGCAGCTTCACCGAAACGTAGGTTGCGGGTTTTGTGTTGATGCATATTTGTAACGGCTGGATTGAGAATTGGATAAATGATGTTATATATTGCAAATCATCAATTTATGAGCTTCCGTCACATCTTTCTGTTTCTCTCTTCCCCCTCATCGCTGTCGAAATCATGATGAGTAAAAAGTCAAAGGGTGCAAAGAGATTTGCACTTTTCCTTTCTCAAGTACAGTAGCACAACTTTCGCTTCTTCATTTCTTCTTCTCTTCTTAATTTTTCCTTTTCCCTTTCTTCTTCGTCTTGTTTCTTCATTTTTCAATCTCCACGCGTACTCTTTGTAAATTGTGTGCCTCAAAATAAGGAAACCGTGCTTTTAAAAGAACTTTTTGAAAAAAAAAAATCAAATTCATATCTGGAAAAGGACAATTATTAACGTATTGTTATAATTTTAATAAAAGAAAAAATATTTTTTCATGAAATAACGCTGTTCTAACAAACTTATAAAATAACGATTGTGCAGGATAAGTGTGTGCCTGTACGTACAATATCTTTGCTAACTCGTAAATAATGCGGGAGCACCTACTAACTATTTAATTGCATACATTATGCACATCACGCGCCGCGCACGTGTTTTGAGGAAAATTTTGCTTTTGGGTGTTCTTTTTTCGCCATTAGGCAGCAATAAACACGACGACCTCTCGCGTTCTGTTTTTTTTTTAAGGTCGTACATCACTTTATACTTCTACGTTTAGGTAACAAGTGTATTGTCCTTTCGCCCCCAAAAGCTTTGATTTTTTTTTGTGGTTGTTTGAAAGCATTCCGTTACGATATGTTTGCCGTAAATTCGCTAGAATAAACAAAAACTGCCTATTACTAGCTTATAGTAAATGTCACGGTAGTGATATAATTTCAAATAAAATTATGTGATTCGTGAGTATTTTATTTTAGTTTATTTATTACATTAGGTTGCGTTTCTAACTTAAATTTAAACATACTTTATAGAAACAATTTTTTCCGGATAAAAAAGTAAAACTTTTTCGTAAGCTCAAATGTTTTAAATGTTGTCATAACGAAAGATTTCAAATGATAATTATGGTCTAAAGGTAAATTTTTGGAGCTTTCTTGATTTATATGTATATAGTAAATAATATCATATTTTATATTTAGTATTTCACGCGCCCCGACTGCCCTCTTTCGCTACTCTCACGCATGTTTATTTTAAATGCAATTACTTTTGGAGAGGAAATTTTGATAATGCATTAAATTTTGGTTCTTATTATGACAGATGCTTACAAGTTAATTCTTATAACTAATTTAATGATGTATTTGTATTTGAAAAACATTCTAGACATCCAGTCAAGGAATATATATACCAGATTTCGCGCGATGACGAGTAGGTTTTATTTCTGCAATCAGTGCGTTTATAAGCGAAGTGCGATAACTATAAGCGTTAAAATGGTTCCGTAACAACTTATTGTAGGGCAGTGTTTCTGAACATACATCTTTTTATAATTTTTTTTGGGTGTTTCTTTTTAATTTCATCTCAACATTAAAATCCCAACACGTTCATCACGTAACATATTTTATCAAATCAATACATAAATAAATATACAAAATAAATGAAGCCTTTATTCGTTGACATTGACACATACTAAATTAGTGTAACAATAATATTTTGGTAATTTTGAACTCTAGATCAGAATAATATTCATTAGCCACCATTTTATTGGTCAGGTTGTCCCTCGACATAGGCCTCCTCTAGCTTCTTCCACTCCACCCTGTCCCGAGCTGACCTTTTCCATTCTTTTGGTAAATCGTCTTCCCATCTTTTTACCTGACGTCCCTTTTGTCTCTTTCCGTTTCTAAGATACCATTCTATTATATCTTTCGTCCATTTTCCTTTAAGGATACGACCAGTCCAGTTTAAGTTTCCATATTTTTTGTAAAACATCGCTCACCTTTGTTCTTTTCCTTATTCTTGAAATCGTCCTTTAATCATATGTTTAGCATGCTTCCTTCTGTGTTGTGTTGGCAAACTATTGATTTTTGATTTATTTTGCTCGAAGCCAGCCATGTTTGACACCCATAAGTAAGACATGGGAGAAGACATGTGTTATATAGTTGTTTGTTACTGAAATTGGTAGTCCTTCGTTTTTGATCAAATCAAAATAAATAAATGTAAATAAAAGTATATACATGCTTCCAGTATTGTAGGTGGTTGGGCCGTAATTTGGTTGGTGTTTTGTGTTGCAATGATGGCACATGTTCCATCCTTGTTGTTATCATTGCCTATATCTTTTCATATTACGCCCCCCTACCCTCTCACACAATAGTACCAATCCACCCGCAATTCGCAACGGACTTTTCGCGAACTCCGCGCCCGCGCCGCTACACAATAATTAAGCGAGTAAGAAGAATTGGTGATGGCCACTCGAAGGATATCGAAGTACTAAAGGTAGTCCTTTCTATTTTCTATCCTTTTGAGTGTGTCATTGTTAAGGAACAAAATTTTTCCAACCAGCGCAATTCGCCGCACCAATAGGAGATACGTTTATTTACCCCCTTTATTTGCTTATTTATTGTATATATTCAACGATATTTTATATTTTTTCGATTATATAATTAATATACCTTATTCTTAATAACATATGGAATATTTTTTTATGGAATATATTCAATATCTATATAAATGGATGGAGTTCACACTAGCCATACGTTGAAGCTGACGCACAACTTTTATTATCAAAAACAGAACTATAAAAACATCTACGTTTTATTGACGAAAGCTACTTAAACATCGTACTTTTTCTTATCTACATTAAACACATTCATTTTAACTATTTAACACTAATCTCGCAAGTAACATAAATATCACTTAGTGATACTCTTTTTAAAAGCATTTGCGTAAAAAAAGACAAGTTTTTGTCGGATCAACCATAAAAAAGATTCATATCCAAAACTTTCCCAAGTCCATTTTCTAAGAAGAAAATTAACTTGGCATCTACCCAAAAATTATTTGTAGATTAGTGCAAAAATAAACTATATGTTTGATAACTGAGAGTTTGATAAGGTTTCGTTAATAGAATCCAATCATCATAACCACTGGTTAGACGGATACTAGTCTAAGATCTAAGAAGATAGTCAATAAATCTAAGACGACCAAAATTATTATCCCTACCTCACTCATTTTTATACACAACTTTAACTAAATTCATCAAAAAACTTTTATTCCATAAGGTTCCTATAGATATACAAGATTTACCCCTATATAAATTTAAGAGTGTTATTAAACAATCACTCAGTAAAAAAGGATACTATGCAATTTCTTAATATTTAGAAGACAAATATCCATGGGCATAAGCGGCTCGACTTCTTGCCGGGCTGTTTCATTTTTAATGGTTCCGTATTCGTTTTGGCTATGTAAGTACAAATTAGAAAAGAGCTACCCCTAAGTTTCTTGCTCGTTTTTCTTGAGGGAAAACTGCCTTCCGAACGAGCGGTAAAGTGTAAATTCGCAAAAAATTATGACGTATTTCAAGTGTTATTTCGTAACCTATGAAATAAAGATATTTTTAATTTGAATTTGAATTTGAAAAGAGTAGTAAATTAATTGAAAGCAATTAGTTATTACAATGATTTTTATATTGTAATGTTCACTAATTATAGCATATGTATTTGAATTAACCACATCTGCTTTCCTACCCGCTTTTTACGTTTACCTATACCTTATAGTAAAAGGGCTACGGTCACTTGCGGCTACGAAAGTGACATTAAAAATGCGTCAGATAACTCTACACGATTGAAGTTCAGTAAAAAATCTAAATTTTTATGTTAGACAATTGATAGACACTAATTATTCAGGAATATTTGATTAGTTATTTCATAATCGATTATTACATTTTGTACCAAAATGTCGGTCCTTATAAATCATAATATATAGTAACACTTGACAACCGGCAATTACAGGAATTAATAAAAGTACTTTATATTCCTTCGTTATTTTTCCGGAGAACTATAACATATTTGTAAAATTGACACAAGTCGCATTTATACGACACCATTATTGTTAGTCGTGTGCCATCGTAAAAGTTTGATCGATGTTCAATATATGTTATTTAATCGGCACCAAAATCATCGATTCTCTGGGGTTAAAACCTTCTCGGGATTTCCATGAATAGTGTAAACCGTAAATAATCTTAAAGCTGGAGGAAGAACTAAGATTGGCTTGAAATGGTATGAGCAAGTAAGTGCACAGTCGAAAGTGAAAGCTGTCTCCACATTTCCATGCGCTTAATTAAGGTTTTGTACACAGAACAATATCTTCTGTAGCAATGCTATAGTGTGGACGAAAAAAAACCGAAATTGTCGTTATCCTGATAATTTAATAACGATCCGGCGAGACGTAACATTTAACATTCACTGTTTTAGTTTATTTCTCTTATTAACGCGAAAGGTTCTGTGAGCCTCTCAATTCCATTTAACATCTAATTCAAACAGTTAATATTAACTGGCAGGGTTACATAGACCGTTAACGATAAATTTTAAATAATGTAATATAATCCATTATCAACCGTATAATCTCATAGGCTTAAAGCTTTACGTTGTAGACCCAGATGTTTAATAAAGCGAGGCAATGCTACCACAATTAATTGTATAAGTGAACATATCCATTAAGTAATAAAAAATATAAAAGATAAGCAATATACAAATTCTAAATAACTATTAAATTGTCAATATGTTCTGGACTATGTTTTTTTTTTTATTTTATATGTCATTCTTTTCTCTTAATTCGAACTTGCTTTAACTACGGTTTTTTTTCCAACCCTTTATGTATTTCTTCATAATTAATCATAAGAGTGACTAGTTTCCGTCCGCAGCTCCGCCCGCGTGGTACCCCGATCCTGCTCCCCATGCCGATTCGTCTCAATCTCGATTCCGATGACAGTTCTGGTTTTCATTTCGGTCAGAAACTCGGTTTTTTGTCTAAATTCCGATTCTGGTCCCGTTCTCAATTGCGATTCCGTCGCTGCTCCTCGTTTAGATTCCGGTTGCGCTTTTGATTCTAATTTTAGTTCCACACTCGATTTTTTCCTTAGTCCCGTTCTCGATTATAATCCCTCTCAGTCTCGACACTCGATTCTATTCTGTGTTCCCTTTGCGATTTCGATTTCACTATAGGTCACTTTCCCGGTTTTAACGAAGCCGAAGCAAATGCTAGCATCAAAATAAATTTTAAGCTATATTATTTGGCGATAGTTTAACTTTTGATAATGAATGTCAAAATGTTGACAGTCTATTTTCCTCAGGGAGATTTTTAGTAGGGAAGAAATTTTTAGATTCAGTTCATTAGATTGGCTCAATCACGCAGAGTAAACGAAAAAAAAATACAGACTAATTATATGCAAAATTTGATTACAATCTATTCAGCATTTTCGGAAATTGGCTCGGATAAACAAACAGAGAGACCCTTTATTGATATATCTAACTGCAACTAGAGAAAAAATTACGAATGAAAAGTATATAAACGAATGTCTACCATTACATTTAATAACACAAATGAAGACATAGACGGACGCCACAGATTTACGAAGTAATATAGATAAAAATTTTCTTTAAAAAATTTCTATATAATAATTATTTCCTTTTATTTCAAATTCATATTCATCAGTTCTTTTCATACAAATTGTCAAAGTGCGAAGATCTTCAATTACTATAATTCGTTAACCATTCAAACTTCTCAATGGGATGTATTAGCATTCGAATCTAATTCTAACATAGATTTCAAAAAATACACACAATAGAAAGAATACTCAACAAGCTACGGGTTATTCTTCGTCCAATTCTAAGTCTATAACCGAGTTAGGTCAAGCTCGATTGAGGTGACACCCCTAGTTTGCACGACGTTCGAAAAGCATTGAAAGCACTGTGCGTGTATTTCGCCGTGGTGGGTGATAATCCAGTGATTCGTGTCTGCAACGTAAAAGAGACTCGGCCCGTCGACAGCGAGGCGGGGTGACGTCGCATTTTTTTGGTCCAACGCACGCCGACGCCTTCGGTCGTAAATCACTTTTGTCTAGAACAAAAAATAGCGCTAACAACAACAGACGTTCGCGTCCGTGCTGTTCTGAAAGCTTCCGGTTTCGAACCGGTAGAAAAATAAGTTTAGCATAGGGTTGTCGATATTGTTTTTCTGTTTCTATAAAACCCCTGTTCCATCGAAGATTTTGAGGTTCATTTTCGGTCGTGATTGTTATGAAATATCACAACCTACTAACACACAAAGCCCTTAATGAATCCGTATTGTTAATTTTGTGATAATATGAATCGTGTGCATATATTTCGACGTTATCCATTAATAAATGAAAAGCAGACGTTTTGACATCTCGGCGGCTCGGAGACGAATTTTCGGCTGCCGCCTATTCCTTAATTTACACGAATTATTTCTACAGTTTTTAGTTTTTCCCAAATAAGTGAAACTGTTCATAATTAAAACAGAGTTCCTGGAGACAAAGCTTTTTTATTGGAAATTTTCTTGTATTCGCTAATTATTTTTCAATTTTCCGCTATTAGTTCTAGCTTTTGAGCTTGTATTAAAATCTAAGCCCATTTTCTTTTTTTTATATATAATGATTAAAATTTCTGTCGGCCTAAAAAATCCCATACGAGGAGTATGCCAAAAGTAATAAGATATTCTTTACTCGATAATTTGATACTGTCTAGGTATAACACCATTATAAGTACTGATTTATATTGATAAAGTAAAAAATGGAACATATTTGCATTAAAATATATTTTTCTTTGAAATGTAAATTTTTATGATAAACTGGCAGGAATTTGTTTGCAACAATGAAACTCAGTCAACGTAATTTACTCGTTTTGATTTATTACGATTACAAAAAGCTTTAAAGACCCAATATTTAAAGAATTTGTGGGTACCACCCAAAAAACCTTTGCTTGTTGCTTTTGGTGAGTATACTTGTTTACGACTAACAGTTTTTAATTGGTTTGCTTAGTTTAAAAGAGGACGGGGAAGCTTTGAAGATGAAGAGAGGACAAATCGGACACCAACCACAGTGACTCTAAAAAATGTTCAAGCATTTGAAAAATTGATTCGAGAGAACCAAAGAATTGTATATATAAAGCTTGAATGAAAACTAGGTTTTGGATCAGCAGCTACGCAAACCATTATTAAAGATCTTTTTTCTCTCCTTAAATGCTGTTCGAGATGGGTGCCGTTGAAACTGACTGATAAGCAGAAAAACCGCCAGATAGATTAATGCCGATTTTGATAAAGAAATTCCATAGATTAACGAAGAAAAACGCATGCGATATACTTACCGGTTATGAATCATAGCTGTACAGTGTACATAAAATAGAAAAATTGAAAGGCAAGAAATTTGAGAGGAAGGAAGAAACACTGGCTGCTTATAATTTAAAATTTTTTAGTTATTTGAAAAATAACTAAAAATTTTTAATGGTTAAAAATACTTTTGAAGTGTTTATATGCATAGAAAAGTATGTCTGCGTTAATAATTTGAAAAGACAGATATTAGTAATAAATGAAAAATATCATAATTGTTGAGGTTATAATTTTTATTGTCATACCCTCGTCAGTTGCAGTGACATTGGCATCTGCAACTATATCCTGACATGCAAAAACAATTTCGAGATAATTCTTCCAGCACTCTCCAGGACTTTCCGCATCCGGTAAACATCCATTATCGTATCTAATCACATTCATACACGATGTCACGGAATTATTCCGAGCCCCTTTCCCCACATTCTAGAAGAGTTTTGTTTGCCAAAAAATTATTCGAGAATCTCCTGTCGTAGTGTTCTTTTATTTAATTCTTGCTTCTTTTCACGCATTTTTTAGCTCTAATTTTTGTATACGTACAAGTAGTAGTCTTTTTAGCTTATCTTTCAAACTGTCCTTTCTTTTCTCTCTGTGGTTGGCCTTGTGGATATGGTTGAAATATATATAAAAACAATTCAGTTTGTACGGATCCCTCAGGATGAGAGTTCTATAAGCACTCGCCCGCTGTTTGTTTTTATAAATAGAAGAAATAGTCATTGAATCAGTAGCTTTTAAGGAACATCGCGTTAAACATACTTTTGGAAAGGACATAATATCAGCTTACGGCGTATACGTGGGACGATGTTAGCCGAGATACGAGCGTGTGCGGAGGGCGGCGGCGGACGTGACCCAGCGATTTGTATAAGTACTATTCGTTTCAGTTTCAATAAACCTTAAGGAAAATTTTTACAACTAAATTGTGACTTAGTGCACATTTTTTCATTGAAGTGTACGGAAATATCAATCAATTTTGACTATTAAATTGAAAAAAAAAAATGTATTTGAATAAATACTCTAAGATATTTAATAATATAATAAATTATTCTTTTAAAACCTTAACAAATCTAAATGAGGATTTGTTAAGGTTTTAAAAGAAATAATTTTTAACAATAGAACTAAGAATACATTCTACTCGTCATTAGTAGACTTATGTATTCACAGTTAGTGTTTATTATTAAATCTACGTTCAGGGCACAGAAAAAAATAAAATTATTTTTTCTTAGTTATTCTTCTTTCTCTTTTATTGATCACAACGTATGTTTTGTAACAGAAAAAATTTTTCGTTCTCACTAATCAAATAGTAAATAATGATCCAGCGAATGTATAAGTATATACTAGCGGCGGTATTTTTAACATTCCGTGAGTTCGAAGGAAAAAATAGAAACTCTATAGGATCACTCCATCCAACTGTCACAACCAATTAGCTCCGGATCTACTGCACAGACTAAGTCGAAAATGTATTCCATGACACACAAATGAATTCCTGTGACCGAATTGTAACATAAATAAATGAATTTTAAACATGGAGATTAGTTTTGAGAAATAAATGGTTTAATTATTATAAGAGAAAATAAATGAAAACTGACCATTGCCTCTGTATGTGCGAAACTATTGAGCTTAAAATTTTGAAAAAAAATACATCACAACATTGTTTTTACTCACAAATTATAGAAAAACCTGTAGAAACTTTAAGAATAGACTATTCTTAAAGTGATATCATGAATTTCTAAATATTTGTGATCAAAGTCACATTTGCAGTTGTTTTAGTTACCACAAATAAGTTTGGGTCAAAATTAAAAAAACGAGGTAGACAATATATTCATCATCAGAACCTTCTCCACGAGAATTCAATTTGCACTTGGTCGATTTTTTAAATTAACTACCCCGTACTAAGACGACAGCTTATTAAAAAAAAACTAGCCGATAGCATGTTAGACTACGCTCATTATAGGGTTCCGAAGCTATTATTACAGAGAAATACACTACAGATGAAAAGAGTACGTTGTTACACTTTTTCCATGTTTCCTGCACAGAATAGTTATAAGCTCCTTACTCGCCTGTAACTAGTAAATCAAGTAGGTGTGTTGACTACCATGATTAAACTAAAGTGCATCAGCAAAAGAGCGTATCTTCATGGCACTTACATTCTTTTCTTTAGCAGTGCAGTTTTTCAGCAATAACTCAATAACCGTACATCCGATCATGTTCAAAATAGTTTCGTTGAAAACATTTATTAAGTGTTACCTTCGTTATTTTTTTCATATTTTTTTGTACGTACAATTTTAAAAATAAAGGAGGGGTACAAATTTTAAAACTTTCGGAGCGATGGTTTCTGAAAATATTCACTTGATCAAAAAAATTGCTTGGAAACTATAAAGCGTTTTTAAAAGAATAGTTTAAATATGCATCACACATTGATATTTGCTGAAAACATTTTTTTTCAATTTCTGTTACATGTATGGAGTGCCCCACTAGAAATATTTATTTTTTTATTTAACTATCAAAGTAAGTGGCGGCTTATACAAGACACCTACAATATAAATTTCATCAATTACATTCTGTAGTTTTTGAGTAAAATTCCTTTGACATACGGACGGACGAACCTGCCGAAACTATAAGGGTTCCGTTTTTGCTATTTTGGCTCGGAACCCTAATAAGGAGTAATATTAAAACCGAAAAGCTTATGGCCCACCAATTTAGACACTGCCATGCGCATATTCACACCGCATTTGTCGTGACTAAATAAATTTAAAGACTTGAGAAACAGGCGATTGGCTTGTTTCTCAAGTCTTTTTTATGACATAGACGAAAGTATTTTTATCGTGGAAAAAAGGAATGAGAATACCAATGATTAGTCGTCACGGTCCAAATTAAAATTTTCATATTGTGCTCTTTAAATAACTGTTGGGTTATTTATAGAGCTCTATAAATAACTCATTATTTCAGAGGTCGATACGACGAAAACTTGGCATCTTTTATTAGTATTTCTAATGTGACCTCTTTAATATCATTATTAGCTTTAATAAACTAATATGTGCTGATGATTTAAAAAACGTACATCTCCTCATCTACCTATCAAAATAATAAATGCAAAATTTGCCACAATGCATTTCAATGACGAAAATGTTAATAGTTGTTTTATCCATTAATTATCTAAATTTATATAACTCATTGCTAGGAGACAGTTTAACAAGTTACTGCTTAAATGCAGAGTGAGATTAAATTTTGCTAGATTTGAATAATTGTAGTTAATATCTTTATATAAACACGTTATCATTATTAACGATATCATAAATGTGTTTTCAAAGGTACAATCTTAAAAGCACGAAACTGCTGCACGTGACTGCTGGGGGGCAGCTTTAGACTATGGAGGGCGCTTATCGTAAATATGAACGTTACGAGCAAACGGTCAAAGTGAATTTTAGCGTGAGCCCTCGGGTACTACTACTACTACTACTACTACTACATTAGAGAAATGAAGCTATTTAGTTCAGTTAATCCAAACTTCGTCTTACTCTCAAATTTGTAAAAACACTTTTAAAAGTCTGGATTTCATTATCATATACAAACTTAAAATTCTTAACATAAAATAACTTCAACAAATAAAAATAATTATAACCCATCTAAGTATGTATTACATTTGAAATCATTACATACTAAGAAACTACGAATATTGCTTTTAATGAATTATTGAAAACTAATTATAAAATGAAGATAATACTGTCTCATTATTTAAAAATGTAATATAATATAATAATAATGTAATATAAATAAAAATAAATAACCAGTTTTGTTAGAGTCTGTGCATGATGTCTTTCGATATTTTAAAAAACGCTATATTTTGTTTCATTGAAAGCTGTAGAGAACACCCTTTCGATATACCTTAAGAGCAATTTTAACCTTCTGAATCGATTACGTACATAAAAGAGTCACTCACGAAGAATACAGAAACCTTCTTTCTTTGAAGTCTGTTAATAAGTTAACGCATATTTTCCAAAAAACAATAGCCATAGACTAAAGATATTCGTTTGGTATGATCGTAAATCCGTAGTCCCAGGATCAATAACCTGTTTTCCAGAATTTAGGTTTTAGCTCTTCGCGAGGGTTGTTAAACGATATTTAAAAAGTAATCACAACATTTAAAAATGGAATTCTTTGTCTGTAAAATTCAATTTGTTTTATGTAACTGTCAATTGTATTTACCAATGTGGCGTCATTTAAAAAAATGCGTGTCTTTATCACCATGGATTTAACTCTTGAAAATTTTCGTACGATGATTTATTATGATTTTTGGTGTAGGCTAACCCAAAAAGTGTGCATAGATAAACTCATTGTGACTTTTGGAGATGAAGCACTATCAAAAACCACTGTATATCACAGGTTTAGTGAGGTCAATATACTCACATACCTTCAACCTTCTTTAAATTAATATACTCACAGATTAATTTAAAGAAGGTTGACCTAAATCGCTTGTTGTACCATAAAATACCAATGCTGTGGGGGAACTGATAACGCAAGATCGTCATGTGATCGTCACGCGAAGTAAAGGCGTCCCTGGGAATAAGTATGACGAGCATATATAAGATATTACACGAAAATTTGGCTGTAAAAAAAAATTGTTAGCGTTGGATTCCGCACAACTAGAGCATTGACCAAAAACAAGCCCGTGTCGATTGGTGTAAAAAAAATGAAAAAATTGAAATAATGATGCGTTAAAAGCTGTTTTTAATATCTACGCAGGTGATGAATATTGGATCTACGAGTATGACCCCGAAACTAAACAACAGTCAACGGTGTGGATGTCTCAAAATGAGCCGAACCCATCAAAAGCGATTCGTGGCAAAAGCACTTTGAAGGAAATGGTTCTCTGCTTTTTTTAGAATAAATGGACATGTGGTTACATTGCCACAAGATAATCGTAAAACGGTTTATTCGGCATGGTACACGACCATTTGTTCGCCAGAAATCTTTGAAGAAATTAGAAAATATAACCGACTACTCAGAATCATTCTTCATCATTATGTTGTAACAATGTATTATGTAACAATGTTAGCTATCACACGTCGGCCGAAACAACTTGGTTTTTGGAAGGACAAAAAATCGAATCGATGGGTCATCCGCCGTACAACCCCAATTTGGTACCCAACAATTTGTATTTATTCTTTTATACCATACCCAGTTGATATAAACATAAACAAATTATCCATGGGCGTACCCAGCTCCCGGGCTGTAAGTCAGATTTTCTTAGGTCAGATCGTGTAAACGGGGCGTAATATATTGTAGAACATACCATTTCGGTGGGGGGGGGCAGCTGCCCTTCCCTGCCCCCGCTAGGTACGCCCATGAAATAATTATCACTTCCTTTAACAATGTCCACAGTTCACAAGCACATTAAACACTATTCATTTATTTAGTAACATGGTTTCGCCTAGGGTTGCGCTACTGTGAAAATAGCAATATTTCTTTTTTAATTTTAATGCCAGTCCCAACATTCAATCGAACCTTCACCGCGGTCCCGGCTTCGATCTTTATCTCGATTCAATTTCAGTTTGCATATTTTATGATTAAGAAATCAAATACTATAAATTTTGGAATTGAATGTTACCTCGACTCCAGCCCCATTACTTTTTTAAAAGTCAATTTTATTGGGTCACTAAATTGACCAAATTACACATGATACGCGCATAAAATATAATAAGAAAGAAAGTAGGTATTCAAAAGTTTTTAATCTCGCTATCAACTTCCTTTTTAAATGCCTTTATAATGTAAACACTTATATGCATTGTGCCCATTTTTGTAATACATGTGTACAAAAGGAGTACATATACGGACATTTCATCATATTTGATTTTGTCTTCAAAATCCCTTATTTTGTGGGTGAAGCAAAAAATAGATTACAAATAAAATTTTTCACTATGATCACTAAAAGATTTATTGAAATTCATTTGATCGCTAGAGCTTATGTTGATCAAACGGGGAGATATATAAAAAAATACTTCAGCATCATTTTTTAAATGTAAACAATTACTTTAATATTTTTTAGTACATATTATGTGTAAATATGTACATAATTTGTGCAAAACTTAGTAAAATCCATAAAAAGTTGCATACAAATTAATACAAGCATCTGAAAAACGGCAGGCCATACCTAAAACTTTCCGCTATGATATTTATCGGTGTCTTTGAACTACCCGAGCTGAAAATATTGTTGACTCAAAGATGAAAGTCATTTTTAAGATTTTCGAAGTTAAAAATGAGAAAAACGGTTGACCTTATAGGCCATTCGCAAAACTTTTTGCTACTTTAGAGATCAAAGCGTTGAAAATAAAAAAAATATTAAATTCGTCTTGCTCAATAGATCGATTTTATTGCTTTTTCGTGTTTTCCGAGTCCAGAAACAAAGTTTTAATACGTTTTGAGTTCTTCGATTTCAAACATCTGTATATGTATAATATACAAAGCACTTTTTAAAATTTTCAACCAATACATATATCTTTCGAACGCGTTGTTGAATTTAATTCTGCTTATGTCATTTGAAGCAGTTTTCAAAGCAGAAAAGTATGAAGAAGTAACGAACATCAATGCATCAAGCATTCCACATGTATTTTGAAAAACCCTTTTTTTGGAAAAATTCTCTTAACGATATTTCTCGAACGAACTATCTTATTTTGTTGCATTTTAAAATGGTTGACGTTGGTTTTAAGGCAAATAGCTTTGGAATTTATCGGTGGAATGGTTTAAGAAATATTCTAAACAAACTCTTCCTTAAAAAATTTTTTCCAACAATATCTCTCGGATGAATCAACGGACTTTAATATAATTAACAACGATATACCTTGATTCTTAAGGAATACAACGGAACAGATTTTGGAATTTATCAGTAAAACAGCTTACAAAATATTATGCAAAAACTGTTTTTGAAAAATTGTTCTTCAACAATATTTTTTTAACGAATCAACCAAATTCTATATTTACAGTAGAAAATGCAACTGTTTAGGAAAAAGAGCTGATTACATTAGTATAGTAGTATAAAAGTTATTACAAATAAAAAAAAAACATTTTTGTGGAAACTTTATTTTTCAGACTTATCAAAATCTACCCGGCGTAATCATTTTAAAGCAGAAAGCTTAAGTTGAATAGACCCCTTTTGAATGTCACACATTGCGATTTAATCGGTCAATCCGTTCAAAAGTTATGAGAGGTTTACATGCAATACAACACACACACACACACACAACACACAGCAATAAGGAAATCACTCGTAAAATAGTTGAAATAGATTTATAGGGTTGTAAAACATTAAGAAAACTGAAAACAATAAATTTTGTGAAAACTTTTAAATTTTCATAGCTAAAAATGGAAAATGCTTAAATCGTTAAGTCAATTTACTACAATATAGTAATTCGAGACTATAGTAATTCAATAAATAATTCCTGTGTTTCATTCATTTGACCGCCTTGCGCCGTCGAACACCCGAATAAGGAGAAAATTCCATTCAACATTTCTCTTGTTTTCTTCTGTAGATGGCAAAAAAAAATTCTTTATTGCCGCTGCCATTTCGTAAGACAGACGAATGGTTATCTTTATTTCGAGCGGGCCCCGCAGCCTTCGGCGGGGGCTTCTAATCCTATTAAAGCTCGAGCAATTCGTGATCGAGGGTTAAATGGGTTCCCTTTGTTTATAAATTAGTCTCAACCTTGTGATCTACTTGGCGACGCTATTCGTTAAAGTTTAATTAGGGAAAAAGCATCCAGGCAATTGAAGTTATTGCCAAAGCGCGTGTGTGTACGCGCGCATGCCTGCTTCATTAGGAGCGGACATAATTGTGTACAAAGGGTATCTACTTACGTACTTGTATACTCACGTGTGTACGCGTTACCTGTGTGCCTGCAAGTGAAATTATGTTGATACGACTGGTCTTAAGTGATATACATTTATGTGTGTATTTAGTTGAAAAAAAAAGTCCTTCTATGTGTGACATATCGAATGGCAAAATAAATAAAAAAAAATACTGTGAAAGTTTTTTATCCTTTGAATGACTCCTTGAGTTCCAGCATATTTCGCCTTAACTCTATTTCGCTTATGCTTCTCAACCCCTAAATTGACATATTTAATTTGCATCTACTCCTGGTTGTTTCCTTCACACTCTGCCGGAATCGACAAATCTGTGAGACGGACCAGTGGCTCCAAGACTGACCTCGCTGCCAATATTCTCTCACGTGAAAATACCAAGCTCCGAATTTCCTTTGAAAATGATTCACTTACTGCTTGGACATCCATTCATACCATAGCATGCCGGAACCTCCTGGTGAACAGTGCATTTGGGATGAAGTGCACTTGGAATTTGAAGCAAGGTTACATGCGTAATCTCCACCAAATTTTGGCACATTACTAGACGACAACTCTCTCCGGGTGGCTGTGTCTGCGAACCACACTTATGCATATGTGACTCAACCGTAGAAGCTATTGTGTATCATGAGCTGAGTTTTCAACGTATCTATGGTAGATTCCCGCGCCACCATGCCCTCAATGATATCATCCGACGGGCGCTTATCTCTGGCAACGTTTCATGTGCGCTTGAGCGTCCTGGTCTTGGACGCTCGGATGGTAAGCGACCTGATAGATTAACTTTAATCCCCTGGCAAAATGGGCGTTGCCTAATCTGGAACGTTACATGTGTCAACACGTTCGCAGTATCTCAGCTAAATAATACCTTAAGAAAAGCAGCCTCCGAGGCCGAATCTGCCACCAAACAGTAAAAGTTGAAATACAGCATTCTGAAAGACACATAACTTTTTATACCGGTCGCTTGCGAAACAGCTGACCCATGAAGCAATGAGGCAAAGTCCTTCGTGAAAGAGTTAGGCAGAAGACTCAGAGACAAAAGGGGCGACTCCCGCTCTGTGTCTGTCTCATATGTTCGAAACCCTATCTGTCGCCATCCAACGCGGCAATGCTGCTAGTGAAATGGAAACCTTTGGACCAAGCCAGAACAGGGGCGGAATTTTTGTTATATACTCAATCATTTTTAAGTCATTGTTTATTTAATTTTTAATTTACTTAATATTATTTTAGCTAAATCGTGTAATCGGCAGTTCAATGTGTATATATAAATTTCTTACTTGTATAAAATTACATTATTCTTTAAGTTTTATATTGTTACCAAGTTAGTTATTTTATAGTTTTTATTTAGAAATTAGTAATAATTAAATGAAAATAGATTTGCATTCTTTACAAGATTATATGAATAATTACTTAAATGTTAATTTTTTTATAGAAACTAACAGTAAACTCAAACATATAATACTATTATATCATCTAATCGATATTAAAATAAAGCATTCAATTTTAATACACAAATTTTCACGCTTATTTTTACTAAACCCACGGCAAAGATGAATGGAGCTTTAGGATCGGAAACTACAAAATATAAAGGAACTAAATCATATTCTATCAGTCACTATTTGAACATTTATTTTTAGCATTAAATTTTCAGGAGTTCAATAAATCTTGTTTGTTTATATCGAATGTAACCTGTTTACACCTTGTTGATTTATTGGCTTATTTACAGTCGAAAAAGGTTCGTGATGATTAATCGAGGATATTTGTGGGAAGGCCAGTGTTGACGAGTTAGTTTTGTTTCTGTATTTATGTTATGAGTGCGTTAACAAGTTAAGTGCGATCAACCAGATGTAATAAAGTGGTTCCATAGCAATTTATTGTAACTCGGTGTTTCTGAGTAAGCACCTTTTGCTTTTCCGTGTGTTATATTTTCACATGATTTCAATCCTCGGACACAGATAGAATCCTTAAGTAACAATATTATTCAAGCAGATCATTTTCTCACCTTAGAATATAGATCTTTAAAATAATATAAATGTTTAAAATTTATCCTCATCAACGTTCAGCTTAAATTGAATTATAGATCTCCCTACTCTCTGTCTTGCATCTTAACTAAGAACGTGGATAATTAAGTTTCTAGTTTCTGCACAAAGACATTAAACGCCTTGTAGATAAATCATAGTAGCTTCGAGAAAGGCTTTTGGGTACTTATCAAAAAATTTATAGCTCAATATTAAATTTTGTCGCTACGCACGAATAAGAAAATCCCCTAACTTTATTTTCCGCAACGTAGTGTATGACACGTTCTGGCTAGAAATTAAGCTCTGTTACTAATTTATTACATAGTCACGAAACTCCAAGGAATTAAAACATATATCAAGCCTTTATATTATAATATTTCTGAACACGAACGCAAACCTTTTAGCATTTAATTTTTACAAAAAAAAAAAACTAACTAACAGCATTTGTATTTCTCCTAGCTCAATGTTACCTGTCACAAAGTTAATTTTATTCACGGTAGTTGAATGTTTTGCCAATTAATGTACAGTTTGGAACATTGTTGAGATCGTTCTAGCACACATTTTTGTACTAAAAAGTTAATATTAGATAAAGAAGTTATTTGATTATATTAACAAAGAGTTTCATAATTCGAATTGCTAGGCTGGAACAACGAAAAATCTGTACTCACTCGCTTTATCCCACTCTTTTGAAATGAAAATGACATATAGAAGTATTATAACAAAAAAAAGTTATCTCTAGATATGCACATCATAATAAATAATACAGCGAATATAAATAGGTAATGTCATTTGTAATTTCCATAAACTCTAGAAAAAAAACATAAGCTATATCTGCTTTCTTCTTTCTCCTTATTTATTTATTTAAAACATTAATACTTTTTGACTTAATGGAAAATGTATGAGTATGAAAACTTAAGATACTTGTACACAGTTTCCTTGCAAAATTTAATTAGGAACTAAGAAAAGATTTTTTGGATATTCATCTCTAAGAGGGCGAATCGTATTAGTGTCAAGTCAATTGAAGTTGGAATTATAAAAACGTTGACCGTGAAAATTTAGACACAAATTGAAATTTGAGTTCTAGAGAATTAAATAATGGCGCGCAAAGTGGACTGTACACATCTTAAACTATACATTAGAATGGGTACGGTGATGTGCATCAAAACATACATCAAGATGGGAAATGGAAATTCAATCAATCAAGAAGGAAATACGATCGAATCGATTTTGAGTCAGGGTGAGACTCTGGATTCCATTTGTAAATGGAATTGGGATTGGAATCAAGGACAGAACATGGATTGAAGTTGAATAATGGGATGCATTTCTAATCGATATCGGCAATCAAATAACGAATTTAAAATGACGTAGCACATAATTCTTTATATTATCAGACGAACAAAGTTGCGGACGACCGAGCAGTACAGTGACATATAAATGTCTTTGAGCGAATTGAAACCCTTTTTACTCTCATTTATTTCTCGTCTGTAAAATTTTTCAGTTGTTTTAGTGTGAAACTGCAGCTTTATCTTTTGCACGACGGAAATTGCGAGGCACTTAAGAATGTTTAAGATCGAAAATTTTTTTTCGCCTCTTATCAACAAATATTTTATTGCTGTATTCTAGTTAGACAACAAAAATGGGAAAATTTTAATGCCATTGTGGAGAAACTTTAATAAAGTTTAAATTCGCTCAGCAACAAAAAACGATTTAATGTATTAGCAAAAAAAAAACATCAAAATAGTTTAGAAAGCATTCCCGTCAATGAAGACATGCTTTGGGTGAAACTCGAAAATAGGGTGCCTAACTTGCAAAAAAATCCATCATTTAACCTTTTTTTATTAACTTTAGAATTAAAGCTAGTAGCTTCTTATTTGAAACGGCTATCTATTTCGGTGTCATTTAATTGTAATTATTAAAATATTATTTTTGAGACGAGAGTGGCGCTATATTATATTTCACGATTCATTCGAAGCATTTTTGTGATACCATGCGGCACTTACAGATCTCTTTTTAAGTTGTTTTAAAATCAGTTGTTGTTTCACATATCGGTTGTTAAAGATATCCTTTGTTTTTCGTTCTCCGTTTCACTTTACAAGTCAACAGCAGAATTTGCTTCTTATCAAAAATTAAATGAGTATTACGAGACGTGCACTTTTAGTTTTCTAAATTTATACCTTCTTCAGGAAAAGTTTCGAAAACCCTTTAAATGTATATTTATAACTAAGACTTTAGTCCGAATTGATAACTAAAACTTTAGTCCTTTATTACTATAAGATCTGTTACGTATCGTGAAGAAGGAAAGATTTATTTGAGCTGACTTGCGTCCAGTAAAGGATTTTGTATCAGACAACCATCTCCAACGTGTTCGCTTTATATATGTAGTTGTAAGTGCAAATTTCTCGGCTTCGTTAGTTTATTACCTTAACTTACCTTGATTCTTATATTTTTTGTGGAGATATTTTTTAATACAATTGTATTGTTTGTTGTAGTCTGCTGGTCCGATTTATCAATTAAATTTCTAAACTACAAAGCAAGTAAGCTGTGACCACACCAATTATAATTGGTGTGGTCATCAATTTTTACTGAGATACATTTCAAAATATTACGAAACTCTTGATTTGAACCGGGTTTTTGCAAAACCAACACTCTTTAGAGTTTTATAGCCAAAGACAAGAATGGAGCCCTTATAATAATTTTCTATCCACCTCTCCGTCCGTTAATCAAATTGAAAGATGACAAATTGATTTTTGCGCACTCCATTGAATGAGGTTTCGTTGAATAGACATTCAAACATGTGTTACGGGTTCCTAAGTGATTTTTCTTCTCATTAGTATATTTTTCAGGTTATTAACTTCCAAAATTACTCACTTCGCATCCTCGCCCTTCAATCTTGTCCACCTTTTGTTTTAAAAATCTTAAAAACATCCTAGTAATAAGTTTTAAATAAATAAAAGCAGTGTAACTTGTATCCATGACTCAAACATATAGTTATATCAATATTGTGTATAATTAATTCATTATATTTATGTTAATATGTGCGATACCCGTTATATTAAAATTTAGTGCAATTGAAAATTTGAATTCTAATAATTCGCTATTACGGAACTCTAGACGTGAGAGTATAATTTCCACCTTGGCCGATTTTATCTCTTCTTGTATTTCACCAAGTGACTATGAAGGACAGTAACTGTTATTATTTGTGTGCAAATATGAATATAGAACTAAATAGAGCGCTTTGAGTAGGAGGCTCTAAAGACTCAACAGTAGACAAACAAGATGATTTTGACGGGAGTTTGAAACACAAAGTGATCAACTCCGGTGCTCGCCACGAAAAGATATATAGTATACACAATCATATTTATCAATATAACAATTATATTTATGAAACTAAAGATGTCTTTTTTAGAAAAACCTTTAAAAGTCATCATTTTAAATTAACATTAAAATAAAAAATATTTTTTAAATAACTTCTTTCAGTACGGTTCAGAGTCTCTTCCACCACATCCTTTCAAAGTGATTTTTAACTGAAAGTCACTTTTTGAATTAATTTTGCGTTCCATGTCTTCCTTTTAACTGGTTTTGGTCTGAACAACCGTTATAAGGAGAATGTGGACCGCAAATTTTATATTAAAAGTGACTTTTGTGAAATGGATATGGTGGAAGAGGCTCTAAGGGTACATGCTACATCTCGCAGTCGATCGAACTCAACTAGATATATCGTTTTTTACAGGCTTTGACATGACTTTTTACGTCCTTAAGTAAATTATTATTTACCTGCTCCCTAATGTGTGAGTTCTTTACTATGTTCTTTCTTTTCTGTTAAAGACAAAGATGAAATTAAGTTTCATAATAATTCATCTTTACATGCTCATGATCAAACTCGCCAACCTTGTGATTAAGAATGAGAGACTTGCACTGGCCTTAGATGTTTGAGAATTTTATTCCCTTGCGTGGAAGATGCTATGATCATTTCTTCACAGTGCTTTTTCCGTTGAATTGAAAACTGAAATTTTCAGTGACAACTGAAAATTTCATTTGGCTCGTGATTTTAAATCTCCACAAATTTTGTAAACGATAATTTGCTTTTGTGGATCATTAACTTTCTAATGAAAAAAAGGGATAAGTAAACCTTACGAGACTTTTGTACAATTAAATAAACTTACTTTTTCTCTTTACGCTGTTGCCTCTTCTTCTTGAAGGCCCTTTTGACCCTCAGAAGAAGGAAGGCGGCACGGTCAATGGTAAGGACGGAGGGCCGTTTCCCTCCCGCCGCCCTCCCCTCGTCCTCCATCCCCTCTCCGTCGGCGTCGTCGGCCGGCTCATCGCACAACTTCAGGCCAAGCCATCGCTGCTTCGCGTTATTCCGCGTCGCGCTGCCGCCTTTTGCAGACGTGTCAGCCGTTGTTTGAAGTCTATTTGTTGCTTGTATATACACTGGATTCACTGCATTTTTATTATCTAAATTTTAACTTTACAGCTAAGCACTATAACGAAGATGAGATATGTACACTGTTTACTTTTTAATTGACAGCACTAAATGACACTATAAATATTTACTTTTGATTTTATCGTAATTAAGTGTTTGCAATTAGAGCACCGAAAAGTACCTGAAACAATAAAAATAGCATTATTGTATATAATAACATTATTGTATATATTATTGTTTATAGACGACCATACAGATTTCCAACCATTATAATTCGTCTGGGTATTGTCGATGTTTGTGCTTGCGATGTTTATTCGGCAAAAAATTGTAAATCACAATATTTTGTAATAGTAAATAGTATCTGGTCATACTTTTTAAATAAGACTTTTATAAAAACAATAGCTCATAGAACCAAAATAAAGAGTTTTATTACGTTTTTCGCTTATATTTTTTACATCTCCACTTCCGACTGTATCTTGCTAAGGGTCTGAGAGTGTGCTCGCTGCGTACCTGCCTGCCGTAATGGTTTAAGCATGTCTCAATAGCAGGCTCTTATAAATGCAGGAATCGACTTCTATAAAGTGGTGATATAATAACTCTATGGAACACGGCAGAACCAATTAGATTTTAGAGTCTAAAAAGAAAATACATAACAACGATTTGTTTTAAACAAAAAGTTGAATAATTTCTAGTAACGTTTAAGAGAATGCTTATGGCACTGGCTATGAGGGCTGCTATTTATGTGTCTGAAGTGTCAAAGAAGAAACAAATATATATCATTTAATTTGCTTTCATTGTTTTTCAAAATTTTCGCCTTGTTGATTGATGTACTTTTTCATACGCTGAAACCAATTTCAATAGCGCTTTTTTCATTCTGATTGAGGCGTCTCCAAAACGTGCATTTTGAAACCCTCAACAGCCTCTTCGCGGCTCGAAAAAAGTTAACCACGTAACTTATTCTTCACGCTTGAAAATAAATAGAAATTGTTGAGTGCCAAATCGGATCTTTACGGCGGATGATCCGTCGATTCGATCTTTTGACCTTCCAAAAACCGAGTCGTTTCGGCCAACGTGTGATAGCTAGCATTGTCATGATGAAGAATTCAGCGTTGTCGGTTATTCTTCGTCATTTCTTCAAAAATTTTTAACTAAAAAATGGTCGTGCACCGCTCCGAATTAACCGTTTTACGATTCTCTAGTGACTCTGTGACCACATACCCATTTATACTAAAAAATCAGGCAACCATTTACTTCAAAGTACGAATCACTTTTGTTGGATTCGGATCATCTTGGAACACCCACACCGTTGACTGCTGTTTAGCTTTGGGTCATAGGTTTAGATCCAAGATTCATCACCTGTGTGCATATTTTAAACAACTTTTGACGCACATGATTTTTCATTATCATTTTCTTTGCACCTAACGACAAAAGCCTGTTTTTGATCAATGCTCAAGTTGTGCGGAATCCAACGGTAACAAAATTTTTTTACAGTCTAATTTTCGTGTAATACCTTATATATGCTCGTCATACTTATGCCCAGGGACGCCTTTATCTCTCGTGACAATCACATGACGATCTTGCATTATCAGTTCTCAGGAAGCATCAATATTTTGTGATGAAACAACCGATTTAGGACGTTCTTCTTCAAATTTGTCCGTGAATAAAGACCGTTCAAGATTAAATTCATTAAATCAGTGATACACAGTGGTTTTTTGATAGTTCTTCGTCTCCAAAAGTCGAAGTAAGTTGATCGATGCGCTGTTTTTGAGTAAGCCCACGCCGAAAATCGTAATTATTCATCGTACGAAAATTTTCACAAGTTAAATCTAAGGTTATAAAGACACGCAATTTTCAAAATGACGCCACAATGGTAAAACAATTGACAGTTACATGAAACAAATTGTATTCTACAGCCAAGGAGTTCTATTTTTTAAGTGTTGTAATTATTTTTTAAATATTGTTCTGCATGTGGTTAGTTCCTGATACATAATTAGCAGCCCTCGTACATAAGTAAATTTTAGGAATCTTATATAATTAAATGCGGAATAGTTTAAGATTATAAGTAGGTACTTAAAGCTCTGAACTGTAAAATCTAATCTTTGGTTAGGTAGTCCCATATATAATTAAAGCCTTGCTTATGTATAATATATTTAGACATGCGGTGTATATAAACGCAAATATAGAGGCAGCTATTGAATTTATTTTACGAAAACTGAAATCATACGAATGCTGGACAAATTCAGTGCATAAGAAGCAAATGGTCGATACTGATCATCATCAATTCGAGCTTAGAATATCAGTGGTTTATCTCTAACCTTGCTGTTTTAAACATAAAATTTGAACTAAAACTAAAACTTAAATAAAAATCGCATGGTGCATGAGGTCAGAGCTGTAAGGCGGGTGAGCAAGTATCTCTATACTTAACGTCCCCAAAATTTAGTTGTTCTAGCGTATGTGGTAAGACGGTGTCATAATGAATGAAGGAGAATCCTACTGCGTGGTCGTTTTTCCAAGCTTTTTTCAATACAAGTGGGAAAAAAATGTTTTTCAAACTTTTTGCAGTGACTGTGTTTTGTAAATTTGAGTGAAGGATGTAATCTCTAGAACTACTGATCTGATTAGAAAAATTCTGCCATTAATTGGATATCACATTATTCGTAAGTACTATAGAATATTTTGATCCTAATAGAGATATATATTCAATAATAAATCGCAATGACAGTAATTAAAATAAAAAAAAAAAAAGCTAGCCCCGTTGATTTATAAGCGTGCCCTGTCCAAATGGTTTTAGTAAGAAAATAAATATGGCAAAACTATTAATCTTCAATAGATTTACTATTTATTCCACGACACCACAAAACTTTTATAATTCAGCTACAGAGCAAGTTTTTGTGTCAAAAGTGAAAGAAATTTCATATAATGAAATTTCCACATGGTGCCAAGTATATTCCATGGATTTTTAGGAAAACAAATAGTTTAATCAGTGTGGAGTGGTTGTAGTCCTGTAGTTGAAGCTTCAGTGTCAGATCGGAAGGTATAAGGTTCTATCCTGACCATGGCCGAATGGACCGACGAGTTTTTAACGTAAGTCAATGTAAACCAGACGCTCTATACGTCATAAAGCATAGAACTATCGGTCGCGGACGCTGTCACGGCGCTGGTGATGACCGTCTTAAACAGTCCCAATCCGCACTGGACTAGCATTTAAGGCTTCAGCGTATGAGGTTCTAGCCCTTCAATATAATGTTAAAAAAATATCTTGGGAAGGTGTGGCTTAAAAACAATAAGTGTATAATAAAAGCGACTCATCGATTCATGCACTACGAGATTTCGAAATTATAAGCCCATAATTATATGAAATCAGATTAGATGAAGAAAATACAAGAACACAATATAAGAAAGAATTTTTGGAAATTCACTTTTTGTCAAAATAAATGTGATTGGATTTTTTGTATAATTTTTTTATGGACCCAGGTATGATTATGTTTGGTATAAACATTGCTTATTAAAATAGTCAGACGCGTCTTTCGTAATTAAATGGAGGGGGAAGCGGGGTTGTATAATGTGTAAAAATGAGTGTGTATTTTGTTCGTGTTCTTTGTGTGTCTATGACATTAATACAATTAGTACGAAACTGACGATATTTTTTGCTTGCAAACGAGAAGGATTCTGAAAAATAACAAGAATCGTTCCCTATTTCGTCTGCGTATTGGTACTATTGAACCAAATTACCGAACCTGGACTATAGACATTTTGCTTTTGCGTCATCTGCATATTTGTATTATGACAGATTCTAAAATATTTTTCAGCTATAGAAAGCTACACTATCTCCGAGTAACATAGGTTAATTTTTTAATTTGGTAATCGCCCCGTTTAATTCGAAACCGAGAATGGTAGCGGAATCAAAATGCGAACGGAACGAAAAGCAGAATCAATAGTCGAAACCAGGAGAGATCGAAATCGGGAACGTAACCAAGGTGGAAATCGAGTGTGGAACTAAAATTATAACCTGACCAAGAGCACGATCAGAATTGGAATAAAAAGACGTGCTTAGATCAGTATTAAGAGATGGACTAGAATCGTAATCTAATTTTATCAAGAAATCAAAACTGGGACTACTATTGGAGTCGAGAGAGAGACAAATTGGCATCAAGAGCAGGACCGCGATTAGAAACAAGAACGGGATAGCGATCGGAATCATAATTAAAATCATAATCGGTCGTTATATACAATGAAGGAATTCATTCTGTCGATGAATTCCTTCATTTAGCCGTGAGCGGAAGCTAGTTTCCTTATAAAATAAATAGCGTTTTACGTTGAAGATTTTCGCCACACATTCCATATTTTAAAAATTATATGAAATTTATTTAAGAATAGTTACATCAAAAACATGTATTGATAAAAATGGAGAACACTAGACTAGATAAGGTACATCGGTCACTCATAATCATTTCAGGTAATCTATTCACGTCAAAGATGAAGTGAGTGATGATATAACTGTACCTTTTACGGCTCTACATATGCCGACGCGGGCTATGTCGATATGCCGATAATCGCTTAGCCATGTCAGAAGATCCAGTAATTTCACGCAGATTTCGATAGGATCAAAGACATGCTCACGGCCCACACGCCTGCGCTAAGCACAGCGGCCCATTTACTTCCTTTTGTACTCGGCCTGTCCCTGTGAGTGGATGAGGTACGTACGAAGTAAAGCTGTTAAACCATCTTATTCGGCTTGTTGTTGTATTGATTTTTCGTTATCGCACTATATGAGCATGCACTTCCACAATTTTTTCGATTTAAATGAGTTCGGGCCTTAAGGCAGTACTAATCAAAATCGAACGTTATTTTCTAGCATATAAACTAAGGAATCAAATTATTTATATATTTTAAATATATATTTAATAGTATTGTCAGGATTTCCGTTTTCAAAACACGATTATAATGTTTGTTTTATTACTGACTGACTGACTCTGATTCTACTATTTTCAAAGTTCCTATCAGTCTATCTGTATATTTTTTTATGACTTAAAGTAACAAGATATGTGATTGCGCAAATGATAGGCTGCAGTCTGTCCTTTTATAATTTAAAAAAGATTTGACCAATCTTAACGAAAATTGGTATACATTGGAACACGTGATTAGTAAATGATAAGCTATATGCGATTTCGATTCACTGTTTGTCAACAATACAAAGATTAAATCAATTCAAATTTAATAAAAAATACCTTAATTTTGTAGGTAACAGAATTACACTTGAAATGCGTCATTATGGTATTCTTTTGGAATTACCAATAACACCCATTTCGAAAGCCGATTCATTTTTTGATTTCGCTCAAAGATACATGATAAATAGTTAATAAAACTAGAGCAACATTTGAAAATTACATGAAACAGTCTAACAGTCGAGCAGTTCAGTCCCACGGGTTTTTTTCGTTAATATATTCAGATATGGCATAATAGCCCTTACCATATAACTTTTTTAATGAAAGTTTTAAATTCATGAAATGGCAAATTTTTAATTTCAACTGGGACCTTATTATAAAAGCGTACACGTTGCCCCTTAAGTGATTTGCTAACTTTGCTGAGTATGGTTTTATGAGAAGCAAGGTCAGTATTATGTTTAGTGTTGATATTTTGAATGTCGCTAATTTTTTGACGGTACAGTTAAAATATTAGTTTATTTAAATTTTGCTCTGAGAGATGTTGCTGGTCTCAAGTTATAAATGGTACGAATAGCCCGCTTCTGCAGAACAAAAATTATTAATTTTACTGTTCTTTATGAGCCATATTTATTTTTTATATAGCTGTGTGTATGCGTGCGTGCTTGCATGTGTGAGTCATATAATTTTTATCGTGATTTTCAATGATTAATAGATTATGTTAGTCCATCATTAATCTTTTGAGATTGCTTTCGAATAAAAAAAAAATCTGTGAAACTGTTGATCCTGTAGGCCATCCCTGAAATTTTGCGCTATGATATTTATCTGATCTTTTTGAACTCCTTGTGTTATAAATATTGCCTATGATTTTTTAAGCTCAAAATTTTAAACACGAACCCTTCAGGCGTTCCTTGAAGCTTCTTACTACTATCGAGCTCAAAGCTTTAAAAACGTAGGAACAGGAAATTATTAAGCTCATCATGCTTAAAAGATCGATTTTAATACTTTTTCAAGTTCTCTGAGTTTAAAATTATGGTATTAATACGTTTTGATCTTTACAATTCAAAAATCTAATCAAATTGCCCTTTTTTTTTTCCTCAACTATTCTATGAAATGATTTCTTTCATTTTAATCTATCTATCAAAATTTATAACATCAATCCATCGATCAAAAAATTTCACATGTTATTCTAAATAAAGCCTTTTTACAAACTATACCGTTTTTTAAGCAGAAAAGTGATTTAGATAGGAGAATTTATCGGTAGAGTATTTTAAGAGATGTTTTAAAAACACTTTTTGAAAACTTTTTCAACACACACCACACACATACCGGTAGAGCAATTTACAAATTATTGTAAAAAATACCTTTTATAAATTTTTTCTCTAACAATATCTCTTGAACATATCAACAATTTTTATGTAGTTTGCGGCAGTTGATGCAACTGTTGGGGAAAAAGATCTGATTATATTTTTGCATACATCGGTAGAGCACTTTCTAAGTTAGTTCAAAAAAATGCTAAAACTCGATTTCCTAAAGTCGACGCGAAAACAGTAACTCTCCAATATCATGAGTCTTTCGATTTTCGTAGCGGAAAGTTAAAAGAGTAAGAAAAAAATTAAAAACCTAATCGAGAGTGAGACAGGCTGTCATCGAGAGCAGCACCGATATCAGCATCGAGAACTAGACAGCGATCCGGGTTAAGACTTAGAGCGTGATCGCTCGATATGCAAGATGCAGACTTTAACACTATGTTCACGCGGGCGGGAGCTAGTGAAAATGTAATATTAATAAATTAAATCAAATCAACCCTTAGCCTTTGACTTTGCTAGCATTAACTGAATATCTCAAAACGTAAGTGGTCACCTTTAATAAAAATCGTATTACCTCAAGATCGTCCACCGAAACATCCCCAGAAACTTGTCCAAATTGAGTTACGATTAAATTGTTCTATTTCCACATTCATAAAACCAATTATAGTAACCAGATTTTTGCGAATGTAGCTGACGGAGCTATTATTTTTCATAGTTTTGTATTCATTTAAATCGTTACAACTACATCTGAGGAGAGCGATAGTTGGTAATTTTAATAAATATGTATATATTTGAAATTCAATTTTAATCATAACATTAATGGCTATCAAAATATAATAATAAGAAGAAATATAAGAAAATGAGTAATAGCTCCCATCCACTTATTTAATTCATTATATTTATTTTTATCTCGCTATACAGTGCTCTATGATATTGGTTGTGAAAAAAATTGTGAATAATAGCATTCAAATCTGCGTCTAGATGTGGAGATGGAAAGGGAACGAAAATATATGTTTGCCTACTTTTGCCCTACTCACTAATCCAGGGTAGATTGGCATCTGTTAACTGCTTTAGCACCGATGCGGTTACAACGTCCGTGACTGACGGCTTAATGTTCACATAGAGTTATGGAGCAAGACTTCTAATTTGACTCAAGTTAAAACCTCATTAGACATTTCACTAGCATGTATAAATTCAAGCCCTGTATATACGGAAATGAAAGCTTTGCACTGACCTCTCGTCTACTTCCGTTGTTCGAGTGCTTATTCGGGTACGTGAGATGAAAGAGAAAATTTATCTTATTCCGAAAGTTTAAATTGGGACATATATCATCAATCTGTAGAATGCTAGAAGTATGCAATGACCGTGCCATATATCTATCTGTGATTTTTACCCACTTTTCTGGGAAATGTCAGTGAATTCATAAACAAAAAAAAAATTCTAAGTTGATTATTTAACGAATATCCGTATGTTCCTTCTTGTAAAATACCTACCATAGATTGTTGGACATCAATAATAATATATTGAAAATTTTGTATTCGTTGTAGTGGAAGTGAAATATTTTCAGAAAATACTTATTACATCTTATCACAATCTTGATGGTGTAGTTTTGCCTTCAAAATCATTATGTAGTTCTTTCTAATAGACTAAGATCCGATATTAGAAAAACCAAAAAATTATTTTATTGTCTTTTATTTAAAAACACACATTTTGGAAAAAAATTCTACTGAAAATTTTTTTTCTGCTGTTATCGTATTATTATTATTTCTGCAAAGAAGTAAATAAATATAGTGACGTAAAGTTCGGAGTTAGATCGACTCATATGTTTAATAATCAAAGTGAATGCTTACAAAAACATTACAGTTATTACAACCACAATGCGAAGATTTTTTTTTAACTTTATAAACAACTTCAAAAGCCATAAATGTCGCTGTCAATTAATAATAAATTTACAATACACTTATACTATGATGATCTGGAAAAATTTCATGTATATCTGATATCAATTTTGGTATACAATTTTTTTTTATTTATTAACTTATGTTAACGGCAAAAGGATAATTCTCACAGCTTTTACATTGTCCCATTCTTTATATTGAAATACGTCCTTATAACACTACTTTAATCAATGAACCGATAAACGATGGTTTTTCTTATTCTGGATCCTAGACTATAATTTAGAATAACAATGTAATTCTTGCACGTTGATATAATGTTCAAACAAAATATCCATCACTCATTCCGAGTCTATTATCTTAAATACAGACAGACCTACGTTTTGATACATCGCATTGAAGATAGAATTTTCGGAACTGTTTTGTTCCCTGACAAGATTTATTGTCCCGTCATAACTTCGAGGCTCATAAATTTCTCCGTACCACCTGACCTTCGTTTGAATTTTATGCTGTTATCGATGTGCCGTGGCCCGCCGGTCGACGCGTGTTTGACCTAAAATTGGATTTAATTACTTACCTGTCCACGCTGCTGCCGAAAGCTTGATGAGGTGTATCTGTGAGACAAACAGTCTCAAAAAGCTTTATGTTGCGGAAGTTTATTAGTCTGGAGTGATTACTGTTGCTGATTACGGTCATTTTTACCTTTACCCATATAAAAAATACTTTTAATATACATTTGTACCCACACTGCATAAACTAGTCTGCCTCATTTCAATCTATATGGTTCTATATCTATTTGAACTGAAGTGGGGCAAATTAGCACGATTTTCGTGCAATATGCATTGAATTTTATTTTGAGATAATTTCAAGATCTCTTGAAAAAAAATTATATATTAATATGAATAAATATTATAGAACTGCAAATGTTCAAGGATTATTAGGGCATTATTTTTAGATATCATATATACTACATAAAAGGGGTCATCTAGAGAAGCGAAAGTAAAGTAAAGTAAAGAAATGAGAGGGGAGAAGACAAAAAGAATTAGAATACGAGTGAGAGCGATAGGGAAAGAAAGAACGAGAATTATCGTGTGTAAGAAGAGAGAGGTTTGAATGGGAAGGAGAAGAAGAGAGTTCTAACACAGAAATAGAATCAAAATATGGATTGGATATATGCTCAGAATTAGATTTAGGATCGAGGTTTTATTAAAGGTCAAATCAAGATTCTGTATACTATATGTGGACTGATCCATAGACGAAACTAGTAACGATATAATAATGAATATAATTTCAAGTGCCCTTTCTATTGATGTATCTCTTACCAATATAAAAGTAGTTAATATTGTAATATGATTTATCTTGATTATTTTCCGAGTCGCCGAATAAAGCAGAAGTCTTCATGTTAAAACTTTTGTAGCAAACTTCATTTCAATGCACAAATAATGCTCCTTCTAGATTTTACATTTTAGTTGCTTGTATTGAAAACAAATTTTCAGTTGAGAAATCAATATCGATGCCTAATCTTCATGCAATTGCTGTGTGTTTTAAATAATGCTATTTCAATATTCAGTCCTATCCCAATTAATAGATTCTTATAATAATTGAACCCAAATTTAAAATGGAAATATTTGCAGTTATTTATAACCCTAAAGCTCAGGGGTTGTAACCTTTTTAGTCTCTCACTTCCTTCAGAAGTTAGTATGAAATATGGATAAATTAAAGACCCTATACCGGTTTGTGGCCAATGAAGTATGAATTAGCGAGACAGACAGTATAACTATATCAAAACTCTGTAACAAAAAAAAAATGAATCTGTAGTACATTTATTGTATTAATTATGTGTCAATCGATGCAGTGTGAATATACTATATTATTAAGTAAAAAGCTCGAAAATTTTAAACAAGTTTAAGCTTAACATAAAGCGTTAGAGTTGTGCTATACTCTTAAGTCGTTAAAGTCAAGCAAGTACTGGTCTAAGTTATCTCTATTGTATTTTGGAATAATATGAGTATCCTCATAAATTATTAACTGATTTGATAGTTCTAAAAGAATTTTTTTTTGTACAATATAAAAAACTGATCAAAAGTCTATAGTCGTCATAAACCTGTCTTTATGATTCTACGTATAGTCACGGTAACGGCCGATAAACTTTCAGCATTGTTATATTTACTTTAGGATAACCACGAATAGTTTCGTATTGAAACTATTAGCCTAATTCGTGTGGTTTGCTTTCAATAATTATATTTGTGTGAAATTCATTGCGATACTCATGTATTTTTTCTATTAATTCATGGTATATGACAAAGCTCAGCGCTTGCTGATTTTATTATAAGTAGTTTACACGTTTGTTTTGATTTCTTTTTTTTTAAACACGAAAAATATTCAAATTCCATTTAGCTATAACTTTAAACTAAATGGCACTGCAACATATCAACTTCTAGATTGTTGCAGCGCTTGCCATGAAAATTATTTTACATTTACATAAAAACAAAAGGTACACGGAGAATATTTTACTACATTAGGGGTATCCATTAATTGCATAAGGCGATTTTAGGGATTTTTCGACCTCCTCCCCCCTTGACCTTGGTGAGATGTTGTGAGATTTGGCTTGATACCTTCCCTGCCCTTAATCTCAAGGGAGATTTTCTAAAATGCACATTTTTAGTGTAAATATAGTACGTAAATCTGTGCTTGATTGCATTAGATTTATTTAAAGAAACATAATTTGAATAATTTTTATTATTAGACTAATAAAGACTAGTATTTAAGACTACTAGACAACGTAGTTTCAAATCACAGTGAGAAAATCAAAGAATATAAAACTTAAATAGGAACCACGAAAATTCTTAAAAGAGTATTCATTCTAATGCAGTCCACGGGGACTCGTGTGTGGTCTCAAGAGTGACTGCTAGTGTTTAATATTGCTTAAATACGGCTTAATACACTTAAACATTTATATGTATGTATATTATTATCATTTATATAGTATACATGTTTCCTTGCCTATTTTCATTTCTGGTTGGCGGGGCGGTAGGTGTCGCTTTTCTGCAACTGCCGACAAGACAATAAAGTAACTTGCAACGTAGACGACGTGCAAAACACTTATGCGGCAAAAATAATATATAAAACAAAATTGTGCGGTGCCGCGTGTGTAATCCCAGGACGCGACAAGGGGTAAGCTTTGTATTTCCTAATTATTCCCTTGTCCTATGGTATTTATTTCGACGATATACATATGCAGAGTCCGGAGGCAGACCGGCATAATCTTTGAGTTTCGAGGAAACTGCGAGGCACTAATTTGAGGGTTTGTGTGTAGCAAGAACTTGAAAATAAAAACTAGCACTAACATATCCACGTGATTTTCAGTAAAATGCTCTGCTCTTTCAGCCTCGTTGATTTCCTGTCTAAATCGTTGTCGCTTGTACACAGAAGCTCAGTAGCTCGATAAATACTATTGTATAAGACTTAAGGACATTTTAGTGGAAAAACATATTTTATTCAATTTCACAGGATGTAGTAAAAAAACACCAACTATTTAGTCCGGACCTTGCACCGTCAGACTACTATTTATTCAGATCAAGAACAAAATTTGTTCGTGAAAATGAAGTTGAATCCAAAAGATATGTTGAAAATTCAATGCGGCAATTTTTTGCATCTAAGCCGAACAAATAGTTCTACCAAGCTGAACAATGGGTTAACACCTTAGAATACTATAGGTCGTGCTTTGTATGCTAAAGTTCTCTTTTCGTATGACTATTTAATAAACAAATTGAACATTAAAAACCAACATTTTTTATAAGACACCTTAAACATATTGCATATTAGTAGAAAGCTTATTACAGTGGCCCAAATTTTTTGTTAATTTTAGGTAACAAAACCTCAAATTCCCAATACCATTAACCATTAACCATTTATTACTCAGATATTACTTCCAATAGAGTAATAAATTAACGCTACACTAAATACGGCGAAACCTCCGTGTATAATGTTACTATCGACACCTTATTTCAGCGCCATATGTTTACGCACAAAATATCGAACATTCTATAAAGAGTAAAAATCATCAATTTTGTCATCAGTCCCTAAAAGTTCATTCAAAATACAAATACACAAAACGAATACCAGAGCAGCCTTCAGCCTCCAGAGAAACCAGTCTGGCAGTGGGCCAGTTTCATGTCGCCGCAACCGATCATTATTTTAGTTAGTGTCTCTAGTAGCCATAAGTGCTATCATATAATTTCATCGCCGGTGAAATGTCTCATATAAACAAAATAAATATAAAACATAAATGACATCTGTCCGTAAAAACATTTGTTAGATCAAAAGAGCTATCGAACAATAATGTTATTAAGAAAATCAGCGAATATTTCGAAGAAGTTAAATAAGTTGTATATAAGAATATCCTCTCTTATTTTTATAATGTTTGTACTAACAACGCCTTTCATGCGGTGCACAATTTAAAAACTCATTCTTGATATTTTGCTACGTCGTAAAAGGTGTCCATCTTTCAAAGTATGTTTTAAATGAAAGATTAGGTGCATTCAGATAAAAGTATGCTTATAAAATATCTTTCCTGAGCGGTACTTAGCTTTTCCAGTAAACTGCACAATAAACATCCATTTAAATTTAACGCACAGTGATTTTGTCATTCTTTTGAAAATTACAACTTGGACATTTTGGTAAGGAAACTCAAATTGGTGTATAAGAGTTAGCGAACTTTAGCCGAGACTTTCGCGGGGTGCGCCCCGAGCGCCGGCCGCAATCGAATTTGCAAGGGCTTCGTTTATGAGTGAAGAAATCCTTTTGTCGCTGTTTTATCGCGAATTCTTTATACAATTTAACGTGATTTTATTACGTTTGAACTAGCTTCTGCAGGCGGGTTCGCCCGTATCACCATAGAACCACCATTACTTATGACGACCTCATCTCAAACGCTATTGTCTTAAACCGATGCGATCTACTTCTGATGCCGATGCCGATTTTAGTTTCGATCTCAGTCTCACTACGAGGTCGGTAATGTTAAAAGGACATCACAATTCGTTCACTATAATATGTCACTACTACTTTTTGACTATCATCAATAGGTTCATCAACATGGTGTCATTTTCAGAGAATCGGTGCCAATTCTGATTTAATTTATTTTATGGTAAACAATAATTTCTCTGTAGAAAAATATGCGTTTTTTGTTAAACTGTTGTCTGGTTATGGTGGTAGATTCATTATAAATGGTTTCTAATATTTGGTTAAAAAATATCGTTTCCTGAGGGACATTTTTATAAACATTAAAACGTTTTTCTAAAAACCACTTTCTACTTTTAAATAATTCTTGGATTGCTTAATTCATCTTTATTGTATCTATTTTCCGTGGTACATTCTGCTTCAATAAATACTGAAAATCTTAATATTTTTTCTTAGTTTTATCTAGTGGAGTCGACACAAAGTCAGTCTGTGCTCAGCACTCATAACATTCGGACGTAGGATTTGTACAATTTACTAGTAAAAAAAAGGGACAAAAGTAAATAAATACTTTTGTGACTTGTTTTTGAGTAATCGTTTACATTTAAATTAATGTAGTTAAAATAACATTTATTTACGGTCAAAAATTGTACATATACATGTATAATTTCTTTTTAACTATGTTACCATAGTCTTATACAAACATAAGATACGGTATCTACTTAAGTTATTTGCATAAATAAGATAATACATTTTTCGATTACCTAGTTAACACTATATATTTATGTAACATATTAGTTCGTTACATAGTGTTAGATTACATACCTAGCTTCATATCTATTCATAATAAATTTACATTAAAATGCTAATCTTAAGAACAACCAGTGTAATTTTAAAAATTCTTTTTTGCATTAGACAGCTCATTTATGCTTTATTGATTGATCAAAAATATTTATTTAGATTCAGCCAGTCAGATGCAAAAGTACTTGCAAATTCTGTATGTTGTAATAAATATTATGAAAATACTGACGTAAAAGCACCACAGAGTCGTAGCATGTAGGACCATAAACATCTTTTATCGGGCGTCGTAGAATTTAAACAATAGTAAACGTGCCGACGGACAAGTGCGATCGAAAAATCCCAAAAAAAAAAACGTGTAAAGTATGTTTGTAACGATAATTTTATTTAAAAAGAAATAAAATGTTTTCGTTTACATAAACTACGGGGTTTATTTTTAATATGTTAAAATGTATCAGCTTTTATAAACTACTAAGTGGAACTTTTCTAATGTCATTTTTTTGAATATCATATTATAAATATTACAATGATAACTTTTTTTACAGGAGTATGTCTTCGAAGAAAAATTTGTCAAATCTTAATGTTTATTAAAACTTTAGTCCAGGGTAATTTTAGAATTTCATGTATTTAGTGATGTTTTTCAATTGTTATATTCAACTGTATCACTTACTCTCATCTCTTTAACCTCAAAAATTAATCAAATTAAAATTAAATTTTACATAATTAATATAATTCAATTTAAAAATTTATTTTAATTAACAATTTATGGTAGCGATCTAAAACTATTGACTTATTTTGTAGATATGATAAAATGATTATAATAGAATAATGATTATCTTGTCCACTCTATGGATCTATTTTTAGAAACCTATACAAAAGATTTCCGTTGGAAAAATTTAAAATTTTGATTTTTCATTTTCTTGGATATTATGAAAAGAAATCATTAAAAGAAAAAAGAAATAAGTACATACATATTAAAAAAATCTTAAATATTCCAATTATTACATTTTCTTTTTTGTTACAAGCTACATAAATTATCTTTTTCAATCTTTTTACTCCATTTACTTAAATAATTATTTAAGCAAATGGAGTAAAAAGATTAACAATTATAATTGTTATAATTTCATTATTACATATTACAAATTCATTATTTAGATGATATTCCAGATTTTTTTTGGAAAGTATAATGCTTTATAAAAATAATGAATTTCAAGAAAAAAAATTTTCAAAAAAATTCTTATTATTTAAAAGTTAATTAACAATTTTTTTTGGCCTCTCAATATTAACAGGCAGGAACGATTTTTATTTCATTTAATTGATAACCATTTCTTTATAAGCAATTAAACTTTTAGGTTTTTTTATAGTCTGATCATTAATAGTAATTATCATGTATCGATTTTTGAGACGAATATTTTTTTTTTATTTTTAACAAATTGTAAATACTTATGTATGTATTTAAATACTTATCTTGCTTTTTTGAACATTTCTTCATCATTGTAAATTAAACGTCTTATAAATTATTAAAAATACGTCGAAAACACTTAGGATGTTTTTGGTTTCCCATTAAAAGTTTAATAAGTAGAGCTTTGTATCAAATTTCCAATTTTATTATTTACGTAACAATTCGGTACTGTTTATAAAAAATCATCAAAAAAAATTGTAATATTGCATAAAACTATTAATTATCAAGTGCGATTATTTTCATTGACAACTTAATGAAAATAATATTACAACAATCCTGTTTTATTTCGTGCAGTAGGAGTGATACACTTACGAGCAAGCATACAGACTGACAGACAGATAAACGATATAGTTTTCAATGATCTATATGTTAGCTTCTTGAAATAAGACCAGTAGCAAGGTTTCACCGAGAATCCAAGTATGAAAATCTGTATTTGACATTTTTATGATTTCATATTTATGTTTTGATGTGAAACTTCTTCAGCCTCTACGTCTAATCAGCAGTGCAATGGTAATTCATAAGTGCTCACAAAAAGTTTTATTTTTAATTCATGTTTAGAATGAAAATATCCTTGAAGATTGGTAAACTATTTCTCGTTTTTTATTTATATCATATTCGGTTGGAGAAAAGTTTTATAGTATTTTATAAGTAGAAAGTTGCAATTAAATCTCTTTGGTTGTCTTGTTTGTATCTGGCTAGTTTTGATACCATTATATAGACGACATTTAAAAAAAAAGAGAAATATAAAATAAAAATGGTGTCTTGCCCGGCCATTTTTCTATTATTTTTCTGTCAACCAAAATGAATGAATCTAACATAGAAATTGGATACATTTTGAAGTTTTATTACGAAAACGGGAAAAATGCCACTCAAGTCGCGAAAAAAATTTGTGACATTTGTGAACCTAATACAGTGTCGGTAAAAGTAGCACAGAACTTCTTATAGCGTTTTCAGTCCGATAATTTTGATGTCAAAGATAAACCTCGCTCTGGTCAATCTGTTACGCATAAGCCGATGCAATTTTTGTAAAAGTAGAGCAAGATCAGCATATTAGTTCTTACGACATAGCTGAAGAGCTATAGATTGATTACAAAACAGTTTTCACCCATTTAAAAAAAGCTGAATACACAAAATGCTGGATAGTTAGGTCCCACATAAGCTCACTCAAGAAATCTATTGAATTGTATATTCATTTGTAATTTTGTATTGAAATATAACGCACCGGCACCGATTTTTAAAAGATTGATTACTGGTGATGAAAAATGGATAACCTTTTACAATAATATGCGAATAAGATAATCGTCAAAAGGCAAATGAGCTCCACAGACTTTAGTAATACCCGGATTGACTCGCAATAGGTTGTTGCTATGTGTATAGTGAAATTGGGAGGGCATTATTCATTATGAGCTTTTATTACCGGGCAAAATCATCAATTCGGTTCTGTACTGTCAACAGCTGATGATACTCACGCAAGAAGTAGAGAAAAACAGCCGGATTGATCAGCAGAAAGAGCGTGGTTATTCATTATCAGAACGCCAGACCACACATATCTTTAGCCACTCAGCACATATTGAGAGAATATAGTTGGAAAGTATTATTGCATCTAACATATAGCCCTGACTTTCCACCCTCAGATTTTTACCTGTTTCGGTCTCATCAAAATTCTTTAGGTAATTCGTTAGGTACTTGTCGCAGTTTTTTGATCAGAAGTCCCAAAATTTCTACTAAATCACTACCCGGTGATATAAATCACTACCCACAAACTGGCAATAAATCGTTGAACAAAATGGCATACATACATATATATATATATATATATATATATATATATATATATATATATATATATATATATATATATATATATATATATATATATATATGATATTTAAATGTAAATAAAAAAAGATGAAAAAATTATCTTGAATTTGTATATAAAATACGAAAAACTTTCGTAATTTCTAAATACATAAAATATGACATGTTTTAGTCGTGGTATATTGTAATATGAGTTAATACATAAATTTTAATATAAAATACTCTTCTCAAAATTACTTTCAATTCACCAAAAAATAAAAAAGGGTCAAAGCAGAAGTACAGATGTACTGATAAGTTATACAAATGAATGTGGATATGAAAACTCAAATCGGGAAACTAAGATTATAACCTTTTAAACCTAGTATAAATCAGAATCCAGCAATAATTTCTAATTTACTTATCAAGCTAGGCGATGTTACGAATCTTTATCGTCATTATTAAAATAAGATTGTGCAGAACCTTCCACTGCAAACTGATATTACAATATATTAAAAACCATTACTGGCGTCAGTTTTTTTACTCATATTTATATATATTACTAAATTATATCGTCAATCAATCACAATTCCTATAAACAGACCGGTTGAATAGTGGTAAATAAATTCTAGTTGTCTGAAAAAAAAAATTGCTCATGACACTGAGATAAATTATCTTTTTATTAATATAAATATTTTTTTACAATCAGTTGCATAATCAGTCCAGCAATTTCTGAGATCACTTCTTACATAACAAACAAAATTACCAAATTTATGGTAAGGAAATCACCACAATTAACGTAGTAGGGTCATATCCTGAACTCGCTCTCCTAGAATATTCTGAAAGCGTTCGACATAAGCGTTCCTTTCATCAAATAACCAGACGATAATGACACTGATAAATTATTCAAACACGTTAATGATCCTGTGGCGTTCGTGAGGCGCCGGATATTTTGGCGTGTTTGTCGAATTAATGCACGTTCATTTCCCGACACGAATTGAAGATGATAAAACAATCTAATAGCTAACTGTTTTCACTCTTAGAAGCTACAGACGTCTCAGAAATCAAATATATCCTGATAGTAATCAAAATATGAAGTAATCATTATTATTATTGAATAAAGTAACTATACGCGTATTTATTTATTATTAAAATATAATTGAATATGTATATCATATATCACACTTATACTTAAGTAGGTTCTGCCAATATAATTATCTCGCCAGCACGAGTTGATTAAATATGTTAGAATATCTAATCAATTCTAAATGACTTTTAAAAATCTTTAGATTTGTTTAAAAATAGATTCTTTGACTTTGAGTGGGAGGTGAGAATTTTAATATGAAAGGGAAGACATAATTTACAAATAAAAGAAAGAAAGGTCGAATTAATTAAATTTCTATTTATCATATGTTTACCTTAGATCTGGTCATATACGGCTAGTGATTTAAAAATGCCCGAAGCAAGGTCCTTAGCGCTGCGTGCTTATTTTGTGTGCACAAAATTTCTGTTTGGTACAGTTATCAGTACTAATTTATAGTTTTCATGGCCCAGCTGAAAATCAGCGCTGTGGCTCAGGCTTCAGCATTTTACTGAGCTGATCACCCTTTCGGCCTTTTGTTAAATTTTTTTTTGTTTGTAAATGTTGTGTCTTAGTTAAGATCATTTTAAGATGTACTTGTCTTCTTTTCGTTTTTTTTTTTTGAGGGCCGAATAAAAGATTATTATTATTACTAATTATTTATTATTAGACGACCTATTAAAACTATATAGTCTACGTTCCAGGTAAGTTCGAAAGAAGCGTTTCAAAAAATAGTACAAAAAATTGTAAAATAGTAATTCTTTTGCTGTATTGTTGACATTTATGGACATATTATGTATATGTCAAAGTAAAAATTATGTTCCAACTGTTCTATATGAATTTCAATACAAGTTTCATAATTTGAATTCGATGTGAAAGGATCACAAATAACCTAGCAACAATTTTAATATAAAAATCAATTTCAATATTTCATATATCCTTAAATATTTTAATTCAAATTAATTAATTATATGCAATGAAGTAAATATCCTTCATTTTTTTTATAAACTCACGCCTATTTCCCAGAAGGATAGGCAGAGACTATAGATTTCCACATGGCACGATCTATGCATATCTCTATTTCTTCGTCGACATCCGTCAATCTTTTCACGCAAGCTCATCGGTTTCGGGTGCTTAAAATTTAACACAATATGCTGCCGATTAGGTCTGCATAGGATTTAACATAATATGTACTACAGTAATGAAATATAATTCATTGTATCACGAAGCATTCCAATGATAGTCATTAATTAATAAAATAGTGTAAGTTACAAAAATAATAACTAAGTATTAATAAGGATGAAATACAACATTGTTTTTATTCGAGTAATAAGTTCTACTAATATTATAAATGCGGAAGTATGGATGCTTCTTACTCAAACACGCTTTAACGGATAAACAGAATTAGCTGAAACTTTAAAGTTATGTATATGCATCATAATAATTATGCATCATAGTAATTGACGAAGATAACACTTCGGATCACAGCTTGCTTGCAGGACCCTAGAACACGTTCTCCGCTTATGGCGATATTTTACTGGTAATAACAATCTTCAGAGAGATCAAGTTCAAGATCGATTCTACATCGGAATCGTGAAAAGGACCGAGAGCGGGATTGAGAGCGTAAGTGAAGCCGTTTAATAAAAAAAAGATGTCGGCATTGTGTGTCTTCGACGTAACGATATCGTTTGTACCGGTATGGAATTGGAACGTGACCGATATAGGGATCATGGTCGATAAACGTTATAAATCGATGTAAAAGATGAAAGAATGCTCGCATGCCTATGCGGACGAATTGTATATATTTTAAACGAAACCGGAATCCAGATATGGACCGGAATCGGAATTAAAAGCGAAATCGGGACTGAAATCGGGAGAAGGTACAGCAACGGGATCATGGTTGACAACGTGATCGTCGTTATAGAAGGTCAAGGAATTCATTCAATTTCTACACGGGCGGAGACGCGGGCGAAAGCTAGTCGGTTAAGAGTGAGAAATACAGACTCGGATCTGTTTATTCCATTGTTCGAACGGAGCAAGATTTTTCCATTGAAGTTTTAACATAAGCGTTACTAGGCAAATTCACAGCATCGATTTTATTGAATCTGGTATCGATGTATAGAAACAGCCTGTATGTGCCGACGGGCCCGTAACTCACTGACTAACTCTCTCAGAACGTAAGGACCGTAAATCTAGACTTTAATCCGTTTTCTCGAATAGGCATAAGGCCATGTTCACGATCAATACTTTGACATGATTTAATTATAAGCCATTTGCCAAAGTCAAAATCAGGTTTTCCCTCTTTTCGATGCAGCCACTTAAAATATAATAAATTCCGTCCCACGGCGCGTGACTAGGACGTCGGTTACAAGTGCGACACTGCGTTAATATAACAGAGCCAAATGCGCCACGGGTGTGTCATGGATGGACATTCGGTCAATGCATTGTCCGCAATGTTTTTACGTAAATCACATTTGTTTACTATTATTTATCTCTTTATCTCAAACTGAAATTCGACTAGAGCGATCGTTATATTTGGCGTAATTAGGCACATACAATGAAATATGACGTAATTAGGCACATACAATGATGTGTAGTGAAAATGTAATAGAGAAAATATTTTATCATACTTTATTCAGATACGTATTAGTCAGCTAAAATGACCCACAGCTTCACCCCCGGGAAAAAACAACGTCTTTGAATGTACCTAAGAAATATGTCATAACATTTATACACTTACAATTAATTTTTCCAGCTCTTTTCAGGAAAAAAATTCGATAAAATCATATAATTTGGTGTTTGTTGGATTTCATTTCGTTAGTATCGATTAGATCAGATAAAGAGCGAAATCGAGTGTTAACAAAAGATGAAGTCGTTATGATGATCCTCTGTGAGACACATTCGCGCATCTTACACTGAACGCGGGTATTTTTCATCTATTGTAACTTTATAGGTGTTTTATTTTTAACGCGCACAAGTTATACTTCCCATAAACATGATATTTTAGTGCCATTGTTACTAACCGTTTAGTTTACAGTCGTAAGCAACGTGATTACCGATTTTGAAACACCTTTATTCATTTCCAATTTTATGAGTCTTGAATTTTGATTTGTTGACGCTCTGGCAATCTCTAGGCTTTTCGACTGGTAGCTGTAAAAGCAGCCTCTGAATATTCTGAACTAGCCATAATACATATTTTGTTCAGAAAATAATATTTACAGTAAAGATGCAACTATAAGAGTATCTAGCACAGCGAAAGTTCAAATCATGTCCTTAGTCTAAGAACAACGAAGTCGGAGTTGTATTACACCATTTTTTTTTTATTAATATTTAAGGAAAAACAATGTAGTGGCCGGGTAATCAAGAGCATTGCCTTCGAACCGAAAGGTAGTTCAAATACTGGCATGGATAAAGCGACCAATGAGCTTTTAACTTAAATTAAATAAAACATCCTTCCGTGCGTAGAGGATCGCGTCGAACCTCATATGTCGACCAGTGGCCACTGTATTGGTAACTCGACTGTGTAGTAACGTTAGTAGCTCCAATAAACCCTCGACGGATTACCGTAGTATACCTACGTCAAAGACCTTCTACCTGAAATAAAAAGGTTGTGAAGATGCGAGGGTATAGTCTAAAATCCGGAATTCAAAAAATGTGCCCTCATCTGTTAATCGAATCAAATAATATTTACAGGCAGATAACAATATAATGGGGTAGCGGGTTAAAGGGGGTCTGGCGGCCCCCACCGAATCTGGTAAAATCGTTCCAAAAATCTTGAAGAGGGTCGAAAAAAAGCAGTATATGCTTTTTACCGATATTACAACCCCAAACGAAAACACAGTAATGGCGAAAAATATGATTTTTTGTGATTTTTATTTTTTTCAACCAGTTTAATTTATTTTTAAGTGATTTAAACGCAATTAAAATTTGTTTTGGTGTGGAAGTCCTCTGAATTTTCAGATTTTTGGTCAAGTAAAACATGTGAATTTTAGGTTTAAATGCGAAAAATGTGAAAACGCGTCATTTTCAAGATTCAACCCAATTTGGGTTTTCCCCGAGGGTGCTGTATAGTATGATAGCGGCAATCGTTCTCTTTCGAATGGAACTGCTGGATTCAATTTGGTCAATTCTGGTGAACGGGCGATTTTTGAAAAACTCGAATTTTCAACTTTCGGTAAATTACGGCGCGTACTTGGTATAGTGCGTCTTTGCTATAAAAATACATCTCTATAGGGTTTTGAGGTCGCTGATCACGAATTTGATGTCAAAATTTTTTGACATCGAATTAAAATCATGTCAAAAATTTTTTGACATCGAATTAAAATTCGTGAATTAAAATCAAATTCGTGATCAGCGACCCAAAAACCCTATAGAGATGTATTTTATAGCAAAGACCCATTATACCATACGCGCGAAAGTTGAAAATTCGAGTTTTTCAAAAAATCGCCCCGACCAGAATTGAAAATTGAGTCCAGTTGCCTGTATTCGAAAGAGGACGATTCCTTATCTATACTATACAGCACCCCTCGGAAATGAAACAAAATTAGAGGGTTGAATCTTGAAAATGACGCGTTTTCACGATTTTTCGCATTTAAACCTAAAATTCACATGTTTTACTTGACCAAAAATCTGAAAAGAGGACTTCCACCAAAACAAATTTTAATTGCGTTAAATCACAAAAATAAATTGAAAAATAAAATCACAAAAATCATATTTTCGCCATTACTGTTTTCGTTTAGTTGTAATGTCGGTAAAAGCTTATACTGCTTTTTTTCGACCCTCTTCAAGATTTTTGGAACGATTTTACCAGATTCGGTGGGGGCCGCCAGACCCCCTTTAACCCGCTATCCCCCATTGTCTGTCACCTTAGTCTCGTGCCGCTAATAACATTAATTACTTTTTTTTTTATGTAAGCTGCAAATAATTTCAAGGTAATTGCCAGTTATAAATATATTTAGAATTTTGTAAACTTTACATACGTGTTATAATTTTTTAATTAACAGATGAGGCAAATAAGTTCGGTTCATCTACGTGTCTACACCTGGCTGCAGGTAGCTGTAGCAGTCATAAAGGTCGCTGCCTATCGTAACAAAGTGTAAAACAATATATTCGAAAGTTTTGTACTTGCGATGTGCAATTAACATAAGAAACAAAAAATTAATTATTAATTAATTTTAGTATCAGCAGGACTACAGTGGCAGACATTGTTCTCATAAAATAGTGTTGTTATCTGCCTTTAAAACATTATTTGATTCATTTAACCGATAAGAGTACATTTTTCTAATGTCGGATCTTAGACCAGTATGAGTCAGCAGTTGAAAGATAAAAACCTGATACAACAGCATTAGTCACAGATTATGGTTTGCGTCCGTATCATTGGCGGCTTAAGTAGCTCGCCCGCCCGCGACAAGCGACGCGGCGAGCGGTGTTAAGTCTGCGCGGGCTGTTTGTCGATTATAAAAATATCGATTTGATTCGTACAGTGGAAGAAATATGATGTAAGCAAACTCTGGAATTAATATGATGCAAACAAACTTTTATCATCAAAACCTTCAAAAAAAAAAATAACTTCACAACACTAAAATTTTCAGTTACTAGATTATTTCATATAATTTTATTTAATTTTAATTGAATTAATTTCAAAATTTAATTAATAAAAAGTCCGAACTAATACTGTCATGTATTGACAAACTATCTAGTATTTTTTTATTTTCACTTATCTGCACAGTTATGTTACTTAAAACAGAACAATAGTAATAATCCAATCGAATAAATTTTTAAACAAAATTTTGGAAAAAGTGTAACAGCTTTGTCATTCGCCAATTCTCATTTTATTTCCATTGACTGAGAGTAATGTAAACTTCCCTTACAGGCAAATTGATTTTCTATTTCAGTTGTTAATAAAAAGTTTACAAAATCTATAATTCTTAACTTCCAACATAAATGACTTTACTTAGCAAAACCATATCACATCATTCTGCTCTTTATAAATTTAAACAATCGCTTTAAATTTTTGTTAATTTTAATTTTTCAGTTAGAGATGCATGTTTTTGCCTACACGAATTTTCTTCTTAAATAACAATAATGATCATCAATTTTTATTTACTAAAATGTAATTTTTTTAATGAAATTCATTGCTGGGATCAAAATCATCATTGATGTGATTATGAATATTCCTTATTCCATATTCGATAATATAATAAGTAAGTAATACGCTAGAAGAAGGCTGCGGCTGACTTTGCTCCAGCACGAAAATGGTCGGCAGGACCGATGAGATGCTACACTCCCACAGAATACAGACGTGAATTAGCAGCGTCCACTGTTGTATTTTGTCCAGTAAATGAGAATTCCGGCAGCTCTCCGCGCTGTCGGAATCAGATATCGCATTCGTTCGTAAAAGTTCTGTAAGCCTACTCGCACATCCAGGAGGTATCCTATTCCTTCCTAAAAGGGTGGCAACACCTAATGACTTCTCTGTGGTTACGAGTGGGCAGCGGTAATCACTTCTCTGGTGGCGCGCATGTTTGCTTCGTAAAATGCTATCTGTTAAACTCTCAGTCATATCACTTATAGGGTTTCGTGAATGATTACGAGGGGCGTTCAATAAAAAGTTGCCGGTAGCTTTTAATAAGTTTTATTATATTTTTAGATGTAGTCTCCTTAAAACATAATACTGGCAAATATTTTTTTATAAAAAAAAAATATTTGTTAAAAAACTGTTCATTCCGAGCACTTAAAACTTTCTGTATTGCAGCGACAACTGCTTCAACATCTTCGGATCTGATGCCCTTTCAGACACACCTTCAACCTTGGAAATAAATAGAAATCACTAGAGGAAGCTCTAGTGAATATGAAGAATGCTCAAATATTTCCAAGCCAGCGTCTCGAATTGCAGCAATAGCAGCGACGAACCCGTGAGATGATCGGGACATTATCTTGATAAAACAAAATATTTATTGCTAGTTTATCTCTCCTTTTCTTTCGAATTTCGTTCCGCAATTTTTCATTTATTCTGCATACAAAAATTCCATTATACTGTATACGCTCTACGGCCTAGATATTCTATCATGACCACCCTTTTACTATCTTAAAAAAGAGAGCCCATATGTTTTGCTGCAGAACGACTCGCCTTAAAACTAAAGTTGGAGATGATGGTTTTTTCCAAGTAATAGACTGTAATTTTGTTTCTGGATAGCAATTGATAGTGAAGTCACATTTTATCTATGGTTGTAAATCGAGCCAAACAATTATCAATATCCTGTTGTAACAGTTCCAAACAAGCTCGAGAATTGTTAACCTGTTTTGTTTTTGTGCATCGGTACGCACTCTGGGTACCCAGCGCACGAGTTGTTTTACATCCCCAAACGTTCATGTAAAATGCTATGCACATTACCAGTCGAAATCTTTGTTTCTTCGGATGTAAAACGTATTGTGAGTTGTGACACGACTATCAGCTGAAACATTTTTTTACTTGTTTTACCATTTCTTCGGTCACTACCGTTACTGAGTGACCGAAGCGAGGGCCATAATTGGAGGATGTTCTTCCACGTTCGAATTCTGCGCACCAACGGGCAATTGCAGGATATGGTAGAGCATTTGCTCCTGAAGTATTCTGTAAGTGTTGCTTAACTCGTTCTGTAATTAAATTTTTCAAACACATCTGCTTAATAACGGCGCGCAATTCAAGTTTTCCCATTTTCAAAAACACGCTACGACAGAATGGAAACAATAGACTTTCATTATAAAAAAACAAAAGATTTTCAAATCATTTTCTATCTTTAAAATCTAATCAATACTTAAGTTTTACCAGCAAATATTTATTTATTTTTTGATTCCAAAGAGTTTTTACCTCATTCTCACTTTATAGTGAACGCCCCTCGCATTTATGAGGCGTAAAGATATTTACAATGATTAATAATTCTTAGATAAATTAAGATACATATTTATTATACATTATACATTATTATTTAGCAACATATATACTTATATCATTTTAACCTCAATTTATTAAAAAAAATTAAGTTACGGAAAAATTGAAAAACCACAAAAAAATAACTAAAGAAGTGTTCCTAAACTAAATAAGCGATAATTACAAGTATAAAACAAATTTTCATTTGCGAAAATTTTGTTGCTCAATACGTAAATCTTATTTCATTTTTATATTTTCGTTATTTATAAACATTTTCGGAATTAATTCACAGAAAGCATACGTTTATACACCTCAACACATTTTGTGGAGTAACTTTTTACTTAATATCTTTCATATGGCCCTTTTACATTTTCGTCCAAGCTATATGTTCTAAGTTGGGTTTCTAAGTAACGTCCCCACTAATTGATTCAACTGTCGCCGTGTCCATTAAAGTAATTGAAGTAAGTACGGACACAGCGTTGCACCAAATTGATGTCATTAGGAATATAATATGTCATTGCTCAGAAAATTATAAACATTCTTAATTTGCTATAGTAACTTTGTTTGGTAATTTTGCGTACATGCGACGAAAAAATGGCACCCTTGTAAGGTCATTGTGTTAATTCATTTCTCTGTCTGTCACAACTTATTTTCTCCGAACCTGTAATACATGAATACAATTGCAATGTGATACATGTTCAAATTTACGTAACTAGGTAATGAAAATACAGAAACGAATTGAGCAATTACTATTGGGCTTCATTTTGGGAACAAATCACAAAATTTAAAAAAAAAAACACAAATTTAGTAATCTACACGACCTTCCAATACATTTAAAGTCATTGAAAACAGATATCAGAAGGACGTAGTTCAGAAAAGTAGTCTTACATAAAAACTATAACCAGTTGTTAGTTAATTCAGGTCCCAATTCCTTATTTCGTTCGGCAGCTTCTTCACTACCTGACGGCTCTACTTGGTCAAAATTAAATTAGAGAATATTTAAAAAAAATCATAGATCTCGTGTTCTACACGCCGTTCAAGTATATTGAAAATGAACACAATAACAAAAGGAATAACATAAAGTGAATAAAAATAAAATCATTTATAAATTTTTCCTATTTCTAAAAACTTTAATATTTTTTTTTAATAATTCTTAAAAATCTATTGATATATACAAATTAACTTGTTATAAATCAATATCAGTACTCCCGTTCATATTCGATGCGTCGTAAGTCGGGAAACAACCGATTTTAAAAAAGAACGAAACTCCAAACTTTTTTATTATTCTGTAAAAATAATAATAGCGCTCCAGACTTCACGCCAATCATTAACTTAGAAATTATAAATACCTAAATAAGTATCTAAAAAAGTGTTCTTAAAAACAAGCATTTAACGGTTTTTGCGATTTTCTCAAAAACTTATCAAACTTTTTTAACATTTTCATCTGAAGTTACGATCTCACGTCACCAGAGCGAATTCACAGTTTCGCTAAAAATAACATTCCTCTTGAAGCGATTGAAAAATACTTTAAATTGCATTATATGCGTTATGAATTGAACAGGGTTGTTTTGAGAAATTCAAAAATGTTTTAAAAATAATTATAAAATATATAGTTTAAAAAATATAAAAAAAAATATATGAAACTGTACCATACCCCTCTCAACCCCTCACTGAAATTATCGAGTTTGAAATTTTCATAAAATGCGGAATATCGGATATCGTTCACATTTTACTGGAAAATTTAAATGAAAATTAGAGAACATTTGCGAAGATAATTTAATAAATTTCACAGGGGACTAATAATTACAATTGATTTAGTAGATACTATGATAGTATAATTATGAGTACAGTTCAAATTTTAGCTTACGATAACATTTTTGTATTTCTTTTACAACTAAAAACAAAGTGTTAGAATTCTAGTATTAGATAAACTTTGAAAATAATATAATATCGAAATACAAAATTTTATCCGAATCGTTGGAGCCGTTTTTGAAATATCAGCTACATATATTTTTACAAGAATAGTTCGCTTGATATCATTACATTTACATATCGAAAAATCAGCTACATATGTTTATACAAGAATGGTTCACTTGATAGCATTACATGTACATATCGAATTGGAATTCATTATATATTTGAGATTGGATATGCACGGCTCTTACTTGAGAAGGTCATTCAAAGTATTTGTTCTAAAATATATGTAAGCGATCAACATTAAACGTATGCCATAAAGAAAGCCTAGATGATCTAGTCTCGTTCTACCATCTTCCTTAAGTTGATGATTACGCACTGAAAAAAAATCGTGTCTAACCAATGTCGACTTTAACTGGGTTAAAACTACATTTCATTGCAACAACTAGATAATTCGTTGTATCGACAAAAAGTGCGATTAAATTAATCGGATTAATCGAACCAGTATTTAAAATATTTGTCGCTCAACATCACCGATGCAAATTCGTTGAGTTATTCAAAACTTTTGATTAGAATGACCATTGTTTACTCAGTGCGATCTAGTTTTTCAATTCTTTAGTTGCATTTTGTGATAATAACTGGAAAATATTGAATGATCCGATTCTTACATCAGTAACTATATGAAAAAAACCTGTTAGCATCAATTATTCAAATTTACACTCGTATATGTCGACCGTAGCTTTAATCAACAACCAACAACGCGGTACATATTTTAGCATTAATTAACTGAAACCACGCAGTGCACATTATTGTCGAAATAATTACTCGAGCAAAACAAATCCGTGGAGGCACGGCCGACGCCCAAACCACATATAATTAATTATGCGACATCATTATCGGTTAGGGGAATTTCCTATTGAACGCGCTTCGCTTCGACGCCGGATTAGACGCCGGGGACGAGCTTCGAAGATTATCGCGCTGGCGGGGCGGAGCCCTGAGCTGAGCGGTTCTCGCCTTGATGCGTGCAAGGGACCAATTCTGATTTGCGCCGACTAATATCCTTCCGGGCGAATTGATGACAAACCCACAGTCGGCGCGCCGTTGACCGCCCGCCGTCGCTCGGCGCCGTCTCCGCCGCGCCGCCTGGCGTCGATAGCCCGTACTAATCGGCTTCTAATGTAATATCGAGAGCTTGCTGCCTTGCGACAGATGTCCGAGAGTGAAAGTGATGCTTTAAGGTACGCGTTGATTTTCAATTAATAGCTTTAACGGTGCCAATTAAAGCATGAAAATAGTATAATTTGTAGGACAAACGATTTTTTTTTAATTGTTATTTTACTGCATAGTTTTTTTTACCAGACAATCAGGAATGTAGTGTTGCAATTAATACTTGAGGAAATATGGTCCCGTACGTAAAAAATTTGGTTGCCTGTAAAGTCGGTATACGGGCGAAAGTTTTACGTGACAACGACTTTGAATGGTAAAATCATTTTAATGTGAATATTCATTCGTATAGTAGGAAGAAGGATGAAATAATAGTAACAATTTAAAACATTTATTTATACAAAGAATTATATTTAAAACATTAATTTATACAAAGAATCTCGCACTGAATTTCATATTAACAAAATTTTATTTTTACCTTTACACATACATACGTATTTATATACAAATATACATACAATAACTTGCAATACATTTGCAAGCTATGCACTAATTCTCTAGTGCTGCGCGCGCGGCAGACCGATCATAGTTGAGTGGGAGAGAGACGCAAGGCATTCGGCGGGCCTCTCTCTCGTTCGGTGACTCATCGTTACGTTACCGAGCGTTACACTTTTTCAAAGTGACTCCCAGCCGCAACCTAATTTAAGACGTTGTCACGTCAAAAATCCTAACTACAGTAAGAATAAGAGTGTTGTTAAAATAAGTGTCGTCTATTGATTGAACTGATATTGCGTATTCAGTACCTTTTTGTTTTCAAAAGCATATTACTTTATTTACACTCAGCATTCGTTTTCCTGCGCATAAACAAAAACACAAAACAATTTTCAACTTTATCATCCGAAGCACGCACCGCACGCACGGATACAAAATTAGCATATCTCATGGGACAAAGTTCAAATATTTGCTTCGTTTATTGGGGAGGCCTCAAAATCAATATAAATAACGTAATATAATATATCATCGTAATAGTATTATAATTATAACAATTATCTTCATGTATTTATAAATCTTTGACATATCACAAAAAACTTGTCAGTTCAACGATCAATCTCCGTAAAATATAAACGCAAACTGATTAAAAAAAATAAAGACAATGGTGATGGTTTATACATCATATTGGCTGTTATTTGCTTTAATCAATATCTCGTAAGAACACCGTATAAATATATTATATAGTCTATGGGTCGAAAATAATAGTACGTACACGTATAAATAAAATGAATTTCACAACTTGCCTTCGGAAGTGAATAACATTTTCCGTTTTTAGGGTTCCCAGTCAAAATGGCAAAAACGGAACCCTTATAATTTCGTCATTTCCGTCCGTCTTTCCGTATGTTACAGACATGTAATTAAAAGACTACAAAACGTACATTGATAAAATTTATAATCTAAATGTTTTGTAGAAGCGCTACCTAGTTTTGTAGTTAAATAACAAATATAAATATTTCAAAGGGAGCACTCGATATATGTAACAGAAAGCTGTAATTTTTTTATTTTCAAAAAAACTTGGTGTGGCACATATTTCGACAATTCTTTTGAAAAATCTCACGTACACTAGTACTAAAATAATGCTGGATCCGTGTTTTATATTTGGAACCATAAGAAGCTGAGCATATGTGGGAACAATTTTTGTACTGTAAAAGCATTAATATCTATAGCGTCAAAAGCATATATTCATGTTTTAAATTTAAAGGACAATCACTCGTCATTTGTATTAAAGGAAATCTTGGATATCCAGTGGCTAAGACCATACTATAACATATCACCGAATACACTTTTATCTCGTTTAAACAACTCTAACAGAGCTGCGTAACTTGATAGTACACAATGAAAACAGAAACGGACAAAGTATTGAACCCCGTGGTAACTTCTCTGAATTCTGTTACTCAAATAGGATTTCAGAAAGCCGATTAGTAATTTCATGATCAAAGCTTCATGATTTAAACTATCTAAGGCCTTCGAGCAATAGCAAAACATTTACCATGTTCCACGAATCCTCCGAGCTCTCAAAAAATTGATTGAACGATTTCAACACATCGATTGCGAAGCCATCCAAAAACCAAACTGATTTTCGAAGTTTGGTTGATTTACAATCAAATTTCTCGAAAATTTTACCAAAGCTTTACTTAATATTTCATTTTTCTCCTTTTCCTTGCCAATAGCCTATCTTCTGAATGAAATATAGTAAAGCACTATAATAGGTGAGTTCTAATTAGGGCCTCTATTCCGTACTGTGTACTGTAGCAGCAACAAACGAAAAAGCTCTAAACTGATTGTTGAACTGGAGAGTCGTTTTTTCTCTTTCAGTCCTAGAAGGTTAAACTACGTGTGAGTAGATTAAGGCTAGCGGAGGCTGCTACGTGTGAAGCATTTTTAAAGCCCTAATACTAAAACAGGATAATTAACTTCGTACTTCATTCAGCTACGTTTTTATGATCATTGAATAATTGAATTGATGAGCGAAAAATTCTAGAGCAAAAGTGTTAAATTCTTAGAAACAGAATAAACCGTTCAGTATTTCATGACGTATTAAAATATTCTTAATAAAATGGGTACAAGCTGGCATTAAAATTTTGATATTTCATGCGAGCAAACTCCTTTAACTGAAAGAAGAGAATTATAAACAAACAGTTTACTTTAAGGTCCTTATTTCTGACATTTATTTCTAAGTAATACAACTTAAATAATGAAATATTTATATATATTTTGGACATTATAAAATAAATAGAAACCTTAAGAAGTAAAGTGAACATTTTTTGTGTCTTGTTCGTCTTCCTCATTATTCGAGTTCTATATCTGGCAATTCCTTCAGAGACGTAGCAATTCTTAAAGCCCATTTTTTTGTAATGGTGATGAGATTAGAATTAATAGAAATTTCTCACGCCACATGAGCTCGATCCGCAGGTGTAAGTCGTTGGGGTCGGCAAATGAGGTAATAATTTTAAAAATTACATACGTTACAATCGCCCACTACAATTTTTTTCTCTAATAGAATCTTTAGAACCGCAACCTTAAATTAAAATATTAAACAAATTATTACAAAACAAATTTTATTTATTCAGGAACTTGATTGTTTCCTTTTTTCATCCGTGCTGATTTCAAATCGGAACTTCCGCTTTGGGAATAAACAAATTTGGGGTCTGCCGTGGGAATTGGACGAAGCGGTTCGTCGACATTACTGCGGGTGGTTACTTTAAAAAGATAGTCGACTACTGACGGATCGTAAGATATCGGATCGCAGGTCGGAATTAATATCGCAATACATGTACATTCTACTTTTATGCAATTCACGTATTGCGAGTACAGAACCCCGCTGATTCTAGTAAGCGATGTGAAGAATTGAACGTCACACTTGTTTATATTTAAACTTATTTCCTTACTTTCTTACATACATTTTTTAGTTTTTCTTATTAGAATAAATTTTTTCTATTACATTACCCACCTTAATATTGTATTATAAATGAATATAAGATTGATTGTGGGAATGGGCGTCACCGTTCGAACATGTTTTCGAATATTATCCATCATCTTACACAAATTTCAAATTCAATTTTAAAATATTTTTATTTCATGAGTCATCAAATAACACTTGAAATATGTCAAACTGTTCTGTTAATTTACACTTTGCCGCTTATTCAAAAGGCAGTTTTCCCTCAAGAAAAACGAGCAAGAAACTTAAGGGTATTTTTTTTTATCTCACACATTTAAATATTACATCGTGCGTTTTAGTTAAATTGAGTTCCAGAGGCACATAGACGCGGTAATGAGGTTTTTAATCCTTACTTAGAAAGTTTTCGATTATACTTGTTTTTATCCAAAAGCATTTTCTAATAACTTTCATAATGATAAGAAAAGTTTAAGATTAGATATCAAATATATTTTACACAACTAAATTACTGTTGCACCCCGATTCAACGCATTCTTTAATTATGAGAGAAATTCAAAACACCTCAAAAATTATATAACCCAAAAATTTAAATCACCTCAATTCATAGGAAATCTCCTTGTCCTAACGAAAATTTGCACCAATTAAAGGGATATTATTGAAGTTTCGAATGTTAGTATTACACAAAAGGCAATACCGAGGGAACAAATTGGCTACGAATTACAAAAGTCTTTGTACCTGGAACTGGAGTATTATCTAGTTTCGTGAATGGTTAATTGCAACACGTTGATCCCTTATCTAATATTATTTATTAAGCCAATTTAAGTTAACTTAACTTTTAGTTTTGTGTTTTAATTTCGTTTTCAACTATAATACCATCTTTATGACTAAATCTAAACAGAATCGTAAACTGCAACCTGGTGATAATTTCAAAAAAAAAGAATGTATTTTTTTTAATTTAACTTTGAAAAAATAGCTTTAGAAATGATAGGACACACTCACAACACTATCATGTCGTATGGGAGCTACTTAAACTATTTTGAGCAAGTTTGAACCATTCTGGAACTATGAATTTTGACAAAACAAAAAAAATGTTAGGGATTATTTTATTATGAATCTATTTTCATACATAATTTCACATAAATTCACATCGGTTTACAATTACAGATTTAGTTGTAATTACTATACCACAGTAAATGTAAAAATGGATTTCCTTATTCCCTTTTGGATTAGGAATATGTACACACATATACTTACACGAAATTGACACATACAATTTATTCCAAATTGGGCACGAAAGTACAATTTATTGTAAAGTAGGATCTAAAGAACAGACGAAAAATGAGTTAGAAAATCAGGGGATTAATACCTCCGAAAGATAATATTTCATCGTAACCCTACATAGGACGCCGTATTACGTCCACCTTCCAATGCGGATCAATTTTCTTCCGAGAAACCTTTCCGACCTAATAAGGAAAAATTACTTTCAGAAGGGCAAAAAACTTATCATTTAGTGTAGTATTACCTACGGCCGGCGCGCTAGATTGTCGCGAGGAATGGCGGCAATTTGTCCCTTTAATGCCGGCCGGTTGGGTTCATTGAAACTCGACCCGAAACCTGGACGCATGGTACGGCTTATCCGTCAAGTGTCCCTTATCGTGATTCGAGGTTAGAAGGACACGTATTCGTGTGCCGAAAGTGGTTTTGACGACTAATAATGTGATCGGCACTAAGAGCGATATATAAGTCAAAAGATAAAGTACAGTAAAATGATTTTTTCTGTCATTATTCCTGTCACAAATTTCCTGCAAATATTATTTTTTTTATAAGAAAATAATAAGTACAGAGTATCGAATGATTATTAAGAATTACGATAATATATCGTACGTTTAATGTTCGCTTATCGAACAAATACTGTCATTCAACCCACCTACAATTTATATATGTTTATATTAATATATAATCGTGAAACATTGTCCATTATTTATTTTTTTTTATTTTGTTCGCCTGAAAGCGACTGCAATAATAATGTAATATTTTGTACATTTGTTTTCAATTGTTTTCAAATTAAAATATAGTTTATATACGACAGTTGTAATTTGTCTTTTTTATTTTTCCATGCGAAAACTACTAAACCCACCAACCTCGAATTTGCACACTGTTGATTGTTCAAAATTTGATCAACTGTAGTATAGTAAACGTTACCAAAAGACATGAATGATATTGAAACGTAATCTGCTTTGTATTTGTTTTATAAGATACTTATTTAGTTGCACTTTTCTATTACCTCCTTGTCATTCATTGGAATAACATGTTTATTTTCGCCCTAGGTTTTGTGCAAGCAATCATGATTGGAAACACGCACAACGCAGGTAACATTACATTCCATTACATGAGGTCCCACCCTCCGTCAGATATCCTAACCCAACGTAAGAGATCGAAAATACACTGATGACTGCTTTAGGATTGCGAATGTGCAATAGCGGCGTTGACCACTTACTTTTTAGTAGCTTGCATGCTCGTTACCCCTAAAAAATCTATAAAACTACATTTTACCCCGTTATGCCTGGCTTATAGGATGGCAGGATGTAACATAAAAGTAAGGAGTACAGACGGTAATCCAAACCTGCGCTTATTTACAACTAAGCTGATGTGAACATTAGTTTCAACTTATAGAAGTACTTCGCACTCGCAAGCCCGTCCAGCTGACTAGCCACCCCTTCTGTTTTCAAGTTAAGTAGTAATAATAGTAGCCCTTGCCATGCTGCCCAAGTTAATCCAGTACAAGTGACATTGTCTGGACACTAAAAATAAACACAAATAGACAGCATGTAAACATAGATAGCGAGCGATCGGCGTCAAAACACGAAGTCACTGTATCCAATCGCTGTAATCCTATAGACCAGGTAGAATAGCTTTTAGACAAAGAAAACACTGTCACTAACCAACACTGATGGATAGATGGCTGTGGCCATCTTGGAAAAGTGTGGTGTTCAATATATAAGCGTGCACTCGTCAATTTCGGCCCTACTCCATTGATTACTTAATACCGACATTATTGTTTACCGACGCTAATTGAATGTCTGTGTATGATGTATCGATAGAATAATAGGATTGACTCGTTTAACAGAACGTGCGAGCGAGAACGTGGTAAGTGATTATTAATTTGGAAACCTATTAAAATATTTAATGACATGTACATTTAGAGAACAATGGTTACGAATATAGCCTGAAAGTACCGGGTTCGAGCCTAACCTCGAGTGAACTGACAGTTAACCGAAATTAAGTAAAATGAAAAAAAAACTCCCCCTTTCTGCCTCGCAGAGAACGTTAAGCCGTCGGTCACGGAGGCTTTCATGACGACGTTATTAGCGACCGTTAGGGGCTCCATCCAGCACCGGGCCATAGCAGACTAAAACTTAAGGCCCCTCGATCTCAAATGAAAAGTTTGAGGGATAGTATATCTCAGGAGTGGAATGTTAAAATTCGACACATATACACACTTGCGCATGCACACCCGCACACACGACCTATAGACGAATAGGTCCCATGTAAAAATAGGTTCACTTGGCATTGGTTCGTTCGTTTGTTCGTGACAGATTTTAATTCATTGCGAGTTCGGTAAAACTTTACTCTAGCCCTATCTATTTAAAATCAAACAAGTAGTACATTTTTTTTATTTAGTTTGTCATTTACAGATTCGAAATAGCTTATATCATTTAGCGGTGAGAAGGCTTTGTACCCGGTGGATATCTCAATCTGACCGAAACTAAAAAACTACGTCGTGTTATTTTGTGCCACAAAATTATGGAAAGATTTGTCGGTGGTTACAAACGTTTGGTCAGATGATGTAAACGATGTGTTTACAGGTGAAGAATACTGAATTTACTGTTACGATTACGAAACCAAAAGACTGTCTGCTCAGTGGATGTTTCCTTTAGGAGAGTTGCAGTACTACAGTAAAACGAGGTCGAAGCGTCGGAAGAAACATGGTGACCTCTTTCATCGGAATGACTAGTCATTAAGCAACAATTGTTTCAGAAAATGAAAAAAAAACAGTCACTGCAGATTAACAATTGTTCGCCTCTTGTTTTGATAAAAATTCGGGAAAAACGAACTCGCAGTGGGACTCTTATCATGACACCGCCTACCACATGTTGCCAGGCAAACAACTAAAAATTTGAGGACGTTAAGTTAGGTATATCTGAAAATCAGGATATCGGTATATCAGGAAATCCTGGCTCACTCACCTTACAGCCCTGACCTCGCACCATGCAATTTTTATTTATTTCCTAAAATAAAATAACATTTCGAGGACAGAGGTTTACGGACGCCGAGATGCAGTGGGTACATATTAAAGGCCGTCGAAGCAATTCTTAAGTGCGGGTGGGCAAAGTGTTTCTTTCGGTGGTTCCATTAATGGTAGTGATGTATTGATCTCAACGGACACTATTTTGAAAAACAATAATAATAAAAATAGCTTATTAGTTACCTAAGTTTTTTTTTTATTTGCTAAGGACTTTCAGATTGACCCACGTAGCCGACGAGAGGTATAGAAATGACGACTATGAAAGTACGGAAAAGTAACTCGGGAGTAGGAATCGATAGTTTTAAAAACTAACATAGAACGAAATACTTTATACGACAAACCACCTAAGTAATACTGAAAATGCAATAAAACTCAAAATGAATATTAAAATTACTAATGGCCGTAATCCTTATCTAACTAACAATGCGAGACCCACTTAAATATTTCTCTTCGTGGAAATTCCTTTCTGTCGATCAATATTATATTGATGCAATTTACATAATTAACTTTATAAATTTATTGTTATAAAATAAAACTTATCTACATAAGTTACTACCTGAAGCGTAATAGAAAATCGCCGATTAATAAAGACGGTTGAATGCGTTCAATTTAAAAGACTTCAATAAAGGACCCGAAGTAGTCGCGTATAGATACCTCGACCTCGAACTGGGAACGGCTAGAAACCAATTAGGATCGAACGCGAGCCACGTTAGGAAACACTCGTCATTGAAGTATGCGGATATTGAAGGCTTTCCCTTCCCTGAAACTCGACTTAGGGAAGACCCAGCGAATATCCTTTTCATTGAACCTGAACTAGAGGAACCTTTTCCAATTGTATTTTCCAATCAAAATCTATTTCAACTACGCGTGGAAATCACTACAAAACTGTAATGGTGTATATAAATTATTTGATATTAATAATTTATTTCAAATAAATAATTTATAGAGTCATACATTTCCCTAATTATATATACATATTATAAGTGTGTGATTTGAAACCGTCGAATGTGTATATTGATAATAATTGTTTAAAATTAATATCAAATGCTGTAGAGAGTGTAGAGTGCAACAAAATACAATAAGACTATTTTTAAAATTCTGTTTGCACACGCTAATCTTCAAAATTTCTAAACGAATTTTCGTGGAGTTTTCACTGTCAGTTTAAGCATATTTTCAAGCAACGTACAGGCTTCATTTCATCAAAACCAGCTAACTGAAAATTAATTGCTATTCAAAAATTAATTACCTGTTTTTGATAAGTTAAGAACACACGTATTATATAATATTTGTAAGGATAATTGGATCGTGAAGAAATGATTCACTTCAGGGATGCCATTCGAAATGTGCAACTAAGTGAATAAATGTATTATCAAAGTTGTTTGCGTCTGATCAGCTGGCACAAGGAGGCTCAGAATGGGTGGACCGTAAAGGGCCCGGACGGCAGGTCCCGCCGGGAAATATGGACCTTCTTTGGGATATCCTGTCGTCCTTTCATGTTTGTTTACGTTTCAAATAATTTCACAACGTGCACTATGTTTGCATAAAGGATTTTTTTATTGGAATTTATTTCTATTTACTCCATTTCTATCCGTTCCCCTACTGTTTTGTTGTTGGTAAATTAAAATTTGACAATAATTTTTGCTCGCTTTCTCTATCGATCCCTTTCTTAGATATTTCGTTGCCGATCTCGATCTTTTTTAAAATATTACTATTATTTTAGTACTTATAATTTTGTTTTTGATAAAAATTAGCAATTTTTCGTATTGAAAGAGATAATTTAAATGTATAGACAATTTCATTACATACAGTTTAGCTCTTCTGGAGATTAATCCCCACAAACATAAGCATTTTTTCGAAACGTTATATAATTTATCATTTGCGCCATTTTCGAATATGTATTTTTGCGTTTTTCTGTCCTAAAAACTAGTGTTGGCATCCGTAGACTAACAATGCTAGATAGAACTCAGTCCATAAAAGTATCTATCTCCAACTGCTATCATTGGTGATTAATTATTATGATTTATGTTAAATTTTTGGAATGCGAAATTTATAAAAATACCTAAATGACATTATAATGTATTTAAAAAAATATTTAAAACGGTTAATCCTGTAGGCCATCCCTGAAACTGACCGCTATGATATTTATCAACGTGGTTTTGAGTTCCTTGAGTAGTAAAAATCGTCTATGAGATGTTGAGTTCAATAATTTAAAAAACGCTAGACCCTTCAGGTCATCCCTGAACCTAAGTGATTCCGAGCTCAAAGTGATAAAATACAGGGACAGTAAATTATTGAGCTCGTCATGCTCAAAAGATCGATTTTGTTGTGTTTTCAAGTTCTCCAAACTAAAAAATATAGTTCTAATACGTTTTGAGTGCTTACAATTCGAAAATCTATATGTATAAAAAACCTTTTCTCTTTTAAAATTTTTAATTATAATATATTTTACACACTTTTGATGTTTATTTGCTTTATACAAGCCGACGCAGTTTTTTAAATAGAAAAAAGTGAGCGAGCACCAAACATAAATCCATTAAAAAATTTATTTTGTTTTTCAAAACCCCTTTTATCTAATTTCTATTAACGATAGCTATTTAGCGAACCCATCAATTTCAATGCAGTTTGCAACAATCGACGTCGTTTACGAAGCAAAAAAGGTAGTTAGATTTTGAAATATATCAGCAGAGTAGGTTATAGAAAAATTTCTAAAATAAGTTCCGAAAACATTATTACGAAGATGCACTACAGATGAAAAAAGTACATTATTACACTTTTTCCATGTTTTCAGACAAAATATTTATGAGCACTTAGGTCACCTATAACAAGAAAAACAAGTAGGTATGTCGACTATTACTATTAAACTATTATAAACTAAAGTGCTTCAGCAAAAGAGCGTATCTTCATGGCACTTATGTCCTTTTGTTGATAAGCGCAGTTTTTCGGCAAAAACAGTATATCCGAGCATGCCCAAAATAATTTTCATCAAAAGCGTTTATTAAGCGTTAGCTTTGTAATTTTTTTTCATATTTTTCAGACATACGGTTTAGAAAATAAAGAGGAGGGCACAATTTCTGCTACTTTTTCCAAAAATTATTTACGTAATCAGAAAAATTACAATAAAACCTTAAAGTGTTTTTAAAGGAACTGTCGAAATATGTGCCACATGTTATTTCTTGAAAAAATTTTTTTTCATTTTCTGTTATATGCATGAAGTGCCCCCCTAGAAATGTTTTTTTATTATTTAACTACCAACCTAAGTAGCGGCTTACACAAAAGATCTACCCTATAAATTTCATTAATATATATCTTGTAGTTTTTGAATAAAATTCCTGAGACATATGGACGGACGGACATGACGAACCTATAAGGATTCCGTTTTTGCCCTTTTGGCTCAAAACTCTAAAAACACGTTCAAATTTTGTTCTAACACACACACACACACACACACAGACACGCAAAGATGCATACAGACATACTGACATTATTCGCAAAGTAGTCAAAATAGATTTGTAGGAGCCTAAAACGTCAAAATCAAAATCTTTTTTCGAAAGTTGGACTGAAAACAGTATCTACCCAAAATTAAATGTGAAAATTTTTCTATTTTCGTAGCGGGAAGTTAAAAAACGCATTTCTAAATATATCAACTGCCAATACCTTTGGAATATTTAATTCAATTTTGATCTGTTTTATGGTTTTTTCCGCAGTTTTTTAAAAAGAAAAAAAGATGGCCGAGTACTAAAATCAATACATCAAGAATTTCATATATTATTTTGACAAAAAGCTCTTTTTTTCAAATATTTCATCAATGGACCGACTAATTTTTATGCAGTTTACGACGATCAACTTTTTTGTTAAGAAGAAGAGCTGGTTCGATTTGAGAATTTTACTCTATAGTAGTTTAAAAAATATTCTGAAAAAAGTTTGTGAAACATTATTTCCAATCTCTTATTACATCTCTTGAACAAATCAGCTGATTTTGATGAATTTAACAGCCATATATACTGTTTTTTAAGAAAAATAACTTGCTAGATTTTAAAATTTATCAATAAAGTAGTTTAAAAAATATATACAAAAATCAAAATTTTATTTAAATGTTTCTGCAACCTTACCTTTTGAACAAATCAACTGAATGCATCAAGCATTTAGCAAAGATCAATGTTTTTTTTTTTTTTTAAGGAGAACAATAGGATAGATTTTGGATATCGGTTTACAAAATATTACATAAAAAATGACACATGAAATTTTTTTTCTCCGACGTTTGTTTCTAAACTTGAATTGATTTCGCCAGATAAATATTAAAGAACCTCAAAAATAAAGTTTCAGAAAAATGTTTTCTTTTCTTAATAAATTTTCAATTACTCTACCGATCGATACCAAAACCTAATCAACTCTTTTCTCCATATAGTAGCATCGAATGCCATAAACTATATAAAATCTGTTCATATATTCAATAAAAATCACTAGAGAAAAGTTTTTAAAGTGTTTTTTTAGAACATTTTGTAAGCTGTTTTACCGATAAATTCCAAAATACATGTCGTTTTCCTTACAAAACAACGTCTGTCGTTGCTGAATGCATTAAAATTGATTGATTTGTTTAGGACATATTGTTGGAAAAGATAAAAAAAGAAATGATTTTGTTAGAACATGTTTTAAACTACTATCTGGGGATGAATTCTGAAACCTAACAAGTTGTCCTCTTTGAAACACAGCGCCAATCGTTAGAAATCGAAATAAGTTGATTTGTTCGAAAGATATTATCTTTTGAACGAACGATGGAAGAATTCGAATGGAAGGTTTTTTTTCAAAACACATGGAAAACACTTGAAGGATTGATTTTTGGTATTCAGTCAACTTTTTTCTCCTTAGATAACTGCGCCGAAAGCTATAAAACAGAATAAAATCGAATTACATATTCAGAAAATATAGTAGTCGAAAAATGAAAAAAAGCATAATGTATTATTATTATATTTTTGGTCTCAAAGAACTTGAAAAGGCACTTAATTCGGTATCTTGAGCGTAATGAACTGAATAATTGATTGCTACCTTATTTTTGGATGCTTTGAGCTCGACTACTTTCTAGCTCAAAGAAGAGAAGTTTTAGTGATGGTGTGCAGGGTCAACCGTCTTTCAAATTTTAAGCCTAAAAAGTCATAGACAATATTTTTAACTGATGGAGTTAAAAGACACGTCGGTAATTACCATAGCGGAAAGTTTTAGGGATGGCCTGCAGGGTCAACCGTTTTATAGATTTTTTATATAGAACTGTCGAAGGAAAATGAGCATGCGAGACACTAGAAAGTAGTTGGTGGTCATCGGCATCCATGCATACTCGGAACCCTAGAGGAGTCAACAGTGCTCTGTCAGTCTCGGGTATGAATAGAATATCTGATAATATCTGATGGAGAGAAAAATGGGCTGGTAGAGGTGGTGAAGGGATGAACTAGGGATGGGGTGAAGAAGTGACAGTTTCTCATCACTAGACGGATCGCAATAGTGAGAAAGCTGACACAACAAACTAGTTGACTACAGCATGGCTCTACCACTGATGGTATAAAATTGTGAAGTACATATAGAAATCTGATGTTGCTTTTGATTTATAAATCCAATTTTGCCACAAACAAAACAGCCGTCGGTTTAAATGAAAATGCAACAGAGAGTAATAAACATTTGGTTGTTGTTATAGAAAATGCAGAGCCAGCTTTACGTCACGTTAGTTGCGACGTTAAAGGCAAACTAATCTTTCGTTATTTAACGTGAAACCCTTGATGTGATACCATAGCAAAGCTTTCACTAGAGTCGGTCCAAATTATTAAAAATACATGACAAGAAAAGTGTTTATCACTTTAGTAACACTCCTTAAAAAAATGGGTGCAATGGAAAATTTATGACGTCACTTCATTCTCCGGCCACCAGCCTGTCGCAGCCAGGGTCGCCAACTCCCAGACTTTCAGTTGATAAATGACGTAAGTTGTATAGTAACAGCCGCATCATAATGCGGCGGCGCTGTCTAGTCAAAATTAAATGATCAAAATAAAAAAAAAAAGTTCTTCTGTCAGTGTGCTCGTTGTTATTGGCCTCGTTAAGTCTATTGGGTATCCTCTTTTCGTAATAAGTTAAATTTTACATTGTTAATATATCTTTTACATAAATATTTACACTTAAAATTATTATTATATTTTAATGTATATAAAAACTTTAATATTCATTGTAAATATGCGTCGTCATATTTCTTATATAGTTCTATATGCACATACTTATCTCGGAAATGACCCTAACGATTTCGATGTAAATTTGAACTTTAATAAAGTTTTACTTTTCAGGTTCGTCATAGAAACAATTAAAAAACAATTCTAAGTTTTTCGTACAATTTTAATATAATCACATTGTTGTGAATTTTCTACAATAAAACATGACACTCAATGATATAAACTATAAATGGCATTACATAAAGTGTTACCTTTCTCCCACGACAAACTGAATAGATGTCAAGCCCTGGTCAGTTGTCTAGTGCTTACTGATTAAAATCCAGAAATATTTAATTGATCCATTATTGTTTCCAAAAAGCCCTTTGTTTTTATTGTTTTCGATATAACAAGGTAGAAATTTTCGCGATTTATATATAAAGATAAATATAGAAAAATCAAACTGTCAGCTTAACAGACACAAAAAAAAATCAACAAAAAATAATTTTAAAATATGTACAGTCTTACGATACTAAGGCTATGCAAATTGTGATATATAGAATATCGATAAATACACACCCGAAAAAAAGAGAAATATAATATAATGCGTTTCAATATGAAATTAAACCCACATACTTCGATATAATACGATGTATTTATAATATTAATATCTACACAACACTAGCTTGAATTCACACTTGACCGGTTTCTAAATTTCTTTACAGCAATCGTAATCTATTTATAAGTAATAATGAAATGAAATACATTTTAATTTACTTTTAATATCGGTATTTTGATTCTTTGTGTTTATTATTTACGCATTATGTACGTTACATAATGCATAAATAATGTAACTACACGTCAGTAATAATTTTGTGCTATGCTCGCAATAATGTTGTACCGGGCAATCGTCTCGCTATACTTCATAGGAAATGCTGTGGTGCGTGTTTTTGTTAAAACTATTTGAATTTTTATGTAATTGAACTTTACTTGTGTTTTTAAAATTGACATTTTTAAAAATACTTAGTTCTATCTTATCTTTATCGATTCATTGAGCACAAAATCGAATTTGACACACAAATAGGGCACGGTGTACTAATCTCAGGGATGTATAGTTAAGGCTTAATTTTGAATACATAGACATGAACTTAAATGGGCTAACTACAATGTATAGCGGAAGGCCAAAGTATGTTTAAATACATACAGACGCCCATATGAAGTAAAATATTGAATTTTTTGCAAAATTAAAAAAAAATTACTATAATAGAATCATATAGTGCAGCGGCGCAATAATGAGCCGGTGAAATACTGATATTACAGAATACGGACATGAAGTAGGAACTTCCACTGTTTCGTTTCGTCCAGTGAGAGCAAGTTTCAATGGCCCACTCCCCCTTGCTACCCACTCCCACATGCATTCATTCATCCTCAAGAGACCGGCATCGCACCGGTACCTAATCTGGGGTTTCGAGTATCGATGGGCAGCGATGACTATCTACTCTCTGATGGCTCGCCTGTTTGTTTACCCCTCGAAAATTCTGTAATAAATAAACGCATAAAATAATATTGTGAAAATATTTTTTTAGACTGCTATCGCTGTTTTCTGAAACTGAATACATGAAGAAGAATAGAAAAATATTGGATACAGCGCCAACAACAGTCTAACGAAATTGACAACGTAATGACAGTCGGTAGATTTAGGTGTGAACTCTTCTGTTTGCGGCTCGTACGCTTGTACGAGCTTGACCTACTTCGAAGGCGTCATTCGTTGCTTAACAATACCCAGTCCCTCCATGTTTGACGTCACGCGTCACATTCTCAATTTTACAAGTTCGAGTGAGGTATGAAATATAACTAGGACTCCGTACTCAAAAAAGGAAAACTGAACTTCTGTCGTTGCTTACTTCTTGTGCATCTGTTCTACTATCATTGAGGTTTTTTTTTTGAAACCTAACATCACATGACATTTAAAGTCTAGAAATTATTTACTTCGCTTTTTACGTATAATTTCCTTTTTTTCTCGTTTTTCTTATTTTCGTACTATAAAAATAAAACATAAATAAGTAAAAATACATAAAAAAAACGATTCCAAAAAAATACACGAAAAAAAACAATACCTTATTAGATTTAAATGTTTAAATAAGTTCTACTTCACTTTTAAGCCTTTAGAGATAATACCGGAGCGACCTCAGGTGGATTATGTGAACCCAAAGTTCGTGAAATGGGCTAAGGTCACTGTCATGAAATTCGGACGGAAAAGCCCCTACTATATTAATGCAGAAGGAGAAATCGTCAAATCATTTGGAAATAATGTCTCGGTAGGTACATTTAGAACATTTTAAACAAAAAACTGGTCAAGTGCGAATTAGACTGGAGCGGAGGGAACTTATAAATCACCGCACTAAACATTGTGTTTTTAGGGTTCCGTAGTCAACAAGGAAACCCTATAGTTTCCCCATGTTCGTCTGTCCGTCCTTCCTTCTGTCTGTCTGTAAGCCTTTCCGCCGCTTAGTTCAGAGAAATGTTATGTTTTTAAGGTTCCTTAACTAAGAAGAAATCCATATATTTTCACCATATCCGTCCGTCCGTTTGCCCGTCTGTCATCCGCCGCTTACCTCAGAGTCTTTTAGTACTATAAAATTCTGATCTAGAATAAACATACATATAAAACTAATCACGCCGACCAATTAGTAGAATAAGTTTTGAAAAATAAATTTTTCAGTATACACTGCAAAGTTCCACCCCTACACCGTAAAGTGAGCATGATTTTTTTTTTCACGTTTGTGCACGATATGGGATAGCGTTAGATAGCTCTTTAAAAACATTGCAAGTCCCCGAAGACCATTATTCAATTTAGCGAAATATTAAGCTCCAAAGTGCTAACTTTTGTTGTTTGTTGCAAGCCCCCCCTTCGAGGTAAATGAAATTTAAAAACAAATTATCATAACTAAGTAGGCTTTATAAGTTAACGAGTAAACTATAATATAAATCGTTGGTGGACAACGAACAAATTGTAAAATATATTTAAAGAATAAGAAAACAATTTTCGTGCAAAGTCCGTGGAAATTATTTAAATACATAACGTTGTTCCTAGCGTAAAACAGGTAGATATTCATTGTAAGTTCATAAACCATGAAAGACAAAATCATAATATTAACACTCGTTTTATGTGGGCGCGTTTTAGACTTTAATAATCGTTAAATCGTGAAGTCGTTTAATAAGGTCATAGTACCAAATAAAAAACCCCCTTCTAAGTTTATTGTGACAGGAAAGTACGAAACCCTACATTGTGCGTGGCCCAACACGCATTTGATCAGTTTTTTGTTTATAAGCTGATAATGTATTTGGGATGACTGTGATTAAAATATTACTAGAATTATATTAGGATACAATTCGAAACCGGCTCATACGTATAATTAAAGTTTTTTTTAACATGTTTTTTTTTTGATTATTGGCTCATGAGTGTCATATGTAAGGGAGAATTATCAATCGTTGTACATTGTTTTTAATATTATTCAAATTTTACACTTTGTAATTGCTAAAGAAAATGTACTGGTACTTTTCATAACGAGCTCTATCATATAATATAAAGACAAGTTTGTTTAATGTTATATTTTGCTCCATAAAATCAAAACTCTTTCATTTACTCCACACAAGTAAGTGCAACCTAACCTAACCTAATTCTGTACATTTCACTTGGTTTTTATTCGCGATTAGGTACAGAAAAAATTACCTGTTATAGACTGACGAACAGACAGATAGGAAAATATAAAATATGTTTCCAATTTCTTCTACATATATTATTTATACAAGAATTGAAATTATATATATATTGTAATAAAAAATTTGGATATTGTATCTATTCCACTTTTTCTTTATTTCAACTTTAAATCATATATCTGTAATATTTCATTCTCATAAAGTAATTTTAAAAACACCAGCCCAAAAGAAGAAATTGTAATAGTAAGTATGTTTAGAAGTTCGTATACAAATATTTTATCAGTGAAATTTCTCAGTCATTATGATCAAATATTTGAAATCCCATAGAATTTTTCTATGGCAGATCGATAAGGTGACGTATGAAAAAACTTGTGATTTTCAGTTTTCCTTCGTAGTCAACGAATTTCTGAGCAATCGATATCAACCCACACTTCTTCAGTACCAGTACAAATTGTGCAATTTCTTCGAAGATCCAATTATAGGGGCCCTGTTCGTCAACGGATACATGTATAATCACACTTGTCCGTTTCCAGCAGTAAGTACACAATTTTAACTATAAATCATTCGTTTATGTATTTCACTAATATAAATTTTATATTTCGATATTCACGAACACATACCTATTTAGCTAGAACAATAGTTTAAATTCTTCACGTTTGACTAAAACCAATAAGTACAACACGGATTCAGAGCTGATTTCTACTGTATAAACGAAAAAAATTATACCTGCTATACGTCATAATGCAAATTTAACATAAAACTCATAAAAATTATCAAAAAAAAATGCAAATTCCAAAATACCCGGGGCCACATAAAATATTTTGCGAAAAACAGTTTTTAACAAAAATACACCGATTGATTTTTACTCAGTTATGAAATTCGATTGCTTAATGGAAAAAATATAGACATCCCAAATTTAAATTTTGAAGTGAAAACATTTTTAGGTACGTTGGGCATTTTTTGAAATGGGAAAAAAGCATTGAACTCGCGATACTGTGACAATTACCGACACCTCTGTATAAAAGTGTGTACATATAGTGGCTCCGTTTACACGAGAGTCAAATTCGGTTTGACAATACAACTATATATAATATAAGAATATATTATGTATATACATTCAACATAGATATATATTCATATCGCAATTTTTCGTTTTGTATTTGTAAATTTACGTTTTAAGCAATAGATTTCAACTTTTGTACGTAAAATAATATGCATTATTTTTCATGTACAATAGCGCATAAAATGAAAATTGAAATATATTTTTTGTAGTTGTAGTTTATAATAATGAATAAAAAAAAACATTTCATTTAAAAGTATTTCCTGTACAATAAAATATTTCCTGACAATTCAAAAAATACACACGAAATTTTTTAAGTTTTGACTTCTATCGGCACTCCCGGAGTGCCAGTTTTTAGTTTTTTTCGTTTTTTGTACGCGAAAAATTAAAATATTATGTCTCACTGAAAAATAGATCTATAATGAGAATATTTTCGCTCGATGATTTTGTACGATTATAAATATCGACTAAAACTAGAAGAATCGTTCGAAACGCTTCGAATGATATTGAAAGTTTAAAGCCCTTTCGATGCGACTGTGCACGACTGCTTCAAGGAATGTAAGCGCGGTCAAGTGATTTTGGCGAAAACAGAAACAAGTGGCCGCCCTTTGGCCCTTGTTACAGAAGAAAACGTGCTTGTTACAGAAAAAATAATTTAAGAAAATACGCGAATCGCATACGATGAGATTTAGGATATACTACAATTTCAATTGGGAGGTGTGGTTGAAATTGTACAAAGGCACCAAGAAGAAGAAGTATGATAGCTTGAAACTAGATAGCGCACAATTTAAAGCAGGCTCAGAAGCAGTTTCTTTTAGAATAGGGCCGTAATATGATAGCAAAATGTAAAGCAGGCCCGCTTTGGTGCGCATACGAAATCATTGCAGATGATAAATCGTGGTATGATCCGGAAACTAAGTCAATCGTGCGGCCGTTTTAAAGTAATCAACGCCCACTAAAGCTAAGTGATAGAAAAAGAGTAGGCGAAATTGTGATCGTAAGTTTTTCACATTTGAGGCATTACCTGATGTCGCGGTACTATTACGATATCAAACGAATATCGACGTTGGTATGTAAGCGAATATTTGCCGGAAGTTTTTACTGCTGCGAGCAGTGCACGACCGAACATCGACCTTCATGGGTTACTGTCGCTTAAAACAAGTGATTTTCTGGGCAGAAAAAGTCAAATTTATAAATCATCCTGTTTGTCTGTTTTTTTTCTCTGACACAAAAAATCAACTCAAGAGAAAATTCTTATCGTCACCGGAAAATGTAGCGACTGGATTTGCGAAGGAGCGGTTAAAAAATTGTTTTGATGCGGCCTGGAAAATTGTATTTTTAAAACTAGTTTCGATATTTGTAATTTTGTGTAGGAGTCGATGGTGAGTTCTTTGAAAATATATGATGTAAAACATTAACTATCGTATATTTTTTTGTAGCACCTATCGCGAAACTTTCTTAGCTCCCTGCGTGTTCTATAACTTCGGAACAAACTCCTTTAACTTTTATATGACCATAATCCAACTTTTATTGAATTTTTGATTTTTATCACTTTATCAATACTTTGGTTTGGAGTAAAAAGAGTTATTTCGACTTTACTATTACTTTATGATTTGGTTCGAATAAAGATCTTTGTCAAGAAGTGAACACAGTTCTGGTTTTTAAGAGCAAACTCTAGCCTGACGCTAAATAGTCCCCCTCTTTGAAATATCTAGATTCCTCAGTCAAACCTATATCGGATGGATAAGCGAACACGCTTTTTCAAATAAAGAAAAAAGCTCTCCTTTTTCTAGACCAAGTTCACAAAAGAAACTTTGATGACTTGTTTCTATTAAAGTATCATATTATGATGTAACATGGTGTCAAGTCATATAAAAAAACCAGTCAAGATGGAAGTCCCGCTCCTGCATTCAGGGTTCCGTAACGATGGCCTAAACGATATTTACAATTGCACTTAGTTCAAATTTCACGTATATCACATAATCGTTTATAATTTAGTATTTATATACAGCAATTTGAATCAAATGCTCGTCTAGGTGATCATGTGGTGAAAATCTAAAGGAAAGTTGACATCTAGCAGTTATTTTTAGGCTTTATACATACTTTAAGGTAAATTATTGCATTTAATAAAATCTGTACTTATTTTTAGGGTTCCGAGCAAAATGGCAAAAACGTAACCCTTATAGTTATGTCCGTCCGTCCGTCCGTATGCCACAGTCATTTTATTCAAAAATTACAAGTCATATATTGATGAATATTATTATAGTGGTCTTGTGTTAGCCGCTCCTTAATTTGGTGGTTCAATTACAAAAATAAATATTACAAGTGGAGGGGCACTCCATATATGAAACAGAAGCTGAAAAATTTTTTGCAGCAAATATCAACGTGTGACACTTATCTCAACAGTTTTTTAAAAACATTTTCAGGTGTTAAAACAATTTTTTGGATTACGTGAATGATTTTGGAAGTAATCGCTCCGAAAGTTGTAAAAATTGTGTTCCCTTTATATTCTAAACCGTATGTCCAAAAATATGAAAAAAAAGCAAAGGTAACGCTTAGCAAGTACTTTCAATGAAAATTATTTTGTATGTGATCGGATATACTCTTTCCAACTTATCGCCGAAAAATTCGTTTCTCAACAATAGGAAGTAAGTGCCCTGAAGGTACGCTTGTTTGCTGATGCACTTTAATTCACACTAATTTTATAGTAATAGTCGACATACCTACTTGTTTTTCTAGTTATAGGCGACTACAATGCTTATAACTAATCTGTACGAAAAACATGGAAATAGTGTAACAACGTAGTTTTTCCATCTATAATGCATTTCTTTGTAATAACAGCTTCGAAACCCTATGATAAGCACGGTCCGAAATGCTCTTGGCCAGCTTTTTTTATGTATCCCCATTCTTCAATAGCAACAATCTGATCACTAGCCCATACGAATTCGCATGTGAATTGTTTTACGATACTTACTCATCTTGAATGGTAAGGTTATGTTATTTAGATAATATTTTTTTTTATATGTATATTTGTAATCAGGAAAATGATACCTGTTTAAATTAAACTTAGTACACTTAAGAATTCAATTTCGTTTTGTTAGATGGTACGGATGGTACTAAGTTTAATTTAAACAGGTTGAGTCAGATTATTGCATCCATAGTTCCCTGTGGACGCAATAATCTGACTCAATCTTGAATAGCTTTTTTTTATTACAGTTTCCCGAATTAAAATGAACTAGTTCTTATTGTATATTCTTTTGCAGTTTTATTGGAGAAAGATAAAATTCAAAATTTTTATTGGGTTAAATTAATAAAGATTTTAATGGTTTGAGCCATGCATTAAATTGTTTTGAGCCATACATTAAATAGATAACTGAACTGTAACGTCACCCTCGCACCATTATACAAAATATAATAATTTTGTGACACTCCAATTTGCAATCAAATCATAGCAAACACTTTATTGCATATTGTTATTTCATTGTTTGTAGCCGATTTATATTTATCCTTTTTATTACCACATCTTATACATTTTATTGGCTATCACAAAACATATTCGCAATCATTGGACCATGATATACATTAATCACTTATTCTGTTTTTTTTATACCTTATCTCAGAATTAAATCACCTCAGTATTGAGTTACATCCTCCCACCACCTCTTTTTTTCAGAATAAGAAGCTCAAACCCTAAGCGTCGTATCCATAAACGTCACTCAAATGATGCGCCATCTCAAGAAGTGACGTGGGAGCGTGACATGTATTATTTTCCAATAATGAAACACTATAACTGTCTTGCTCTTTTCACTCTCAAGATGGAACGCCGCACTTAAGTGTGCTTCATTAACACGACCCTATGCCCCCCTTAACCGCGCGCTGACCTAGTGCGAGTTGAAAGTTCTAACGACCTTCGTCATCCAGGGAATCGCAAAGTCTGCGACCGACGGCTGAACGTGTTCTCGGAGACACGTAACGAGCGGTTTGATTTAAGTTTAAAACGCGTTGTTGAGTTCGCCCGCGAATTCAAATCCGGTAACTGATCGTTCGAAGGCAACGCTCTTCACCAGCCAGCCACCGTCGCTGTCCGAATGGTGGTTTCATAATCCAATTTCATAACGAGAACTGTATGAGTAATGTGAAACGTAAAAAGGATATACGTAAGGTTATAATAGCGGGGAGCATATGTATAAACTACATGCTTACTATATTCGTGTTATGTCCTGGTAATCAAAATATTTAGCGATTTATTTTATTTTCGCATATTTAATTTTTTAATTTTGTTTTCACAGGGTGAATATCATTTAATGAACTTGACGGTGCCCGTGGACAACTTCCCCTTTGAAGTGCCCTTCACGTGGTCCTCTAGCTACATGAAAGGGCGTATAGACATAAAATATTTTCATAGCGACACCAACGAGAAGATCGGCTCTTTAGTAGTGCATTTGACTATAAAGCATTACCTTAACGACGCAAAATCACGCAAAAACGACAATGGACATCGACTTCATATAAATAAACGTGATAAAGAAATCGGCATACTAGAATAGTAATTTTTGGCCCGTCATGCATAACAGAATTGGTGAAACTGTTTACTTTTAATTTGGCATTTTATTAATGGAATTCATTTATTAGAGCATTTTCATAGTATTTACATATCGAGGACGTGGAATATTTAAGAATTATCTATAGAAATAACAAGATTAGCTATATGCATAATTTTGATTTTTCTATTTTTTTATGGCTCAAATAAATATTTTTTCTAGAATGCACAAATAATTTCTTGTTAAATAAAATTACTTATGGCATTTATGGCGGTAACTTTTATTTAAAATCTCTACAAACTATGAAGCTACAATAATTATATCGGAATAAGAGTATGTAGATTAGGACATCAATTATTAATGTTTATCCGGATCTAATCACTATCGCATTTCCTTAATTCAAAGATTTATCTCTTAATAATGCAATGTATATTCTATGGGTTTTACGATGCTTATAAAAGGGGCAATGTAACATTTATTGATATTCATTGACATGGAACACTGAATAAAGTAAGACAATAATACATAATTCAACAAGATTACAACTATTAATAAACATGTCGATAGTCATTTTCTAAGTAATAATAATGGTGCACGTTTGAGCTAGCAATAGGACATAACATGCCCGTGCTAAAATCATGGACTTCTTCAAAATCCTGGATTATTCGATGGATTTATGTTTGATTTCTTAAACTCTATCGACATGTCAAGTGTCACTATTGGCTACTAAGAATAAAAAACCTCACAAAAAGTTGCACATCCCTTTGTTTATGACAGTAGTATGACTTGCATTTATTTATTGCTTCACATCTTACATTTCAAAGTATTTTAAATAACGCTATATATCAAGTATAAAGAGCAGACATCTGTCCATCTATCCGCACTATTAAACGTTGCTTATGTAAACTTTTGTTTAAATCTAGTCGACAATTATCATATATATCAGTTCACTATTATCACATATAGTATCACATGAGAAGTTGTGCCCTATCACTACGCTTGGCAGGTCGCAGGTGAGCGAGAGCAGAAGCATACATCTGAGCATTCGCAACGCGACTCTACCGTCTGTGGCAGATTTTTTAAGTTCCAATAGGTGTTCGTTCCATCATCACTCTAGGCAGTTTAAAAAAAATCTTGATCTAACCTTTTAGTTCTTACAACGCCCGTTAATGCCGAAGCAGCGGTTCAAACATTTTGCGACACGATCACATTTTGGAAACTAATTATTTTATAACTATATTAAGATTTTTTATTTTAATATATAAAGTGAAAATTGCTCGTAAATTTTGAAATAAGATAGTTGTGGTCTGGTTTAATGCGTCCTTACATTTAAATATAATGCTTATAATGCCTAATGATTTTTATTAGCTTTTCATATAAGCCACATTTTTACTTTAGATGGTCTTCTTTGGAATTATTTAGCCATCATTCTGCATTAAATTTTATTTTTGGTTTCGCTGTACGCGATGAGTTTATGAACAATGACGTAAATATTTTCTTTGGACGTGTTAACAATTTTAGTAAAATAGTAGATTGAAAAAAAAACAACAGTAATGACTTTGTATTGAATAAGATAACAGAATAATCACAGTGATTTAGAAAGAGTATTTCGTTTTGGTTTAGTGATAGTTTTCGGATTGTTTTAGTAAGAAACTTTCTTGTTGATTTAGCAATACAGATCGTTGCTCATATATCTCTAGACGCTTTCATGGTATTGTAATCCGCGAGATAAATCATCCTTTGTCGATTCACCACCCGCCTTAGACGATATCCTATACGATTGCTACGAAATATTAACGCGTTGTTGCGAAAGCGACGTTTGATTGCGAGAGTTATCTGCTGTTTTTCGAGTTTGGTAGGAAATAAATGATGAGGTTTCTTTTATAATTTCAAGCATAAAATTGGTTCGAGAATGTTTTTATAAAGAAAACCGTCAGCATACTTCGTTTTAAAGCGTGAAACGTGGGCAATTTAATAATACAAAACGTAGAAAATAAGACAATCATTAACAAGCAATATACCTTATAAAAAAAAACGAAATATTTCGTAAAGCTTAGTAAAACGAATGTTAACGTAGAATAACTTTGACATAATATATATTTGTGTTTGTTTTGGTTTAATAACTTGTTTAATAAATTGATTTGGTATAATCGGTATATGTATTATATATAATAATAATGTGTTGTCATTAAATATTTACACATTTTAATATTGAATTATTATTCAAGGCGTCAACCCAGATCTAAAAAAACACTGCCTTCAGGCCAGTAGATCTACATAGCGGGTATTAACGCGCAATGAAATGCTATAGCCTCCGCCGTGATAAATGACCATGGTAGTGTTTTTGCGATCTGGCAAGGATTATGTTTGGGTATTTTATTACAACCTATTCGTCTTCACGGAGATGAGGATACGATTTATCATATTTTATGGGACAGAGAAAGAGAGTTGGTCGACTTCGCACCTAATTCTTGGCTGCGCGATTATTCTCAGCTGCAAAGTTATTATAAAGAACAAGTAGGGTAAAAGTTTTTCATATTATTACCGAAACGGTAGAAAAATAATGATACCTAGATATTCCACAAAATTGTGCGATAATAATTTAAATTACTCATATCTGAAATATAATAAACTGTTAAATTGTAAATAAGAAAGACAAAACACGAGTAACGATATTCAGTCCTACATAAAATTCTTATCTTGTAAGAAATGGAAAATTATATTTGATGGCTTTATTATTACGTTGTTTTAGGGTTCCCTAAACAAGGGTGTCGACAGGACGATATTACTGAACCTCCGCTGTCCGCCTGTCTATTCGTCTGTCAGCGGGCCGTATCTCACAGAACGTAATACAATTTAAATTTTCAGTTGTTTTTCTATTACCGCTATAATAACAAATAGTAAAATTAATACTAAATTAGAAGGGCCGCCATACGAGAAACGTGGATCTTTTGACGTTTTTTTCTCGATGTCACTTATGGAAACAGTAGATGCTTGCAATGTGACATAGCATGGAAAAAAATAGCAAAAATAAATAAAAGAATGTGGATGAGTAAATCTTGTTAGTGAATCGATTGACGTCATATAATACTTAAAAATCGATATACGCACTTAAATTGTTAACAATAAAGTTCAGTTTCCCAAGTATTGTTTTTATATAAAATAGAAATTGGGCATGAGTTTATTTTTTTTTTCATTGAAAAAATTAATTCATGCCATTGAAACTATGAGAGTGTCCATTCAAGAGAAAGATTGTATTTTCTTACAATATAAATATGTTTTAACCATCGACCGACGCAATTAATACATTGAGTACTTTTTTCTGATTTAAAGCCAGATTTGTAATAATCATTTTACGCAGTTACTCGCGCATTCCGAGGCAACGTGTTACCTCAAAAGCTGACATAACAACATGCCTTTTGCGCGACAAGAAGTCGGTGTGTGAGACGAAAGCGTCACTTTACATTTCCCATTCCCACCGGAGCTGAAGGTCAAAGTTTTCAGAATTCGCCACTGTACGTCGACCCTAACCCGTCGTACGAAATAGCACACCTACATGAACTTATTTGTAGGCCTACATAAAAAGAAAAATAAGAAAAAGCCAACGGGAGCGTCGACCTAATAAAAACCCAGTGCCGTTCCAGACGCATAATTTTAGACCCTCGAAGGCGAAGTACATTTGTACCAACTGAAGTTCCAGAAGTCCATAAACCTAGGTCGAACATCACTTTCGCGCTAGCCTACCTATGGAAAAAGTACTATAGCCTACAATTGTTCGGGAGTTTACGTTAGTCAAATCAAACATAAAGGAAAAAATAGATTCTTTATTTCTTGGCAAAATACTCTTCCAAGCCTTCCTTTGACGCTGTATTTAATTAAATATATAAGATCGAATGCCAGGCGTTACTATTGTTCGAAAGTCCTTTATCAAAATAATACCCATTCTTTAGTGAAATGTGCTTTAATGTGTTTTGGAAGTTAATTAAAGTTTAATTGTAGTTCATAATAAATAACCAAACAGTGAAACAATTAAGTCTGACATCACGTAATCTATAATTCGAAAAAAATTTGAACAACTTGCAATATCACGCGCGCTAGCTTGGGCGGTATTCTATGTTATAGTTTTCGGCCGCGGTTTCGCTCGTGTTGACATATATCAATAACCACGTCTTTTATATCGATCCTTACCTAAATACAAATCCGATTAATTGTGTTACGGAACGTGCTTTTTTCAAATCTTAACCCATTTCAGGTGTAGATCAATTCCAATCACGATGCACTCTTACCATTCCCACCTTTTCACAAACTGAAACGCATCTCGAATTTTTTAAACGGGATAGATAATCACCGCTACACATGAACGCCCGCTACACTGGGGGAGTTACTATTACGCTGCCGGCATTAAATAATTTTTTTAATGATTGTTCTATTGCTTCACAATCTCTCTTAGCATTGCCATTAACTCTACAAAATGTAACAAAACAATTATTATTTAAATGTAATGTAGTCACAGTGTAAGTCACATTTTAAACCTCAAAAACTTATTTTGTGAAAGTTATGAATGTACTGTATCAATTTTTGTTTTATATAACAACGACGTCTTAACAATTATTTCAACAAATTCTACAAATGAATAAAAAATAATAACAAACAAAATTAAAAAAAAATAGTAAAACACTTTTGAACTAGTTTATTGTCTAGTTTTGAAGATATTTTGAATTATTTGTTTCAACAAATGTTCGTATTTTTTAAACAACTTTTTATTTTCTATGATTGTATAAAACTATTCCATACATTTTTGAAATGCGTAAATTCTTCATCTGTTGTATTTTAATAAATTCTATGAGATTAGAAGAGTGAAAACAACCTTACCAATAAAAAAACAGAAAGAGCCATTGCGGGACCCCTGGCAGATGTGAAACATCGATACTATACTTTATTGATGATATGCTTGAAAAGATATTTTAATGCTATAAAGATATACGAGACATGCATGAAAAATATATATCTTTTATTATAGAAATTATTAAAAAAATTATAATAATTAATTTTATTTACTTTTATTTATTTAGTTATTACAATCGCTTACGCTGTAGATATACTTCACATAGCGACACGTCGGTCGACGAAGTGCGTCGACACGTCGAACAGTTGACTATTCGAATGATGGCGGAGAGACCCGAAGTGCTCCGAAGCAACGTGTCGCCACGCGTCCCTCGCTAACACTCGGTCGCAATCCCCAGCCGCCGCAAAAGACGTTTCATATCAAAACCAATGGCATTTGTTTCTATAGCAAATGTAACGTTAGCTTAGAAATCGCTTTCTTTGTTCTATACCTATTCTTTATGGAATAGAACATAGGACAGAATAACCTAAAGAATAGTCTTGTGCCAGCAGTGTTAGTTGCTGTATGTAACGAGTTTTGTATTATTTTGTGTCATCCTACCTTTGTGATATTTAAATAGAAATTTAGATATCTTAAACGAAGAACCTCTTAATGTCAATTTACGTTTCAATACTTCAATAATAGTCTAAGATCCGGAAAATGTACTCTCATATATCAATTGAATGAAATAATGTTTTACAGGCAGATAACAATATTATAAATTTACGAGAACGATATCTGTCACCGTAGATCTGCTGCTACTAACATCAATTACTTTTTTTATGTAGGCTGCACATAATTTTACAATAACTGCCAATTATAACTATATTTAAAATTGTGTAAACTTTACATATGTGTAAATATATTTCAATTAACAGATAAGGGAAATAAGTTCGGTTCATCTACGTGTCTACACCTGGCTGCAGGTAGCTGTAGCAGTCATAAAGGTCGCTGCCTATTGTAACAAGGTGCTAAACAACATATTCGAAAGTTTTTTACTTGCGATGTGCAATTAACTTAAAAAGCAAAAAAATAATTAATAATTAATTAACTGATGTTAATAGCAGCAGGACTACGGTGGCGGACATTGTTCTCGTAAATTTATAATACTGTTATATACCTTCAAAACATTATTTGATTCAATTAACAAATGAGGGTACATATTTCCAATGTCGGATCTTAGACTATAAATAAAGCTGTCCCGATACATCAGGTGCAAAATGAACGTTTCAGTGCACACTCGAACGGCCTCTCACGGCGGATACAAGACACTAAATGGAACCAAAATAGAATATATATATATATATATATATATATATATATATATATATATATATATGAACTGAATGGAAATTTCGATTGACGCTCTTCATTAAATCGACCATTTTATTGAACCAATTTAAAGCGTATAGACATATTTATTTTCAACATTTTCCGCGGGAAGTCGGCTGAGAGACAGAATACCATTCAGCCGCAAACAATTTCCCGCTCAAGCGAGTGGAAAATTAAAAGAAGGACCAATGGTGAACTAAAGTGTCAAATAAAAAAAAACAGCCAAGCGCGAGTTGATACCTCTCGATTGATGTTTCAAATTGTTTCGATTCTTTTGTTTCTAAAAAAAAATTGTTAACTATCTATAAAAATTTAAAAGACAAAAAAAACATGTGAGATTTTTATATGTAATTAAAAAACCAAATGACCATAATGAATGGATGCGCATAGGAATAGCCAGAAAATGTGAGTTATATTTTTTTATATAATAAGGGGCAAATGACCATGCAGGCCACCATAGAGTAGATGGTCACCGCTGCCCATGAACATCCATAACACCAGGGGAATCACTAGTGCCTTGCCCGCCTTATAAAAAGAATTACGCTTTTGTCTTATGAACCCTCTTGTCGTAGATCCTTGAAGATAGCACTGATGGTAGATCACTCCAAACGTTTACCGTATGTGACAGAAAATAGCGCATGAAGCGTACGATGGTAGAGCGCCAGCCACCAGGATGGTGTTGATGGTATTTTCAGCCAGAGAAACGATCAAATCAAATCAAAAATAGCCATTTTTCGTAGATAATAGAAACTACACTTGATAAGAATTAATTACACTTGAAATACATCATTAAATACTGTTTTCGACATTTACATTACTGGACATTCTAAATTCTGATTCACCTGGAGAATAATGGGTAAGAAACTCAAGGGTTGCTCTTTTTCTACTCATCGATTCAAAATATTGAGTAATTAATAATTTAGTATAAAACTTAGATAAGATTAAGCAACCTGATATCCGAGCAGTTAAACCCCATGGCATTTTTTTATTAAGTTATGCCGACACAGTATAATAACCCTTGCCGCAAACTTCTGTCTAACGAAAACTCTAAATTCATAAACTGGCAAATTTTTACTTGATACTAATGATTCATAGAATGGCAAGTTTTGAACGACGGTAGCTTTACTTGGCAGGAATGAGGTTGAACAGATTTTTTGTTACAAGTTACAGTCAATTCTGCCTATGTGGCTCGAATTTCGCCAGGTACATGTACTGGGTCACTTGCACGTACAAATCGTCGTCATTTGTTTGTGTGATATAGATGAATTCGTTGTATAACAAAAATTTGAGACTCAATTTACGAAACAGAAATATGGCCTAGAATCAAAATCTCGTCTTGGCGGCAAGCCCGTCACTTTATTTCGCGCCATTATTTTTGTTATTAGCTCATCACGTCGAATAAACAGACCAACCTGACGGGAGATGACGCCATGATTTAAACTGTTAGCGGTTTACGTTGTAAATGAGATATTTTTCTGTTTTTCTATAGTTATACTACAGGTTAAAACTAAAACACTCATTATACATATGCCGATTATTAGTAAAATGTCTTATAAACCAGTATACATTTGTATTCACTGATTACAAGTAATTTAGTCGTTAGTATTTAATTTACTTATGGGTTCGTATCATGCAAAAAATGACTTACTATGATAACCGCCATGCAAGGAAAATATTATACACAAAATTTCTATTTCATATGAAGAGCATACAATCATTAAATTTTTATGTTTCTTATTTGACTTTCTTTTATATAATGTTATTCATTATTTTGTAATATCCCAAAATTAGACCCGGTCTTGCAAAGATAAATGTCAGTTTTGAATTCTTTTTAAACACTGAAGAAAATTTAAACATACACCTCTTTATACAACTTAGTTTCCCTAAATAGGTATTATTACAACGAAAATGATCTATGAAAGAACCTTATATAAATGTGAAAATATTGTTATATAGATTTTCATATTTGTCTTATATACTAAGACGAGCTTTTTTTTACAGTCGAGTCGAGCTTGTTGACGTAATTCTATTATCCATTAATATTACACAACACACCGTCTCTATATCGGCTTCACACAGTCCTGTTTTTAGCATAAAAATACTATATAAATTCGGTTACGATAGGTAACATAGGATATTAGCAATAATAATTTTAGTGCATTGGTAGAAAAATTGTGACGCGACCCAGGCGCACCACGCAACTTATAATAAGGGCTTTTGTTGGGTGTTTGTAGATCTCCTATATCTATAGATAGGTATGCAAAAAATATTAAGGTCACGCATATTGTAATTTGACACTAACTCTGCTTTTCGCATCACGTCTCTGCCCATGTAGGTTTACGAGAAATAATATTTTAAGATCCCATTTTCAATAGATATGTTATATGTTGGAACGTATCATGGATATAATAAATGACCGGAATAGAACACAGAAACGACATCAAAATCGAAATTGGAACCGAATTGGGATCATGATTGAAAAATAAATGATTCGAAATTAAGAATGAAAGAATTCCTTCAATTCCCACACGAGCGAAGCCACGAACAAAAACTAGCCACTTTATAATAACCTTCTGAACTTCCATTATATAACAAAGTTGTGGGATTAGTTCTGAATGAGATTTGGTACCAAGAAAATTCCAATAAATAATCCAATAGTACGACTGGGAGAAGACTTAGGTTGACCATGAAAAATACGTTTGAAATTTCCAATTGATGTATTGAATGTAATGTATCATACTTCACGATATCATATTTCTATACTAATAATTGAATTATTAAAACGTTCATTATCACATCCAGGTGCACCATAATATAATTTTATACCTATAATAATATTTGAAAGTTTGTTATTTCCTTTAAGCAACAGCGTCATATCTTATACTTAGGTTCTGATTTGACCCCATCAATGAACGGGTGAGATCAGTAACATTAACGTTTGCTTCATTTTTACCATTGTGCCTGTTTCTTTTGACCGTTTGATATTAAGGTTGTTATAAAGCGATTGGGTTCTCCTATTGTTTTCAATATCAATGCGAAGTGATTCTAAGTAATTTGAGTTGTTTCTCCATGTCGGGGTCGCTTTTGCTTATTTAAATGTACGTTTGCGTTTGAGGTATTGTTTTGGAAATGACATTGCTAATTTGTGATTAATATTGTGGCATACCACTTTCATATTATTTAAATACTAATTATTTTATAAAGAAGAACTTTTTCGAGAACAATGCGATGAATTCTAAAACTATGAAATGGCGAATGTGCGTTTTTTTATAAATTTCACTAGGATTATATAATTATTTCTTTTTATCTACAAACCGAATACCATAAATAGCATACATTAAGAAAAATATTTCCTGAAATACTTAAAACAGTCTGGTCACTCTAGTCAAGATCCATTGCAAGTTATATAGCTACGTCCGGTGACGCGAATGGCCGCTTCTGAGATCGAAAATAATTGAATAAAGGATATTGCGACGGAGCGGACACATTTTCTGGGGCCGTACCCAGTTTTGAGGACAAACGGCCCGGCGGTCACGGAAATGATAGGGATGTCGCGGTCCGTGGAAACGCTTTTCCAGTAACCTACAATTTTATATAAGACAAAATTCATGACACGCCGAAAATAAGCACCCCGCCAGCCATCCTAGAATTCTGAAAAAGTAACCCATATAAAATTAAAATACCAATCATAAGTATGCATATATGCTTCTTTTTCTTTATTACTATCCAATTTCTACACATTTAAGTGAATTCAATTTATGTATACCTTCGATTATTTTAATTATAATATATGTAAGAGAGTAAACCGACCGACTGATACATCAACGCATAGCACAAGCTACTGGGTCTAGAAACTTCAAATTTTGTAGAGATATTTCTGTTATAATGTAGGCGAGCACTGAGAAAGGATTTATACAAGTTCAACCCCTAAGGGGGTGAAAATTGTGATATACTGTTGTATGAAAAATCGAAATCGTTAAAACCACAAACGTCAAATTTAACATTATGTTTACGTCTGGAAATAAAGAAAAAATGTGTATATTGTTTATTTTATTAATTAACCCTGATAGGGGTAAAATAGAAGATGAAATGTTGAGTGGTAAATCGAAGCCACTGATGTTATTTGTGACAAAATTTAAACTTTATTAAATCAGTACTAAAAAATAACAAGCTTCTTTCTTAAAAATAACTCTAAAAGGGATGAAAGAAAGGTTGCAATTTTTATACAGAAAATGAAATCGCTGACGCTATTAACATCAAAACTTGTATTTTATCTTCTAATTAAAAAACAAAAAGTAACGACATTTTGCATTTTTTGAAAAGTAGCTCTATAAGAGGGTGAATTAAATGATGAAATGTTTTATGGAAAATCGAAAACACAATGTGTATTTTGTCCGTTTTATTTTTGTGTGCTTAAATCGTTCATTCGGTTACTACGAAACTAGCTACATGTTATACGTGTGAATAAGAAGCTTTCGAAAAAGATTTACCTTCATCTTCATATCTCTGCCAATAAAGTTTCCGAAAATTCTTTCATTCATAGAATGGCTACGCTATCCCTGAATAATATAGTGCATTTTTTTTAAATATGACTAACATTTACCATCTCTTTGTCCAAATCAGAACCGTGATCACTATCAGAATTAAAATTGCATACAGGAAGAAAAATAAAAATTAAAAGTCGATACCGCGATCGAAATCGAGAATGAGTCCAAGGTTAAAATCGAGTATGGGAACAAAATTAGAAACAAGCACATGACCGGAATCGCAACGAGAAGCAGTACTGATATAAAAATTTAAAACGGGACCCGGATCGAGAATGGAAGCGAAATATCTTAAGATCAAAACCGAAGTTGGAATCAAAATCGAGAATAGGCTAACGATCGGGACCTTGATTTCGTGATGAGGATATACAATATGAAGTAATTCATTTGCACGTCTCACAAGTGGAGCGTTGAGGTGGTGCTCTACTCTCGACATGTCAAAAAACCCAGTTTTTCGAAACTTAAATGACCTTTTTTTACCAATATAACACTTACAGGGTAATATGAGTGCACTAGTATCAAGTGAAATAATCTGTCTAGCACATATGGTATATTTTATAAATAATTATTTTGTTTAATATAGTGAATAATAACATTAAAATCAACCATTGTTGGACGTCCGTCAGTCTGTGTTTATGGATCCATGTATGTGGCAGAGAAATTGGTCGAAAAATATATCTTAGCGGAATACTTTTTTTTTATTATATAAAGTTATACCCTGTGCTGATTCCTAGTTAATATTAACGTTCTTAGTACTGTCGTTCCATTATAATTTACAAAAAACTAAAAAACGACTGTGTATTGCACACCTCACAAGCAGAGCGTTAAGGTGGTGTTTGTATATCTATATTTATATACAAATGAAGATTAGCCTTAAGCCATATGTGAAAAATTGAGATCAGCGCATGCGCCATTATAAATATCTCACGAAATGGCGCGAAATTTGAATTTGATAAATCTTTTTTTTTAAATTTCATTATAAAAAACTCTATTGAAATTTTTTATTTTAGAAGTTAATGACTACGGTGAGTCGTGCACTTTTGGATTTTCCAAATTTTTTTATGTCTACGCGGGTGGAGTCGCTGGTAAAAGCTAATATAAGACAATTTCAAACCGCCGCGCCTAAACATGTTACAATATCAAAAGTAACAGCAAAAACAGACATAGGGTACCAAATACCTTCGAAATACTGAGACACTATAGGGTACAAAAGTAATTACTAAACACAGATATTGGTTGCGTTTTTAGGGTTCCAAAACAAAATGGCAAAAACGGAACCCTTATAGTTTTGCCATATTTGTCCGTCCGTCCGTTCGTATGTCACAGGTATTTTATTCAAAAACTACAAGACATATATAGATAAAATTATAAGTTAGACGTCTTGTTTGATCTGATATTTAGTTTGGTAGTTCAATAACAAAAATATGTACATAATTTTAGGGGGGCCCTCTATACATGTAACAGAAGCTGAAATTTTTTTTTAATAATCATTAAAGTATGATACATGTTTTGACAGTTCCTTTAATAACATTTTAAGGTTTCTAAGCAATTTTTCTGATTACGTGAATAATAGCTCCAAAAGTCGCAGAAATTATGTCGTCCTTCCTTTGTTTTCTAAACCATAAAATCAAAAAATAGGAAAAAAGTAAAGAAGATAACGCTTAATACATACTTTCAACCTAAATTATTTTAAACGTGATCGAATTTACTGTTTTTGAATTATTGACGAAAAACTGTGCTTCTCAACAAAAGGAGGTAAGTGCCATGAATATACGTTCTTTTGCTAATACAGCTTAGTTTACACTAGTTTAATATTAATAATCGACATACCTGCATGTTTTTCTAGTTATAGGCGACTAAAGTCCTTATAACTATTCTCTAAGCGAAACTTAGAAAAAGTGTAACAACGTACTTTTTTGATCTGTAGTGCACATCTTTGTAATAATGGCTTCGAAACCCTGTAATGAGCATGGTCCGACATGCTCTTGCCCAATTTTTTATTAGTACCACAGAAAAACATATAAGGGCAATATTATTTCGTAAAAACGCCACCGACATAAAAGCAATACCTTCTCGTGATTCGGCAAATGGAAGTGAAACCTCCTGTTATAGGAATAAATGCAACGTATCGGAAAATTCTTAAGGTATGTTTCCTTTCGAACCTCGTCCCTTTTGAAGGTTCGAGAAATATTCTTTCTGAAATTATTTCAACGCGGCCGGGGAGGAAAGAAAGAAATCAATCACTCATTCGATAATTTAGTGCGAATCTGAATCAGGTAACGCACATTCCGCACAATATTACAATGGGTCCGTCGCTATAAATACAAGCATACTCTGAAAAAAAAAGAAAAGTTGTCTGGTGTGTGAACAGAGGAAAAGAAGTTTCTGACTGAATCGACTGATCAAACCATAGATATACCTTCAAACAAAATCTCATAGCGGAAAATGTGCCATAACTTAATAAAAATGTAATTTTTATATTATCTGCCTTTTTACGAAATAATCTGAATGATTTCATATTTGTGTATTATCTTCAGCACTACACTGACGCGCCGATGAGAACGTGTAAGCTGACTCACAAAAGTCTCCAGACAGACTTAATCCAATTACATGAAAGAAGAAAGTTACCGACTTGACTAACTGTTTTATATATCAACCCAAAACCGCCGTGTCTAGAAACTTGAAAGTTTCCATTTACAATGTAGGCAAACTATTATGAGTTTTTTTTAGGAATACCACGCTAAAGTAGCAAAAGCAAAAAGGGTGAAATGATATTCCACGCAAAATCGAAAGAATTAAAGCGATGTATGTTACAAAAATCATTCAGTAAAACAAAAAACAAAAGAAAACCAAAAATTTTTATACCTATCATAAATTAAAATAAATAACAAAAAAATGTACAAAGATTACTCAAGCCGATGAGTGTTGAACATGAAATTCCTTCATTTTATAAAGAACACATTTTAAATGTATTACAATCCAAACCAAAATCAAGACCTACATCTGAAACAAGCGCAGGACGAAGATTGGAATTAAGAAAGAAACCGACAGTGAAACAGGAATTAAAATTTAATAGCAGAACCGGGATCGCGATCACGGTCGGGAACCTCGGTATAAAAAGTTAAGATTCATTCTTTCATTATTTCCATACTTACTGACAAATGCACTAAAATGTGTTTAAAAAAAAAGCTAGTTGTCCGTTAGTAAAAATGGGTCAATGTTGCCGTTTGGTGTTTTGAATATTATTTAGTTTTGTGTATGGTTAAATATAATAAGATTTAAATAATCCCACGTGTCGCTACGACAGGTCGAGCCCTTTTGATGAGCGGTAATTAAAAAATTCCTGGTCCCTTCAACATTTAGGACGAAAGGGTTCCCTTATTCGTCGTCGACACGAGATTTGGTATTCGCATTTTAAGCCAGATTAGCAATATAAATATTATATATTAATAATAAGCAATATAAATCAAATCCACCCGAGGGGCGTGGATATATCGGTGGTCATATCCTATTAATATCAAAAGTTTTTTTAGCACTTCAAGGATAAAATGAAATCATGTAATTGGAGATAATTTTGACGCGTATGTATTTCATCATGGAAAGATGAAAAGGTATAATAAATGATAAAAAAACGCGTGTAAATCTATTTTTTTATGAAGAAGTATGTATCAGTACGAGATCGTAATTAAAAGCGGAACCGGAAATTGAATTGAAATCGTCATCGGATTGAGAAAAATATATATTATATATTTTTGGCATTCCGATATACAAATTTAAATTAAACATATAGTTTAATTGGAATATCGAAACGAATATATATATTAAACCTAAAATTCGACAATACTATGATATCAATCATTCAAGCCAACGCGCCAACCCTAAAGTCAAGTAACTTTCAATTAAAAATATTTTTCAATCTAATAAGCTCGTTAACAGTGTTATAAGCACCAAATTATATAAGGAGACTTCAATGCCTGTATTAGACTGCGTGCAGCTAGCGAAGAAAAATAGAACTTAACTACTGCCACGCAAAAAGAGATAAAAGAGGCGAAACTCTTCTGCAGATTTGCTGGCAAAATAATCTGTTCATTATCAATAATCAAAAAAAATAAATAGACCCTTTGGATATTGGCTATCTCGAAAAAAGACAAAGAGCAAATAGACTACATATTAACTAATTATAAAGAAAACGTGATCAATATTGAAATATTAAGTAGACTATCATTTCTTAGCTATAAGCTTATCAGCTTTTTATAAACAATGCTCGTTTAATATTAAATTAAGGAAAAGTAGAACCAACTACAGAAATGAAAAATTGAAACGAAGTACACCAGAAGAAGAACAATTCCTGAAAAAAATTGAGTGTTACTACTGCAATATTAGACAGAAATGAATATTCCTGTTAAGTCTTTTAAGAATGAAATAAATTTTATATAAGAAAGCCTTAACAGTATCAAATGTAAAACTTTGAAAAAGCGCAATATTATTTCGGATTACATAAAAAGTGTTTTAGAACAAACATAGAAGTTAATAATCAAGAAAGAATTTACAGGTGTAGAAAAGGACGAACGCAGTTTCTTATACGAACATATTTACAAAATTATTAAAAAGACCATAAAAAACTTCATATTGTCAGCCAATAAATCGGTCTGGAATTAAGCACTGCCAAAACAAAAATAATGGCTAATGCTACAAAAACACTTATAAATGGTAACAACTCTCAGCTAGAATATGTAGAAGTATATATTTATCTAACCAAACATGAACGCAAAGCTTTCAAGTTTGCTTTCAAAAGAACTAAGTGAAGCTGGCGAGCGAAGCTACTTATACAATGATTCACATCTGTAACATGCAGTGTCTGACCTTGCGTCTTATTATGATCAGTTTTTAATGTAAGCTCACGGTAACTGTACACGTTCAACATGTAATGGCAATTTGATAAAAAAAGCCAGATTCTGGGCCCAAAAACTGTACAAGGAACTCGCCCGCACAAAATAATCTTCAAAGCAAACTTTAACGAGACTCGCATACGATTACAAAAAGAAATATAAAGATCAAGAGTTTGAATTCGAATATATTTTTTTATGTCCAGATATGTATACGAAATTAAAAGACAAATAAACATAAGATATGAGAAGTTCTAGAGCTATAAAGAAGTACCAAATCAAACCTTCCTGTAAAACTCAAGAAAATAGTTCTAGATTGCTCTATACTTCATGTCTCTCTTATGGCAGCCAAATATGGATAGAAATATAAAAAAAAGCAAAATATTAAACACTTCAAAGAGCGATAGAACGAAGCATTCTAAATATAAATCGGAGAGATAGCAAATGTAACACAGATATAAAATAAAAAATTAAAACAACCAACGTAATAGACGCCATAGAAAATTGTAAAAAACTGAAACGGAAATGGGCTGGCTATGTGATGCGTATGAACAAAGATAAATAGCCAAATAAAGTGACTAAATGGACAGAACCGTTTAATAAACGGAATAAAGGAAGACCAAAACAAAGATGGATAAACGAAATAAATAGAGTGGCTGGCAAGGATTGGATAACAAGGGCAAAAGATAAAAATAAATGGAAAAATATGGAGGAGGCCTTTAGTCGTAGAGAGGTCCTTACTATATAATACTAGACGTACCCTGTGCGAAGAATTCGCACAAATTATGTATAATAATTATCACTTTACAAAATTACTGTAAATATTTCCTTTTTATTAACAAACTTCGTCTAAACAATATTTAAGTGTATATGTATGTATATATATATATATATATAGTCATCAAATACAATTTTACTTACTTCGACGTCTTTCTACTTGATTTTCCAGTTTTCGTCGCTTAGGCATTTTATTTTATTGTTTTTGTAATTATTATGTAAATAAATCATTCAATTCAATTTAATGAATCAAAAATTATTTCAGGGTATTCAATTCGTTTCTAATTTTTCATGCTGTTTATAACGTTCCTCTTTTTGTTGTTTTATATTAAGAAACTCAGGTGACAGATCGAAGAAATATATGAACAAAAAATTTACCGGCCGTTAATCATGTTGAGCATGTTTCAAAATTAAGTTGTCAGATGGCAGCATGTGTACAATTTTAATAATTAATTAATTTACAAAAAGCAATAATAATTTTGTTTACTTATTGATGGCGGTAGAGCAAGCAATTATCTATGAAATAATATAAAATTTATGTGGAGTAATTGTGAGGTTTTATCTAAAAAGGGAGGCAAACATCTTAACCTTAGCGTATTAATAATATATGATGATTAGAATTTTATTTATACAAATAAATTTTATAAATAGTTACAACAGTAACGCATGACAATTTTTTTAATACAATTAAAGTATAACGAATTTTATTGCATTCATTTTTAAGACAGTTTTATAATATTTTTATTTTAATTTAATATTTTTACTCAATCTATTGGTAAATTCTTGGTGTATGAATTGGATAAGTTTATGATAAATTGTTATTGTTTGTAAAATCAATTTAATTTATTGCTTGAAATATGTTAAAACGAGTCGATTGTAAAATATTTTTATTAATGAAATAAAAAGTCTATAATAATAATAAATGGTAGAGCATATTTAAATAGCAGTTCTTTAAAGCATTGTCGTATACACACTCCTGTCCAAATTTAAGTTAAACTGATTCAATATAGACCACCCTACGTCCTTAACTTTCCCCACCTTTTGCAGCTAAAAAGCTACCAATACTCTGAAAATAAGAAGTACATAAACTGATTTTCCTAATCGACAGCGATCGAATTTTCAATACGGGATCTTGAAAGGATGGTAGACGGTCGGATGTGTGAGGTCGTAATTTACATAAGACCCACTCTATAAACATGAGGCACGATTCCTTCTTAAGATATCTAACGCGGGCGTGGAAAAATTTCAAACGGAACCGGTTCAACCAGAGAACACGTAATGAGACCAGAAATCTCTCAGGCACTAACACAAAATAGTACATTGCGTTCTCATTATCAAGCGTTAGAAAATTTGATACTACTTTGGCAACTGTAGCATGACATTCAAAACTGTCTTACTGAAAGTAAGGAGTGTATTTATTCTAACATAGATGATATGTGTCCTTAGCTTCATTAATGTTTACATATAATTTATACGACCATTCAACTTTTCACTTATTGACGTAAACTTCTCTTTTTTATATCGGTTTTTGTTATATAACATCTCTTTAAATTATAATAATATGAATACTATAAAAATGTAAAGTTATGAAAGTAAATGTCAGCAAGAATAAGGTCGTGGTGTTTAAAAGAGTCAAAAACACGACTGAATATGATATATTTATAGAAGATGAGAGTGTCAAACAAATGAAAGAATTTATATACTTGGGTATACTATTTATAAATGATGGTAAACATGATATTTAAGGGGTTCTGATCCTTACGCTTAAGTATAGTAGTGAAAATTGGGTATAGCAGAAGAAAAATGAAAGCAGAATCGATGCAATCTCTGCGTAATATGAGTGAAGTGTTTTTGAAAGAAGATAGATGCAGGAAGATGAGAGAGTCATGTGTTTTGAAGAAACATGTAGTGATTAGAGTAACAAAAGGTATGTTGAGGTGGTTTGGTCATCTGTAAAGGGTGAATGACACTTGACGGACAAAACAAATCTATAGAGCGAATGTGTGTGGTAAAAAGGTCGTCAAGAGTCGCCCTGGAAAATTCTACACAGACCATTTTGGTGACATATTAAAAAGGACCTAATTTTAAGGACTCAAAACCAACATGTTGCATGAAAAGATAGTTGGATTTCATTAAAGTAAGAGAGATATGTTAATATCGTACCATATGGCCATCTATATTCTCTGCCTATTCTTCTGGAAAACAGACGTGATTTAATATTTTTATTATTATTATTATTATTATTATTATTACAATTTAAAAAATGGTATAAAGAAATGTAACTGCGCACCGACAAGTCTACCCATGCATTTTGACACGAGGCCAAATGTAGTATATTAATGATTTAGTTAGATATGTTTGTGTTGCTTGTAAAACTTACAATCGTTTTCAATACCTAGAGCTTTGTGGCGACTATGTCACCACATCACCAGATATAACTATATAGCTATGCTAAAGCGTCAGCTGGACGCTATCTTTGTATATTCTTTTACATCCTTTGACATCTGTTGACATCTTTTGTTGGAAACATACAAACATGATTTCCAAATGTGCAACAATATAGAACATAGTTTAGATCGGTTTACAATTTACAAAACTGTTCACTAGAATCATTGACGTACGCTATAGTTCTTTCTGCTCTTGATGAGGAATTCTCACCATTTTTTTGAGACTGTTTTGATCGAAATACAAAAATCCGTATTAAAATTCATAGGTAATTCGATTACTATTAAATTATTATTGCACTTTTGCAATTCGCGGCACATATGGATAATAAAAATGTATGGCATAGGAATTTACTTAGGTTATTTCTAAAGCTAATTTTAATGCAACGTTTCTCGAAAGCCTGATTTCTCTGATTTTGGATAAAAAAAAAAACGAAAAGAAACTTATTCTCTGAAAACTAATTTAACCACTATAGTTTTTTCGAAAAAAATGATCCAAAAAAGAAGAAATGAAACTAATTTTGATGCAGAAATCATGTACAATGATATCTATACAATATGCAATAAGACAGTTTTTCTCTACTCGACTAACATTTATGTTCACTATACTCTAATACCTCTAAAGCCTCGCCAAAAAGATTCCATCGCACTTTAATTTATCCTAGGTATGGAAGAAAAATTTTTCAATAAAATGACAAGCACGACCCTTCTATTTTTTATGACGGTCTATGGGCCGAACCCTCACCGGATATGCGCTGAAAACCTGTGAATTCCATTCAACGAATCCGATATTATAAACGTATAAAAATACCGATTGCCAACATCCTCGCCGGTATTCCAATATATTACGTATTAGCTGTACCCGCGACTGCGCTCGCGTGAACTATAGAATTGTTTGCATTTTTTCTATAAGTAAAGTAGGATTTTATTTGAGTATTAAATATTTTTATATTTTTACATACTTTTAGATATTTCAGATATTCCGTTTATTTATTTATCCCCTAACTTGATAAAATAATTTTTATTCACATCCAGGTCTATTTGCATACAACAGAAATTGTCACCCCCTCTCTTTATTTTCTAAATAATAAAAGCAAAAAAATAATGAAGATAACGTTAATAAATACTTTCAATGTAAATTGTTTTGAACATGATCGGAGATACTATTTTTGAGTTATTGTCGAAAGACTGTGCTTCTCAACAAAAGGACGAAAGTGCCACGAATATACGCTCTTTTACTGATGCACCTTAGTTTACACTAGTTTAATGGTAACAGTCAACATACTTACTTGTTTTTCTGGTTATAGACGATTAAAATGCTTACAACTTCAATGCGGGAAACAAGGAAAAGTATAACAAATTACTTTTTCATGTATAGTGCATTTCTTTGTAATAAAGACTTCGGAACCCTATAATGAACATAGTCCAACATGGTCTTACCCAGTTTTTTTAATAGGCGCAAGTCGATTCCCCACTGTCGACAGCTGGATTTCAAAGACAGAAATGCTTATTATGGATTATCCGTAGAAAATAGACATGTTATTGGGGACTTTTTTGTGCGTCTTCTTAAGATCTCCAATTATATAGCACATGAATTTGATACAAATTTTATGGTTTTCTCCACATAAGCCATATAGCGCCCTAAAAGCGTCTTTTTTTCAACTTGATTCACCATCATCGGCCCTGCTTATTCGTACGTTATTTAAGGTAAAAAATATATACTATAACTTAGCCAGAAAACATAGTTGGTATAGTGCAAAATGGGTATGAAATTAAAATTATTAACAAGTGCAATTTAAAAAATGTATACGTTATTAGACATATTGTAACGCGTAAAGCTGATTTTTGGTGGGAAGTATTGAGCGCCAACTTCGCAACCTTCCACACAAGGGCGGTACGATGGTACGAGTGGGGTGGGGGGCTCCACAGAGGTCGTGACCGCCCTCCCCAAAAAATGCTTAATCTTCAATTTGAGAATCTTCTTAAAGATCATAAATTTTCAGAAATTTCAAAAACATAATTAAATAATGAAGAGAATCAAAAATAAGTATTCAAAACTATAAAAAAATGCACAAAAACGTTAGTTTCAATAGTCGAGTCCAGAGGCAGCACTACCTGAGACCACGGAGATATAACTGTTAACGCCATTTTAACACCAAAATATCTGTAAAACGTTTGACCCTACCGCTTCTCTAAAACTTCCCGCTATCATATTTAATGATGTATTTTTCAGCTTCTCGAATTAAAAAATATAGTTGTCCCAAAACTCAAAGACTTATCAACTTTAAGCCTTTGAGCTGAAAAATTCGAAAAATTGTTGATCTTATAAACCACTCCTAAATTTTATAGCCACATCAGATTTTTACAATGTACCTAGTAGTAAGTTACTAAATTTGAGCTTAAGGAATCGTTTTTTGTGGTTTTTCAAGCTCTTCAAGCTCAAAAATAAAATTTTGATACGTTTTCAGCTCTTGAATTTCGAACATATCTACATTTATTTAAAAAACGCTATTTTCAAAAAAATTACTGCTATTTTAACTACAATATTTTCGTCTTTGGTATTACTTCGATATTCGTCTGCCTTGCGGCATTCAAAGAAGATTTTTAAACAAATAAAGTTGATCAATAATAATCATCAATCCAACATAGATTTTAGTTCTTTTAAAAAATACTTTAGAGGAATGCTTCGTTTTCATTATCTCTCGAACGACCAAACTGATTTTGATGCAGTTTGCAATAGTCAACGTTGCTTTTTAGGCGAAATAACTGGTAAGGTTTTGGAATTTTTTAGGTTTATGAAATATTGTAAAAAATAGAAAAGTTTCTCCAAGAATATCTCTTGAACAAATCAACCTATTTTTACATTTGTTTAATAAAAAAGTCTAATTCAATTTCGGTATCAGAGTAGACTAAAAGTTATTTGGAAAAATATATTTGTTATAAATTAAATTTTTGAGATTGCGACATCACTTAAAGATTTCAGACGTCTAAGTTGAGTGAACTGCTTTGGAAAGCCGTACACTGCGTTTCTATCTGTTAATCCATTCAAAAGTTGTGAATTTTTACATACAAACATGCATGCGCACGCGCACACACAGAGACGTACAGACATCACTCGAAACATGGTCAAAATATATTCCTAGGATTCTCAAACGTCAAGATCTAATGAAAACTCGACTTTAGAAAATCACACTGAAGGCAGTAATTTCTCAATTTTTTAAGTTACTCAATTTTCATAGAAAGAAGTTACAAATATAGAACTTAAGATGTCACCTTTATACACTTCGTGGAAAAAACAAAATTCTCCATTTTTATTTTTAATTAAAGTTAATAGATGACACTACAGTCGATTTGTTACGAACATTTATTTAGTCTCTGATTTATGTCTCTCTATTTCAAGCATTTGTCATTAAATTTATTACTTTTAATTTTCAAAATCTGTACCACTATAACCTCAATAAACTACCAATATTATTTATTGAATCATTTTTATTTATTGTGTAACTACTTTTCGTTCTGGCGAAAGTGGCCATTTTCGTCTACATGTACCAAAATTTAAAAAATGAATTTGATTTTTGGGCCTAATATATATAATAAATCCTAATTGCTCATTACTGTGAGACTGTTACAACTCCACAAAAAAAAATTTAAGCTACGACCTCGCCTGCTTTCACATTGGCACAATCACGTTTCAGGTCACTTATAAATATGGCTGTGAAGGATGTGTCAGGTTCAAAGGTATCATACCTAAAATATAAATGGTATTATTAATAAATAAGACCAAGAAAAAGTAAATCCCCTAAAAAATTCTCGAAAATTAAAAAAATATATTCCAAAGACTAAGCTTTAAATTCTCTGTACGAGTCTAATCTTATTACAGCACTCCGAGATAGCTTATTTAAGTTTTAATGCTTCGTTAGCTGTTACTTAGTAGCTATTTATGAAAGTGTCACTTTAGTTAGTTAAATCCTCGTTAAGACATAGTACCGCATTGAGATAAACTATTAATCAACATATTTAATAGCAAGTACTTAATTGTACATTACAACTAGTTTAATGTACACTTCTGAGTGTGGTCCTTTCTCTTAACATTTACTAAATTTATTTGTAGTTGGTTAGGACTGAATAACATTTTTCTGAACAGGCATTTGCAACGATAAATGAGACGATTAGGGCTTCGAGGCGATTAATTACACGAACGCGGTTCCTCTAAGCCTTTTCTCGTCCCTTTCATTTTGAATCACTCTTTTACAAGTCGGGCCTACCGTTTTGTTCGATGACTATTTTTTGCAAAAGTTGTGTAACACGTACATGCTTCTGCTCGCGCAGGCGCGACAAACTCCGCACGCAATCTGTCACTGATGATTAAGTGTCATCTGTCACTGATGATCTACAAATGAATAATAGAACGCGTTTGTATATTATATAGGAAGAAAGAGAGATTTAAATCTCAACTGATACTGTAATCATATTCGGGATGGAAGTCATAATCGGGGTCGAAATTAAATAACTATTTGGATCAAAGTCAATTAAAATTTGTCTGAGTTCGGGTGAGTGCAGCAGCGGACGGCCATTAATAAATAAAATATCTCTTTTACTAAAATAGAACGAAGACTCAAAAATTATAACAACCTAAACACAAGCAAACTAAGTATTAAATGTATCGTCAATTGCCCCAAAGCTGTTAGACAAATACAATTGTGTTTTAATAATACATACTATAGTTTTATGAATCATCGTTTGATTACGAAAAACCAACACGTTACCTATTAGTTCACTCTCGGAAATATTAGACGAAATTTTTAGTGCGTTTAATTTAGTTTAGTTTAGCTCTCGATAAATTCCGTACAATAGTGGTGGTTCCGTGGCTAAGTGTTAACCTTCAAATCAGAAGCTAATAGGTTCGATCCCGACGCGGGCGAATTGACCAATGAGTTTTTAAATTAAGTGAAATTATACACACTCTCCGTGCCTCAGAGACACATTAAGCTATTGGTCACGGACATCGTTATCGCTTTGATGATAACCTGACATATGTATATATCACACTTGACACATACACATATATAGATTTTTTTTGTAAAAGTTAAAATTGAAACTTTTAAAAATTCCGACGTCTTTTTTCCTATCATCTTCAAAGCTATCATTCGAATTTCCTTTCGTTATAGACGTCAAAGATCGCTGGGAGCTTTCCGCTGAATCACTAAGCTCTTATAGGCGGACGAACGTCAAAGGCGTAGGAAAGTTCTCTTTCGACTTTGGCAAGTAAATAAATAATAGGAAAGCGGTCGACAACACACGGAAGTGCAAAAAAAAGACGCGCTCAGTCAACGTGTCGTGCGTACGGGAACGATAGGAGGAATTCGGAAGCTTCGAATAAACAACCTCTTATTGGTGGAATTATTCTAGGGAATTCGTTTCAACTGAAAAGGATTCAAATGTATTCAAATAGAATGCGTACTAAAAATTGGTCCTTAGACACGTTTTTTAGAATTTCATATATTCGAGAAAACACGAAACCTTTTTTGGTTAATTCTTGTGTCTCTGTTTCTCTATCTATTTGTCTGTCTGTTTATCTATCTGACCAAACCTGTTCTCTATGAATTTATACTGAAAGAGAAAAGGTTGAATTTTAGTATATATAAACACTGAAAAAAAAATTATTAACCGAATCTGGATTCAGCTTCTTTAGATGAAATTTCGTTATGGTAGCTAAATAATTCATTGTATTAACAAATAATGCCAATGATTTAAAGCATTTGAGTTATTCGATCAATATGCAGATTGATAAATGTAACCAAAATATTGGTTAACTTAAATCAACAGTCCGTTCCTTATGTTATTCAAACTTTTGGGAGGAATGACCAATTTCTTTTCAGTATAGAATTAAATACGCAACCACGGAATTACAGTGAATCCTGATTCTATAGAGCAATGTATAGAATCTATATGAATTATAGCGATACGAATTCAAATTTTGATGTTTAATTTTAGAGGTAATTTAAAAAATTATAAAAGCTTTTGTCGATTGCATTATGTGATAAAGCAAATGATTTGTATACAAATACCAATACAGTTTCTATATTTTAAATTCAAAGTTCAAAAGTATTAAAGGAAATATACGAGAATCGAGCACTCCTTTCTTATCTTCGAAACTACTGAGCGCACGATTTTAAAAAGGAAAATGTGGAATATAAGAAGACTTGAAGGAATAAACCGAATGAAATTTCTAAGACTTCAACTTCGCTCAGTAAACGGAAAACTTTCGTGACCAGAAAATGCATATAAAATTCTGAGGTAAAAATTATACAGAATGAATTTTATCATGCATCTTTTCGTAAATATTCATAATATCCTCCCCAATTTTACCAAAGAAATTATAGTCATTGAAGTAACCTTTTCTGAGAAAAATTGCTCAGAACATATACGTAGAAATGTTGGACTAACAGCCTTAGAATTACTGATGCGTAGGTACTGGGCCACAGCACGCCACGCGGCTGGCCACCCGCCCCGCCTCCGCTTGCAGTCTGACTGAGAATTAATTAGGGTTTTGTTTATATTATTTTTAAGTATATTTTCAATGACATATTTTTTTATAGTTACTTTGGCAAAATTATTCTAAAAAATAAAGAGATCATGAATATTTGGGAAAAGATGCATGACAAAATCCATTCTGTATATAAGTTCATTTGATCTAGTCGTTATTATGTAGCTAGCTTATGCGGAACAGTCTGGTTATAAAAATCTCTAATCTACAATAGATTTTTGTTTTAACGACTACAAAAAATTTGCATTGAGTTTTAAAACAAAAACGTGGTTAACAATACAATTATTTATAGCAAAAAATCGCCCCCACACGAGTTCGGTCACACTTGAACGGTTAAGTTTCGTTTTTTAAATGTTCTACCAAATTTCGTTTATTTAATCTTTTGTTTACTGATTATCATATGCATTGGAAATGTAATAATCAAAGAGAAAAAAAATATAATAATTTTAATTATTTAAATATATCGTATTTACCTCATAGTTTTACTAAAAAAATAATTTAGAACTTGTGAAAAGTTAAAAGTATATATAGTTATATATAGTTAATAGAAAATGGAAAGACAAGATACTTTAAGCTTTATCGCCTAAAATATACTTGATAGCAGCTCTCACTTTATCACTGTCGGTTACATGTGGGACGCATTATAAGTTTATGGAACTAGCCACTTACATAAATAATTTTAAAAAAGTTTTAGTTATTACATTTAAAATGGAACTCTTTAGTTGTAGAATACAGTTTGTTTCATGTAACTGTCAATTGTTTTTACATTGTGGTGTCATTTTAAAAATTACATGTCTTCATCACTGTGGATTTAAGTCGTAAAAAATTTCGTAGTATGATTTTCTACGATATTAAGTTTAATTTGACAGCTCAGTAGAGCCTTACGCGGCTTCGAACCGCTTTTGACGATTAAACACCATGAGATACGACTGGTTATAACTGGTTTGCAGAATTCAAGAGCGGTCATGTAAATTTCAGTGACGAATTTCGTAATGTTCGCCCCTTCATCATTGTGAACAAAAAAAACATTGATTCTGTGCGCTTTATGATCGAAACAGACAGGCATTTGACCTGCCATGAGTTTCAGGCATCCTTAGACATAGGTATGAGTCAAATACAAACAATCCTATACAAACATTTGGATATCAAAAAGCTGCGCTTGCGGTGGATCCCACACAGTTTTACTGAGGCTCATAAAACGGACTATGTCACTTGGAGTATTGCCATGCTTACTAGCTTCAAGGAAGGTCATCAAATCTGGTGTGAAACATAGGAACAAGTGACGATACATGGATTTAGGCTACGACTCCAAAACAAAGCATCAATCGACAGTATCGAGATGAGCCGAAACCAACCAAAGTGGCGCGCGAGCGAAATGCCTATAAGCGTATAATTGCTTCTTTTCTTAATAAAACTGGACACATAGCTACTATTGATTTAGAGAATTGTCGCATCGTGAATAGTAATTGGTGCACGACCATTGTTTACCGGAAATTATTAATGAACTCCGTAAAAATAACCGTCAATATCCTATCATCTTGCACCACGACAATGCCAGTTCTCACGCGGCCAAACAGACTAAATTTTTGAAGGAGAAAAACGTAGAACTTATGAACAGTCCTGCGTACAGTCCCGATCTGACACCCAGTGACTTTTTTTTGCTCGTAAAAATTAAGAGCCATTTACGCAGTCAACGATTTGAATCACCAGAAGAAGCTCTTGAAGAGTATGAAAAATAAGGTTCCGAGGTCACCAGGAAGGAGTGACATAAATGTTTTTAAAATTGTTTTTATGAAAAAGCGCATTCATGCTAACGGGGAATATTTTGAGAACCAGTGAATTAATTTTTCGACCACTCATAGTAATTTTTTGTCAATCATTCCAGAAATTTTCAGTGCCCCTTACGTATAAATTATAAATATAACACTTATGAGCTCTGTCCAACAATGTGTTCTGTTAGTCTCTCTGACAAGTTCAAAATCGTGAAAAAAGGGATAAAGCTCTTAAAAATATATGCATAACAAATATTATTAATTACATAAACAATAAAATTATTAATAATATATCAATTTTTTTTTGTTTACTCTATTGAGCGATACTATTTAGTTATGATTTTAAAACAAAAAAGATTTTTTTAACTAAATATTTAAACAATAGAAGTATAATAAAACGATTTTAAACAATCAAAAAAGTTTTGAGAATTTTTTTTATTCTTTAATTTTCCCAAGAAAAAAAAACAGTAATAAAAAATTTTAAAAAATGAAACTATTATATTTGTTTATAAACATCTTTGATAAATATCAATGAGTGCTGTATGGTTTTTTAACGTCATTGTTAAATACAAAAACAATCATAACAACAAATTTTACAAAAATAAATTTTTAAATTATTTTGATTTGTCAATTTAGAAAAATTATAATAAACAAAATATACTACTTTAAAAACTTTTATGACGTGTACTTAGTAAATATAAGAAGGGCTTTAAAAAGCATAAAAAATGTAGGTCAATTATTTAAACTTTTCGTCGACTTTTACGAAAACGGAAGCATGTGAAAAATTTGTTAGTTAACAATAATTGTATAACTTATTGAAAAATAAACGTATTTTTCCAATGGGGCCGAATTTTTTGAAGATTTCTGATGACACCATAATTTTTCCGAATTTCGATATTGATTTTAATTACTATAAAATTTCTTTTTAAATGGTATACCAGCTCGCCTATGCCGAACTGGCCCCGCGGAGCTCTATTTTCAGTGCTTAATTAAAATTATAAATAATGAAAGTAAAGGTCCAAGAGTAGGGACTTTTTAATGAAATTTCTTCCTCTTCAAGAATCTTTTATTTAAACGTGTTAAATAGTAGGTTATAGGCGAAAAACTAAAAACCTTTCTTTTATTCTTTTTAATTTGTTAATTACTTTTGCAATTTTTTATGTGCAGTATAATCCTTAAAATGCATTTTTCTAGGCATAATTCGGAATCCAATAAATTATTGCATATATTTATAGAACTTTATCTCTAATTTTCATGGTTGTGAACTTGTCAAACAAACTATGTCGAGTGCATTCCATTTTGTGTCAGATCCATTTATCACAAATGTCAGAGACGTACTCTCCCATAACATTTCTATTTTTAGGATCTTAATGTATGCACGTTGGAGGTTAGAAGCACAGCGAAGTTTGTTTGTAAACAAAACAACCACACTAATACGGTGACGACATCCGGAACATATAGCTTAATGTACTTTCGGAAGCACGGGCAAGCTGTTTCTTTTGGCTTAAGTTAAAAACTTTTTGATAGATTCGTCCGTAAGCGGGACTTGAAGACTAACGCACTAACTAAACGACCACCACCGCTAATTGCAAATTACTTGGATTTATGTTATTTTTTTAATAATTTCGGAAATTCTCATCATTTTCTACATATACTTCAAGCAAACGCACGTTATCTATACACGTAATAAAACAGTGGAACTCGGTGTTTCTGAACATTAAAAGTATGTATTAATAAAAATGGAGAGGGGACGATAAGACAAAAGTAATGCAAGATAAATTAACGGTCTTTAATCTTTTTGCCTGTCTGTCTGTTTGTACGCGCACATCTCTGAAATTACTGAACGGATTTTAATGCGATTTTCACGGATGGCCAAAGCTTGGTTTGGCTTTATAGTCTCTAAATAAAATGTCAGGAAATATTTAAAGATTTAACCTAAATAGTTACAAGGCAAATAATTATTGCTGGTGTCGAAGTCCTATGACGTCACAATACGAGCAATAACGTTGAAAAGAAAAGAAAAATCAAAAACCATCACTAGGTCATGACGCGTCCATCTTTAAGAAAAACGGCATGAAATTGAGAATAGAATCGAGGTGGTAACTGAGTGCGAGAGTGTGGAATCGGAATTAAAATCAAGTGCATGGCCGAGATCGAAATGAGAAACAGTACCGAGACTCGAACTGTAAACGTGAATGAGGTTGGGATTAACGGCAAAATCAAACAATGTTAAAGAGGAAGGTGTTATAATATTTAACATTTAACAAATGCTTACTGGGCTGTTTCGTTCAGGATTGCTTTTGTATTTATTTAGTATTTTGTATTTATTTATGTATGGCGAAACTAGAAAAAAGCCACCCTTAAGTTTCTTGCTCGTTCATCATGAGGGAAAACTGCTTTTTGAACTAGTGGCAAAGTTATAAAGCGTAAATTCGCAGAAAATCATGGCACATTTCAAGTTTTTATTTCATAACCTACTAGCTAGTCCGGTAGACGTTCTACCCTTTCTGTTAGGTGGCGTGCTGTGGTAGTGCAAGTCTGCGATTCTACGCACACAAAAATCAAATGAATTCCTTTATTTATTATATGTATATCAATGCACTTTGCTATTAATCCCAATACTGGTCTCAGTTTCGATTTCGATCCTAGTGCTGCTCCTGACTTCTATCTCGGTAATTCTATCGACTGTGATCCCAGTCTCATTCTCAACTTTACTTCCCGTCCTTTTTTAGTAGATTTCTTTAGAAATCTAACTTTTTTTATTCGATCTAATGGCGGAATTTGCAGGAATTTTGTCATATTATGTTCTCTGTGGCCGAGAAGCTACAGAACATAGGATTGATTCAAAAGTTTATATATGTATGTACATGTACGCTATAACGCGGTTTGTGATCACGATAGCTCCCGCAATTCTAATGAAACTTGGCACACTTATTCTATAGCCGATTACCTTGAATGAGCTAGAAGATGAGCTAATTCGCTTAATTAGGTTAGAAGTGGTGGCCATTTGAAATTCCGAAAATATAACGAGAAATCTACTTCTATTGCGGATGCCGAATGAATTTTTTTCCATTGCGATTCCACCACGGATCACAATATCGATTCAGGAAAATTTTAATATTAAAACAAAGTATAGTTAAGCTACATTACTTTAACATGATGCTATAGTGTAGTTGATGATGATGATGATGGTATAGTTTTACAAATACGCGGCTTCACCCGTATGGACTAAGCTTCTCCCGTTTATTCCAATTGTTGGGTCGATATGATTTTTTTTAATTTTATTTAACACCTATTTCTTCTGATACTATGTCTTTTAATAAGTAAAGCCCATTTTCAAGATGCAGACTATCACTATGGCAAACTTCATCAATTGTGTCAGTAATTTAGTATTAAAATATTACAAACATACAGACACCAGATGCACTTTTTATTCCTTATCCTAGTTCTAACCTCTTAAACTGGTTTACATTAATATTACCTATCATAACTAGATACACAAAACATATTTCAGTATTTAAAAATAATATATCAGGCAGATCACATTTTACTAAGCATTGAATAGAAACCTGTCATAACTGAATAACGATCACAGGTTCGATATTCTTCATGTGTGTGAAAAGGGGTTACGTTTAAAAGTTTTGAAATTTTTTGAAATATTAAAATACAAAGACAATAATAATATACTCTATGATCAATATATTATTTATAAGTCGCCATTATTGGACGCTTACCTGTAACTATTTAGGTAATGGTTGGTGATGGGGAGTCTGTGACGACTGACAGCGGTGTGTATTGGTGATGATCTGTGACTGCTGATACAGGGGCTTTTGTCACCTTTTGACGTAGTGAATGATTGCCTGTCACACAAGGAGGTTGGAAAAAAATGTGCAGTTTGTTTATAACACTCCTTGCGCCCAGATGGATGTGACTTCTGCATTTTCCTGACGATGTTTCTTGTTGACATGAGTACATTTCATGTCAAATAACAATATAACTATTAGCGTATTATGATAAATAAACCATTAACACTTGCTAGGTGTCCGATATCTATCAATCCTCTCGAATCAATATTCAATTCGTTGGATAGAGATTCGTAATGGAAGAACAGATTCCAGGGTCAGCGATGGGTTGCCTGCTGCATGTTAACGCATGTTGCAGGCAAGCGCCAAATTTTAAGTGTGCTTGTTAATCTTACAAAATACAACCACGGAACCAGAAGCCATTGCAAGCACTTTCTCTGTGTTAATAAAAGAAACTTGTGCAAATTTCAACAAAAATGGTAAGACTATAAGCGTTCTTATTACTATTCACCGAACCACAATAATCAATATATTTCATTAGCTTCAATATATTTCTTTGCTAAATTTTATTGAAGTAGGTTAAACTATAAGGGTTCTAAGTAATTCTCACCGCACCCTAAAAATTTATCGTATATCCATCCTTTCATTTGCTCACAGCTATCTGTGTACTAAACTTTATTGGTGTTGATTAAACTCTAAAGGTTCTTAGTAATTCTTAAGCAATTCTAAAATGTATCGTAAGTCCATTCATTAGCTTCCAACTATCTCTATACTGTTTTATTGAAATCCGTTTGATTATAAGCGCTCTTAATTATATGCACAAAACCGTAAAAGATATGTCGTACATTCTTCTTTTAGCTCTCAACCATATTTCATGCTATATTTTAATAAAATGAGTTAAATTTAAACGTTCTTAGTAATTCTTACGCAATTCTAAAAATATATCGTAAACCCTTTCATTGGTTTTCAATTACCTTCTTACTAAATTTAATTCAAATCCGTTAAATTTGTAAGGGTTATCAGCAATTTTCAGGTAACCTAAGAAATATATCGTATATTCTTTTAATTGATTTTGAGCTATCACCCATACTTTATTTTACTGAAATTTGTTAAATTATGAGGGTTCTTAATAATTCCCATAGAACTCTGATTTAGAATTAAACGATCGATATCTTTTATGTAGATAGCTGTAGCTCACAGCTCCGCCCGTGCAGATATACAATGAAGGTTTTTAATTTTTATATGCACTAACGACGCTGTATTCATCATGATGCTAATCCCGACCCCCGTCCTCTATTTAATCTCGGTGTATATAACGGATCTGGCCCTGCTCCTGATCTCGATCCTAGTTCCACCTTTGAATCGATTCCGATATCTTTATAACGATTTTCTAATTTTCACGGAGGAACCTTAAACATTTCCGATATAAAAATTATTCCAAATATGGTTCAGTAAACTCCTTTATCTTCCAGTGAAAATCTCATCCAAACCGGTTCAACTGTTCCAAAGATAGACAAAAAATTTTGTAAGTATTATTTTTTATATACAAACCTTATCCTGACATTTACGAACACAACAAAAAAGAAATCAGCCGCTCCCAAATAATGCTCTTACATACATTTTAGCGATTCGTTTTCATGTATAAAGATGAAATTTACTACTTTAAAATTGAATTTCAATTCTACATCCATGCGGACGAATCCGCGGACGGAAAGCTAGACAAATACAAATTATCTGTTGTTCAAAAGATTGTGTATGAAAAAATCTAAGTCCGTAACAGACTGTATTAACCGTTCGACGTATACAGAACATGCTCTAGATTGAAAACGTGCTGCGTCCCGTGATATAGATAAGCTATTATAAAAAGATAATGACAGGTATACTGTCGAATATCTCGTAACACCTAAAAACACAGAGCCTAACTTGTTAGACTTCACTTAAACAAGAATTCACTTAAAAAAATAATCTTGATATAATGCATAACTGTATAATATTGTTTTACAAATGTAGATATAGTACAGATACCCAAAACGAGAGAGGGTTTCAAATTTTAATAAAAAACAAGCAAAAAAGACTCATTTTTAGCACGAACTCAATATTCCGTCTAACATTATGTAAGCACTCACGTCGGAGTGAGTGATGTCAGCTGACACGCGAGCGGCACGTAATTACGGGCCTGGGCATCCGGTCAATTGTTATGATATAATATACAGATTGGTCGAAGTAATACCGGCGTTGTCGCGAACGAATGCTCAGGGCATTGCTTTGGAATCAGAAAGCAACCGGTTAGATGCCTTTGTTTCTTTTTTTACATGGAAACATCGTGGATATCCGGAATCTGGGGATGGCCAGCCGAGTTACGTCGGTGTTTTACCGAATAAAATCCCACGGCATCCTCGTCATATCCTTGTGCTGGGGCTTAGTGTACACTTGGGAATTCATGACGCCGCCCCAGCGGCTTTGACTCCTTCTATAATAAGAAGCTCTTCGTCTAGCGTTTGTGAATCGTCCTGACCGTTAAAAAGACAGCATTTGAAAGTACGCGCCAGATCATCTCGCAGATGGATGGTAGACTTATGGGCTCTTTACATTATACAACCGTCGTATCGATCTGTACGACGGTTGTATAGTGTAAAGGGCTGTCGTATGCGACCGGTCGACGGTCGTACAATTCGCATGGTCGGATCTCGTTAAGTTCCGCCTTGGGCGATTCGTGCGACGGTTTTAGTAAATGCTAGTTGGTACGATTTGTACGACTGTGTCATTTAGCTTCTAATTTCTGCAAGGTTGGTCATATCTACACAACGGAGAACGAAAACATATTTTTTTTAAAAGAATTCATGAATATATGTATCCAAAACGTTCTTATTTGTGAAATATTAAGAGTTAGTCTTATGATATGAAAATTTGAAACAAGACACAAGCCCACCCATCACATTAATACTAAAAAGACATTTCTTTTTGTTTGTTTTTATTATTATTTATTGTTTCTTACATTTTATTGAAATAAAAAACCCTATTTTCTTTAACAGCCAATTTCATTACTTTCTTAACGAGGGAATTTAGGAGTTCGCCGGTCTCTGTTTGAGAAACCCAGCAATAAGTCAACGTGAGAAAATGCTTTTCTTTTCATTAACTAATCCTTCATCTGTTGGGATTTTTAATGTTTTTTTTTTCACACTAACACCGCCGTAGTTGCAGCTAGTTTTTTACGATCCGTTCCTAAGCCGTATGAAGAATGAGTCAGTTCCGTCGCAGTCGTTTTTCGACGTGTCGTATAAATAAATATAAAGACGCTTACGACGGTTGCAAACAACTTGTACGACCATCGTACCTACAACAGTTGTGGTAAAGGCCGCTTTAACGCGTTCGATCCTGGACAATAGGCGAATTGAACGAATAAGCTAGTAACTGACATTGAATTAAATCTCTCGCCCTGTACATTGGACGTCGCATTAATCCGTCTGTCCTGGTTTTACATCAACGATCGTTAAAATTCCCATCCCGATCTGGATAAGCGGGGGAAAAGGGTATCAGTTATTTTCCTGTCCGTTATAAAACTCTTGCACTGAGTATTGCCTGGATTATGTTAATTAGACACATACAATTTAGACAAAATATATAAAATTTCTTAGCGGATCGTGTACGACATTTTAAATGAAAATTACAACAATAAATTTACATTCTCATGAAAATGATAATAACATACTTAATCTATTTTGCCTAATACAATATTGTGCATAATAAAATATAATATTTCCTTTTGATTTGCGGAATAGCAAAATTGTGATTCTACGTCTTATCCTCGGCTGAAAACTATCGAGCCGCTCGGTCGGAATTATCGATGTTTATCGACATCTTTATGTCGTACTATATCCTATAGTCATCAGTGGCGGAATACTGATTGCATACGAGCAACTTTGTAAAACATGCGCAGCTACGTCGCTCTGCTACTGTGTACCCGGCGCGTTTGACTAGCGTGGCGATTGAAGCAAATCCTCTTAACGGAAAGTGTCTCGAAAACCCTTTAAAGCGACTTACTTTCGATTCTTAGTAAGTATAACGTGAAAAGATGATGCATTCTAAATTAGAATATTATATATTCTGATTATAAAAGAAAAAGGCTCCCCGATAAATGAAATTGCGTTAAATGAATTATAAATATGATGTAATACGATACAATCTCTTATGATTGTGGTCTGTTTTCATCTTTGACTATTTATTGACTAATATAAACATCCTGTAGATTGATTTTAATGAACATCAAACTGGAACAATGAGCAATTTTAAAGCAATTCATTACCCTCTAATGCTCCTGAATATTGGGCCATTGCCAAGTGTCTGTTCTATAAGTATCGATATTATTTACGACAGCTTGGCTCGATTATAATAGAGGTTAATCTCCGATTTAAGACAATAACCTTCGTTTATTGCAAATTATGTTTTTTTTCCTATTTGTTATTATTTATATATTAACCGGTTAAGGCGAATTCTTAAATCAATGTTCAATCATAATTGAAAAATAAAGTGAAAATTTCTGAATTAACTTTCGCGGGATTCCTGAACGAGATAAGATTTTCTGTCCAACTTTTCCCCGTGGGTTATCACAAAGAAATTTTTCGCTTTCTTTAAGTAGAAATTTGTAAGAAACGAGTAGACATAAATGTGCATAGAAAGTTCTAGCCATAATATAACGAACTACTAAGCAGTGGTAATCTAGACTGAATCGCGTATATACCATCTGATTGATGTTTGTTAAAGTATCAATCAGGAATGTATAGCCTGATCATAGTTATTCGTGCATAGTTGTCTAAATAATTCATGACTTGAAAATTTATTAAACGATGATGATATTATTTATCAAATACATTATTTATGTCAGCGATCTTGTAATGCTTACACCCTGAATCTGTAAATTGCTGAAATTGATAATCAAAATGAGCGATTCTATCAAAAAAGTAGTACCTAATCACACCAAGGCCATGATGTCCTACAGAATCGAAAACAAAAACGATTGCAGTATATTGATTGAATGTAAGAGAGTGGATGAGCTTCGATCTGTAATAAATAAAAATAACAGAATTTATCTCAGAGGGAGGGTGACTAAAACTTAAAATAGAATAGAGCTGATCAAACAAATTTACGGATTTATTTATCTGAGTTATTTGTTTGTGAACGACAGTAAACGTCATAGTAATAAATACGGTGAATGGGGCATGCTCGCTGTAAATGTACCTCGCGACAAGCACGTATGTCTATTCATAATGTTTATATTGCTCACATTCACGTACGGCAGTAAAAATTGGTCTCACCAAACAAGTATGAAAATAGAATCAACGCAGACGATATGTGATCTTTTCACAGCATCTGTGATATATTAATATCTATGTGATAGGACGGTAAGATTTGAAAGAAATTGTAGTGTATAAAGAAAAAATAACATAACAGTTCCGTCATCTGAAAAGGATATATAAAATTAGATTTGCAAAAGTATTTGATGCAGTTTGTGTGTATGATAACAGAATTGGCAAGGAGCACGTAAGGAAATATTATGCAGACCTATCTGGTGCAAATTAAAAAGAGCCTTTGAGCGTCCCAAACCGATGATTTTTTTTAAAACGGCTGATAATACGTATCGCTCGTACCAAGTAGATATATGTGGCTACTGCCTACGTCTCCAAGAAGGAAGAATAAGTTCGTTTTATTTTCTATATGACAAAGATTTAATACAAAAAAAAACCCATCATTCATGGCGTGCAAAGAACACATGGAAACGTGCAATATTCGAACGCGACATAGACGCGACATATCTGTGGTCTGACGAACTCATATCCAATAATTACATATTAATTCTAGAAGGAAAACAAGTATCGAAAACATAGAGCAAGTACCAGTATTACTAACTATAATCCACTAAAACTACTTAAGCATTGTTTGTATACTTTTCGTGATTAAACGTCTCATCATCACGACAGTCAACAAGGCAACCATCAGCTGTTCCCGCTATGTTCAATATTCTTTTCTGGTTGAGAAAAGTGCTCAATCAGAAGAGAATATTAAAACTAGTGTTGAACTAGGGCACAAATATGACTAAATTCAATTTTTTTAATGGAATTAAAGGTGAGGTAGGTATCGAGAGTGATAAGTTCTTACCTCGAAAATACAAATTTACATTATCATGTACACCTAAATGTTACATACATAAATGAAAAATGTTTTTCTTCATGAAGTGTTAAATTATATACTTATATATTAATATATTTTTTAAATTTATGTAAATTTAGTAATAATTCTTTTTCTAGTAATTTATTTCTTATACTTGCAAATTTCAAAGTACACGTTGATATTAATATTCAAAATTGATTGATTCTTTTGTAGTTAAAGATGTATACTCATAAAGCTTTTGAAAAATTTACAGAAAGAGGCATACAAAAAAAATCGTAAAATTGTAATAAAAAAGTTTCATTAGAAATGCAATAGCAATCCTTGCAATTATACAAGCTAATAAACATATATTATTATTTACTATATACTCCTTTCAGGCAGTGAAATAAAGTGGCATTCCATTAATATAATATTAGTGAGATGTATAAGCCACTAACCGTCACATAATTTTATATCACAATTTTGGAATAACCTAAATTTTGAAAATTTATTTAACAAAAAGTATTACAATAATAAAAATACCCATTATCTTTTATTCCTTTGGCAAACCGACATGAAAATTTTAGTTCAAAGCGCACGCAAGTCACTAAAAGTCTAATGCGCGTTTAGTACCGCCGCCGCCATATTGATTAACGTTTAAAAGTGCGCTTCGCTCGTTCGACCGAAATCGAATTAATTCACTTGCAGAGACCGTAGATCGATCGATAGGGGGCGCGATCGGCCCGCTCCGTTGTTATCCTCTCTTCGCGCCTGCGCTCCGTCCCCCTAATCGAATTGAATCCGTGAAATGTGGCCCATCGAAGCTCCTAATGGATCGCGCCCGCACATTCCTCGAATATGATGAGAATGCGCGGGACTAACGTTCTCTTTTTGGGTTGCAACCAGGAAAAAATCGAGCGTACATCCGCGAGGTAATACGCGGAGAGATTACCTGTCGCGTCGGGAAAGATATGTTTGGGCGCTCGGTTTGCAGGTGCGCGGAGAGCTCCTTCTTTCTCTGTTCGAACTGGATGTACTCGCGTTCCGTTCTACGAGTCTACTGTCATGACGTTCGTATGAAATATAATGAATTCGTGTGACTATCGTCTGTTTTTTGGGAACCGTCTTGCTTTCGCTGCACAGTGCGAAACCTTTCGTGTACACAGAAAATGCATAGAAATTTATTAATTTGTGAGGGAATTGATGCGATTGATGCATCGTGAACGAACAATACGTCAATCTAAATAAAAATGAAATGCGGATGAACCGATCTGACTAAATCATTTTTTTTAATGTGCGTAATATTCCGAATAGGAAATTCATTAAATTCATTAAGAAAAACAATATGGAAACGTTTCCAGGGATATTTGAAAACTTGGAAAAACTTTAGTACTTTTTTGTAAGGGAATTTCGTTCAAACTCATGATCGTAACCCACGATACAAACGATGAATACATACACGTAGTTATTTTTTTGTTTTGTCATTCTAGTCTTAAATCATTCACAAGAAAGAGCTGAACTATATTAAAATCGCTAACATATTTTGCAAATACTTTTCATGCAGATCGAACATACAGACCATATGTGTTGTCAAGTGTGCTAGCTTTAATTCTGTTAGATGAAATATTTGGAACAATTTCCTACAAATTGTTTTTTCCTGTTTCATTTCTAAAGTACCCATGTTACTCCTCCACATTCCATAATGCAAAGGAACCCACACCGTAACACTAGAAGACGAAATAAAGTTATTATATTTGGTACTTAAGATATATGTATATATATTCAAGGCATTACCAATTTTTATTGATATTATGACATGGGCAATTCTAAGTTTTCATTTGTAAAACGAAATTGGTAAGTATGAGTCTATTTTTTTAATTATTTTTTTTTTATTTCAATCACTGTTTCGATATTCTCAAGAGACCAGAAGAAATTCTACCCAACCCTCTATGTGGATATTGCAACTCCGACAATATATGTTTATAAAAATGAATTGCATCTCACTGCCGTGATAGTAGAGTTCAATTTAGAATGTTGCCAAACTCAACTCGCAACTCTATGTAATTCGTATCTTCATTCAACCTTTACACATAATTGAAACGTGAACTTATTTCGTTATATTTCATACTTCTCGTATCATCAGCTTGTGCTTAGCAACCTCAGTTTCAAAGAGACTCACTTTGAAACATTAATTCGTACCGTTTTCCCGTTTGCTAGAATATCCTCTTATATATAGACGTATCCACGTAAAATTTGAGGCTGTATGAAGGATAAAGTTAACCAGAATATTTTGCTAAGGCTAAGTTGTTTTCTTCATTTACTGCCACATGTACAAAATTGTAAGTAATATTAATAACAGACAACAAACCTCTAACCATGCATTTCAATTCCAATGTATATTCAATAGGCGCTTTAGTAAGAGTATGCAGTTACAAATAGAGCAATTTTCTATTTCATGATAGTGAATGGATATTCAATAATTACTGAAAATTTTATAAATTGTAAAATATAGTACTAAAGAAACAATTAGATTTACTTTTATCCTTATCCTAGGACTTATTGGATTTACTATATCCTAACCGAAGTCAAGTTTAATAAATTACTAAATCGAAAGCTCACCGACATTACGTCCAGAGCCGATACATGAAAAATCTACTACAATAATATTTGAAGAAAAGGTTCGATGCCCTAAAAGGCGGCAACAAAGGGATTCGGCGTGAGTAAAGTCTTTTATTTAAACACACGCACGACAGCTGAAAGATGGATTTCAAAGGGCTTCCTAATTTATAACGTTAGAGACAATCTACAGACATTGTAGAGTATAAAATGACACGACATATAAGTCGAATATGAGTATAATTTTATGCTTTTTTTATTTTATAATGCGAACAGAGTAAACCAGTTCCTTCTATTCGTAAGTGTACTTTTTAGAAATCTTTTAAGTTATAAAGATTAGATATATAATATTTTACCTTTAGCATCACAATACAATACGAAAATTTAGTATATATCAAGAGATATATAGAATCGTTCCAAAAAAGGAGCGACATCCGTTACATTAACACTAGACATAAGAACGATCTTGTACTCATAAGACCCGTCTAAGCAAAGTTAATAAACCATTTAAGCGTCAATATATGCGCTTTTGTAATAAAATCCCAGCGGAAATTAAAAATTTGCTATTTTATAAATTTAAACGTTTCGTTAAAAGAAAGCTATATAGCAGGGGTTTTATACCGTGTCAAAATATCTTAATGAAAAAACCCATGGGATTAAACTACTCGGCTATCAAGTTGCTTCATGTTTTTACTAAGAGTTGTACTAAATTATAAGTTATTCAATGTTTTGTATCGATGAATAAAAAAGAGCAAACCTTGAGTTTCTTGCCCATACTTCTCATGATGAATCAGCATTTGGAATGGGTGGTAATGTTAATGTCGAAAACAGTTGTTTATGACGCACTTCAAGTGCAATTTCTATTATCTACAAAATAAAGATATTTTTGATTTGATTTGATTGGAGCGCTTATGACTCTTATCTAATTACATCAGAACTATATAGAAATCCGCGAAATGATTGTTTTGTGAGTAGTAAAAAATTAATTTGACCCTGCCATTTCAAATCCATCTGGCATATCTTTGTAGCTCATATGCCAACTTAGCCGAAATTTTAAAGTAAAATAATGTTTACCCAATTTTCATTTTTAATTTCACTTCGTTTAAAAAATATTTTATAATTAACATTTTACTTTTTGTAAGCATAGTAATAAAAAATTAATTTGATCAAGTGCAATTGGATTCATATAGAGAGAATTTTATAAATCGTAGCATTACCTTCTATTTTCTTTTTTTTATTCTGCAATAATTAAAACATTTCTTTCTTCGACACCGAAATAAGTGATTTTTTCGAGAAGCATATTCTGTGCTTACTATTTAAATTACTATTTGAAAGACTTTTTCTAAAGCGCTCATACAGTTTCATCGATAGAATGGCTAGAGCACTAGATCCCAAATAGACCACTCGTGACGGTCTAACGACCTCTCCGGAGAGCAGCGTAAAAGAAGTTATTTGCGTCGGGGCGGCGCACTGCTGCTCCCATAAAATCCCTTTTTTTTTTCATCTATTACTACTACGGCTCGAGAGTGTTTTCACCATAACATCTGTAGTACACTCACCGAACGTTCCTGAAGAGTAAATCTTACGATCTATTACTCGAAGCGGACTTTTGAAAGTTTCGAAAATGACCATGAGTTTTCCTCTAAGATAAAGCGAATTCAATAAGCTCGTCTGCTCTCAAAATATTTTAGACTTTTATGATAAAGCCGTACAACGTGCCTACATATCTAAAAGAAGTATGAAGTACAGATGACATATAAATAAATGTACATAAAACTCTCAATGGAATACGGGTCCCGAAAGCTTTAAGCTTCATATTTGATTGCACGTTCGACGAGACAAAACTTTTGAAATCGGTCGTTGAAATTGTGTATAATGAATTAGAGAGATAAGTCGAAATTATCACTTAAAGAACGGTATGTACGATTTTTAAAAAGATTTAAATCATATTTTTGCAAATGTGCCAGATTACATTACAGTTACATCCGCTTTTTGTGACGTTAACATGACGGGGATCGATGAAAATGAGCGATGATGATGGAGTTACCAAGAACACTGTTTCTATACCTGATGGTACCGAACTCGAAACCTCGCCAGAAGTAAGGAGTTGATCAATGTGCTTTTAGATCTGATGGAAAAAAACGCTCGTCTTTAAAAAAAATACTATTGAGGTCGCTATTTATTGCGGCGCTCGTTAACTGGACTCTTTCGAGGCGTTTTATGTCAAAAACATGCGACAGTATTCTGATAGCTAGCTCGATTTTTTGAAGATGCATTAGGAAAATAAGCAGGGTGACAGGTGAGATACCGCACTTTTACAGAATACAGACGTAAAATATCAGTCTCTGCTGTTGGGTTTAGTTGAGTGAGTGGGTTGCGAGTGTTAATAGACGGCGGCGATCACCTACTTACTCTCTGGTGCCTCGTATGCTCGTTTGTCTTTCAAAAACGCTATTAAAAAGAAATTAAAAGAAATGTGACACATGTGACGCGGTGATTTAACACAATTTTGATTGGTGAGCGTATATAATGAATCAGTTAGTTAATAATGCAATTAAGTTATGAAGCATGTGTTGTAAATATGAAGGACATTGAGATTCAATAAATGTATATTGATATATGTATTTAAATACGTGAATTTCTGAAGAGTGACATTTTACACTGTACATATTATCGTTCACATTTCTAAGACTTCATATTATGTTGTAGTTTAATTTTTAATTGTGAATATTGTGCATCAAGATTTGACATAATGTGTATTTGAAATATCAATTATCACTAAAGTTACATATACCGAAAAGAATGGATCATGCATCTTTCCGCAAATATTCATAATCTCCTTTTTTAGAAACACTTTTTTAAAGAAACCATTGACATTAAAGTAGCCATTTCTGAAAAAAATAGCTCAGATCATAAACGTGTTAACGTAGAAAGTGCAATCCTAGCACTTATTAATGTGCGCTGTGCGCTCATAAACGCGCCCACACCGTCATCCAAGGCTCATACGCGGTACCAGCGTGTAGTGACAGACAAGTTCACCGCACGTCCGCACGTCCGCGTACGGTTAATGACAGGACGCGCGGTTATAAAGGCTTAGGTATTTTGTTATAAAACGTTTCATTTACGATATTGATGTTTTTGAAACTAAGATTGTGTATGATTAATACTGAAGTGTTTAATAACAAAGGCTTTCACTGCTATCGAATATGTAAACATGATTTATTGTTGGGATGTTTGCACAGGTGACATAGCTGCGGCTCTAAAATTTTATAGTGAAACTTGTCCTGAAAATCAGCAACCTGCGAGTCCAAGAGTAATATTGCTTGCCGTTTGTTGTTTACGCGATAATTTTCGTAATTGTGGAAAAGCAGAGACTATAAAAAAGATAGTGCGTGGAGTCCCTCCGCGCGGAAGAAGTGAAACTTCGTAATGTGGAAATGAAAATAGAAAGGGGTAGAAATTGATTTTTAATGAGCTCATATTGTATCTTTAAGACAAACTTTATTAACATTGCTTACAATTCACAATTGATCGCATCTTTAATTATCATTTTCGAGTGGAGAAATATCCAAAACTATTGAAATATTGGACGCTACTCATTGCTAACGCTCGCGCTGGTCTGTAACAGGTATGCTACGCGCATGCGTTCGAGTACATTCACTCTCGCTCTGTCTCTTTCTATTCCCCCTCCCTAGGAGCGTTGAACGTTTAACGCAACAGTGATTTCACACCCTCCTCATGGTAGCGTTAAACGTTTAACGCAACCTTGTTGGAAGTCGCGTTAGAAGTTTCACTTCAATAATACTGTCAGCGACCTTTACATCACTGACAACATGAAGAGTTATTTGTAGGTAAATGAATAGATAAATTCTTTAAAAATAATGCATCCATAGCCCGTTCGTCAAGTGCCCGGGCTTTGCGCGGGGCGTAGGGCGCGCGGCGCGTGGATGCGTGTGCGCCGCCTGGCCGACCATTTCGTGGAGTTTTTTCTGTATTACTTTTGTATTATGCGCGTCTGAAATTACATAGTATGTGTTAGACAGTTTATTTGTTTTCTATAAGCGCTTGTGTATGCCGTGATAACGAATTCGTATGTTCTATTTTACTATTATAATAACACATTCAAGCGACAATTTTGCCATTGAAAGATGGCATTATCTCTTATACAGATATAGAAATATTTGACGGTTAATCGAAAGTTAGATATATAGCCAAGGTATAGGATACGTGTAATAAGACTAATGTTAAATACTATGATGAAACAGTATGAAATAAATATTTCACGGGAAAAAATAAAAGTGTTAACGAAACATTAGAACAAGTATCGTTAGTTAATTATCTACAACTCTAATTTGAAGATATGTGTTCAATGACTAGCCTATTTTGTGATTATTAAATGATTGAAATTAAATTGTACTTATTTAATATATTATTTTTAAGTATATCAAATATATTAACCTAAATCAAATGTTATAAATATTTACTGTATACTCAACATGTAAGCAAATTAATATGTGGCAAGTTTTATTCAAGTTATACTAGTAGCAAACTTACTTGAAACTGCTTTGGTTGTCTTTTTTCTTTTGAGATTGTCCAAGTTCAAGTCATATATGATATGATTTAATTAAACTTGTGTTTACGTCTCGAACTTTGTTTCATTCGGTCTGATATTGCAAATGCGATAGATTAGTGTTTTTCTGTCCTTACATACAGACTATATGTTATGTTCTCGAGTCTACATCCTTAAATCGATTTTGATGAAATTTTTTGTGGAAATAGCTTGATACCGGGGGTAGAACATTTTTGATAGTATGTATGTTTATCTGCATATCTTTTTATGACTTAACAATGGTAAAACTGTCTTTTTATGAAAGTTACTATGGTAATGGATATAATTAAACTGATGTATGAAGTATGACTTTCTATCTCTCCGTCTGTTTATTTCCATATCTTCTTATAATTAATTATATACAGAGTAAACCAAAATCACGAAGTAAGCGTTTCGTACAACGAGGAAGGATTAAGGCTAGGAGGACACACGTGCCTGTAAGTAAATTTAGTCTCCGAAGTCTTGACTTTTATTGTTGCCGGAGACAATACACGTAGATGTTAGCCGCTGATAATCATATAATGTTATAACATGTGCTTTTTGTGTTTTCAGAGTAACCACATTAAAATAAAATATATTATATATCAGTTCATATTTGGCGAGAAAGACACAATACAGAGAGCTTCTCTTCAAGAAAAAACAGTTTCAATATTCACCGTTTTACTTTACGAGTGAACACATATCGATAACAATTTGAAGGTTTTTCAAAAATAACAACAGTCGTCCATTTTATTAGGGCACGCCGGACCCGGCGCACGTCACTCCCGCGTCCCATTCTGGATTTTATCGCGGAAGTTATTACCGGGACAAGGAGAAAACGCCTGTCCTGATTATACCATCGCGTCGCGCTTCCACACTATTTCTGACACTATGTCACGCTGTCGCGTCGTTTTGAATTCTAATGCGCACATTCGTGATGCGAATATGATTCTCGTGTAATGAATAAATAGCACAATGGTATGCATGTACCTACCTACGGTCAGTGCAGTTATTGAGGTTGCATTCGTATGCAACCTTCAGTGGATCGTTATACGTAACGAAAGAACATGTTATATTTGTGTTTGTCATGTGATATTTCGTTCGTTCTCGTACCTAGCTCGCTCTCACACCTTCAGTGATAAAGGTAGCGATAGCAGTGAGAAACTCTTTGATCACCGCTAAATGTCGGAGTGATCGTAAAGCGTATTGAACACGGAAAATGTTGTCAGACCGACGATGGATATGATGAGTACAAATGTGGATGTGGATACATCACGTATGGGAGGCGTGATAGGAGATATATTTGATAAACGGCCGACGCCGTAAAATGGAGCCGATTTGAGACAGGTCTATTTCAAAACCGTTTCGTAAAATCTTTGTAAATAATTTCTGTGTTTTGCGGTAAACATTTCTGTTAAGGTATTATTTTATTTTATTTTATTTTTTTTGTATATAGTAAGAAGTAAAAATTCACTTCAATCAAATTTTTCGCTTCCTGCTTCCTGATGAACAATTCGAATATTTAATTTTATACAGCTATATTTTTATTGTTAAGACTTTAAAGGAATAAACAATATCACAGAACATAAAGAATGAATCTCTAAGTTCTGTGGACAATATTCACCTTATGAATTTGATACTAATGAGACGTCTAGGAGTTCTACTGTCTAAACTAAATTAATAGTGTAAAATAAAATCAAATATGTAGATCGTCGCTGTGTTCTTCAGTAACGAAAGGTCGTTAAATAATGAGGCATATAATTATGGTTAACCGTTTTCTTTCTAACAACTAGTTAGCATATAAAGATCACCAATGAGCACAACAACTAGTTGTCAAAACTAGCTTCACGGGCGTAGCATTAGACGCATGTAGTGTGTTTTTCCACATTCCTGGATACGCTCCACAGCATAGCTCTATCACAAAAATTAAAAAAAAACTTTAACGCTCTTTGGCCGAACACCGTGAAAGTTGGTACATATTATATTCTCATGGTTAAGGTTTTGTGCAATCTATTGAGGGTGTTTCATAAGAGTGTTGGTTTTCGTGACTGAAATTAATACGCTTCTTTCTACATATGTCATAACTTGTTGCGACAAAACTCTAGTTCTATCAAGAGTACAACTGTTTTACTTTCTTTTAATGTAACTGTCTGTGTTAATCGACGTTTTGATAATGTCTTATTATCGAAAGGATGATTTTATTGACAAAGGTGTGGAGTATGATAAATAATAAATAAAATTTGTGTATAATTAAGACATTATTGGAAACAAAAGGTTAAAACAGCCGCAGCAGCAAAGAAAATATGTGAAATTGAAGGTGATACAATCAATGAGCGACCAGCACAGAATCGGTGTAATCGTTTCAACAGTGGAGATTTGACACCGGTAGATCATTCGCGCTCTGGTTGCCAACCTGTATCAAGGCTTCAAAGGAAGCAGTAAAAATCCAACCTATTACTAGCACTCGCCGATCATCGGAATCTCTTGGCCCTTCCAGAAACATCGTACATTACCAATTAAAATCATTTATTAAGTCCTATAGAAATTGAATAATACTCCACGAATTAAATTAAATTCAAGCGAAACATTTCGAGTAGAAGTATGCAAGCAGCTCCCTTTTCTCCAAGAAGATTTATGATCTTATTAAACGCGTTGTTACTTGCGATGACAAATAGATTTATCTAAACATTCAATCGATTCGAGCCGAAAATCTTGTTAAGCATCTAGTAGAATATAAAGGTTTAGTGGACTTCGAAATAATTCCATACGGTTGAACTATCAATGCCAAAATATATAATGAACAGCTGACAGAAAAGTATTAGGTTTCGTCACAGAAATATGCAGGTTTAGGAAACCGAAAACTGCTATTGTTACAACATTACAACGTGACAGCGCTAAACCACATACTGCAAAGGTTACGCGGGATAAATTCGAAGAACTTGCGGAAAGTTAGTTTGATATAAAACTAATAATAATAATCAAATTTACACGATTACAATGTCAAAAACTTTATTTGACACATTTAAAATTGTTTATGTTAAATCGACAATTCGTATTTCGACAATTTTACTCATAAAAAAAAAGCTTATATAAATATAACCTCAAATCTTGATACAAAATTTTCACAATATAAAAATTAATATACACTAGACTATAAATAAAGTTTTACTTATTTATATTATTGTAATGTATGTATGTAATATAATGTAAGCAATGTAAAATATTAACCTCCATAAATGTTTAAGTGATTTGATTTAACAAATGTGATATCTCTTCCCACATAGGTTTTTTTTTGTCCTTATTCGATATATAAATGGCGCAAATCAAAAATTGATTAAATGTTACATAGGCTTCAATTCTCCATACACATAGTCCCTCGACAGCACTAATTTGCAACCAAATACATAGAAAAGCAAGAAACAGAAGTAGATGCCTCTGAAATAAATAAAATCCACGGAATTTTAAAATATCCCTGCGTATGATATTCCAAATAACGTAAAATAAATATAATACAAACACGAGTGTCTTAGATTAACATATCGCATACATATCAATATCAATCAAACAGTAATTACCCCTCTACCGAGGTAGAGTATACACCCACCCGCGATCTTCTTTTTTTAAATTAAGGAGCTCGGCCTTTAAGCCCCCCACATCGGCCCGATACGTATCTGCGTCTGCTAACTACCGTTGCCATTAATACTCTTACGAATTTCAAGACCTACCGTTTGAAGTGCTACCTGAGACTCGAGGCGGATAGTTTAATTTGGCAAAGTCAAAAAAGACTCATCGTTTATTTTGCACGGGGACAGAATCGAACTCGGTATTTCGACTTCGAATGTATAGCTTTTAACCAATGAGCCACCACCGCCATTAGTCGATAGTCATTTTGAGTTCGAGGAAAAAAACCGATAAAATATTTTATAAACTCAACTAATACAGCACTATATGTTTACTTTGAACTCGTTAAAAGCTTAGCTTTAATCTCTTGTGTCGTGTTTAGAGAAAAGAAGCTTTCGAAATGTGAATATAAAAAAAAACGCAAAATAAATTCTCACCAAAAGCACAAAAAGCCAAGGGCGCGACATCCACACAATTATTTATCTGACTTCAACACATTAATCTTCCCTTTTCGTTCATTAGATGGAATAATTCTCTTTTTTAGGTGGGACACAGAATTCCTCCTAACTTTCTTAAGCCGTAATGGACTAGTGTTGTTAATCACTTTGGAAACTTTACTTCAATTATTTTATCGTATTTCGTTTTAAAATGAGCGAAACAAAATACACTTTTGTTTTTTTACCCAGCATTTATGCAGCATAGCGTATAATCAAAAATAAAAGTTTGTATATACATTAATATTATATTTCAATTTTGAAATCGCGGGAAAAAAATTGCTAGTGTGCATATGTTAAATCATTATTTTCAGAATAATCAACGAAAAGTGAACAAATTGATTAAGGATTTTTTTTTCTATTTTAACATTTAGGCCATTGTATTCATTACATTTCTAAAAAAAAAGGTAATGCAATGGCCGTGACGTAAATTGACTTAGAACACACGCTTAAAAGTGATGATGTACTGCCGCATCACCAGATATACGGCAATTGTCGCATACTCTCATGTATCCTCATGCCATATCCAGGATGAGGATACATGTGAAAAGTAAAAAAGGCGTCCTTTTGGAAGAAATCTAGAACCGTAGGCCAATTGAATGCTATAAGCTAATCGCAATCAAAACATTATCCAGAATATGAAAATAGAGGTTTACATTGCAACGCAGCAGTGCAATTACATTGCAATGTAGTTTTACATTTTACTATCAAAAGATTTTTAATTAAGAATTAAATGTTAAATCAAGGTTTATCTCTTGAAACGAAAGGGTACAACATTTAACGTAAATACAAAAGCAGAAAGTTAATTTTATCCTCCCCATCAGCGTTAAAAGCGACGACATCGCTGCGCCTAATTTAACACTAGTCGCTGACCGTCTACGAATTTGTTTTCTATATCACTTTGAGGATAGTTTTTACTGAGGTTACTTTCTCCTTAATAGTTTCGCTAACAAGTTGGTCCTGTTTTGGTAACTCAGTATCTCCGATGGACCTTATTCGTTTTACTAAATTAATCTATGTCTGTAAAATGAGGACATATAAAAAAGTGAGAGGAAGCTACAATATTTCAATTTTTGTCTATCTGTTCGCGCACATCTCTGAACGGAATTTCATACGGTTTTCATGGATAGATAGATCTTATTCGTTTTACTAAATTAATCTATGTCTGTAAAATGTGGACATATAAAAAAGTGAGAGGAAGCTACAATATTTCAATTTTTGTCTATCTGTTCGCGCACATCTCTGAACGGAATTTCATACGGTTTTCATGGATAGATAGACCTTATTCATTTTACTAAATTAATCTATGTCTGTAAAATGAGGACATATAAAAAAGTGAGAGGAAGCTACAATATTTCCATTTTTGTCTATCTGTTCGCGCACATCTCTGAATGGAATTTAATACGGTTTTGATGGATAGATAGAACTTGGCTTGAAATATAACACGCGTTTAATTTTATTTGAATCAGATGTCAAGATAAAAGTTATCTTCAAAAACGGGTCATTACCTCTAGATTATATAAAATATAAAAATTCTTCCATAGATTGAAAACTACACTACTCCAAATTAATATAGTCTATATTTTATTTTGATTATAGGATCTGTCTTGGCTTCATACAAAATAAATCGTGTGCGGTATCAGACTTAAAATTTGAACGGAGGAAAGAATTGAAACCCAGAACGAGACCGGGGTCGGAAGCAGCGCCGGCCCGAAGTAAATTTTAGAATGGAGCGAGATCCAGTTATGGCGCCTCTCCTGTTTGCTCCTAATAATTATACCTGTACCAATTGTGAGTGCAAAGTAAGTATGGAACGCTCTAGGATTTGGCGCCTGGAGCGACTGCCTCCGTTCGCCGTATGGCCGGGCAGACCCTGGTCGAAAGTGAGTGTAAGATTGGGATTAGATTCAAAAACGAAACCGGAATCGAAATTACGAGCAATGCCTATCTATATTAGAATTTAAAATGGGAACGAGATTATGACTGACAACAAGATTTTTTCAAATTTTTTGACAAAAAGTAAAGTAACACATTCTATGTCCACGTGGGTGAAACCGAGGGTGGAAAACTAGTTTATTTATACAATAAAACCTATTAAAAGACGAACGTACTAAAAATGATCGGGAAGAATTAATTTCGTGGCTCAATCTGAATGTCCTTAAGAAATCAAATACTGAGCAACATAGCAAGTTTTTATCATTATTGTTTTTCAAAATAGTGTCAATTAAGATTGATACATCACTGTATTAAATGGAATCACTGAAAAAAACATTTTGCCCATTCACACTTAGGGATTGGTTCAACGGCCTTTTAAACTATAAATAGACTATGAAGCCACAGTTAAAATTCCAATTTCTTTAAATTTACTTGTAAGAGAAACAAGAGGTTCCAGCCCATAAATTTCGCAATTGGCCCGCATAAGTAAAACGAAAATATTTTGTGAAAATCCGTAGCATGTTCCCAAAGTAGAATGCCATATGACATCGAGCTATAGAAAAAGCTAAAATAAACCAATCTAATGGTTGGATATTGGACTTCTTATCTTGTTAATTTGTCAGTGCAGAAGAGCCTAAGCCTTTTTACCAACACACCGATATGAGGACCCATTAAAATTTATTATCTAAAGTATAGCCTAAGAATATAGTAGTGTCAACAAGCTCTAATTCCTCGTTTCTAATGAAAATAGTACCAAATCGATTTTTCACATTCGGATGTGAGAATTTCACAAATTTGTTTTCTTCCTAAGTAAATGCACCTATAGATGGACACCCTCCAGTAGATGGACAAATATTATTTCCAAAAGTAATTTACATTAAATTTAAGAACAAAAATGTAAAGTTGTATTTTTTATAACTATATTACGTAAAAAATTTTATATTTATAATACTGATTAAAAATATATATTTATATTCGACTTGATAAAGTTTCGCTTCAATAGCCTGCTAATAAACATGTAACAGATAATTGGAGAAAGTTATTTGTCATTACTATTACAAATAATTTTAAAAAGAAGGTATATATATATATGAAATAAATTAAAAATATCATTAGTAGGAAATGCTCCTCTATTGCTATTGGATGTCCCTTTACTGGAGATTTTGTCCGTCTACCGGGGTTTTGGATATTTTCGTAAATTTTTCCTTTTTGTTATTTACTACGAAGTTTCACAAAACTTTAGTTATTTTTTCTAATTAATTAAATATCTTTATATATATAATACATTTTAATACAACTTATACATAATTTAATGTATTATTTTTTGTAAAGAATATGAGAATTTGCTTAAGTGTCCATCTATTGGTGCGTTTATCTATGAAGAAGTAAATTATTTACAGTAAACAATTTTTCAATTTTGGAGATAGCATAACGTGATAATAGCATAAATTTTAAAATTTGGAGATATCATAATCGATTGGTTATATTTTAACTTTGAATAATAAATAGGCATCTGCAAACAATACTATTCTTTAACAAGGCAATGTAAGTGATTAATATAAACTAAAAAGAGAAACGGAACGAGGATCGATCCCTGTGGCACTCCCATGCGGACCAAGGATCCATATGATCTCATGCTCATTGGTATCGATCCCCTGAGCCCTATTAGTCAAATATAATGCCAGAAACTCGAGTGCACGGCCCAAAACTCCATAATGAAGGAACTTCCTGATTAGTGTTTCGTGATTTACACAACCAAACGCCTTAGAGAAATCGCAAAACACTCTTATCGCATTCCGGAAAATCTCAGACTTCAAAATTTTTCCATCAAGATCAACATCAGTATCGATTGTTGAGTGACCTCTTGTAGAACCGAGCTGTTTTTAGGATATTCAATTATTACTCTAAATATATAGTAGAAGCTTATTTATAATCAACTTTTCATAAATTTTGTTTCATGTCGGCAATACATGTCATAAGTCAATGGGGTTCGATTTACTACTGCCTTTGAATATGGGAACAACTTTGCTTTCATCAGATCAGGAAATGCCATCATCTAAACATTTATTAAAGATAGGCGCCAAAAGGCAGTGCAATACAATTAGTAATGGAGTTTATGATTTTAACTGACAGATTATCGAAATCAGTACTATTTTCATATCTTTTATTTTTAAGTACATATTTAATTATTTTTAATTAAATATGTTCATATTTACATATTTAATTTCTAAATTAAAGTTAATAGGTGAAATATTTTCCCTCAGTAAAGATTGAACAAGAGCGAGAGATGAATTGAGACCTTTAGTAGTCGAAATCGGTACTTGAGAAAAAAATATTTCAAAGGCTTCAGCAACTTCTTTTTCTTTTTTATTAGAATTTAAAATTTATCTAAAATTGAAAGTCAAGGTTACGGACCTTTCATTTTACCAATTTCCTTGTTTATGACATTCCAAATCATTTTCTTTAAGTGTTTGCTATTCTTAATTTTTTACTAATGTAATAGAATTAGTTTTAGCAGCGATACAATCACGTGTCAAGCTTTTGAGTAGTTTCTAATATACTCAGCATATTTCTCACTTTTATTATATGCTCTTTCATTCTTTTGTGTATGCCCACTATTACCCAATCATTGAACGATAATTAACTGATTGATTAATGATAATGATTAATAATTGTTTTTTGAAAGATATTGTCGTATTCCTCCTTTATTACGTTGGACATTAAGTTGTACAACTCATTGGAACTGTCACAGCCTTGTAGTTCCGATCTCCTCTGCTTAATACATTTTCTAAATTCTACCAACCGTTTTTCGTTCACTGCCACGCGTTTTATAACTTTTTTTAGATTTCTTTTAAATAGTACTTTAAAAGACGATAGTTGGCCACTGTGGTCTGGTTTTAAATTATTGATAATATATTTTTAAAGTGGTTCCATATTTATATAAATATTATCAGGGCACGTATTAAAGAGAGAGGTGATTCTTATAGTCTCCAAAAGGAGGTTTAACGGATTCTAACACCAACAACTCCAACTTAAAACAACTCCAGAATTCTACCACTGTCATCAGCAACACTTAATAAGCTTACATTAAAGTCTCCACATACTACTATGTATTTGCTTTTATCACTTATCTTACACAAGGCCCGATTATAATCGTTTCAAACAGCACATAAGAATATGATCTTTAGAAAATTGCCGAATGACCGTTGAAATAAAAGTGTTACCTATATATTTTTAAATTAGGTGAGCAAACATAAATCTGTACAAAGACTTATCGGTTGTACAAAGGCTTCAGTACATTGATCATATACATACCCTAGAACAAGTAATAGAAAAACACAAAGAGTTCAACGGGTCATTTTATGTCGTCTTCATCGATTATAGCTGGGCTTCTGGTACCCATCAGCCATGATTCTGTTTGGGAAGCATTAGAACTATTTGAATTTGACTACAATCACTTCAAAGTTCTCAAAAACATATATAAAAAAGCGTCAGTAGAGTGAAACTTGAAAATAGGGGCGGGGGGTTCGAAATCGAAAGAGGAATCAGACAAGGTGATCCCTTGTCGCCAAAACTCTTTATAGCTGTTCTGGAGAACGTTTTCCGAAAACTCAACTGGTTTTAAAAAGGAATAAGAATAAACGGCCGCTACCTAAATCATCTAAGATGTTGTAATCTTTGCTGCAACTCTAAAAGGTCTAGGACACATGATGCACTCTCTAAATATAGAAAGCTCTAGAGTGGGACTTCAAATGAACATCAGCATGACAAAAATTAGCGTGTAATAGCGACAAAAATCTATGTTTCTGAATGGAACAACCATAGAATACGTGGACAGCTACACATACTTGGAAAAACAGGTGTCATTCTCTAAAACAAGTTCCGAAGAAGAAGTCACAAGAAGAGCAAACATAACCTGGAATAAGTATTAGACCTTGAAAGGAATTCTCAAAGGAGATTATAGCATTTCGGTGAAAAAAACTATAGCTGATACATGTCTGCTACCATGTCTGACTTATGGCTCACAAACATGGCCACTTACCAAAAAAATCAAAGACAAGATCAGATCCATACAGCGAGCGATGAAAAGGAGCTTGCTGAGGCTGCGTAGACTGAAAAAGTGAGACATACCAAAATTAGGGACAAAACCAAAGTTACGGATGCTCTAACACACGCTTTTAAACTGAAGTGGATGTGAGCTGGCCACATTGCCCGTATGTGAGATGATAGGTGGACCTAACGAATCACATCTTGGACAGGGCCAGACGGAAAAAGAAGCATCGGTAAACCCTAAGGGCAATGGTCCAACGACATAAAGGGCGTCGCTGGCAACTGGGTGGAAGAAGGAAACAACAGGGAAAAGTGGCCGGAAATGGAGGAGGCCTTCACCCAAAAAGGGCTCCATAGTGACAGTTTTTAAGAAGTTTGTCTTATATGGATTAAAAGGCTTATTATTATTATATTATTAAATCTGTACAAGGGTTTCTCGGAAATGTCGATATAATTTTTCAGTATGATAAAGTTTTGTTTTTCAAGTTAATCCACATAGGTGTTTCCATTGCGAAAATGTTTTTTTAGATGTTACTCTATAACATTATTACATACATTTTGGAGGTAATTACACTGTTGCCAGTATGGGTTCTCAACGACAACTGATATAACATGACACCAACTGCAGATGGCGCTACGTAAATAAAATGCAGTACAACGCACGAAACTTCACCGCTCTGAATCACCTGCGTATCTTCATTCGCAGGCAATTCGCAGGTTTAACACCCCCGACCCTTCTTTCTTATCCCACGCGTGCTAATTTTTCGCCATGGGTCGTTTTCGTGACTTATTTCACAGCGGCAGAATTTGGGGCGTTGTTCTGTACGTGGATAAATGTTGAATACATATTATATTTATACATCTTCATATTTATTGAAGAAAATGAACATAAACAAATTTTCCCATGGGTAGTTGTATTCCCGGAGCAAACTCAAAACACGCAACTAGTAAAGCTCGCTTGCCCAGTTACTAGTGAAAACAAAACAAGATTAATGTAAATTTAACCCGCATCACAATACAGCCCTTTTTTATAACATAACGACGACAATAACGTGTAAATGTTTGAAACGTTAGGTACATATTAAACAATTAATAAAATACAATAGCACATCTATAAAACGTAAGTATTTGTATAATAAAATCGAGATTCGTGACCGCCGCATGCGGCGTACGTGGCAAGGGATGCGAGATTCGGGGAAAAGGGATCCTATTAATTTTTTTCTCCGAGTCCTAAATATACATATTTTGGTAGTCAAATAAATTGTAGTGTGATTTTTGATATTGCTTGTTCAATGTTCGACAAAGCAACATTTGGTAGCCATTCTACTGTTTAAATCAAATGTGTTTTATGGACGAAAGGTTCCCACATTTGATTCACAAATATTTACTCGTACTATACAACTATTTTTTTATTTTATGGAGATATTCATTTTGGGAGTAATATTAAATATTTTATATGGTTTATAATAAAGCCGGAAATTATATTCGGTAATTAACTTGATTAAATACATATAAAGTTTGTGAATTGTTTGAATTTTCATAACGCAATTTATTTAACTCATATGTAAATAAAATAAATGTTAAGTTAGAAAATATTTGTTCAATCCATCATTAATATCATACATAATAATCGCAAGCTTTTTGAATTTTGCATAACACACATTTTTCTATTTACACATTTGTAAGATATTTTCAACTTTTGAACTTTATTTTTGGTGTGTTTAATTGTATAAGATTTTTAATTTTAAGCAAATTACTAATCAAAAAATTATAAAATACTTATATTGAAGGTCGCGAAGAAAAACTCAGCCTTTTAAAAATTTATTCCATTGATTGTTATTTATAAATAATATTAATATATTACATACATATGTTGTAGACATCACTTATGTATACCACATCTGTACACAAGTCGCTTATTCAATAACAATCTGATTCCATTAGTAATCTGATTCACGGGATCTTACTAGCGTAGGTACATATATACAAACGAGCTTGTTTGATATCCAGTAAATTGCTTGAGTAAATCACTATCTATTCACATTCAAAATCCAAACAGCGACAGATTGACATATCGGAGTCCATTGGGACCCTTAACTGTGTTCCGAAAACACGTTCCTCTCGTAACTTTAGCGAAGGATACAGCCAATATAAACAAATCCAGTAAAAAAATGATCATAGCGGTTACTGTATGCCATAATCATAAGTAAGTAGGCTACGGCGACGCATGTAAAATTTCATACGAAAAAAAAATTCTAAACAAAACACCGAGAAAACAACATAATACATCACACGACGTTTGCGAAAAACGGCGACGGCGAGAGATGGATATTGCTCCCTTCTTTTTTTTTCTTTTCTCTGTGTTCTACTCTCTATATTTTCATTTAGGTATAACAATCTCAGGTAAACATTTTACTCTTAATGGTCGTAAATTATGTTTTTCCCGGACGGTTTTTATATCGGAATCGGCGGCCGGCCGGCCGGGGAGACGAGAGCGAAGGAACTGTGTCAACAGCACTCGAAGCGGGGCCCATAGAGAGCGAGATGTCAAGAGGGACCAACAGACGAATCAGAGACAATTACGGCGGGTCGCGCCGAAAGTAGAGACAAGATTCGTAAAAGTAATCCTTAAAATTTGACATTTAATGTATGGACGATCTATTAAATTTTACGGATTACGCTTACGCATTACGATTTTACGTTTGATGGAATCCGCCGTTAAAAACTTTAACGACTTCACTGACGACAGCGAGTAATACGCACAGTAGTTATATATTTAATTATCGGTCAACAACCCATTTAGCTGGACGTTGCGAGTTACAAAAGTAAACAATGTATAAATGGTGAAGGGTCTATGGAATTAGAAAAACAAGTAGTCTAAAAGCATATATAAACTATTCCGCGGCTACTGATTAAAGCTCCATCCTTTGGTCAAAGCTCCTCTTTTCAGTAGTTTTCAACTGATACCTTAATAAAGAAAAAATCGTTTCTATTATGTATATAGATTTTTTTATATCATCACGGTACGTTTAGTAAATTGGGATGACCGGAGATGACATACTCGAAGCATATTCACGGTTAACAAAACTCCAAACCAAGATAACAGTTTGCGAGCCCATAACAGCTTTCATACGGCAAGGCTCGCCGTTTCGCCTGCCCTCGAAGTGAGAGTTTCCTCATGTTTGTGACTATCAGAGAATGTACCATCACTCGTGCATGCTCGCATCCCAACCTAAAACCTTTACCTATTATCTGTACTTATCATTTTAAGTAGTCAATTTATTTTATATATCTTATATGATTTCCATCCGCGGTTTCGCCCATGTGAATATACAATATTTTCTCTCATATTTCATTCATATCAATATTAATTCCAATATTTTTATAGCGTTTTCCAGGGACAAAGAAGCAGATGAGCTACCAAAATGTCAACAGTACGTTGTCAGTATCTTGGGTATGTATAGCATATTTGATGGTGTGGATAGTATGGCTATGGAGGGAGGAGTGAGTGAATTAATGGGAGATTGGTGCGATGTAGGGAGATAGGCTGCCGAAACTCTCACTCACTGAACGAAACAAAACAGAGAAAGCTATTACTTCACATCTGTGATAATATAGTATCTCACCGGCCGAACCGGCCCATTTTTATGCTGCAACGTAGTTGAGTACAACATCGCTTTGCCACAGTTAAAATCTCGTTCCCGATACTGTTACTGATTTTGATTCCAGTCACAGTCTTAATTCTAATCCCGGTCCTAAAACAAATCTAGCCTCCGGTTCGGATTTGTACGACGCTACGACAAATGTGAACATCAAAATAAAATAAGCATATGTCGTTTTCTATGAATAATTGAATTTTTAAAATTTGTGTAGAAATTCAGTTCAGTAATTAAAGTATGCGAACGAAGTCGGAAAAAAATGGTAGTAGGTTTGTGGTAGTGTTAGTGGTAGCTTTCGTGTTTTCCGGCGACAAACACACAGAAGTTAAATTTTTATGTTTCAGTCGGAAACATAAGTCTATTTAACCTTAAAACGCTTTATAAAAAGATCACAGTGACGGTGCATTTGTAATATTTATTATTATTTTGTCTAGAAATTCTTAATATCAACCCAAGTTGACCAATTTCCATACGTCTATTGACGAATTACACGTTTAATAGTGATTGCGTTGGAATTTGAGTGTTCATTACGATACTTCTCGAATAAGAAAGTAGACACCCACAACTTCTCTAATGAAAGCAAATTATTTTTTAAACTATCTTTGCGTAATGCATTGATTTTAATTTGACTTCACGTAGAATTTTAATTCAGGTACCACACTCCCACAAAATATATAGGTGAAATAATAGCTCTCGGTATCGCATTTCGTCTTGTGAATGAGGGTTCCAGTGGCTCACTTCCCCGCTATATCACCCCACTCCTCTTCATCAATCCTCCCTTCGTCAGATATCCTGTTCAGGATCAAGAGCACAGCAACGCACTGGCCAGTCCTATAGGTTGCCAGTGTCCAAGGGCGGCGATAACTACTTACTCTCTGGACGCTTGCAAGCTTGTTTGTTCATCGAGTACGCTATAAAAAGAAAATATCCACCAAGACAGATTTAAAATGTCCTAATACAATCTTACAATATGCTGAATTTTAAGACGAAGCTAACGAGAGTTAGACGGATAGAGACGAACACGTAAACGTACATTCATAGAGTACTAAAACTTAAACCTCCTTTTAGCTTCTCTGTAGGCGGGTAATAAAGGAATATTTTAACAATCTTCCAAATATATAATTCAGCATTATAATTTAAACTACACGAAAATCTACCTTTTAAGGCAGCAAACAGAGAAACAGACAGACGAATAACTTTCACGAAATGGTTCTATTAAAAGTGGTTTCTATAAAATATTTCATTCGTTATCACGCGCAGACAGACATAATCTTTTCTTTTTTGATATAAACCCAAACACAAATGAAAAACAACATACTAATTTTATTCGCTTTACAGTGTGGTTTGCACTCTTTCACAGATCATGAATCTATCCTAAGCATTTGTAAAGTGTTCAAAACTATAATAATCAATTAAATCGAAAAAATCCATAATCCTGCTCGGGCGTTATTTTATTCAATGCTCATTAGAAAGCAATCATTTTAAAATATATATTTTTTATTATGTAACTAGTTTTCCGTACGCGGCTTCGTCCATGTGAATATAGAATGTGTTCCTTCATCGTTTATATGGCAAGACCTTGCTATCACTCCAAATCTTGCTCCCGTTTTCAGTACTGGTTCCGCTACTGTTCTTGATTTAGATCCCAGTCACGCTCTTGATTCTAATTTCAATCCCGCACTCGGTTTCAATCGTGGTCCCGTTTTTAATTTTAGTCCCGGTCCCAACTCTGCCTCACTTTCAATTCTGATGCTGCTCACGGTTCCAATGTATGAATTATAAGCGTATGAAGCCAGGAGAAATGCTAGAATCAAAATATTATTACAATATAAAAATACAAATATAGACTGTATTGCTCTGGAATAATGTGATTTCGTTTTGCTTAACATCTAAACTAAGCTCTATCTATTCATGAAAATCGATTTAAAATCCATTACATGATTTTAGCTATGTATGGGAACACACAGCCATACAGACAGCCAAAAAAAAAATTAAACCGTTTTTTTTTCTGTTATGCTTTACCTTTCTCTTATTGCCTCTTCTTCAATATACAGAAACACCCGGTTTCACTGATTTGTTATAAAATATGTGTATATTTAAAGTGTAATGTTTTTAGATTGGAATAGTATAAATCGGTTCAAAAATTTAACTTCATTGATAAATGAAAAGTTTAAGTTCATTATTCATTTTTTTCACTTTCTGAATATCCCAACACAAAAAACAAACACATGACGAAACTATCGAGAACTTGGCGTGTGAAACACTAGAATTTTGTTTTCTCTCTGCAAAATAGTCCAAAAAGATCGAAGAAATTCATATTTAAGAGAACTCCGCCCATCGATTTTATATTCAAACGAATTTCATGGTTAATGAAAATATTTAACTTTCACCAACCGCAATTCAAAGTTTTGTAATAAAACGGCATAATTTCGGTCCTAAAGAAGCGGACCGTTAGTTTGCCATCAAAATTCTAAAATTGAAACTCGTTTCAAAGTTAAATTTTTTCAAGTTGAATTACACATGAGATCTAGTTCGACTTGGCCTTATTTCAAAAAACACACCTGGTACGTAAGAACAAACATCGCATACGTCAGAATATCGATTTAAATAAGAAAATAAACATCCAATCGACCCCGTCATCACCCTCGTTACATATTGGACTAGAGTCCACGCAGTATTGTCACTAAACACAAACTCGATGAACTTCGATGGCTGTTAAAATAATAGACAACGGCAGTAATTAACAGTGATGTTGAGAAAAGCTTTTTATTTAGAACGACCGTCCATAAATATTTCCAACTAAATAAATATATAAAGCCTTTGATCGCTTAGACCACCTTCTAAAGTTTGCGCTGTGTTGTCGCGTAGTGGTTTAAAAAAGCCTCTTTCTCTTAATTTTCTCTCCGACGATCACTCATCCAAATGAACCGATTTTAATGAGAATTACGACGTTCGGAACGTATTTTTGGGGAATGAAGTTGATTTTTGTTATAGAAAAGATCGAATTAACATTACAAAAAAAAATGTTTTTTAAAAGAAAAATATTCGATACATAGTCAACTAATCACACATGACCTTTAAGGAGATTAAAAATTGAAACAATTTTTTTTTTAAATCATAAATCTGCCTTTAATAAGTTAATTATAGACTTTAAAACTATTTGAAAGAAACGCTCTTCACAAATTTTCTCTAACGATATTTCTCGATCAAATTAACAATTTCAATGGGCGGTAGGCATTTGACTTGCTTTGTTAGAGAAAAGAACTAATTTACTCAATCACTCCATTTATTAATTTAAAAGACATGTGAAAAGAAATCATTTATTTAAAAAGTTTGTTTTTTAGATTACTTAAGATCTCCTTGATCTATGTAAGATTAATTTTCGGAAAGTCTAATGTGAACGACATCCTTATAACGTTACTAGTCCAATTAACATCGAGTAATTCACACAAAAGCTAACACACAAACAAACACGCACACGCACGCACGCCCGCATGGATTTTCGAAAGTCTACTTAAAACGATATTTTTAGAACCAGAACTACATAATCTGCGGTCACGTGACCGGAACTTTCATTTCGCTAACCAGCTTTTTAGTTTACATTACAATACTAGCTTTTCGTTCGCAGCTCTTGGACATAGAATGTGTCCTTATATCTTTTATATAGAAAGGACCTTGCTGTCAATTCCATTTTCGTTCCCGGTTTAAATCCTGGTCCCGTATCCGAGCCTCGATTTTATTCCCGGCCCCGCTTTCAATTGCAATACCGTTCTCAGTTCTAATTTGTACGAAACCAGGACGAATGATAGTATCAAAATAAAATATAGGCTATGTTACTTTGGGAAATGCAGCTTCTATGTGTGAAACAATTTGCGCCTATCGAGTGACCCGACGGTCCGTTTAGCCTGCGGCTGCGAATTATTTTTTTGGTTGTGCGTAATTTTAATTAAAGTATTAATTAGAATAATATAGTGTAAAAGACAATTAAAATATATTCCAAGGTAAAACGAGATTTCTAAGCCCAAGGTTAATAACATATTTACTTGGATAATGATTAATACTGAATAAGAAAAAATTGCGCAATATTTTTAATTAAAATGTTGAAGATAAAAATGGTTACTTTGAGTCGACCATGGGAGTTAGAGATGTACCATAACAAAGGTTTTTGAAGAACTATAGTTTTCTAGTACATTATTTTGATATAGCTTTTAAGGATTAACTTATGTAAGCCATAAAAATGTATTTTCGGATATTTGGTTACATAATATTGACTTTTTCATTTACATAAAATGATTATTTATAGGCATATTGTGTTTACAAACTTTTTTTTGAAAAAGCCCTATCTGACGGCGAAAACTGCATAAAAATTCATTGGATCATTTAGGACACGTTAGCAGATAAACAGACAGACGCGGAAAACGACTTTGTTTTATTATAGATATTTACTTGTTTGTTACAATTAATAAAGTTGTAGCATTGTAAAATTAAGTTAATTCACATTTATTGATATTTAATATTAAAATAAGAACGTCATCTGTTGTCGAGTAGCGGAATATAACATTCGAGCTAAAGGGCGGAAATAAGATGGAAACGCGCCCAAACAAACGAAGCTCCATGCAAAAGAAAGGGAAAACTATACGCGAATAGAGACATTTCATAATTCTAGAAAGCTCTACGATAAAAAAACTGGAAAAAAAGATAGATGCCCGTCCTTTGGATTTCGACCGCCAGCAAACGACGAGGCACGCATTATATCAACCAGTGTAAATAGAAACCGATGGAAGTTTGAATATATGCGGCGCACGTGGGACGGCGTATGTGCGCCTGGCGGCGCCGGCCGCCAAGTATAAAATCCCGAAGATTTCGTGGCATTTAGACAAAACTTCCACCCAGCGTACGTGGCGTTGCTGGTCCCAGGTGAAATCACCTGGTCGAGAAGACCACACCTTTACTACTGAAGAAACAGCCGACGACATGGGGCCGGCTCGTCTGTTGGGCCGGAGCCCACCAAGTACCGTAACTCCCAGGTGCAACCACATGCTCAAGAAGATCACACCAATGTGCTGCTAAAGGAGTAGCCAACATCTTAAAGCTGTCATCCGATAGGCATTAGGCCACCCCCGTACCGGACCCCAGATCCCTCCCAGCCGGTGTCAATTCACCAAGGAAGTATTTCACGTCCATTTCGTGTTAGCACGAGCTATTTTCTTAGGTATGAACGAACCGTTCAAGCCTCTAAATAATTTTAGTTCCGGCCTGAAAGTGTGTAACTTTATTGGTTTCAATGCTCACGGCTTATTTATAACTTGAGTAAAGTATAAGTTAACTAGCGGAGCTTTCCAGTTTAATAAAGCTACCCGAATTCACCTCTAATAACCTCACCTCTCACAAGCTAGCCGCAGCGTAATTCTCATACATACCTAAAATCATTATTTTCAATTTTTATATCGTTACAAAGTCGAAAATAATGTGTTGGACAATTTGTATTCACCGAAGACGAAAAAATTCTATACTAAGGTCAACATCCATGATGCTTGTTATAATCTCAAAAAAAAATCACTAATAAAACTTTGAATACAATTGCGTCTCGACGAAGGGTTAATGTCGTATTCCTAATTGGAAGACATTTTTCTTTGGTACTTTACCTTAGAGACATTGTTATACTTTCTCCTTGAAGCACTAGTCTCGTTAACATTTGAAAGGATTTTATTTCGTACAGTTAGAATAACTTTTCTTTGTTGAAAAAACTAATTCCGCTCCTTTCCACGACTACACTAAATAACTAACTATTTTTATGCAAAATGCAATATCAATAATAAAGAAAACAGGCGATCAGGGATCGATTATTCGGTACTTTAGATAACTAAATATTTAAATCGGTTGAAATATTTCCTTTTGGGTTAAAGTTAATATTTCAAGATTATTTTAATTTCAATAATTGTACGTAATAAATTTTTTATTTTACCTTATTGCCTGAAGAAGACGAATATTATCAACAAGACGTACCAAAATTTGAAAAATTAATGTCTGGTTTTTATTTGTCCAAGTAGTCAATAATCAATCACATATAGAACATGGATTATTTTAAAATCATCTCGAATATGCCATAGAAAAAATAGTTCCATATACTTTTTATGTTATTGTTATAGTTACGTGATTGTACAGAGAATCAAACATGGATTACGCCACAACAAGTAAGATAAAAATCACGGTCTGAATCGAGGAGCTTGTCTACGAGGTGAACGACAATAATTCTAACAAAATAATCTTGAACGTAGAAATTTTGTATACAATATTATTTTTTTCCGATGGGTTGCTCCTTGTGGGTATTACCAATATTTTAGCAGTCCCATCCCAAATCCAGACTCGTCCCTGATTCTGATCAAAATGCCAGCAGCTTTACTTGTCAGCGAAACAAAGATTAGCAATACCTGTGCATATAATACTGGATATAATATAGAATCATGGGGTAAGAAATCTATGTATATACATATACTACGTGACTCGTGCGAATACTTAGCATCGACAGTGTTCAGTTACGTAATACAATGAAGTAGAAATAAATGAATGTAAATATTTGTTAATTTTAAATATTTTATTTTAAAAAATAGTAACGAAATTAGTCTTATATTAATATTATTATATTTAAAGTATTACATACAATATTATAGACGCACATTTATTTTTTAAATTATTTATTGACGTGATAATGTCTTATAAATCGATGAATGCCAGCTGCACGTACGAAAAAGAATGACTCATTGTCGCGTTCTGCCTGAGCCGAGCGTGCGAGCGAGAGCGCAGAACAATAGAGAGGCACAATCGGCCTAAGCGTTCGGCTTGTGACGCATCTATCTCTTTAGTGTATAATTTGAGTAGAAAAATATTTGAATTAACGAGTGCAAATAAATGTTAATTTGTCGAAAATATTGTCATTTTCAATTAACTCCTTCTTTGTATTATACAAAATAATGATAATTCGGTGATAATAATTCAATTTCATTCATAAAAGAATGCAATTTTTCATCAATGTTTTCTTATGACATTATCACGTAAAATTATCGTCCGTAAACCGACTTTAAAGACAACATTTTTTTTTTTATACTTAGATATTTCATACCAACAAAAAAAACACCTTAGGGAAATAATATATAATGATCTCAAGTTTCTTAATCGTTCTTTTTGGAGGGAAAACTGCCGTCAGAACAAGTGTTAAAGTGGTAAACCTAAGTACTAAAATGTAAATTATTGATGTATTATGACGTATTTCAAGTATTGTTCTCGACCTATTAAATAAAGATATATTTTAATTTGAAATATAAGCGAAATATCACTGACTGACTCATCACAAGATTGCCGAAACTATAAGTCAGATTGACTTGAAATTCGGCATACTCTTTTTCTGGACGTAGACGCACACTAACAACGGATTTTACACAATCGTATCCTAAAAGAATTCATTGTTTTATGTCTATGAGGGCGGAGCCGCGGGCAAAAGCTATTGTCCTATATTAGTGTTCACGACATTATGTTAAATGTATGAAATGTTCCGAAGGTATCGGCTAAGCCCTTAAGCTGTGAAGCTATTACAAAATCAATATAATAAAGAAAATAGCTGCAATTTCATTTTTCAAATAAATGTGTGTATGAAAGTCATTGCTTGTGCGATCGTCTCACGTAGCTACAATCACGACGTCTGTGATCATTATAATGTTCCGGTATATCTGTCGTGACCCTTTTTCTTCGACAAAATAGTATATTAGTCTAGAATTACACGTTTGTTTTTTTTTTATATATTGTTTTTGAATACGTTTTTCAAGCAAGCCCGATTTCTCTCCCGTCATTATATGAATACGACGACACAAAAAAAATTTCGACATCGCAAATGTCGTATTAAAATTTTCATAAATCAAAATCAAAAAATTACGCTAGCCTACACGCACTACAAGCACGATCATTGAGCAAATGTATGTTCCTCGTTTGCAAGAAAGATTTGTCTGATAATTCATAACTTTCTTAAAAATATCACGAGCATTTTTTTTATAAAAACTAACACACTTATGTTCCAGTCTTTATTTACGAGAGCGAATTTGACGTTCATGTTAAAATTGTGAGTAATTTTAATTGCGATTTATTGCTTACCGATGTACACTTCCGTGAGATTAAACGGTGAGACTCTTAAAGTGTGTATAAATAATGTTGTGCCGGTTTATCACATCGTACACGGGGAGGATCCGTGTACGATGTGACTTTATATCATTACCACCGAGACTGAAGCATATTATCCTCCTCGGAAGCTGGATCGAAGGGCTATATATAATCTTAAATCCGAAACGGTGTGAGAACATGACCATTGTCATCCTAGCGATGGCTCGTCCGGAACCAACGGATTAACGTGCCGTCCGATGGTCGAATTTGACTTCAATTAGAAAGTCATCAATGAATTCGCCAGTGGTCAATGCCGAATCCGGTAGCTCCGGATGCGAAGGTGATGCGCTAAGTCACCAATGCTATCCATGAATAAAACCGAACATGCATGAACGAAGTTTATTTTTTCAATATAAATAGTGTAAAGTAAGGAATAAAATAGAAGTTATTTAATATAAGACATTTAACATTCTAACCCAAAACGTTCGCTTGTTAAGATTTTGATGAGAAATTTGAGAATCATTATCTTATAAAAAATACTAAATAATAATTTTCAAAAAAGAAAGAGAGAGATAGAGGATTTAAAGTCGCTGGAGGGGGGGTGTAACACTTTAAGGAATTTCGTAACAATAACGATGCACCTTTATTGAGGCGCTTAATGCATACTATACTTCATATATAATAAATTAAATTATGCTCCTGGTTACGAAACCAAGCAACAACGCAGGCGCGCGTTGCGAATTGAGTTGCAGAAAATTCCTCAGCTGAAACTTCCGAATGGCGTTAAGAAATACACTTAAGGAAAACCCGCGAAAACATTGCGCAAGAGGTGAATACTTTATCTCAGCGGACCAGCTATCTAATACTTTTAAGATAGAATTTTCTCTTCTATTTCAAATTCTAATTTTACTCCTTTCGTTCTTACTGCAAAGTTTCCCGCACGTAAGCTTCCTAAGTCTTTGTGCCGGGCTTTTGTCGACCCGATGCTGAGATTTAGTGTTCTTCCATCTTCTTATTTCAGATTAAGGGAGACGGATCTTACGCTGCCCACATCGGTCCATTTCGGAGCCGACGACTTAACGTGGTCTTGTAGCGAAGGAGCCGGTGATCTAATTTGACTGTTACAAACTCATTGGTTCTAAGAAACCCCAAAAAATCCTTTTTGGATCGACTGACGGTGAAAATTGAAATTCAACACGAGTGTAATATACATTACCAGAATTTCAAACTTTAAAATGTACATAACATTAAGGAGGGAGCTGACACGTAACTTTTTTTTTTACATATATCGAATGGGACACAAAAGTGTTTTTCAAGACTTTAACTAATATTTTAAAAGTCATTTAGAATAGTGTAGTTATATTTAGCGTTCGTTTCCCTTACTTTCGAAATTTTTGGGCTTAAAATAATGAAAATTTTGTTTAATAGATAAAAAATATTTACAAAGCTTGTATATTTTTTTGAAATATATCTTCGAGTGTATACCGAATGCGAAAGAGGAGGAAAAAAATAGTTTCCCAAGGAATTTTCTGCGTACGATTCTTCTTGCAGTTGCCCTATTTTAACCATAAGTGTCTGATGACACCAACTTCCTTCACCGTTAAAACGAATGATACTAATGATTGACACTTTCAATGTGAACATAACTTAGACGATCACTAAAAGTTGCAAGTCATTGATCTTCAAATTCTTATATTTTAAAGTTATTAACAACTCTTAAAAACGTAATCTTTAAGTGGGAAAATCTTATAAAAGAAAGCAAATATCAGTATATCGTTTTCAAACGTTTCAAAATATAGATCACACAAACACAAGAGTTATCTCCAAACATCGCATCTTCGAATGCACAACGAATAAATGCAATCGAATATAGAATGCACGTCACTGCGGCCGTAACAAACCTTAAGAGGTCATAAAAGAGAATGCATCGAATCCGTTTTACGACTGTACATCTTTATACAGGTTCAAAACGGACCGAAAGGTTAGCAAACTGTACTGCACTGTACAACGCGGATGTCACTGTCTGTAGCCAGCACGCACGTAATATTCTGATCGATATGGGGCGTATTAGATTTTTGTCGATAAATTATCGATTGCGGGACGTCAGCAGCTGGCGGAGTCAACGCGTACAAGAGAATTATAACTATCTAATCTACGGCTTAGGAACTTGTCATTTTTGTTATGCGCGATCGCTTTAATTATGTTTTCGCTACTTATTTGCCGAAATTATTGAAACCGGCCTAAATACATTAGCAGTACGTATTTTTAAAAATACGACATAACATTATGTCAAATATTTTCAGATTGCAAACTAATACCAACTGAACGAAGTTTAATATCAATTTATTTCTTTCAATAAACTTGTCAAAGTGATAGTGCATCGACAAAGTTGATAAAACCATCAGATATATAAAACGGACAACCAGTACCTCATAAATGCCTTATTATAGTACAGATCATCTGAATTTACCCCGAGACAACTGAACTGACTTACTTTTAGTAATATGTATGGAAAAACCAGCCGCTGTGCTGGTATTGTTGTAATTTCCCGTAGTTCAGCAAAAACGAACCAACACACGAATAATACAAAAATACTCTTAAACATACCAAAATGATTGGCGAGGTTCTAATTTTCATTTAGCAACAATGTTCCAGCTTTCGTGCTAATTAGGTAGCAAAATTTATGAACAATTTAATGCCAACCCGTTTCTATTAAAGTGATTATTTTTTATGGCGCAAAATAATCCTGAAATTCTGGAACAATTTAGTTACTTTAACATCAATTGAAGTCGTTTTCGTTCATTTTAATAAAGTGATTCAAATTGTCTAGATCGTCTTTACTGAAATAAACGAGGCATATTTTAATTTATTACTAACTATTTAAGAAAAGCTATTAAAATTGAATAGCTGCATAAAAACAATTAAAGATAAACACAGTTTCATGTAGGTATTCAGAAAACTCGAACAAAATATAATTTAAGTTATTTTGTTTTGTTTCTATATTATTAAAATTGGATCCTTAAGTTTTAGAACTGACATATGATATATACACAAACACACACACACACACACACACATATATATATATTAGTGTGTACATTGAAGAAAGATGTACCCTACATTTCACTTTAATTGATGAATATGTTTAATTGTATTCATAAAAGCTTGTTTAGTTTTGTAACATCAGCAAAAACGTAGTAGCTCTTTTATTAAAGCTTCACAAATTCACGGAGCCTCTATATTTCACAACACAAATTTTGCGCCATTTCGATCACTAGATTTTGTGATTTGCCGTGTCATGTAAGGCAGAAAGATATCAAATGATTACGTAAGTATTCGCAATGTGTGTGAGTCTGTGCGCATCAGTGTGCACATGAGTGTGTGTGGGTTGTATATATATATATATATATATATATATATATATATATATATATAGATTAGCAGTAAAAAATAAGTTTTAGCTGGCGAACAGTTGTATGAACATCGCGATTGCTGCTTGTTTCACGTGTCGTTTGTAGCCCAACGTTACCATTTTCTTTGCAAACAAATAAAAATAAAACTGTTAGACGTCTTGGAGGAGGTATTTTTCAGCCGAGGCCCTGTAACCGTGCGTCGCCCGAGAAGCTTTAACGTAGCAGTTCCGACAAATTGCGCAGTAGTCCAGAAATACATCTGCGGTAACCGGCCCCCGCGGTGCACTGAATACATTAACATTGAACCTCCCGGAATCGATTATCCGCCGGAACGCTCTAGGCCGGAATCGGCGGCGTTCGCGGTTCACTCGCGACGTGACGGATTAGATGGCGTGTTTACGTTTTTAGGGTTCCGTAGATAAAGACAGAGCGCGGAACCTCATTTGGTTTCGTTTCGTCCGTCCGCCCGTACGTTACAGCCTTGTAACTGATTGTATTGAAATTTATACAGACAGGTGCGCCTATAGTAGTAATGGGAATTGCTAAATAAATTATATAAGGACATTACTTTAAAAAATCTTCAAATAATACGCCAAGTTTTTGTTCACTCCATTGCGTATTTGACAGAAAATTATTTAAAGGTAATTATGTAAATATGTATATACATATATATTTTGCGATTTATTAGCTTCCAAAGTCATTAGTCATAATTTGATAAGAATCACGGTAGTAAAACTTTATAAATAATCTCGACGACGATTATTTTAAACAAAATCTGTTTAAAAGTTTAATATGCCCATATGGACACTCGGATGCATTTTAATACAATAAATAAGTTTCCTACCACTCAAATGTATCCTTTTATTTCAATTTACGTTTTTCAATCTCATAAAAGTAACGCGACACTCGTTTCTCTTAAACTTCATGCTATCGCAAATTTCGTGTCGTTTCGTTCATCGGTACTGAGCCCTAGACGCTAGGGACCGACTAGGCTGATTTACATATACCCTCCTTTCTTTCTGATAATCCTACCCACGTCAGATAAGTGTATTCAAGTCGTATACATTGTTCTGCGGAGACCCATTGAAGCATTTGGAACGCTCGTAGTTAAGCATGATCCACGAACAATCTGAAGATCCTTAACTTCATTTTGAAATAATATAATGTTATTATGAGGGGTAACTCAGATTTCATAAAAGACTTTTTTAGGGTTCCAAGTCAAAATGGCAAAAACAGAACTTTTACAGTTTCGTTATGTTCGTCTGTCCATTCGTCTTACTCAAAAATTGCAATATGTATATTGATGAAATTTGGAGTACAGATGTCTCATATAAGCCGCTACTTAGGTTGGCAGTTATATAATAAAATAAATATTTCTAAGGGGGGCATTCCACGTATGTAACTAAGACTAAAATTTATTTTCAGTAAACATCAAGATATATCACATATTTCAACAGTTCTTTTAAAAATGCTATAAGACTTCTAAGCAATTATTTTTGATCAGTTTGATATTTTTGGAAATAATCGCTCCGAAATTAGAAAAAATTGTGTGCCTCCCTTTATTTTTTAAGCCGTATGTCCAGAAAATATGAAAAAAAAATATATAAAGTTCACGTTTAATAAATGCTTACAATTAAAATTATTTTGAACATGATCGGATCTACTGTTTTTCAGTTATTGCCGAAAAATTGCACTTTTCAACAAAAGGATGTAAGTGCCATGTAGATACGCTCTTTTGCTGATGCACTTTAATTTACAATAGTTTAGTAGTAATTATCGACGTACCCTCTTGTTTTTCTAGTTATAAGCGACTAAACTGCTTATAACAATTCTGTGCGGGAAACATGGAAAAAGCGTAACAACGTACTTTTTTCATCTGTAGTGCATTTCTTTGTAATAATGGCTTCGGAAATCTATAATGACTATGTTCCGACATGCTCTTGACCAATTTTTTAATAATTCTAGTCAAATGTTGCAAATGGAATCGAATTGTAACATGAAGTCCAAATATATGAAGTATGCAAAAAAGTAAGGGTTTTTACTACGCTTTTAATAAAGGTGTCGATAATCGATCTCTTTGAAACGATCTTGATCGTCCTATCGTGACGTATCGCTTGTTTTATCGATATACCACTGGCACAACCCTAAATTTAGTTTTGCCATTATTATTTAAGCAAACTCCTCGGCTTGAATGTAGCTTCAACGTAGAAGTAATCCTGAAGATTTCATTTGATTAAGCAGTACGAAACTCTTATTAAGGATCCTCCTTGACGAACTAAAGGGATAGGGAGGTACTTTCATTGAACATTTATAATAAGTACATTAAATACAAATACATCTATAAAATTTTACGGTTTCATTAATAACTTTGTAATGCTGTTAGTATTTGCAATTCGGTTTAGTAAAGTAGAATTAACATGATACTCTTTTATTTAGATGTTTTCAAAAAAAAAATGTATTTTTAGTGCTTGTTGAATTTTTTTCATTAATCCATTTCATTTAATGTGCTTTGAGTTATTGTAGAAAAAATGTAATGATTTGATAATATTTGTGTATAAAAACTGACTGCATTGTCATATCACGACTTAAATGGAGTTTTGTTATCAAAACTAGACTTATATACAAATTTCTACGTCGAAGCTTTTGATCATCATGAAGTGCTTTCATCACAAGAAAATACGATGTGTAATGCAATATCAAGCCGACCGGAACATCAGGAAGTGCTCCAAAATAAGGTTTGTAAGATTTAATTAAAGAAAAATTTTTACCATTCTATTCTAATATATAAATATAATATTTATTTTATTTATAAATATTTATAAATAAAATAAATATTATATTTATAAATATAATAAATTAATACATTAAAAATATTTAAGAAAAACTAGTATGGGAGGTAGTAGAAACGTTGACAAAATAGATTTCAATTGTTTTTATCATTTTTATGTCTATCTGTCCGTATCCGTAATATTTGTCCGTGAACTACGTATCACTGAACAGAATTCAATGAAAGTAGGTATGGTAATAATGCATACTGCGGAGTAATATATGACATAGCTTTTATCCCGTTTTTCTAATATCTATTTCATTATGTATTTTTTCATTACTGATCATATATATATAGAGGTAGCTGTATGAGCGGTTACGTTCTCGTGGCATTGGAATTTCAATGCAAATACACTTACAGTACAACCGAAATTGAGATTAATCAGTCTATATAAAAGATTTAGAATTCATCACAGGTCCACGCGAGCGGAGCTACGGAGGACAGCTAGTATGTTAAGTAACAGCTTGTAAAACAAAAAAACCCCTGTTTGCTATCGGGGATACAGCTAACGAAGTTTGAGTTTATCAAGCACAGGTCGACAATGCGAAAAGAATGAAATATAGCGAAATAGGTTGATATTTAAATTACGTGGTCAGGATTACGACTGTGACCAGGATCGGACCCGATACTTTATTGCCCAAAGCGGATGCTCTTGGGGTCGTATTAATAAAGGACCGCAAGTGCGGCGTTCCATCTTGAGAATGGAAAAAGAGAAGGACAGTTATAGTATTTCGCTATGAAAAATAATACATGTCACGCTCCCACGTTACTTCTCGTGATGGCGCATCATTTGAGTGGCGTTTATTAATACGACCCTTAGTTACTGAGCTACCACCGCTCAAGGTGTCAAATCGTTAACGTTTGTAGAAACAGAAAACATTACATACGTTTGCAGGAACACAATAGTCATAGATACCTGGAATTAACAATTCGTTTACCTAAACGGATTGGACGTGATGTTCGTATTTGTACCCAATTTAAGGGGTGATTTTTGTTCAAAATAGCTCTTGTAAATGCTCAAAAATGCCTAAATTTTAATCGCATTTCCGGTGTACGAACAAAACGCTTGAACTTGTAACGTAATACAGCATAAGTAATGATGTTGTCTCTAAACTATATATAGAATTAAAGAAATAACAATGTTTCTCTTTATACTTCGCTTATCAAAAACTTACACCGTATATACATATTGTATCAGGGTTTGTAAACAGAAAAGTAATTCGTTGATTTGTAGGGTTGTAATTCAAAGATATACAAGTCAACTTATGAAAGAAAGAAAAAAGTGGCTATAAAATATATTCTACAATATCGAACATTTTCAGATAAAAAAATAGATCCGAGCAGCGCCATCTGTTGTTACATAACTGAACGAGGTCGGTAACTTTGTTCACTTATACACCATTAGAGGACGTTAGTACGTATTAGCCCCCTGTCATTGAAATGACGACCCGTTAATAACGAAAACATAGAGGTATTCACATCAAAAGCTACCGCTAGGGAACGGAATTAACGGAGTTAAATTAATTAAAACGGAATAACGAAACTAAAGTCTCTACCGACATAGAACCCTAAAAGGATAATCGGTGCCGAGCGCCAATAAACTTTTCATTAAAATGTATTACGTACACCGCGAATGCCACAATATTATCAGGAACGGCGGGAAAATTCACGCCGCACCCCTCAAATCGGCGGGAACATTAGGGATATAACGAGATATGGTGCACTGATGGCGTGTAATTTTTCGTGACGCTGAAAAATTATGGATGTTCATTAATTTCAGTTAATGGCTACTGCGAATTTCGAACCGTGCTCCTATAAGCTTACACTTTCCGGAAATAAAAATTAATGCAATTGTTTATATTTTTTTGACGTTCTTCCTATTAACATTTTCCCTTTCCTTTGATATTCCCTTTGAATTCCCTTAAAAGTTTGTGTTGATCGAAGTTTAAGCATTCATTGCCTGTCATTTCTTTACATTTTGACGACGAACATTGTCTGCTAATACATAAGGAACTAAAGATCTATATATCTATATGTATTCTATAAGATCTGAAGGCAAAATATATATCAATATAATATATTTTTTTGATAAATGTTTGTTTTGTGATGAATTTAATCACTATTTACCTACTTTAAAAGTTTTTTCTGTCCAGTATGACCATCGGTCTCTGTCTCTTTGTCTATATACCTTCTGATAACTAAACAATGGCTTAACTGATCTTCATAAATTTTGAATACAGCTGGAATATAGGATTGCACAAATTTTATGTTATTTTTCACATCAATAATGTATCGAACAGTTTGTCTGAGTTAATCTACTAAATTCTTGAAAGAATTATAATAAAATTTTACATAAAATCAATTTATTTATTGGAGTACGATATAGAATATTTCTTATACAAAGAAAAATGTATGAAAGATAGGAAAAACACAAGAGAAATGGAAGGACTACGACCGACATTGTGACAAGCATTGGAACCGATAAGTAAACTAGGATCTAATTGGACAACGGGGTTGAGATCTGGCACATTATTACTAACTTTCAATTTACAGCACAGCGAAGACGGCGAGAAACCGCTAGTATTATATAAAGTATCTTATATATTTATTAGGGCGACCCAAAAAAAAAAAGAATTTTTTTTTCAAGTCTCGTGTGAAAATATGTTAGTTTACTTTGTTTTAAGAGCCCCTCCAAAGGACAGCTCAAAAAAAAGGTTTTAAAAGATCGCTCACAATTTTTTTAAATTTCCAAAATCCTTAAAAATCGATTTTTTTTTTTAATAGTTTTTCTCGTGATTTCATTTCTTTTTACATGAAAAATCATGAAGATCCTGAAAATTTCAAGTCAAAATTTTAATATATAGAGGTCGCTCCAATTTTTTTAAGTTTCCAAATCGAGTACTTTATATCTATTTAAGCAACTTCTAAACATGAATATTAACGAACTTAATATTTTTTTCCTCAAATTTGACATGCTAAAGAATGAAATTAAAGCACGAGAAACAAAAAAAAATTAATGAACAATATTCACCATTTTTGAATAATTGTAAAAAAATGATAAATTTTTAACTTGTGTAAATTAATTTATTTTACAAAAATTAACATTTTAATAATGTTTTTATAACTTTTTTTAACATTTTTATAATTTTGAAATACAAGAATAGTCAATTATAAACATTATTTAGAACAACAATATTTTTTAACTTTCTTTACAAAAGTATTTTTTTACATACATTTTGAAATTTTCAGGATCTTCATGATTTTTCATGTAAAAAGAAATGAAATCACAGGAAAAAGTATTTGAAAAAAAAAATCGATTTTTGAGGATTTTGGAAATTTAAAAAAATTGTGAGCGACCTTTTAAATTTTTTTTTTTGAGCTGTCCTTTGGGGGGGCTCTTAAACCATAGTAAACTAACATATTTTCACACGAGACTTGGAAAAAAAAAATCTTTTTTTTTTTGGGTCGCCCTAATATTTATAGTCAACAACAGCACTCAAAGTTCAAAGTTTTTATAACGAAACATCTGTTTGCATGGAAGCCCGCTCATTGGATCACTGATACATATCACCGACTGCTCGCGGGGCACGACAGATCACTCCGCGCTGTCTCACCGGTGTGCGGAGGTCTTCGCTCTGCACGTAGTTGGAATAGAACGAAGTGACCTGGACATGACGCTAACGAGACTGGTGTGCCCTTGACATGACCAGCATGACCTTGACGTGATCTTTCCCACTTTTTGTTTAATTTTTCTTTTTTCTTTTTCTTCCCTCCCCGCCTTCCCAGGATCATCGCTATCCAAGCTCGACTTAGTTATCTGTAGATTTCTGGTTTTACAGCTAGAGGTAATATTAAAAAAAATCATTATTTCATCTATTTTGTCACCATGAGATCACATGCATCGACTTTGGCAACTAACATGACTGTTGTTAATACACATAATCTGTATTTAAACTTATACTGCTGTTATACTTTTATTTAATAGGAAGAAATCCAATCGTTGGCCCAAATTCCAGGCCACGTTTATGTATGTATGTCTGTATGGTTGTGTACGTATTTCTGTGTGGTATGTAGGTATGTATGCAGTATGGGACTAAATCTACGGAATTGATGATTAGCTTTCAAAATTAAACATGGAATATTTTTAGACATATTTTTACATACATAGAACTTAATTGGTCGAAAAAAAATATAAAGATAAAGTAACACTGTATTTAATTATAACTTTGATCCCTTAGAACATTTATCCATAAATAACTGTTAATGTTCAGTACAACGCACGAAACTTTGCCGTTCTGAATTGGCTGCGAATGATATACTGTGCAGATATAACACTTCCCGACTCTTCATTCTTCTCCGTCGCGTTCCTAATTTAAACGATTGCGACGCTTTCGTAACAAACTTCACAACGGCAAAGTTTCGTGCTTTGTACTGTATATAAATAAGCTTATGATATTATTTCCATAATTACTAACTTCAAACCTTTTATGCATAGACAATTGAAAATTTAAAAGAGTATAAAAGTTATCGCAATAACTCACTTTTTTTTATTAGTTTTATTTTTGATAAATCTAATCTTATATCCTAAAAGTTAACTTGTTAGTCACAATTTGATACAGGCTCGTTTAAATGCCTTCAGCCATGAACTTCATATAGACACGAACTATTTGAATCATCAAAGGATTCAAGAAGTACTTTAATTACGTATATCCTTCGAATTCCCGCAAAGCTTTCGTAGAAAACTGAATATGTAATATAAGTTTAAAATAATTCCTGAAATTTCTGCTCAGATTTAAAGGAATAATATAAAATATAAAGGAAATGTTATTTTTTGAGTGTGATCCATCTACATAGAATTGTTCTGCTACAACGTGTTTTTATCTACAGAGACGGACATACAGGCAAAATTATTTTACCACTGTATCTGTTTGCCTATTATGACACACAGGACGTACTAGTAAGTCTGTTTGTCTACCAAGACGTGTTGACAAACTGTGTCTGTTTATCTATAAGGGTACGTAAGCAAAATTATTGTTCATTCCGTAATCGTGTTTTAATTTTTTAACTTTTACCTTTTAATTCTCCTTAAAATTATTTCCTCACGTAGACATAAAGTTATTTCCTACACTTATTTTATTCAGGCGGATTGTTACATATTTTATAAATATACATTTTTTTTATATCCACATTCTATAAAATAAACCTATCTCAGGTACATGGTAACGCAAAGTTCGACAATAGTTCAATGGCGACCTCACAAAATTTTCATATTAAAACTTTATAACCTTGCGTTTAAAAAGGCTTCATGTGTAACAAGGTAGTTCCATAACGATTCCCACGCGAGGAATTGGGAGTTGACATTGCAAATATTGATAGGACTAAACTAAAGAGCAATATGTATCGTGAAAACTGTGTAGAACCATTCTTGAATTTTATTTCAGCGTTTTAGTTCATCAAACTGTCACAGATCCTACAGTTGCGTCCTTAACCTGAACCTCGACCATACAGTAGACCAATTCTGTAAACCTAAAAGTACTCAATCGATATGGTTATGAGGTCAAAATTTTGTTATTGTGAGGTTTTGCGCCGTGCTCCCACGGTTTACCCAATTTTAATGTCACAATGTCGATTGAGTCATTTTAAATTTATGGAATTTGTCTGTAGGCCTGCATCTAATAGTTAGAACTGTGCAATATTTATGTTAGATTATTCGGTTACAGTCACGTGTGTAACACTATATTTAATATCATATTTGACAATAATTTTGTATTTTTTCGTGTGTAATTATCCGAAGCTTAAATTCTAAAATAAGACGAAATCTCCGCGTTCCCTAAATACAGCCGCACACGAACAAAGCGGCGGACGATCGCTGGTGTACCAACATTATTTTCTACAAACGAAATTTCAACTCCCCGGGCGATAGTTGGCTCGGTCTGAATAGAAAGGAAGCGTCTAGGTGCGATCCTTCACGTAAGATAAGACAACTAAGCTCCGAAGCCAAATGCATATAAATTTCCATTTACGAGATAGCGTCTCTACTTTTTTCACTTTAGTTAGAGAATTAAGCACCGACCACTTTTTAGCCTCCCGTATCTAGATAATGGTACAGCTGGTCGTTCAAAGAGATCGCCTCTAGCCGTCAATTTATCTATGGCGGTTCTCCGGAAATCGAAAAGCAAGAGTTGCGTCTCTTACTATTAGTCTATGTACCTATGTTATTATAAATATGAAGGCTTATGTGGGTGTTTGTTCTTCGATCACGCTCAAACGGCTGTTTGGATTTTAATGAAATTTTGCCTGAGACGCGTAGATTACGTCTTGGAATGGAATATGGGACAGTTTTATTTGAAACAAAAATTTTAACAAAAAAACCGACTTCAAAACAAAAACTATTCCAAAACAAATTAATATGCACTAAAAAGTAAAAAAATGATTGCATATTCTTCTACAACTTAATAATCAACTTTTTCTACTCATCAATTTGTAGGTACGATCTATGTGTTTACCACGCAAGAAGATAGACAAGTACCTACCCATTTCAAATTTAACTCAACACATACATATGAATAACATACAATTATCAAAATATTTTTTGAAGTTCTCCCGAGTAAAACGAAATGGAAAATATTAGACTACTTAAAAGTCAATCAAATTATTACGATAATATAATGTTCTTACAATTATTGTTATTTTTGGAGTCGGTGTCTATTGCTAGATACATTGTTGCGTTTCCTTAGCTGACACTGACTCCAAACATATATCATGCGGCTAACCATGTTTTGTTTAAGTACATTAATTTATTGCGTTCTTAATTAATAGTGTTCCGTAAGTTGAGTTAATTTTCATAAGGTTTTATTTCTATGAAGATCATTATGTGCTTAAAAAAACAACAAAAAAGAACAGAAACTTTTAGATTTTTGAAATAAAACACATTCATGACAAAATCGGCTTTGAAAAGCAAAAGATCTAAAATATTATACAATGGCTCTTTGAATCAATTGGCAATTACAAAAAGTCATACGAGTTTCCTTGCGGACAAATAAAATAAATGAAACTATGAATTTCAGTGAAGCAAGACAAATATGTAAAGTCACAAAGGTAGAGGTGCAGGGTACCTTCTAGGGAATAAACGTCAGCTTATAAATAATAAATGAAATATAAAATTTGGCTTATTGCTCATCAAGTGTAAAAGGGCATTTGTAATAAATTGAAATATAAAAATCATTAAACATATTTTACACTCAATCTCACATATTGTTATTTAGTACATAAAGATCTATTTTGTTTATTTGTTTGTATTTTACGCGTTGCCCATGCTGTTCATCCGATTGCGATAAGACTTTGTCAACTCACTGTTTGCACTTGCAAAAGGGCTATAGGTATGAAAACAACTAGCATTTGTATCCGATTTTGTTTGCGTATTTGTATTATTTAGCAGATTTCAAAAAATTCCTTTGCTTATAAGAAGCTCCCTGAATAGAATATTTTTACTTAGCTTTATCTGCATATTTATACTATAACTAATTCTAAAAAAGCTTCACTATTACTATAATATAGCCTAAAGAGTATAATTTACTCCGACTTGGTCTAAATCGGAACCTTAACCAGTAGTGGAATGAAAATCACAAATAGGGCGGGAATCACAATCATGTGTATAGAGAACGGCATTTAGTTCGAAATCCGTTGTGGGACTAAAATTAAAATCGAGATGTGACCGGAGTCGGGATGCGGGATAGTACCAAAATCAAAATTGAGAATGGAACCGGCATCGAGAATTGAATCGAAAACAATTTACTAGATCGAGACTAAGTTCGAAATCTAAAACGGACAATCAAACTGAAATCAAAAGACAAACCAGCACCAAAATCAGAACCGAGATTAGAATAGAGGACGGGATAGCGATCGGTATTATGATTAAAAGCGTAATCCGTCGATATGCAATATGAAGAAATTGATTCTACATCCATGCTGATGGAGCCGCGGACAAATGTTATTTACAAAAAACCTCATTCTGTATAATAATAAATAAAATTAATTTAAAATTCAATTATGCTATCGTAACAATAAATTCAGATTTCGTCAGGTGTTGCCATGTCGTACACTGCATCTGAGTCACCACCGGCAAATCTTTGCATCATTTCTCGCCACCAATTAACATGACGGAGTTTTTGAGCGTCGGTCAAATTATGAGATATCCACTGAGTACACAAAGCTTTCTGGCCGATAAATATTCGTGAAGGATTTTGTGCACTTGTCTAATACCAATGCCAAAATTTGTCTGAATCTACTGATAGGTTATTCTTTTGTCAGTCTCTAACATGAGCCGTACAGCACTGACCTTGTCTTCGGTCGTCGCCGTAGAAGGACGTCCCTCAGGCAGATCATCAGTCAGATTAGTAAGACCAGGTTTGTACTACTTAAACCAGCTATAAGCAATTGCAAGGGATGGAGCTTTATTATGAAAGACTATCTGAAATCTTTTATAACTTTCTTGCTTGCTTCTTTTATCTGCTTCGTTTTCAGTACTTTTTAATACGCTTTTATTAGCTACACCTGTATGTTATGTGTGTATGTTTGTTTGTTTGACTCCGACTCGATTTTGATCTACTTGAACGGTCAGATTTTATTTAAACTATGCAGATTTATCAAAGACCGATGGCGACACAATAGTTCAATATTGTGAAAAATTATATTTTGAATAAATTTTATTTCTGAAATTTTGTAAAATTCGAAATTGAAAATTTGAAAAAAAAATTAGTTACATGAAACATAAAATTTTACAAATTTGTTTTTTGATAAGTAAAAATTAATAATTTTGAAAAACAATCGATATTTTGAAATTATATACAGTATGCAAATGATATAATGGGTAGGTATTACGCTCTACGACCCTTCTTTCTTCTCCGCCGCGTTCCTATTTGACGCCATTGCGACGCTTTCGTGACGAACTTCGCAGCGGCAGAGTTTCGTGCGTTGCACTGTAATAGTGATGAGATCAAATGGAGAAGTTACTTAAACACGAATGATATAAATTTAAATTCATTGCCACAAGAAATATATTCTAAAATTAAGGCTCTTGGTAATAAATACTATTGAGTTTTGACATTAAAAATTTTGAAAATAAAATATAGTTTAAAAAAACTAAAAAACGTGTTTTTATAATAAATTCAACTAAAATGTGAAAAAAATTCCTAATACAGGAATGAAATAATGAACGAAAAATCTTAGTATTATTGTAAAAAAAAGCGTGGGGTGCTCGACAGATCAGTTCTCAGAAATATTCGATCGGTAAGATTAGTCCAAAAATGGCACAAAATATATGGCACAAAGCGCCCCACGCTTTTTTTACAATAATACTAATATTTTTCGGTTTATAATTAAAGCGTGTTTTTAAGTTTTTTTTTACTATATTTTATTGTTATCTTAGCTTACTTCGCATGCTTAAAACTCATCTTAAAATCATACACTTCGGTATGCTAACTTTTTATTTTGACACTGGCCTATTTTTATTAAATGGGGTAAGATAAAGATAAAAATTAATTATATGTTAACAGAAATTAACGTTTTTTTTTTGTAGATAAAATTCCAAGTCTTTGAAGTATAATTCCACGTCATTGTAATCATCCGACATTAATGATCACTACCGTAAAATAAATCGGCAGAATTGAAAGTTATGCTACCCTATTCCATGCAAATTTCTAAATGGTGACAACTCATGTGATCATCTGCACAAAAAAACTACCTGGATGAAATATATTTTTTTTACTGGGTTAAGTAATCTATTCAGTAATTTATTTTCTCCTAATGCATTCTTACGACGTCTTACGGCGTCTTACGGCACAACGTCTATACCTAGCTTTGATCCACTTTTGAGATTTCAAAGAAACGTAATAATATAATTAAATTTACTAGATGAACACCTTTTTCTGAATTTTTTAATGTCTTTCTAAGTCTATAACACGAGTTGCACGCGGCATTATTCATTCAACTAAACGATTTTGCGAAATCTGTGATTCATTTTCGTTTCTAGAGTGACAGTACCAATCGCAAATTATTTTGAAAATTGCTCAAAATATCTTCTAATTCGTTCCAGTAACAAGCTGCCTACAACGGATAAGTATTATATTCAGAATATCCACTGATGAAACTTCACCAATGTGTGAATAGCTTTACTAATTTAACAATTTCAATTTCAAAAATAATATAGATAATAGTTTCCAAACAGACACATGCTTATCACATGAAAGTAAATTCCGGAGAGGTATCGTGCGAAGCGCACGCACGCAGTGTCCTGCTGGCTGGTTCCGCTCACCCGCTATCTTTGCATCAGTCTTGCTCACTCGTTTCACGTTGAATGTCACTCTCCGATGGATTTGTGAATGTCGAATTTTTCAGCCCATATCCTCCTTCCACGGCAACTTCTGGGACTTACGGCTTAAAGTGACCTCTGAAGCACGCAACAAACGGTATAATTGTGCCGAATTCGATTTTTCATTCTGAATCATTACGTTCATGACCATGGACGAATTGACCAATGGCGAGTTAGATCCTGACGAGGATCGAACTTGCTACCTTCTCGTTTGATGACGATGCTCTTAACTATTGAGTCGCCAACTCACGAATGGCATTACTAGTTAAAAAAAAATTAAACAAAATATAATTTGGCACATTTCATAATATTAATACCCTACGATAATGAAAAAAATAACGCCAAAATAAATTTATAGGTCACAGGTTTAATATCATCTTTCTTTTGTAAATTTTCCCATTAGAATTTTATACCCGCTGTTCGTGACACTACTGAAGTTTGAAGTCTTTGTTTTATAGCGCACTTGAATTGTATTTGGCTGCTTAAATCATGTTTATTTTATTATATTTAAAGTTATATTAACAATAATTTAACATCGGCATTTCTGCAGAAATATAATTACAAAAAGTCTATAACCCTATTAAAAGATCAAATATCTACTTATTCACTTATTTTTAACTTTCCCGCGTCTTCGCTCATATGGACATAGAATGAATTCCTTCATCTTAAATCGATCGATACTATCATCAATCCTGATTCATATCCTCGTCAGGCTCTTAATTTCGATTTCCGTCCCTCACTCCGTTTTGACTTCCTCCCATTTTCAATTTCAGTTTCGACCTCCTCTCAATTCTGACCCTGGTACGGATTTCGATTCTGCTCAGCGTTCTATTTTCAATTCTGATCCACTATCGATCATGGCTTCAATTTAGAAGAAGCCGAGGACAAGAGTTCGATTAACAAAAGAAAACATACACTATATTCCTCGAGGATAGTACAGTTTTCTTTGTAAAGAAGCAACTATTATTTTACTGATATTTGTACAAAAGTTTTGTTTTTTTTGTATAAAAAGCACTCTGTATTATGATCTAGATCATAATCTACATTTATACAAAATTCGATAACAATTCGTTGAGTAATTGGAATATGTAGATAACGTATTATGCTAAATTAAAAAAATTTAATCAATATCTTGACAACTTTTATCATCACCAGAGTGTCATCTGCTATTATGAATTTTGACTAATATTCTCTTCAGCATCGGCTTTTAATTTGTAAATCTGCTATCGAAAACGTTGACTTCGAAACGGAGGCGCGATCAATTTGTCTTTATCATCTCATCTCGAGGGGCCGCTCCATTAGATAATTGATGCGTTAGACAGGATAATGATCCTTTGATCCCTTACTTCAACACCATCTGATCTCGAATCAATCAAATTATGGTATCTTTAAAATCATCATAAAAATTTATAGCCAACCATAGACAAAATACAATAAATTTAGCCCTGTCATTGGGGCACAGATATTTTCGTTCGAAAGTTCATGTGAAAGTTAATGCTAAAATTAGCATTAGGTAAAATTACTTAATGGATTAGAACATTTAACTTTCCACGAATTGATAAGATTTTTTTTTACATAAACATAACCGTTAATTATATTATATCTGTTTTAAATATTAATTATTTCTAATCTATTTCATTTTTGTCTAATCATTGAGCTTTGAATTTAGTGTGTTTAATTAACCGAACCGTAGCAGACAAGAATGGAACAAACCGCATGGAAATCGTTTTGTAACAACATTTTTCGAATTTAAATTCTTTAAGAAACCGTATCAAAAACCTAGATGTTGATAATCGATCAAATGATATTTTGGTAGAAATGCAACTAATATGAACGAAGTTCGAGAATGTAACGAAGAACCGAGCAACGCAACACGGTGTATATCAAAACGTTTGAGGATAGACCGCGGCGACTCAACTATAAAATGTTTACGCATATTTGACCAAACTTTAAAAGACTATGCGCACAACTCTGCTATTAGCACATGCATTGGCATACGTAGAGACTATTGAACATACCTTGTATTTAAAATTTGGCTTTGATTTTATTTTATCTGGATAAGATTTTCTAGGACACTCCTTATCGTCTTTTCTATCTACCGCACGTATTCTCTATATAGTTTTGTTTATTCTGTCTACTTTCGTTCATTCCTTCCAGAATCAGCCTCAACATATTTATTTCTATAGTCTTTCCATCTTCTTTAAACCACACCGTGCTCTGACGTCACTGCTCCCTATAATTTTAAAGACACTCCACACGTGCTACGCAAAGATCGCATCTCTATTACATTAAGTCTATTTTCATGTTTTTTCTGTCACACCCAACTTACACTGTAGTACATAATCTTAGAGACCGGAGCTCTATTATTGATAGCCATATGCTCCTATTTTGAAACAATTTTACTACTCATTACAGCGAACAAAGCGCTTTATTTCCCGTAATTACTCTCTGTGCAATATCGGTTACACCCTAATCTTTAAGATTCATACAAAAAAATTGAAAAATTTAACAATATATTCCAAAAACTGCACTTTGATCGCTCCTACTGGCGAACCAGTACGAGCTTCACAAAAAACACTAGAGCAGTTTTAAAGAGCGTGAAATTTCCCGTAAGGTCCATGAAACCGATTCACAATATGATAAAAAGTGTCTAAATAATAGAAATTTGAAAAAAAAATTACATGCATTTTCAATGGGAAAATTTCATATTTAAATTGCAAGTACTTAAAATTGGAATTACGAACTCAATCTTGATGAGAATTTTTTCTATATATAGGTTAAAATTTTGCTTGAAGAAAAAATTTTTTTATGCGGATATAAATCATCCTGAAGTATATACATTGTTTCTATCATTACTTGCTTTCTTACATAATTTGATCAGTTTTATTTATTTAACTTATGCACATATGTATGTAAATTAAACCAATTCAGAACAAATTAATGAAATAATTAAACAAATCAGTAGTTTTAATTCTTTTCATTGTTAAAATAATAAAGTGGTATTTGATTTAGCTAATACCTGTTAATTACATCAACTACTCTATTACTTTTCATTTTTAAAACGACAAAGATAAAATGATCACCTTTAACACTTAATATTGTTGGATTAACCATAAATTAAATGTTAAATTCTACTGAGAGTAATTGTTTAAAAAGATTTTCATATTAGTTGAGATAAATAATCAATATATCAATTGAAATAAGGGACTCTACCTTTCCGCTTCACCTCAAAGGGCGGCGCGGACGCAGGAATTTTTCTTAGAGCCTCTTCCACCATCTTCTTTTAATTGAATTATTAACAAAAATTTCACTTTTAAAATTAGTTTTGTCAACGTCCTCCATTTAACGGTTTTTCAACCCTAACAACTGTTAAAAGGAGAACGTAGAACGCAAGGCTAATTTTAAAAGTGATTTTTAGTTAAAAGTCCTTTTAAAAGGAAATGGTGGGAAAGACCCTTAGTGGATTTGAATAATAATAACTCAATTGTCATTGTAATGTTACCAATTAGTATTAAACAAGTTTCATAGTTGATTCAAGTAAATGAATTTGATTATAAGAAACATTATATGGTTCAAAAGTAACAACTTTTACATTGAATTTAATAATCAAAATCAATTATTATAATTATTTCTATGTTGGCACTGATCATGGTCTTAGTTGAATTTATTAAAATGAATTAGTTATTATAATAATTTTCTTGTTGATGATGACCAGGTATCAATCGAATTTGTTAAGATAAATTAGTCGGTATAGCCATCTTTCATATTAATACTGAATAAAATTTAAATTGCCTTAGTTAACTAATAATAAGTGCAATGCAGTTAACTAGTCCATTGAATTTTTTTTTAGAGTCTAATCCTTTGGACCGCAGCCGATGTCCTTTGTACGAAATCTTAGTTACCTTTACTGGAGTTATATTTAATTAAGTGCATTTGAAGCCAATAATATAATTTTACTTTTTTATATTAAAAATAAAAAAAAATAAAAGATTGTTATTTATGAGATTTAAAAAACTCTATATCTATACATATATAATGAAAATAGGTTGTCTTTGTTCGCCAATCACGTAAAAACTACTAAACGTATAGACATGGGACTGGGACCATTCGATGCGGAATGATTTGTAGATGGTTCTAGGCTACTCATTTTTCGAATTCCGTAAATCCTTCTCCATTTTATTTATAAATAAATATTACCCAGCGAAGCGGGTGGGACAGCTGGTATATATATACGAGAATACATTATTCAAACAAACACTCTGAGTAAAAAAATTGAATAACCTTGCATGCAAATTTTATGAAAACAACACATATTCTTCGTGTTTCAGAAAACACCTCATTACAAAGTTGTTGATAAAAACGTCGTACCATTGAGATTTTTATATATGTATATATTGTGGAAAAAGAGGTCATAGTAATTTCAAACGAAATAATTGAGATAGACAAATAACAAACAGGCCTAAATATTTAAAAAACTATTTGAAAAATTTTCATTGTATTTCATTTTGATAAGCGAAAGGAAAAAAAAAGAAAAAACGTCAACCGTAAAGAACGTTAAAAGAAGTTTAAATTATTCTCATTATAAATATTTACAAACATCATAGACTAGCTGGCCTGGCAGACATTGTTCTAGAATTTCCTATAAGTGACTAGCTCGTATAGCTATTGCCCGCAGCTCCGCCACCATGGATGTAGAATGATTTTTTCTTCTTTTGTATCGATCGATAACAATTTTAATAGCGGTTTCTGATTAAGAACCCAGTCAAATTTTGACTCTGATCCAGTCCTCATACTCGTTTTTGGCCATAGCGCCGTACTCAATTTCGGTCCAGGTCCCATTCTTAAATCCGCTCTCCATCGTGCTTTCAAATACAATTTTACTCAAGAATAGTGCAAATATCTATTATTAGTGAAAGAACTTTTAGAATCGATTTTTTTTTTGTTTAATAAACCTTCCCAGGCGTTCGTTCTATATATCACCATAGTTTCACCGTTATCAAATCAATGGATAAGGCACGCATTGAAAACAAATATATTTACATTGATTTTTATTTATATAGGTAGCTATCGCTCGCGGTTCCTCCCTTGTGAACATAGATTTCTTTCTTACATCTTTTATAATGACCGATGACGCTGTGTACATCATGATTACGATCCCACTCTTCGTCTTTGCTTTCTTTTCGATCTAATCCCGATTCCAATTTTGCTCTCGATCTCTATTCTGGTTCAACTTTTTTTCAATTCCATTAAATTATCCCATTTTTAAAAGTTTTTTTTCATTCACAATCCTTTCAATGTTGATTTTCGCGTACAGTTTGCTATTGATGCTGAGGAGGCTTGTAGGGTTTGCTTGGAAATCATTCGAGAATTTTCTATCATAGTGTTCTTTTATTTCATTCTTTCTAATTTTCACACATTTTTAGCTCTCACACTTGCATATTTATGTGTACCTTCAGCCTCTCTTAGCTTATCTATCAAACTGTCCTTGCTTTGCACTCTGTGGTTGGCCTTTTACAACTTCTGAAGACTGCATCGTACGTTTCGTATCGATGTCGTTATCGTCGATATTTTTTTATATAAATATTGATATATCGGCACATGCGCATATCGATGCATCGCTACATTTAATTACAATAAAACTCTAAATTCATACGAATGCAATTGTAGTAAATACGTGAATTTCTGATACAATCGACAGCCGACCTCGCGGGGACTGAGTTTATGCTTCGCCCGCATAGAAATACGCACGTTAATGTATTATATATATATATATATATATATATATATATATATATATATATATATATATATATATATATAGTCTTTACAAAGTGTCATTACTATTTAACGTCTATCACGCTTAAACTTTAAGCGACACAACTAATCCATCCAGCAAATCCACTGCCTTTTTCCGCGGTCAATCAATAACAAAGTCTAAAACCGGCCATAAAAGTCTCAATCAAAGGCCGACTGCTGCAGCAGCGCCCCTAAGTAGAGTTTGAAACTACTTCGCTTAATCTGTCTTTACAGGTTTTAATTGTGGCTGTAAAAACGAGTTTCACATCACATAGATGTTAGGTACAGAATTATACAACTGTTTGCATGAAAGCTGCGTTTGTTTCACCGCACCGGCGGCTCAGTGGTTAATTTCGTCGCCTTCCAACCGGTAAGTACAGGATTCGATCTTGACCGCGGGCGAATCGACTAACGAGTGTTTTAACTCTATTCCAATTGCACCAGACGCCTCAGAGAACACGTTAAGCCGCCCTGAGGATAACGGTCATTATCGACCACTGACCAGCACTAGGTAAGTGTATAGTGTTGCTATGCCACGAGGTCTTTGCCCCTCAATTTAGAATAGAAATATTTCGTTTTGGAGGGTAGGTATACCAGAGATAGGGCGATTTTAATGGGCGTACCGGATCGATTAATTTTTCACGTTTATACGCTCAATACATGCTCAAACTAATTTTACGACAAAGTTATCGTCAATACTTGTGGTGACGACGCGTTCTAACATGATTTCGGATGGGAGTCGTAATTCCTTCAGTAACAGTGAAAAAAATAGGTTAACCCTGTAGGTCAACCCTAAAACTTTCCGCCATTTTCGAGTTCAAAACACTCAAAAATATACGGGATTTGGCGCGATTTTTGGAGTAAAAAAAACGGTTTGTTTCGATTTCTTTCGACAACGATTTTTCGCAAACGAATCAACCGATTTTGATTCGGTTTGCGGCAATCGACGTGTTTTTACAGGGTCAAGAGCTGGTTAGAATTTGAAATCGATCGGAAGCCCTTTCGTAGTTATTCCAAAAAAACTGTTTTTTTCGATTTCTTTCGACAACGATTTCTCACAAACGAATCAACCGATTTTGACCCGGTTTGCGGCAATCGACGTGTTTTTGAGAGGTTAAGAGCTGATTCGATTTTGGAATTGATCTGTTAAGCCATTTTAAATTTATTTTGAAAAAAAACACTTTTAAAAACAATTTTTTCTTAGTTTTTTGAAAATTTCTGAAAATCTACCAGTCCAAATCGACCTAAACTTTTAGGAAATCTAAGTTTGGTGAAATTGTTTAGAACGCCGTTTAGTGGGATGGATTTGGTCAAGCCGTTTAAAAGTTATAAGAGATTTACCTACATCCACACACACACACATCCACACAGATATACGGACATCTCAGGGGTGATCAGGGAAGCTTCCTAGACCCTCAGAACGTCAAGATCTGATGAGAACTCGATTTTTGCAAAATGGAGTGAAACCAATAACTTCTCGAAAATTTTAGAAAATCATCAATTTTGAACGCCGCGCCGCACGCGTTCTCCAGAAAACAGATTTTTTTAATTCAAAAAAATGTGTATATCCTACCTCATCCTTTTATATTCCGTCTGACTTAGCAACTTACGATTTTTACTTGTTTCCCTAAATCAAAGCAAAATTGAGATTCGAGAGCCAGGAAGATATAGTGGCTGCTTATAATTTCGAAACGAAGAAAAGAGTGGTCGGAGGTATTTTTCAAGTGACTTAAACGCATGGAAAAGTGTATACATACTCAGGTGAATACTGTGGAAAGATAGATAATAGATATTGATAATAAATATTATAATTTTTGACCATCTAGTTTTGTTTTTATATACCTCTCGCATATTGTGATGATGGTCTAATAGAACTCACTAACGCAACTGCTATAAATAACGTTTTTAATTTTGAAAATCAGCATTAAGATCTCAGTCGTTAAGTGCGTCACGCTCAAGTCACAAGAAACTAGGTTCGATCTTAATCACGGGTGAATGGACCAACGAATATTTAACTTAGCTCAAAGTGCACCACACGCTCCGTGCCTCGAAAGGCGCGTTAAGCTACAGGTCACGGACGTAGTTATCACATCGATGTTAACGGTCGTTAGAACCCTCAACCCGCACTAGTTCAATGTTGAGGAGTAAAAGATCCGAACCCCTCAAGCTGAAACAAAAGGATTGTATAAGACTGTGTTTTAGTAATGGGGTAATTAAAATCTAAATCATTCTTTCATTCATTCATTCATTCGTCTTAAAACTGGAAATTATGTTAATTTCGTCCCGTCCGTCTATCAGCCATAATTATATCTCTCATGTTAACCACAATTCTATCAAAGAAAAATAAAGCCATGCATCCGTGCGACACCGAGCTAGTTAAACTCGTCTAGTAGTGCTAGCGAGCGCAAGGCACGTCTGTGGTGCCGTAGTCGGACTATCACGTCATTTAAAAAGCGTAGAGTTAGCTATGGACTGAAAGCAGTCTCCACTAATAATATTTTATTTCGCTCGTTTCGCTGTCTCATTCACGTAAATTAATTTGAATTTATTTATATTTAAATAAATTCAAATAAATTTACGCGAATGATATCAGTATTACATGAGATGCGTTTATTTATCCCCTTTACTTGTTGCATGTATTCCAAGAATTTCGTTCTTAAGAAGTAAATTTCAGTCAAAGTTGACGCGCACCATTTTTTCTTAAGTCGGCTTGAAAATTAACATTTTTATTGTTTTCGCATTGCGGTGTTTTTTTTTTTCATTTTCCAAACTTACCCATGCGTACATAACTTAACTTTGTCAGTAATGTCAAAATCTACTCAACCATAAACAAAATAGTTGCATCAGCATCGAAATCGAGAGGAATAGAGTGATTGGAAAGATGAGGTCTAGATTTCAAATAAAGATCATGACCGAATCGGAACAACTGCGAATTTGAACTTAAATCGAAAACAGATTCGAGATCGGTATCAATTGTAGCAATTACTCGACAAAGAAAACGGGGAAATAATTATCAGGTTAGAGAAAAGGTTTTTTTTCGTATTTTATATACAAATTCAAATAATTTTTTTATCATATTTTATTGATATTTCGTGATTTGCGATTTTGTTCAGCAACTTATTGCCATTTTTTAGATAGTGATATAATTCCATTGCTGTAGAAATTTTGGGACCTCTGTTCAAAAAACTGCGACAAGTAGTTTTGACAGTCCTGTTTTGATGTTAACCTAACACTACCTAAAGAAATCAGAAGAAACCGAAACAGGTAAAAATACATAGTCAGGGCCCTTTCTCTTAATATTTGCTGAGTGGTGAAAGATGTGTTTGGTCTAGCGTTATCATGATGAAAAACCTCATCCTTCTTGCCGATCAATTCCAGCCGTTTTGTTTGAATTTCATCAGCTGTTGGCAGCTCTACTGCTTTTACTGTAGGCAAAACTATCAATTTGGATCTCTATCCAAATTGATAGTTTTGTCTACAGTAAAAGCTCATAATGAATAATGCTCTTCCGATCCCATCATAAACGAAGTATCATATTATTGCGAGATAATGCAGGTTTCGCTATAGCCTGTGGAGCTTGCTTGCCTTTTGACCATGATGTTTTTCGCACGTTCTTGTCATAAGTAATCGATTTTTCATCACCAGTGATATATCTTTTCAAAAACGGTTCGGTTTCATTACGCTTCAATAATGAATCGCAAATGAGTACACGATTCATTAGATTTCCTTCAGTGAGCTCGTGTGGGACACAAGTGTCGAGCTTTTATGTATATCCAGCTTTTTTCAGATAGGTCAAGACTTGTGTGGCCCATCCCCAGTTCTTTAGCTATATTGTAAGAACTAATATGGTGATCTTGCTTTACTTTTTCCAAAATGGCATCGATTTTCACCGTAACAGGTCAACTAGATTGAGATTCATCTTCGACATCAAAATTACCAGACTGAAAACGCTTGAACCAGTTTTGTGCTACTCTTGCCGACACTGCATTAGGTCTATAAACATCACAATTTTTTTTTTCGGCTTGTTCAGCATTTTTCCCTTTTTGTAATAAAACTTCAAAATGTATCGAATTTCTACGTTAGATTCACTCATTTTGGTGGACAGAAAAGCAATAGAAAAATGGCAGGACTCAATTTTCAAGTTTTATTCTTTTTTCAAAATGTCGTCTATTTAATGGTATCAAAACTAGCCATATATGTTAGCAGGGTAACCGAAGAGACTTAATTACAAGTTTTTCTATTTATATCATTGTTTGAACATGTTTTACACACAATATTCTTATTACTCAATCTGTGGATACTAGTATAAATAAAATTGATGTGTTTATCTGTGATTTCAAAATAGAAGTAGTTTTTTTTTTTGAGCCTATATAGCTACTTACACATTCCCAGTACTTAATAAATCATTTTTAAATAAATAAAAAATGTCCGACTGTATGTTTCTTTGTTCTTTTGTCCGGAGAATTTTTTCAGAACGATCTTGATTGAACTTCTCTACTCGAAAGTAGACGTTGTACATACGGTAGTTTTTATCCCTGCAATATTTAAGGCAAATGTGTCAACATTTAAAAAGCTTTAAGAATTGCATGATTTGATCGAACTAAACGCGAAAGGGGAATCGTCATAGAGATCTAGATCGAAATCAGGATGAGAATCGGGAACTAAATTGAGAACGGTCACGGCAGACAACAGCATCATACGTCTAAACAAAAGGTGTAGAAATTAATTTTATGTTTGCGCCGACCGAATAACTGACGATAGCCAGTACACACTAACGTTATATAATAGTCAACGTTTGTAATACTGGCGTCTGATACGACACTAGACTGTTTTTTTTTTCAGTTTCACCCAATGTTGTGATGCAACGTGGAGAGTGCGAATAAAAAAATTTAATATCGTGTTCAATGGATGCGCCCAATGTGCAATCTCTGATAGTGAACACGCAGCCGCGCTATGCGCTCTTAATCACTAATAGCTTATTAATATTTTTTATCAACGAACTAGCAATACGATTAGATTGCAGCGGCACTTGGAACGTCCATCGTGAACCGGCAGGAGCGCCATCTGTATAAATATATCGATGTCTGTGTCGTCGTTTACCTTTGACTTCGCTAGAAATTTCTTTACATTTCTGGAAAAAGAAATTCATTGAATATTTTCAACTGAATCCTTATTTAATACCAAATAAAATAGATTGCAATTTTCGATATTAAGAAATCCCAATTCGAAATTGTAATAATATTTAAGGAAGATGTGTTGAAGTTTGTGTATTTTAAAATAAGTAAAACAGATAAAGATCATCTTCATATAATTGTTAAAAATTGTAGAAAATATTATAGATTAAAAATATTTCCTTTACTTTGTAAAAATTAAAACGTTTCTAAAAAGATTTCTAAGAAAATAATGTCAGTAAGAACAACACTAACATTTCTGAAAACCAAAAATTAAAAACATATGACCGATTCTGTATTTGCTGTGTGCAACACCAGCGCAGTCTAATTTAGCGAATAGAAAAGCACAAAAATCATTAACAAATCTTATAATTTAATATTATTGCTATATTGGAGCTAGATAGAACTAGAATTAATGTTGAATTATAACGAAGATTTGACGCCTGATTTTCAACCATGTACTAATGAAACACACGCGCGCCATGCGTTTGTATTTTTTGGTGTGAACTAACTGGCTGATTATAATCGAGTTCTCGGCATTTGAAAGGACTTGACTGACTGAAATTTCCAAAAAAAATTATTACCAATAAATAAAATATTAAATGCTTTAAACTTGATCGAAATCGGTTCACTACTTCGAAATATATCGTGAATGTCATTTTTTAAATTCGATTTTCATTGACATCGAAAACATCGAAAAACATTTTTTAAACAATGTGTATGTTATTCAAAATATTAACTAATAAAATAAAATTTATTTTTGTATTCAAAAAGTTGTGGCGAAATTCATAAATCAAATATATAGTTGTCGAAAAATTTTCAAAAACTAAATTTTGCTTGACTTCCGTTAGATTTCTCAACTGATCGATTTTTAGAAACTAAATACTTGTGTACTCAAAAAATTCAATTGAATTTCGAAAGCCTCATCCAAGAAACATATTTGGCAAAATATTTGATGTAACGATTAAGCCATTTTACACATTAATAATTTTGAAAGATAACACTTAATTTTGTGCTTAAAAATGTTAACTACTTTTATGTGTTTTCCGACGTCGAAAAAAATAATTCTCAAAACAATGTGAAGAATCAAAAATTTATAAATCTGCTTAAAATAGATTATATAAAAATATATTAAAACTGCTGCTCATTTTTAGGCTTCCATACCTACAAATGAAAAAAAAACTCGGAGACTTTATAGGATCACTCGTATGTGTGTCTGTCTATCTTTCTGTCACAGCCTGTTCACTTTCTCTGAATTTGCTGCAACGATTAAATAGAAAATTTAAAACAAAGTTTCGCAAACTGCACCATGTGACATGACAAATCAAAGCGATTAGTGTGAGGTTCTTATATATATTTAAGAAATTGTTAACACCACTTAAGATAATAGACGAAATTGAAAATGACAAATAACAGAAAATAGTTCTTTGCTTATAGATTAAAAGAAAACCTATAAGAAGTTTGTAGTTTATTTCGTTTTGGTACGTTTCAACGTCCAGTGACCACTGCCAATCAGTCAGTACGGGAATGCGTACTTATTGTGTATCAGTTTATAATGGACTTTATCTTTTACCTTTCAATGCCCAGTATAAGCTGATATTCACTAAGTACCTACTCACATACTTATTCATTGTCAGTATATAGTAGATTTTGTATTACTGCGATGCAATATACACTTTAAAGACAAATCAAAATATGAAATATCAGAATATCTTCTATCGCTCAGTTTCATTTAATAATATTCGACAGAAAAGAATTTACCAATACACAATACTTACATAAATTTCCCACTATGATCCGGTACCATATATATTTTTAACTTCCCGCTAAGAAAATTGAAAATTTTCTAAAATTTTCGAGAAGTTATTGGTTTCACCCCATTTTGCAAAAATCGAGTTCTCATCAGATCTCGACGTTCTGAGGGTCTAGGAAGCTTCCCTGATCATCCCTGAGATGATGTCCGTATGACTGTGTGGATGTGTGTGTGTGTGTGTGTGTGTTCGCAAACCGCGAGAAATTGTTGTTGAAAGAAATCGAAACAAACCGTTTTTTTACTCAAAAAATCGCGTCAAATCCCGTATATTTTCGAGTGTTTTGAACTTGAAAATAGCGGGAAGTTTCAGGGTTGGCCTACAGGGTTAAGTACGGATCCTTCTCCACGCGAGTTGATCTCGCCCTTATCTGGGTTTTTTTTTTAGTGAGAAGTAAAACTTTTTATGGGAGGGCTTCAAATTCTGATCTGCACCCTTTTTGGGTGACGAAAAGTGGTGAGAGTAAACACTGTTTCGGGTAGAGTGGGAGCAATATCTCGCTTACCTTCGGGTGTCTTAAGGTATCGCAGAAGAGCGAGTCACACGCACTTCTCGCTTTCTTTGTTTCTCGTTCTCCGTGGTTGCGTGTACTGCGTTCAGGTGGCGTGGCGATCACTGAGTATAACTGTCGGCTGTCTCAACAGAGCATCCATTGAAACAATTGTAACCAACGCATTTCGAGTATTACTCAGAGTATTCTCGTTTCTTATAATCTGTTTTCTTCTTTAAAATTTACAATTTTGTTGTGAATATGCCTAAATCAGACGCAGAAACAACAAAAGCGTGGCGTGAAAGAAAACGTGCGGGTGAAGTAACAGTTCAGATTGGGAAGTAAAGAAAAAGATAAATCTCAGAATTATCTTACTTTTGGTACCGTATATTCATCTCAATCTCTTGCAAGTTACTTTTCTGAAGTTTCACTTCTACTGTGTATAAATTTCACGCGCACACACACACACACACACACACACACACACACACAATTTTTTTATCATTATCTACGTACAAACACTTTAATTGTTATAGATAAGACAATAATTATATGCTTACGGCTTCTTACTATTTAAATGTATATTGTGAATAAATATATATGTGATATTTTAAGTATATATTTAAATATAAACTTAAAATATCACACATCAGTATTTCGGCATTCACAGCCTGAATCGTATTACCAATAAAATTAAAATTGTTAATTTTCTTAATTCAAGATTTTCATGATAATATCCTATTCCGTTTACAACCCATTTTCATGCTTCTGAATTCTAATGAGTAAACAAATTAATTAATTTAAGCACGCTTTGTGCACTGATGTCAAAGCTTTAGACTGGCCAATGGTAATATAATTATTCAACCTAAAAAAAAAACTACGCTAGGGCGTAATAACATACTAAATGTTTCATATTCGTGTCTTTAATAGATTGCGCCTTCATCGACGAATTCAGTATTATTTTATTGTTTTACATCAAATAACTCAGCTTGTCCGACCTTGGAAGGATGCCACTTTAATGACGCAATAAAATTTGTGTGATTGCAATGAGTTACGCCAAAAATCTAAAATATGCGTGCTTTGAATTAAGCACGCACGACGATGGCTAGTCTTCTGTAGTTTCTGCAGAAAACCCTGATGATATAGTGAATATCTGTCACCAAGTCTATTTCGTTTTTATTTAAAGCATCACTGGACTCATCAGCACCATTACACGGTTATATTCTTTTTTTTATTGCGTCGATCATTGTACAACACTTGAGATGAATCATGATATTTTATGAATTTGCAGTGCATCACTTTAGGACAATTTTCTCTGGAAGAGAACGAAAAACAAACTTAAAGGTAACCTGTTTTAACTATTGTTAGCTCTTTTTCACTATCCGCCATTTGCCCATAAAAGTGTTGTCATACTAATCTATTCTTGTAATATTATAACATACCCTGCAAATCAAATAAATATTATATCTATACACTTGAGTCGCATACGTGAATTTGGTGTAATAGCCAATTAGTGTTTAGCTAATTCCGTATCAACACGTTTTATACACGCAAACAATATGTACACGTGACGGCACCGACAGGCCTTCCGGACACTTCCGCCTCGCCCGACGACCAGCGTCAGAAGAAAGGTCCTTTTGACGCTGATTCTCCATTCCGGGACCGCGTTAAGAAGTTTCGCTTCAAACATACTTTATATGCAGAAAATCAGCCACCGCACGTAAGTATGCCTCTATATATTTCCTGTATTTAACATTTTAACGGCTAAAAGCATGTCACACAGCACCTGCTTCATGAAGTCTATTCAGATTTCAGATCCACCGTGAAAAAATTACCTTACCCGGAAAATGACACCTGCTCTAGGGCATTATTTCCGGCCACATGTGAAGGAAACCCCAACGTGGAAGCGTGGCCAATTGGCCATGCTCAGTATCGTAAACATCGGTATAGGAGTAAGTTTACAGTCAAAACAGGTAACAATGATCTTTATTATCTGTATGTATGATACCATACATTCTTTCGTTATGCTCCACTTTTTCAACACGTAAATATTGATTTCTAAAACACGGCCAAACTTCGCCAAAAGTTCGCCAATGCGGACTTAAAATTATTTATATCCGATGTAGATCCAAATAATTTACTCTTTCCCGATCCGGTTACAATGCCGATTCAAGTTCAAGTCGAGATTCAGATATCGATCTCTGTCATGATACAATCGCGATACTGATTCTACTCCTGAAAAGTTTCTCATACGAAAAATCCTCCCCAACACTCCCTCGACACAATACTCAAGTATTGATTTTATTTTAAAACACTGAGAGTGCTTAATTAAAAACGGTAATACAACTTTTCGTATCTCCAATTTGAGATATTTTGGTACTCACGTTTACAATTTTGTACAACTATATACAATGCCAGTCCGGCTCATAATGTTTTAGTTTGTATTTTTTCAAGATCACCTACTGAATTAAATCAATGATTATTTCTAACCAGCATTTAAACGCGACTTTCCACATCTACACTACATATTTATATCTCCATTACTAAATTCTACCTTAACTTTTAACATTTAAGGTTCATATTTCAATGACGATGAAACATGGTGATCTTAAATACCAACCAAAAGAAAAGATATCAATTTTCGTGCTTGTAACTTTATAAATGACGCCATTTTCATTAAACTGTCATTTACACTTTTACTGTCTTTAGGGTTGAGTTTCCGAAAATCAAGAAACAAGTTTCATTATTAATTGAAAGTTAAAAATCAATTTTCATGTATCTTATTTCAAAGATGACAAACTCATACCGTATTACTAACATAACATATATTGTTTGAGTCCCATTTTAATGCTTTAAAATAATACAAAGAACTAAACTGTACGAACTTATTTACAAAATGCTAGCTTTCCGCCCGCGGTTTCGTCCGCGTGGACATAGAATCTATTCCTATCTTTTGCGATAATCAATCTGGCTGTCAATCTAATCTCATTCCCGTTTTCATTCCTCATCCCGATAATAATTCCTCAATTCGAACTCGGTGAGCTATGGTCTAACATTCAATTTTGACCCCGGTCTCGTTTTGTACGAAGCCGTGGTAAATATTAAAATAGAATATAGATTGTATTACTTGGATTTTTTTACTACTAAAATAATTTTGAGAATCGATGTGGTAATTCGATTCAGTAACAGATACAAATACACAAACGAAGCGGGGGACAAATGCTGTAGTAGGGTAATCGAAGTACTTGAAATAAAAACACGCGCTAATTCGAACTCAATGTTACGTCGAAATTTAAGTCAATCGACCGACGACCGACGACCGATCAGTTTAAGGTTTTGCGGCGACAAACATACAAACAGATACTGAGTTTTTATATATGCTACCAGCGGACCCGATAGACATTGTCTTGCCCGAACGTTGACTCGTCTCATATTTAACGGATTCAGCAAATGCTTTTCTTATAAACTATATACTAAACAACATTTGATCCGTTTGACATTTTAATTTTTCTTTTCCTCGGTGCAGATTTGCTGTTGCCCAAAACAGAAAAAAAAAATGAGTGCAATTCAAGTTACAAGCAAATGATTTGAGCATTTACTGATGCATACGTCAAATACCACAGAATTTGACATCAGCGTTACCTATGGTACACAAACCTACCTGTTACAAACGCAATAACAATGAAATATTTTAGACCGATTATTCGTGTACTTTTCAAAAGAGTAAAAAAAATATTCAACACGTAGGTGAAGTTTTGGAGTTATACACTGTTAAGCGAAAGAAAATTTCGTCAAAAACTAAAAAACTGATCAAGAACATGTCGGACCTTGCTTATTATAGGGTTCCGAAGCCATTATTACAAAGAAATGCACTACAGACGTAAAACGTAGTTATTACACGCTTTCTTTGTTTCCTGCATAAAATAGTTGTAAGCAATTTAGTCGCCTATAACTAGAAAAACAAGTAGGTGTGTCGACTTATTAAACTAGTGTGTGCATCAGCAAAAGATCGTATCTTCATTGCACTTACGTTACGTTTTGTTGGAAAGCGCAGTTTTTCGGCAATAACTCAAAAACATTATATCTGACCATGTTCAAAATAATTTTCGTTGAAAGTATTTATAAAGCGTTACTTTCGTAATTTTTTTCATATTTTTTGAACATACAGTTTAGAAAATAGAGGGGGGGACAATTTTTGCTACTTTTTTAGAGCGATTATTTCCGAAATTATTCACATAATCAGAAAAATTGCTTAGAGACCTTAGTACTTTTAAAAGAACTGTCGAAATATGTGCTACACATTGATATTTTCTGAAAAAAAGGTTTTCAGCTTCTGCTACATCTATGGAATACCCCCTTCCCCACTAGAAATATTTATTTTTATTATTTAACTACTAAACTGAGTAGCGACTTCTATAAAACACCTACACTATAAATTTCATCAATACACGTCTTGTAGTTTTTGAATAAAATGCCTGTCAAATACAGACGGGCGGACGGAAGGACGGGCGTGACGAAACTATAAGGGTTCCGTTTTTTGCCATTTTGACTCCGAACCCTAAAAAAACTGATAATTCAATCGCCCATCGCACTACCACTTACTTCAATTGTGAATCCAAACCATCAAGAGACCTGCTTGAACACAAAAAAATTCACCATAACCACCATTCGTTTAAGAGGAGATTAGTGACTAACACGCGTATAGAAAAATTATATGTATATAAAGTTTATAATACATATTTGTGCTTTATAAATTCACAAAATTACTATTTTTCTTTACGGATGAGTGGATATTAGCGTTCAGTCATCCTTTATAATGTGTCTAAACGTCATACAATATGCGCTAAAAATATATATATATTTAGTATTGTATTATGTTAATTATAATGTGTATAAACATGATACAAACTATATAGTCCGGCATTAGAAAAAAGTCCCCTTATTTGTTAATTGAATCAAATAATGTTTTACAGACAGATAACAATATTATAAATTTACGAAAACTAGGTCTGCCACCGTAGTCCTGCTGCTATTAGTAGTAATTAATTAATTATTAATTATTTTTTACTTGTTATATTAATTGCAATGGAATTGTAGGTATGTAATACGAAGTATAAATATAGGTATCCTTCTCATACAAAGAAGATTTTTTTTTAAAAGCTACATATGCAATACATCTGAGTCATTTTGTGTATTTATTGTTTCATAACAGATACCGCTTATTGATAATCTTTCTCCTATTAAAAAAAAACTAAGTTAGCCCGTCCATTATTGTATGTGTTCATGTCAAAAAAAAAATTAAATCAAAAAAATGTGTCGTGAAAAATTATGTACAGAACTTCATATTTTTATTGTAGAAAACTTATCAGTAAAAGGGTCGCTATCCTCCATCAGATAGCGCTAGTTTAGTATGGTACATAAGAATCCACTGTCTTTTTATACAACTAATGGTGCATAAACATAAAAAATAAACACAATAAGTGTTCCGAATTCAACTTGTATTTGAATTGGTTTGGAAAATAATTATATTAACTTTGCCGCAATTATTTGCGTCATTCCCGAAATATGTAAATAATGTAAACGGACAGGCAGACATCGTAACACATAGAGCACTTAACAAAGCGTATTGTCACGCTAGCTCTAATTGCATGAAGTATATAGCCGCACCATCCTGAAACCCAGTGGTAGATTCAAGACTTTGGTTTGGGAGAGGCTTGAACCCAACGAGGGACACTTCTATCAAGATAAAATATTTTCAAACTTAAAAGCTTTAGAGGTTTGTAATAACCTTTGAATAAATCTACATTGCTGGAACGACTTAAACCGTTTTATGTCGTTTTGACAAATATCACGATGCTGAAAACTTCGGCTAAAAGGAACTCATTTGTTTCATGAATTCTATGAAATATAAAAAAAACGGGTATTGATTCTATTCGACAACGTGTGACTTCATTATACTGGCCGGTTCAACACGATTTGCTTATGAAAATAAACGCATTTACTAATCTGTGTTTTTTCAAATGTCTAAACCATAGAGTATATTTCCTAAAACATAATACGTTGTCATTAAGAACGAAAATTATAATCCTGCCCTCGTTATTAAGAGAATCTGTAGCCGTAGGCAATAATTTTCCGGTTGAACCCTAATGTTTCTCATTTTGTACATAGATAATCAAGGTGTTTTTTACATATCTAAGTACATAAGATATCGTATAGATGTACAGTTTTAGTTCTATAGCCATTATAGGATTATTCAATTAATAATAAAATAAGTTTCTATAAATGCGAACCTTCATACTTTCTATTATTTTCTCAAATCAAATCCTTAAAAAACGACATATTTTTTCCACGCCCATTTCATTTAATTTTCTTGCAGTTGAAATTGACAAATTCTGATATCGAAGTGTTTCGCGTTTTACAATCATTTTAGAATATAGCGATAAAACTTCCAATTTATATCCTTTATGTATTACTGACAAATTTTTTCAACTTGTACCCATTACTTGATATAAATAAGTGTAAATTAACGTCATCTCTTATTATAAATTCAACAATAATATAAGTACTATTTATAACTATATCGAAATTCGCAACCGAATAAATCAAACTCCTGGCAATAAATAGAACTTTTAGCGTTCTCATACAAAACTCTCAAAAAATTTTCGACATCTAATTGAGTATTTCTGTACTAATTGATATGGAAATTTGACGTAAAATGTCTCATTACATTGTTAAAATGAGTTGAGAACACAGACGCACGCCGTAATCTAAAGAAATGAAGTGAATAAATGTCAGTTGACTGGTTAAAAATCCGTCTATTATATATTATTGTAATATATACGATATATTAAAATTTCAGTAAGTTCCACGAATTTAGCAAATTTTCGTTTTAATAAGTAACTATTTTAGGATTTCAACCACATACTTAATTTTTTAATATCAGTTTAATAACCTACCAAAAATGCCAACATAAAATCACTTTAATTATCAGCTTAAGACGTTTTCCAAAATATACAATTTAAACTTCATACATGTATCTGATAAATGCCAACTTACCGCAAACTTTTCAGCGACAAAAGCGCAAACGAACGCATCGAACTAATAACACGCAAAAGTTTCCATATCACTGACGAGCACACGAAAAATACGCGCCAACCGGAAAATATCCTATCCGAGAGGACGGCGGTGCCGCGGGACCCGGACCGGCGGGCGACGAGAGGGGGGCGTCCGTCCGTCCGTCGCGCGTCCGCCGTAACACTGCAACTATAGAAGTCGCGCTGCACATGCGCGCCGCCTCCCTCAATTAAACGTGGCGGCTTTTCATTCAGATTTCGAGCGTTGGCGCGTCCCGTGTTTTCAGGTACGACTCGGGGAATATCGTCGAATAACATTTAATTTTCTTGAGCGCGGCAATCGTTCCCCCCCTCCTCCGCCCTCTGCGCAGGAAATGCGATACGATGCCCGCAATAGTCATCAATAGAGCCCGCGATAGTCGGCAATAGAGTCCGCTATAATAGTCGGTAGAGCCCTTAACGATGTTACAATAATAACTAATATATCTGTATCCCGGAATGTATTGTTGATTAGTGTACAGAATGGAATCCTAATAAACGTCAGTTAATTTGACAGCGGATCTGTGTTTTTTATCCAAAAGCTTATACAGATTTTCGCATACAATACGTAGTTAGTGCCTTTCGTCGAGAGATTAGGGCGTCTAAATGATTTTTTAATTAAAATCCAAACATTGTATCTATCTAAGTATTTTAATTTTTTACTTTTACATTCAGGTTAAATAAACCGTATTTCTGAGGTTTAAAAAATATCGATTGAGAACCCTTTGAGAACACTTTATTTATATTTAATATTTGTGCACTGTTTAAGAAAGTAAATGCGTGAACGGATTAAAACTTTATTTAGTGAAAAAATTATAAGGTCAACATTTTATTAAAGTTCGTATTATACATGAGTTACATATTTAAAATAGATCCAAAAAGACGTCAATAAGAATTATAAATGATATACAAAAATTAACAATTTAACGGATTATGATAAAAATAAATATCTCAAGAGAACTACAACAAAAAAATGTCCAAACTACTGTAATATTATTTTATAATTTGTGACTTTTAGATTTCAATAAAGTAATTAATATATGTCCGTTTCTAATGAATTTTATAAACTATTAAAAGCTTAGAAATTCATTTTTCTGCTTTTGGTAGAAAAATACCCGTGATTTGATAAAGGAAAATGTAGTAATTACCTATCACCAAAAAATTATCAAGACGGGCATACAACTAACCAACTTCGCTGTACGTCCAATGGATACTCTCGAATAAAGTCTGCACTCTAGAGTTAATTTTTAACTCCTTAGTGCATTTGTTAGGCGTTCGTTAATGAATAGATAATAGTATTTTTTCTTCTGTGACATAACTTTTGACTTTGGATAACCACATAAGCTGCAAGTAAAACTACTAGCTTGAATGACGTTAGACATGAGTCAGCCAGTTGTTGTTGGCCCTGGTTTTTATTACCCCAATATATTGACTTCAGATTGAATGATTCGCACCTTAAGGCCTGCATGCCCTCTCAATACGGATCGATCGTCGCTTGCGACCGTATATAATCACCGATGTGACGACACACCCGAGAACGATGGCCGAATGTCACAGAGGCACAGAGCGCTTGCTTTTAATTTGACTTAAGTCGTTGGGCAATTCTCACTGTCAGCGCTCGATACCCGATGCCTTCTAGTTCGAAAATAGGGCACATAGGGTCTTATTAATAAAGCACCACAAGTGCGGCGTTCCATCTTGAGAGTGAAAACAGCAAGACAGTTATAGTGTTTCGCTATGGAAAATAATATACGTCACTCTCCCACGTTATTTCTTGACATTGCTCATCAATTGAGTGACGTTTATTAATACGACCCTTAAACAATGAGGGTTGTATTAGTACACGTCACTCAAATGATGTGCCATCTCAAGAAGTAAAGTGAGAGCGAGACATACATTATTTTCCAATAGCGAAACACTATCACTGTCTTGCTCTTTTCACTCTCAAGATGGAACGCCGCACTTAAGTGAGCTTTATTAAACGACACTATATTACTACTTACTACTGCTCTTAAGTAACGTAATATGTATAGATACACTCGTGAGTACAAAAATGTATCTCTAATCTCTTAATAAACACTGATATTTTCCAATAAGTTTGATTTGTTTCGTTGTATTGAATAAACACCTAGCATTATGTATTGACCCTAAAAATAACGACGTACTTATATAAAATACAAAATATAGTACTTTCTGGCATAATTAATTATCCATATTCTTATCCGATATTCGATTATGGATCAGTTATTAATTCTTGATCTCAATACAAATTAACAGTATCTGCCAAATAAATTCAACAGTAACCCTGCTTACTGTTCAAGTATTTTTTAAACGCGCTATATACAGTACATCAAAAGGAGTTTATAAATGTAAGACCATTAGCTTCATCCTAAAAAAGTCTAGCTTGCCGTTTACATATATCAGTTAAATAAACCGAGTAGAGCTTCCGAACGCAGCGCTCAAACACTTTACGATCCAGCTCGCTGTTTTCTTCTTATTTCAACACAGATCTGGAAAATGCCTCGTTTTTCACAATGAACTTATTTTTATTTAAATATTGAGTAGAATGAGCTGCGCTCTGTTTAAATAGAAGTTTATATGTTTTTTTTTGGGGTTTACTACGCGCATTAGAAGGCGTACGAAAACGAGTCATAATAAAAAGGGAAGTTGCCACGTTGCGCCTTCGCGTATTATATGCACATACAGTATTATATGCACATACAGTATTATATGCACATACAGTATTATATGCACATACAGTATTATATGTACATACAGTATTATATACATATACAACATATTAAAACCAGTCCTGGATTTGTCAATAGGCCGTGTAGGCCGCGGCCTACGGGCGGCAGCGTCCTAGGCGTGGCAGATTTCAGAAAATCATTATTTTAGAAAGGTACATGGGCCGGCGGAAATAAAGTGGCCTACACTTATAAAAAATATGAATCCACCACTGATTTAAAACATTTTATCACTGACGTGTGTATTTTTCTTCCAATGCTGATTTATAGAAGTTTTACTTTTAACACAGATAAGTTAAGCTTTCGATGTATATGATATTAAACGTTATCGTGATTAATGTTAACACTTCTTTAATGTGGAGTTTTGGAGGTTGAAAATTTTATTATGTAACACGATTTAAGTATCTTGTACATTTTATAAAAACATTATAAAGTAATATGAATAAAAGTATATACATTCAGTAAATGTTATAAAAGATGCGGTTATTTACCTCTTTTGCCTATTGTATATGATTCAAAATATTATATGTATTCACATCTATTTATTGCATATGTTTTAATTTTAAGAAGATGAAAAATTTTTTAAGGTGTCGGTGAACTTCAGTTGCGCGTCAGAACTGACTAGCACCACCTTTTTAATGTGAAATATTTATACGCGCATTGGACTGAGGTAAAAGCAAGTCGCCTCAAAATTCAGGAAACACTGGGTTTTGGCCTACGCCGTCTGCGCCTAGTACTGTGCGCACATAGAGGGGATAACGCGTTGGCGTTAAGCAATATCAATCGTCTCACACTTCGGAGACTCTTAGTTTTGACCTACGCCGTGTGCGTCTGATCGTGTATTTCCTCCTGCGACGAAGCTTTTTATAACAATAAACAATGATATATATATATATATATATATATATATATATATATATATATATATATAATATAATATAAAATGTTATATATACCTATAAATATCAAATATATATACAACGGCTTGTACCAAAAATAAAAATGTAATAAGTGAACGTAATCCATAAGATTTGACAGATTGTCCTTACATTACACGACACAACAAATATAGAATATTATGTTGTGTATGCATATTTTGTTTTCGTATATTTATTGTTGGAAATAAACATAAACAGCTGTTCCCGTGGAAAGTTATCCAATTCTCACAGCAGACGCGAAAAGCGCCCAGCAAAGCTCGGTTGTCCGACTTAACAAGCTAACTAGCTCCTTAAGTATACAACGGACCATCACTGAATCAGTTAAACGCGAACACGACACGCGTTTTTCGGTTTTGTTTATATGAAGTAATGCCAAAAAGGGATGCTTTAACATATAACATTAAATTCAAAATTTAGTCTTCGACGACACGGAGGTTACAATTAAAACGCGCTAAGAAAATTTACTAAAAAGGGACGTATTTTAAAAAACAAAACTTAAGAGAAACTTAATTTCATTACAAAATAGCTCACTATCGAAACGAAAATTTACGTCAGACTGAAACTTAGTCACGAAGTCTGTCTCGATTTCGTTTTAACCCTTCAAGCGAAGATCGTGTCACTCTAACTCGTCCGGAAAAGTTTGCGCGTAGCCGTCGTCGAGATTGCGCGCTCACGTACTGTTACAAGAGTGTTTCTTTGCTAGAGGTATTTTCTAAGGGAGTTTTGGTAATTTGATTCCAAACTCGTAATGTCACGAGTGCTGAATCTTTGTAATTTTGATAAAAATGCCAATTTTCATTTAGGTAAATAATTTTTTGTCCTGTATTTTCGACGTTATACAAAAAAAAATTGGTTGCCTGTAAATTCGGTTTACGGACGATAATTTTACGTGAAAATGTCATAAGAAAACATTGATGAAAAATTGCACACTTTTATGGATTGAATTGAATTATTATCACTGGATTATCATTATTTTGTATAATACAAAGAAAGAGTTAAGTGAAATTGTTGTGATAATTAACTTTTCACATCACTTTATAAACAGTTGACAAAACAGTTCACGTGTAGGTTGTGTGCGGCCGCTGTCTCTCTTCTATTCGAACCCATCGGCCGATGGAGTGGAAGAGAGATAGATGCATCACAAGCCGAACGCTTAGGCCGATCGTGCCTCTCTATTGTTCCGCGCTCTCGCTCGCACGCTCGGCTTAGGCGGAACGCGACAATGAGTCATGGTTTTTCGTGCGTGCAGCCGGCGTTAATCGCATTAATCGCCGGCGTCCATAGGCCAATGGAATGGAAAAGAGTTACAAAATAATGATAATTATTTTGTATTTCTCATGATAATACAAAATAATGATAATTCAGTAAAAATAATTCAATTCAATTCATAATAGTATGAAATTTTTTATCAATATGTTCTTATGAGGTTATCACGGTAAATTATCGTCCGTAAACCGACTTTACAGACAACCAATTTTTTGATTAAGTGAATGTTTTCGGAAATATATCGATCCTAAAACAGTATAAATTTTGTCCCCCCATGTATTTTCTTACCCGTATGTCCAAAAAATATGAAAAAATAACTATGGTAACGCTTAATAAATACTTTCCACAAAAATTATTTTTAACATGATCGGATATACTGTTTTTGAGTTATTGCCGAAAAACTGCGCTTTTCAACAAAAGGACGTAAGTGCCGTCTAGATATGCTCTTTTGTTGATGCACTTTAGTTTACAATACTTTAATAATACTTTAAGCGACTAAAGTTCTTATAACTATTATATGCGGAAAACAAAACATAAAATGTATTTAGACCAGAATAAATAGTGGCATTACTAAATAGAGACTCGGATCGAGATCGGCAAAGGAATAGAGAGCGAGATCGGGATCAAATGCAATAATTCACTAAATTTCAATTATTCACAGTCGAGCGGACAAAATACTGCTAGTAATTACACGTATAATTACACGTATAATGTCACGTTTATGTGTTTCCCAAAGGAGTACGCTTTCACTGTGTACAAATTTTGTGTACCGCATTAGTTGTACCGATATTGCAAAGTTTTGCGTGTTCAAAATTTAACCCTTATTCAATGTATTACCAATTTGGTCCACATGAAATTTTCTAGAGCGTCGTTTTGCTCAGACACATTCACTCCGTACGTTTCTTTCGTCAGTCCATATTTTCCCATCATTTTCAAATGTTCAAATTATCTCAAAATACATGTTTCACTTGTTAGTACATCGATTTCGTTCAGAGAGTGAGAATTCCGGTGACCCACTCCTCTTTCCATCACCCCACTGCCCCTTCATCATCATAATACCCCTCCGTCAATTTTCCTTCCATCAGATATGTAATATTGCCCAAGAGGGCGACAACGCACAAATAACTCCTCTGGGGTTTGTTACGAATATCCATGGGCGGCGATGACCGCCTTCTCTCTGGTGGCTCGAAAGCTCGTTTTCCCCTTTAAAATGCTATTTAAAAAATCGTCTGACACCGTTCTATATACTTCTTTCCATACATTCATGTTATGTCTGTCTTTCAAGAGCGCTCAATCCCATACTACGCAGACATCATAAGTCTGTTCTATTTGTTTTACTTTCATACGTCTTTCGCCTCATGACAATTTTACTATTGTTCTCAATGTAGGAACCGTAATTCCATTAAGAATACCTAAACGGTTGCCTCAAGACAGTTTTCCATTACCTATTATTATTTTATTTATTATTATTTCCCGAAGATACCCTCTTTTTGCTATTTAAATTCATTCTTGCTTTCGTGTTTACATTTTTGCTTACATTCGTTCGTAAACCAACAACCTAAATAAATAGACTCTTCTATTTATTTAACTTTCTCACTTTCTGCCAATATGAAATTGAATTCAGTCATATTTTCGATTCTCTCAAGCGCCATCAACTTCATATAGATTATACATATTTTCATACCTACCCCTATTCATAACACAACCATCTATTTTGATTACCAACTCCTCAACAGACCCACAATACAATTACTTGAATTTCGGTGTTCGCAAGACTTTTAATGAATAATTTGCCTAATCAATAAGTAATAATGATTTATTTACATTAATTTGTTTTGTGTGAAAAATGTTATTCAGCTTTTATCATTTATATATTAAACTTATTAAAATCATCACAAAATTTAATTCCAGAGCTTCCTACAACATATTTTTTCTAAATTTCATTCATTTCCTTTTGTCAATCGTTTTTCATGCGCCGAAGTAAGATATTATATCTTTTTCCAGGGTTCTTTAGAGTATTTCAGAAATATTTCATAAGAAGTTTATTGACCACTGCGGAATGATTTTAAAATATCAGTATTGAAATTTTGATAGAGTTCAAAGCACAGATTCTGACATCCAAAGAATTCCAGGAATCTGTCTTAATCCTATACACCTAATAAGCTTACATTAAGGACTCCACATGTTACAATTGTATTTGCTTTTGTCGCTGATCTTATATAAGGCTCGACACATAATTAATTTAAATAACTCATAAGAATAATAACAGGAGCTGTATAAGCTTATCGTAATAAACTAATGATATTATACACAGGCCATGTCAACAATCTGCTCGACAGAGAAGTCTACGATATATATTCCTTCCCTAAATATTATTTCGGATAAGAATCAAATAATCACCATTTAATGAACTCTCCCTGATGAAGCAACTTACGACCTGATGATTAGAAAATCCAAATAGAATTTTGGCATAGCCCCTGAACGACTCAAATTTCAGCTCCTAGTTCTTCATAACCTAAATATCTTGATGCACCAGGTTAATGATGCAATTATTTATATTATTATTCTTGATCATTACTTTAAGACTGAATTGATGCGATACTATATTAATAGTGATGTTTTACAGAGAGAAAAATTCATTAGTACCCCCTTTCGAGTTTCTATTTGTAATACTGTAGGTTTCATGAAAAATTCTTTCAAATATACATTTTCTGTACAATTTGTCAAAGACGCTGAAGAGACTAATAGCGCATCAAATTTCCATAAGCCTACCGTAAGCCTTTCCTTTTACACAGGAGCACGATTACGGTTTTGCACTAGTCTTTGCGCACCGTGTCGCTTCATCAGCATTTATTAAATAGTTAGTACAACAGGCATGTCGCAATACCTCTTCTATCCCTAAGTACCTCTGACAACTGTCTCATTCGGCTTCTCTGATACTCTTGATTTCTTCCACATTGATTTCATTTCGTCATTATTCACATATTATATAACTATCTTTCGTCTGCCACTCTATTCGCCTGAACATCGAATGAATTCTTCTATATCGGCTGATGACGTTGTCAACCATGATCCCTACCTAGTTCCTGCTTTCTATTTCAATCCTGGCCCTTCTCTTAATTCAGATTCTGGTCTTGATCTAGATTCAAGTTCTGTTCTACATATATGTGGTTTGCCATTCTAACTTTTGTTACATATTCGTCTATGGTCAATCCTTCTTATTACTCTATCTGTGGGATTCAGACTTGATGTTGGACGTTAGAGTGAAATGACAGCATAGAGGGAATGTTAAAATAACAACATAATCCTTTCCATTCTATCCCATATATATAATGTAAAATTTTTCATCGAATTCTGTACATTAGTTTTTACCGAGTTCGCGAACAAACGTATGGACAGACAAAAATTTTAAAAACCATTGAAATTTATTTTATCAGCATTTCTAATAATTACCATAGTGTTTTTTTACAAATATTTCTAATGTATAGATTTCTTTCTCTCTCTATCGTTTAATTAAAGATATGTATAGATAATGACAATATTTTTTGCTAATTTCGTCACATTAGAAAATATTTCGATACAATTTTTTTAACGCTTTAACACCTGATTTTTTTCATTCAAACGCACACATCATTATAATATAAACTATAATGGATACATTGAATAAAAAAATAAAACGAGTGGTGTCGTGGGACACCCGGTAGGAACGAAGTTCCTTCGGCTAATGTAGAATCGACACAATTTGCAAAAAAAATCGTGCTCAATTTTACGTAGGTTTTCTTGATTTTTCTGTTAAATTTTGCTGATTCGTTTTTATTTAAGTACAGGAAAGTATTTAGGAAATTCAGTATTTTAGGAAATAAAATAAATTACGTAAAATAAAAAAAATCGTAATTCAAATTATCAACTAAAATAACAAAATATGTCTCTTTATTTTTGTTTGACAACACAAAATTACATAGAAATAAAATAATTTCCCACTATTATCACTGTCAGTTGCATTCAAGTCACTTGTTAGTTCACTTGCCATTGTTACTATATTTATTATTGTTTTGACGATTTGAAATTATATGAAAATAAACGTGACTACTCACGAGTAAAATGTATCTATAATGTGAATATTAGCCATAGTATATACTCATGAATTCGTGCTTGTCCATGAATTTATGAGTATATACTATGCATTGGCGGGGTGGAGTGGTAATAGAGAGAGAAGGGATGAGAGAACGAAAAGAAATAGGGAGAAAGAGAAAGGTATTATACACTACTCGCTTGTGTATACGACTGTCGCGCCTGCGCACGTCTCATTTAACGGTTTTATTCCACGGACTTTTTCTTACGGTTTTACTATCACATTTTTTTAAGTTCGGTCGCGCAGCAAAATCCCTATCTCCTCCAAGCCCGCCGTAAGGAACTTCGTTCCAAAAATCAAACGAAATATTATTTGCAAATATTGTTAGAAAACCATCTTGCAGATATCTCGGGATCGTTTTAAACTTTTTCATCGTATTACACAATAGTTCTAGTTCTCCTAGTCCCTTGTCATGGCTTTATCTCATTTTTTCTTCATATATTCTTAGCTCTCGATTTTGGGCCTTTGTATACCCAATCAGCCTATTATCGCTTGCTTTTCAAGGTACTAGTATTTTTAACTCTTTGGCATTCCTTTACTAAGCAAGTTCAGCATTTTCTTCCGACCCACTTCAGTTTGTGATTCCGCCACTGGTTGACTTCCTATGTGATCTTTGCCCCGTTATTCACACCTCATTTCTTTTTCGCTTCGTCTAGTAGGCGGATGTTGTTAACTTTCGAAATGGGATACGTTTTAACCACTCACATAGCTCGATTTCCTCAATTTTTTATCGATTACTCTTCGTATTCATTTTCACATGCGAATCCTAAAGCTTACCTATTTTTATATGTTCTTCTTCCTCCCTAGGGATTATTCTTATAAAGTGGTGCTAAAACAAAGATTTAATTCCGTAAATTACTAAGAAATTATCTTTGCCAACATTTGAATAGTTCGCTCTCATTTTTTCAAGTTTATTTTTTAAGTCGACCATTCACAATAGGATGGTTTATCCAATATTTAGAATACTATATTTATATATATATATATATTTTATAATATTATGTTTTTATATAATTATATTGAAGCTGACCAGGCATGATGAGTAAAAGTGAAATTAAAATTAAAACCGGTTAAAAAACAATGCGTTATATACTATTAAAAACTCTATGTCATCTCTTTATTGGACAACGGAGTTTAATATATTCTATTTTGCGCTAGTAAGAAATGACGTGATTGAATATTAGTGGATACTAGTTAGTTCTCTGTCTAATTATATTACAGTTATTAAAAAAATGCTTTCGCAGCATTTTTACTCAAAAAAAAGCCTTAAATAGAGTAATAAAGAAAAAATATAATAGTAAATTACCCTTTTATGAACTCTGTCATACTTCTTATCTCCCCATGTTTGTCAAGGATTAAAGTATATCTTTCTGTAATCGAATAAAGTCTTCTAACACACAATATAAAATCTTGGGATACCAGGAGATGACAATTACCATTCTTAATCACTCATTCACCAAACCTACCCACGTGAAACTTTTTCATACCTATTCTTTTGTCCCTTCAACCCTTCGTTATAGTACCCTAACACAACAATTTACTTTCTCCTCGTATCAGATTTTGGTAGGATGTCTTACATCGATTCACAACTCCTTTTAGATATAACCGAGCCATAGTACCCTAAGACGAAAAGTCAAATCAACACAATCTTTAACCGAAAGCCAGAGAAGCTTCGGATCCACGCACTTCCAACCGCTTGCGCATTCGACTAAGCATCGTTTCTGATTGAATGAAGTCAACACCCCGGCGCCAGCGCTGGCTGTGATGAAGGGCCCGACTCCAATAGTCATCGTTTTCTTTTCTTCTTAGTCTCATTAACACAAAGAATATCGAGTCGTTTATAGTCGTCTATCGTTCATCAGCTTTATTATTCACACTTAACTTTCATTAAGATAACGAAAAGTATTTCGTGTTTCGCCTCTTGAGGAACTCAGGAGTTACGGTAAATTTTTTTAAATATTTTTTATCAAAATTCATGCAATTCTGCTGAATATCGATATTTATGATAATGCTGGAAAAAAATTTGATAAATTAATAACATAAGGATCAATATTCTTATGGGTTGTGCATTTAAACCATTTAATTTAATTTTTTTCTTCGATTAATTAAAATCACAAAATTATAATCTGGAAAAAAAATAAAAATGACGATTTTCTACAATACATTTTATAATTTCTGCACTAATTTAGGAGCTGTGAATATTGCGTATTTTATTCTCATATTTTTATGCTAAAATTATTCATTATTTATTACTAAAGAAATTTTTCCGAAATAAACCAAAATTCCCCATTGTAAGTTATCCTTGATTAGAATATTTTCTTACGATCTCTCTCTATCCGAAAATAAAAAGGAAATCCATTTCGTCTTCGAACAAAATGTTAACGCTCAATAAATTTAACGGAAATCGCTAAATCCCACATGAATTATATCGAAGTCAAAGATCACATACTATCACGTCTATATTATCTTTGGCATATTTAGATCAACGACCGCGCGCGCGCGCGCCGCGCCAACACTACAGGCGGTCGACTGAATATTAAATCGCACAGCGCGTCTCATTACGTGCAGTTTATACTAACCTACGTAAAATACATATTTGTTTATGGCTAGTTTTATATTCGTAGTTAAATGTAGGGATTAAGCTAAAAGCCCTTTTATTTTTTTTAGATTGTTTCAGGTTAACCTCAGTTTTTCATTGTAAGTATCGGTATATGTATATAGTTTAATTAAAACTAGCAATTATTAAATAATATGACTGTTAATCTAGTAAACATCAATTAATTGTAATAATAAAAAAAAACATTTAAAAACAAATTGTACACAGTTAGAAAATGAAAACATAGAGAAGTACATTTTTCCCCCTTTTATAATATATAGGATTTATCTTTGAAAAAATCAACAACACACATCAACAACAAGATCCAGCAATATAATTGATGGAGTTTTTACTAGGTCACTAAATTCTATGGAATGTAAACCATATATTTCATATTTTAATAACCTTAAGCCATTAATAGCTGTATCATAATTAATGAAATACTATAATAATCCTAATAGCAATAATAAGGTGAAAGAATTATATTATTCGTATGCATGTCTGTGATAATAAAATAACGTAACTTTAATCCTAAATGTTTTTTTTTTGCTTAAACTTTGTCTAATATAGCTTTATTTAACCAATTTCTGTAAAGTGGTAAATAGGAGATCATTTTTTGGAAAATGATGTCATAAAGAAGTTTTACTTCTTATGTGTATACATTAAAACACACACACATTTTTAATATTTAATATGTACAAAAATGCTTATTAAAATAAAATATCATAAATCCTATTCCAGGACAAAATTATATTAAAATCCCATTGACAGTTCGAGAGTGATTGAAAGTTAAACATTCAAAGATTTTTTTTGACATTTATAACATACTAGTTGGCCCGTCAGACGTTATTTTGTCCTTTCTTGTTTTTGGTGCTTACCAATATACCCGTAGCTCTACCGACATAGACATAGAATGAATTCCTTCATCTTTTGTATCGATCGAAGCCAATGTCAATCCCGTCTTACCATATACTCTTTATGTTCAAATATAGTAGCATACCAATTTTCATTCTGATCGATTGAACGGTCTAGAAGTTGATATGCTTAATGTCAGACAGGTCACATAGTCGAGGTGACGTTTGTCAGAAGGGCCCCAGCCTGCGCGGGCTCTGACCAAACTTATCCTCAGGCTTACGACCTACAGGTAAAATAGGTCATTCATACTAAGACGAATTCGAAAAACGGTTGACCACTAGGCCATCCTTCCTGACTTTCTTCTTACATTCACCCTAAAACTTCCCTCTATTTGACTCAGAGATATGTTATTTATGACTCTCTTGTACATTATGGAGCTCAAAAATTGTAATGCGTTTTCTTTTTTGGTTTTGAACAACTGTATTTACCGATTAATTAAATTATAAAATACAATGCCGTTTTTAGTACAAAAATGATGTTTTTTCAAGAGTTTTGCTCCATCAAAAAACTTGAAACTTATTTTAAAAAGGAATTTTTCGAAAATTTTTTAAGGTCATATCTTTTGTACAAAATAGCTGATGTTGCTCTATTTTGCAGCTTTTGAGGTAGGGTTTCGTCGTATGAATGACGGATGTATTGAAATCAACATGTCAAAAAATTTAAAAGTTAGTTTAGAAAAGCATTTTTTTGGAAATTTTTGGACGGCGGCAACTTTTGAACAAATCATCAATTTTGATCTGCTTTGTGACATTAGACGTACGTTTTCAACCACTAAAATTGTATCCCATCTATCCTTATGGAAAGCTTCTGGGAAGCCCTTAAATCAAGCCCTTCAAACTCCTTCCGACCCTGGATATGCTACAGCGCAACTAATATACATATATTTGTACAAAGATTCATTTCTATATATAAACTAATTGTTTCTCACCTTCTTCAATGTACGTAATTATAATTTAACAGTAATCGTTTCCCGATGATTTCGTGATCCCGATCCACTTCTTAATACTTATCTCAGTTTATATAATGAAAAGATACAGGATAAATGAAAGTGTTCACTAAAAGCCAATCAGCATAATATTGCAGGAAAAGATCGAAAAGCGAAAGGGGTGTTGAGCTTCAGAAAAAACTGGGTCCTTCAATCTATATTGTTATAAAACTGTAGAAGTCAGATTGCTTATTCAAGCAACACTGAAAAACTACTGCATGGGTGTTAATTAAACTTTTCATGTTCAATAGCTTATGCTTAGATTTTGAAACTAATATCTATTTATCTCTTTACGATGACAGGAGCCGAGATGATAACAACAGAGATTTATTTTCAAATCAAATGCAACCAATGTAATGTGAGCTTCCATTTCAAGTACATTCATATACTACGGGACTAATCGAGATCTAGAGCGGGATCGGGATGGTAATACAGAACGGAACCGGATTCAGAATCGAAAACAGAACGGATATTAAAATCGAAAGCAGAACTGTTCAAATCGCGGACAAGATTGGAATCAAAACAATCAGTGAAACCAGAACTAAAATCGAAAGCAGAACCACGATTGGGGTTGTGATTTAAAGAGATATTGCTGTATATGGAAGAAGAAAGAGATTCATCCTATGTCCACGCAGGCAGAGATGAGGACTTGACCTAATTGTAATGTAAGGAATAAAATATGCATACTTACTTTAAACGTAAAAGGTACGCAGCCCACGGCCCATGAAACCGCAAATATACCCAAGATACGTGTCAGGGGGCCAAATGGTAGATACATGAACACGTTTTAGGATTATATTTTAAGAAATATATCAGTGAAAAATTTCCATGTTAATAACAGCTATCATACTTTATACAAAATTATAACAAAAACATCTAATTTCGATCGTCCTTCTATGGGATTATGAAAAGAGTAAACATTAATTGCCGAGAAATCAACACGTTGTCTTAATATTGGAAAGAGAACAGTACGAATGCTGACCACAGACAAATTTATCAAATCAAGAACCTGAGTCCATATCTCCGCAACGTTAATTAGTACTTTCCGATAGTCATTAGGCCAGGGAAGAATTATGATTCAAACCCTTCGATCTTAAATAAAAAGATTGAGTGGGGCTCTCGAGTAGGGTCGTTCGAATCAGACGCAACAATAAGAAAAGACAACTGGTCCTTAATGAAGAAGTCTGAACGGTGTCTCAAGAAACCGTTTTAGAAAAACGGTTACCTTTACTGCAAATGTACATATTCGGTAAGAATAGGGTATTTGAGTTTGTCTGATATAGCAAGCTTGTATGTTTAAAGCTTAAAGCAAAAATAGCATTATTTTCGACTAAATTTTAGAAAGTCTTTGTATTAGATACCAAAATGTCTCAGTGTTTTATTTAAATAGTGCCATCTATTACATCCCAAAATATATCTGTGTTTTATTTAAATAGTGCCATCTATTAGATTCCCCAATGATTACACTGTTTTATTTAAATAGTGCTATCTCTTAAGTGGCAAAATGTATAACAGTGTTTTATTTAAATAATGCCATCTATTACATGCTAAAATGCATCTCAATGTTCAATTTAAATAGTGCCACCTCGTAAATTGCAAAATCATAAGTCGCTGCTTTATTTAAATAGTGCCATTTATTACAGCCCTCAATATATCTCACTGTTTAATTTAAATTGTGCCCACTCCTAAATTGCAAAACTATCTCACTGTTTAATTAAAATAGTGTCATCTATAACATCCCAAAATATATTTCAGTGTTTTATTTAAATAGTGCCATTTATTACAGCCCTCAATGTATCTCACTGTTTAATTTAAATTGTGCCCACTTCTAAATTGCAAAACTATCTCACTGTTTAATTAAAATAGTGTCATCTATAACATCCCAAAATATATTTCAGTGTTTTATTTAAATAGTGCCATTTATTACAGCCCTCAATGTATCTCACTGTTTAATTTAAATTGTGCCCACTCCTAAATTGCAAAACTATCTCACTGTTTAATTAAAATAGTGTCATCTATAATATCCCAAAATATATTTCAGTGTTTTATTTAAATAGTGCCATCTATTACATCGCACAATGTATCTCACTGTTTAATTTAAATAGTACCATCTATTACATCCGAAAATGTATCTCAGTGTTTTATTTAAATAGTGCCATTTATTACAGCCCTCAATGTATCTCACTGTTTAATTAAAATAGTGTCATCTATAACATCCCAAAATATATTTCAGTGTTTTATTTAAATAGTGCCATCTATTACATCGCACAATGTATCTCACTGTTTAATTTAAATAGTACCATCTATTACATCCGAAAATGTATCTCAGTGTTTTATTTAAATAGTGCCATCTATAACATCCCAAAATATATCTCAGTGTTTTATTTAAATAGTGCCATCTATTACATCCCAAAATGTAACTTAGTGTTTTACTTAAATAGCGCCATCTATTACATCGCACAATGTATCTCACTGTTTAATTTAAATAGTACCATCTATTACATCCGAAAATGTATCTCACTGTTTAATTTAAATAGTGCCATCTATTACATCCCAAAATGTATCTCAGTGTTTGATTTAAATAGTGCTATCTATTACATCCCAAAATGTAGCTTAGTGTTTTATTTAAATAGCGCCATCTATTACAGCCCACAATGTATCTCACTGTTTAATTTAAATTGTGCCATCTGTAACATTCCTAAATGTATCTCAGTTTTTATTTAAACAGTGCCATCTCCTGAACTGTAAAATAAACGTTATATTTAAATACTGCCATCTCTTATATTGCAAAATTTATCTCAATGGTTTATTTATATCTGAATGTAACACCATATGTAAGTGTAAATACTATTTGAAAGAATTTGATTATCGAAAAATAGTATGAAAATGCGCTTAATGAAGGAAAGCTTCGATTTTTGTAGCTTGGAAAAACAACTATATAAAAAAAGTGTAAAATATAATTGTGTCAAAGTACAAATTTCCTTTCAAATTCTTAGGGTTGTTGCCGAGAGCACATATATACATTCGATCGCGTTTATAATCTAACCAATTCTTTTATTAGATATACAACTTTCCGCTCACGGTTCCACCTGCGTGGATGTGAAGCTTCTCACGTTTATTCCGATTATTGCGTTGGTATGTTTATGTTTTTGTTTTTTAAACATCTGATTTTCTGATATCATATCATGTCACAAACATCATTTCTCGCGATAAAAAATGTGTCTTAGCAACCAATCTGGCTCGGCGGTTTGCAAGTTTGACGCGGAAACAAAGGAAAAGAAAACCTTTATCAAAATAAGAATTTTCATCAAAATGATTAGGGCCACTTGCAAGATGTGGCGGCATAGATATCTTTACAATTATTACTAGTAGTTGTAACATCAATCTGTATGTCCAACTAAATACATTTTTTGTTTTATAAAATTTTGTTTAATAGAAATTTTGATTTACTGACCCTAAAAAATATATATGGTCTTTCACTGACTGAACTATTTCTCAACTAGATTTTATTGAAATTGGTAAAACTGCAAAGGTATTTAATTATACTCAGGAAACCCAAAAAAAGTATTGTATATCCTTCCTCTGGCTACCAACTACATACAAATTTTAGGAAAATCACTAATATCATAATGGTTCTTATTTACTCTCAAGGACCCCTAAAATGTTTCATATATCCTACCCTCTAAGCAATGCAGCTTGCACTGCTAAAAATTGATTTTTTTTTTAATTATAATGAGACTACTTACAAGAATCTATTTTATTTTTTTAATTTTGGATAAATAGCAAACCGGATGATCATAACAATCAAATCTCGTGATATGTTTTGTGCATAACTTTATTATTTAAAAAGGCCTTTAACAATACTGTATCTATAAAAAATCATCAAAAAAATCAGGTATTAAAAGGCAAATTTCCATTTGTAACGTATTGATTTAATACAGTTTCTATAAACATTAACTATTGTATAATGTAAAAAATGCTCACTTAATGGATACATTTCTTAGCTGTGGAGACAATGCAATTTTGTGACAATGATTATATAGGACGTTATATTATGGAACTGTAATGGGAAAAACTCTTTATTTTTCGAAAATCTTCTGTATGCTCTCTTCTTCTAGGAGGCCAGAAGAAACTGACCTCCAAACGTGTATTCGTTATAGCGACTACTCGATGATGGTTTGTTCCTCTTTAACAAAGAATTCTACTACTTCTTCCACAGTGTTCGCCTGATCCGCATCCAGGCTGTCAGTATCAACATCTGTAAAGTGAAGAAGTGGTGTTGTAAGAATAAATGAAATTGACAAGATCTAATCTGTGAAATATTGGTATACCATATCAATTCAAAACATAGACTTTTGAAAATAATTTTCTACTCCTGGACAAGAACAATGAAATAGAATAAATAACAATTGAAATTTGCAATCATTCATTTTATAATAAATCTATATTATCATGACTAACCCATTACTATGGGTGAATATAATATTATCTGCTGCAAAATATGAATATTAATAAATACTAACAATTTCGAAGTTCGAGTCGACGCGGTTTCTGCTCATTCCACTCCTCTGTTTTGGCTTCGCGGTATTTCACAAACTTCTTCATCTGTTCCGTGCGCTTTGCTACTAGTTCCTGGATAATTAAATACAATACTTAAGTATTATTGCCTCACTCAAAGAGCACACTAATGCTCCATTGTTTGTTACTTAGTAAGTATTTAAAGTAATGTCACTCCCAAAGTCAATAATATGCTTAGCAATTATGCTATACACATTACACTGCATACATTAGTTAGTACTGCCTATTGGTATTAGTTAATAGGCAATTAGATAAACATAATAACGCATTTAATGACAATTAGTTGAATATACAGAAGAACTGATTTTTAAGAATCTTTCAACTAATGAACACTAAATAAAGTTAAAAATTAATTTAAATCCAAATATAAAATAATCGTTTTGTTACAGTTTTTAACACACCTTGCTAGCCTTACTGCTGCGCATACGATCTTTAGACTCAAACTGTGAATAGTACTTCTTTAAATTCTTCTTAATATCCTTTTGCTGTTTATTGGACAGTAACGTGGGAGGGCGTGGTCGCCAGTGGAACTGAGCAAAGCCTTCTTTCATCACTCTGAATGATACAAAAGTCAAAGTTATTTGAAGATTTAATTTGTAAATATGAAATTTTATTATAATAATCTAAACATGTTTTTGAGACAATAACTATCGCTTATCCTACATAATTATAGTTGTACTTGTAAAGTTGTATTGTCTATCTATACCATTCCTTCTACATAGATATCAAAAGTTTACTTCGGTCACAGAGTACAATAACAGCAAAACAGAAAATTTTATGATTTTTAATTAACATTAGAAGTAAGACTACTGTTTAATGCAATAATGACATAAATCAAAATACTTCATAGCAGTGCTAATCGAAGACATTAGTATCAGTTTAGATAATGACTCCTAATGTTAAAAGAGAACAATTGAATATCTTCAATGCAGTAAACACACATGATACATAGTCTATTAACAAAAAAAAATATAAAAGACTTATAATCTGTGATACCATACTGTGACAAATTGTTTACTAATAATACGAAAATATAATGAATAAGGCATTTTATAATATTAATATCATTTTTAGGGTTCCAAATCAAAATGGTAAAAATAGAACAATTATAGTTTCGTCATGTTCGTCCATCCATACGTCAAAGGCATTTTATTCAAAAACTACAAAATGTTTATTTATGAAATGTATAGTATAGATGTCTTGTGTAAGCCGCTATTTGTTTAGTTAAATAAAAAAAAGAAATATTTCTAGGGGAGGCACTCCATATATGCAACAGAAACTGAAAATTTTTTTTTCAGGAAACATCGACATGTGGCACATATTTCGACAGTTCTTTTAAAAACACGTCAACGTTTCTAAGCAATTTTTCTGATTCCATGAATAATTTCAGAAATAATCACTCCAAAATTTGCAGAAATTCCCCCAAATATTTTTTAAACAGTATGTCCAAAACATATGAAAAAAATTACATAGGCAAATTATTGTTGAAAAACTGCACTTCTGAATAAAGGGGCATAAGTGCCATGAAAAAACACTCTTTTGCTGCTGCATTTTAGTTTACACTAGTTTAAGAGTAATAATTGACATACCACTTGTTTCTCTAGTTATAAACAACTAAAGTGTTTATACCTATTATGTTAAAGAAACATTGAAAAAAGTGTTTTTTCATCTGTAGTACATACTTTTTTTTGAAATAATAGCTTCGGAACCATACAGTGAGCATGATCAGACAAGCTCTTAGGTGATTTTTATATATTTGTATTTCTACATAAAAACTAGTTTTGTTTCAATTAACTGAAAGTTTATAGAATAAATTGTCATTGTATTATGAACTCAACATTTTTTTTAATAAATATTTTCATACAAAAAAATAGTTTAATTTTGTTTATTATAGTTTACATAAACTTAATAATTCTACTAAGTTCCAAATAATTCTTTGAGCAAATACACTATATTTTTGACAAATTCTGTGAGATCGCCTCAGCACATTTAAAAAAGTTCTGAATATATCCCTATGATTAAAAAAATTAAATTTTAGAGACAATTAATGAGACAAAATAATAGAACAAACTAAGTTATACTATAAAATACCCATATTTTTATTTTAAGAACCAGATCAAAAAATGTTAATTATTGTTACATACCCATCGTTTAATATTAATGTACCAACCTTCTAAGAATCTTGCCTTGGAAAGACCAAATGTAGTAACCACAGTCCATTTTACATTTTAAAGAAGACACTCCAGTTACCACATAACGGCCTGTTGGATCCCACTCAATACCAGACATCTAGAAAAACAAATAAAAATATTGTTATTTCTAAATAAAAATGTTATTCCCTTTGACAAATCCCAAATTTAAAAAAATCATGAGGTATCTTTGGGATACCTGGTTGGAATGAAGTTCCCTTCGCTATATGTAAATATATTTTATGAACTGAATAATAACAATGAAATTAAGTAAAATGTTTGAAAATAATTAAATAAATAATAACAATCATACAAATGAATAAATGGGAAGAAATATTTGTGTGTTGTAAGTGAACATTTTTTTTATTCATTACTAAAATTCTAAAAAAAAATAATGCAAGGAGACAAAGATATTGTAATTTAAACACTAAGGAGCAATGGGTTTATTAGAATAAGAGAGAGGGAGACAGTGATCGAGAAGTACACACAAGCCTAACAAACACTATACAGCAGCTACCATTTTTCATTGCGGTTACATTTATTTTCATGTAGCTCCTATCTGCCGAGAATCTGAATGTAACATGCGATAAGACACTGTTCCGAAAACTGTTACTACATCTCACAAACATAGCATTTTTGTATTATGATTACAAATTGTCATGATTTATTAAATATTTTAATAAAGCAATAATACTATTTAATCAATAACATTAAAATATAAAAGAATTGATATCTAGAACTCAGATAACTCGAAAAATCTAAAATTTTTCACCTGATAATGATCCGAAACATTCATGATAGTAAAATCATTTGTGTCCAAGAATTCCAAAGCACCACCAGTCAGGCCAAGATTAGCCAAAACGATAAACTGTCCGGAGGGACACCAAAACAAATGGTTGAAGGGTTTCCTTTCAAATTTCTTGAGCAAAGTTGGTGCCTGACCGGTATTCACTTGATAAAAGCTTATACACACATTCGCAGGATCACCATGGATAATCGAAAACTTAGAGCCCACAGGTTCCCAGGCAAAAGCTTGTATTGGTTCCTTAATTTCTACCGAATCAACGGGAATCTCTTTCTCCTTCATGTGGAATATTTCAAAGTTGTAATACATTCCTGAGTATTTTATATCATTTTTATCCTTCTTGACTTTTGAGTAGCGATCCACTTTCACACATAAATAGTCGCCACTCTTCTGCCAGTGGATTTTGCAGTCAGCAACACTAAATAGATTTTTAGATCGGGTCTCAGTACGATTTGGTAACTCTAAGAGAGTCACACGAGCTGGGACATCCTTGTCTTCTGCCACCCAATATGCAAGAACATTGTCCGTTGGTGACCAACTGAAGTCTCTAAAAAATTTTAATTCTTCGTCAATATAAAACATCTGCTAATTAAAGTATACAGTGGACATACAATTGTAATCAGTCCTTGAAAGATACCAAAAAACAATTTTAATATAGTATAATATATATAATATATAGTATAATATATACTATATATTTATATATTTCTCATATACATATATCATATGATATATCGTATTCATATACTATATGAAACTAAAAAAAATGAACTAATTGCATAAAAAACATATATTTATAATTTTATGAATAATGTAAATTTAATTAAACAATAATCTGATATTTACCTGATACCTGGAATCTTAATAGATTTCTTATCAAGTAAACCAAATCCAGGAGTTTCATATACTGATAAAACATCAGTACCGAGTCGGGCAAAGAACCTATCGTCCTTACTCCATCGAAATATAGGCCAAGTTACATACTCATCTGGAGGTGGAAAACTACGCTTTTCTTGACCGGTCCTGAAAGAATGATAATTGATTTGCCATTTTCTGTGATGAAAAATCCATAAAAGTATTTCACCAATACAATATTTCTTTTAAAACCAGTTATTTCAACAAATATAAATCAGTTCTATAAGTAGAATAATAGCTGCTTGTGGTTAACAGTGTCAGCTTCAAATCTGAAGGTACTAAGTGTGATCTTAACCATAGGCAAAAAAACCAATAAATTTTTGATTCGAGTTCATACATGAAACTGTCGATCCCAGACATTGTTGTCGCATTGGTGACAACAAGTCATTAGCAGTCTCAATCTGCATTGGACCAGTGAGAACGTCTGGTCTAGACCTCTTCGACAAAAATAAAAAAAAATGTGGAAAATTATGCTCCAACAATGGAATAAGAAGAATACTTCAACAAATTACAAATGTTAAAAACCATTATGGACATATGTCCACATGTGAACATATTAGCGATACTAAAAGATGAATCAAGAAAATATTTTTCTTTATTAAAAAGTTCTGCACATAACTATAGGCTAGAAAATCAACTCAAAAGTAACATATGCCAAGATGTACATTAGAAATGAGGAATCAAATTTAGAAACGATCGTGTTTATAAATGATGAATATATTACTCAATCGTAGTCCTATAATTTTGTAAATTTACAAAACTAAAATAATTAAAATACAACCTTTTACATCAGGTGATAATCCTCTCAATGTAAAATTCAAATTTCAGTTGGGGGAAGATTATGACTAGAAATATTTACAAAAGCAGTTAAAATTCATAGAGATAAATAATTCAATAAATATAAATACATATCTATTTATTTTTCATGAAAATGCACTTATTGAGAATAGACATCATCAGAAATATAAAAGTTGAATAACCCATTTTCAGATCTACCCCATTATATCAAAATATCCCTAAATTGATTACTTCCATCAATATTTTTTTTTACATTAACATTAAATTTATATTATACCAATAAAGAACCAACCTTATATCCCAAATAATAAGTTTCTTGTCTTCACCTCTATCACCAGTGGGGGAAAATGTCACTATATAATTCTCACATGGTGAAAAGGAAATAAATCTTGCTTCAGGATGGAAAAATTTCTGAAATTGTGAGAATTTGGGACCAGCCCAGAGAGCCACTCCTCGCCAATGGAAGGTGGCTAAATAAGTTCCTAATGGAGACCACACAGCATAAGTCTCAGTCCAATTCTGAAAAACAACAAGTCACACTGTTATACACCTTGGTAGCTGTATACATAATTGACTTAGTTGATCCTGAATCAATATCAAAAACATTAAAGTTCACCCAAAAGACAGGAAAAAACTACTAATTTTCTACAATAATAATATATTAATGTGTTTTTACAAACTTACTATACCTGCATACTGTATTTAAAAAAATAAAACATGTTTTCTGAGTGTGGATTGCCTCTTATTTATACGATTAATTTTAAATAATTTAGTAATATGATTTTCATAAAATGTTGATCCTCATCATAGGAAAATAAGACTTTTATTAATTTTCATATATAATGAAATGTTCAATTGTGTATGTATTTTTCAATTCCAAATCAACAAATATAATTCATTATTAAGATAATAATAAATCAACCGCAGACATTTTTAATTTTATACACTACTTAACAAGTAAATAAATTATTGAATTAATGATGTAACCAAAAAAAATTTGTTCATATTACAGTACGACACAGGAAACTCTGTCGCTCTGAATTGCCTGCAATTGATGTAATGCACATGTTCAGTGAACCCCGACCCTTACTTCATCTCCATATTCCTATTTTACACAGTTGCAATACTTTCGTGATTAACTTCACAGTGGCAGTTTCACGTATTGTACTGTACATATGACCAGAATCACACAATTATAAAGGTATTTTCTTACAGGTCTTTCTTGAAGTAAAACAGGCTCAGGTAGAGCATTTTGCCAAACTTGCAATGCTACCCCTGATCCAATTCCGACAAGGAACTGATCATATGCATCAGGATCCATAAGATACCACTGCAGATCTGATTGTACCTTGAATGGCTGAGGTGCTGGTGGTTCCCATTCTTTAGGAATTTCGGCATATCTATAAATGATGGTGTTATAAATTTGGCACATAAGATTTTAGGTTTTCATAAGTTTTCTTTGGTAATGGTATAATTAGCAGCTAAAACATTTCTAAGATATAGTCTACTTGTTTCTTTTTCTCCATTAATACAATACTCAGAAAAAACAAAATAGTATTTGGCTACTTAGCAATTTCCAAATGCAAATGAATTAAGAAAACCGGTTTGAAATACAATTTGTCATTTGGCAACTTTCACATTACTGTAAGTTATAGATTGCTATAATCGCATTTATTGCAGGTTAAACAATCGTAAAAAAACAAACAAAAAAAAAATTAATATTAATTTCAAATTTAAAACATAGAAGAAATAAAATTATGTATACTCACTTTTTTAAAATCCGTAAATAAGCTGACTAAGAATGTGTGTTGTTTATCTAATTTACAATTATTTGTCGCTTTTACAGCTTCAGCGGCATTAGTCGGGTTGTTATACTCTAAGAAAATGTAACCTGTGGTAACTCCATTCTCACTGGTGGGATAATATTCATTGACGATTTTACCGAATTTGCTGAATATTTTATTAATCACACTTTGTAATTTCTCCAAACGTTCGGGGCCGACTTGCGGACACCCATCTACCACAATAACGTTTTCATAACCGTCTGACTCTTTCGGTTTCTGCTCCAAAAGGTCAGCCAACAACTCTGCAACGTCAATGATAGGTTATAACTTTGACATGTTACTGAGTGGATACCTCAAGGGAAAAACGTCTAATACATGACTATACAATTTAAATTTAATCCTTATATACGAATATGAACACTAAAAAACAATAAAGATTTAGTCATAACGAACAAAGCTAAATTAATAATAAAAAAAAGGCAATGCATATGGCCGGTCCAACCTCAACTTTAAATTCCCAACATTATTTCATACCTTCATCTGGAATATCATCCACGAAACCTTCCGGATCATCAAAATCGGGCTCTTCTCCAAAATTATGTTCCTCACTATCACTTTGGGGGTTTTGATTCACTTTCTCATCGCCTTTTTTCTTAGCCATTTTGACGTTCTAACGTACTGTACAGGAAGACACGCCATTAGTAAATGAATGATGAATGATATGCTTTGCATTTTACATTCTGCAACGTGAACGAATGAATAAGTATCATAAACTACAGACGTCTAAATGCTCCTCTACGACACATACACGCAAGCTCTAAGCCAAATTCAATTTTGAAATAAAATTTGTAATGAGCAAAAAATTATTAAAAACCCAATTCAACCCTTATTACGCTAACTTTCCGTGAATTTTTTTATAGGATTTTTAAGGGGTAAGTGAATATGCAACTTAATGCGCTATTAAAGCCGCCATACATATCTTAATATACAAATTATAAATTATTTTAACATTGTTAAACTAAGTTAATAAAAAGAAATATTGAAATAACCACTTACACATTTAAATTTTTAAAAAAGAAATGAAATACTGGTTGCCAAATTATATAGTTTTGTTCGTTTTTTTCAAACTGATGCATATAATGAACAATACATTCCATTTTACATAAACATCTTCTAATTCTGTTTTAATGAATAAATAAATTTTAGAACATTTCATAAATGACAAATACAAAAATTACAACTTTAATAAGTTCCTGGGTTAGCAATTATTACACACATGTAAAGCTTCAAATTATAAACGTGTCCTATTTCCTCTTGCATTATATTTACCACAATTCCTTATTAAGAGATTTTTTTTAATTCACGAGGTTATTAAGACAGTTCATTTATTTTTAGAAAAATAGTTGCCTGCCTCACAAAAGCATATTTGAGAATGAATTCGATTCGAAGTCAGAAATCAGAAAAATATTTTTACAAATTATTATGCGATTGAAAGTTAAAATTGTTATAAGCAAAATAAGAAAATTGTAAACAGAATTGTCGTGTTTTTATTATGTACTGATTCATAAATTGCAGCAAATAAAATGAAATATTTGTTAAGTAAAAAAAAATCTCAATAAGAGAACCAATGCTCAGACCTATATTTCAAATATTGACATGACTTATTAAATATTGAAAATAATGTTACGTGCTGGCGACATCGAAAGCATACAATCATACAATGCTACTCAAGAGCGCAATATCGAAAAACTATTTACTTCAAGAAAGTTATTTATGATTAAGGATTCTGTTTTTTAATTTGAATTACATAATCAAATTATAGCCTAATAACAAAAGTTTTGCTTGTTTTTTTATGTTTTACACATTAATAGTAGTTTTTAGTCTCGGAATAAACCATATAAACTGATTTTTGTTTTGGAATCCTGAATCGAATAATCTATCGGCCATATTTTTAAGAAACGGATAATTATTTTTAAAAGAAAATAAACTTGTTGGTGAAAATATATATTGTAACAGCTTGGCAACTATTACCAAATTTTAGCTGCACATTTAAAATTTGTATTTGAATAATGTCCGCCTCTATCCGTTTTATTATCATAATGCTGTAAATGAGGTGCACTAGTCAGATAAGGTAAAAGCTATACACGTCCTGTAATAAAATATTTATTGTATCTTATGACTTAGATATAAGAAATTAAATTATTAAAATAAGGTTTATTTATTTGCCTATTAACACATATAGGTTGTGGATTATAATAAAAGAAACAAACATTTTTTTTATTAACTATAAAAAAAGTGTATTTTTTCCCTGTTACATTGATACCATTGCCAAAATGGATGTTTTTTAAATCGGGTAAAATAAGTAAATCTTCTACTACACACTGATGTTTATGTATTATATAATCATAAAATATAAACGTAGAATGTTTATATATTATGTAATGTATATAATACGTAAATATCCTTTAGCTCGATTTAACAAAGGAACCAAACGTTAATACCGGTCATATATCGGTTTCAATAAATTAGATTCACTTCGTTTGTTACATTAACATAAACATACCATAATTTTGTATTTTAATGTCTTTCCATTTAATTTTAATTGACTTCAAAAAAAGAAGGTTTTCCTTTCGACTATAATTTTATTTCTTATGATTGGTAACTCAGAACTCTATAATTTATTACTAATTTTTGTTTTCTAATTTATTTGAAAGACAAATAGATCTTAGATCAATCCAATTATGGTCAAAACTGAAAAAAACGGCCAAAAGTATGTGTTCACTGCAGGACTCCGAAGCCAAAATAAAATTACAAAGGTAGTGTTTAACAAATACTTTCAACAAAAATTATTTTGAATATGATTGGATATGCCGTTTGTAAGTTATTGCCGAAAAACTACACTTCTTAACAAAAGGACATAAGTGTTATGAACATATGCTCTTTTATTGATCCACCTTAATTTACACTAGTTTTAGAGTAATAGTATGTCATAACTACTATTACTTTATTAATTTATTACTATTACATACTTTAAGAGTATTACAACTATTACTCTTAAACTAGTGTAAACTAAGGTGGATTAGCAAAAGAGCGTATTTTCATAGCACTTACGGGACTTACGTGACTTAAGTCACGTCATTTTATTAATAAGTGCGATATATCCGATCACGTTCAAAATATTTTTTGTTGAAAGTATACTAAGCAATACCTTTGTAATTTTTTCATATTTTTTGGACATAAAATGTGGAAAATAAAGGTGGGGAGGACACAATTTATATTATTGTCGAAGCGATTATTTCAGAAAATATTCAATTAGTCGAAAAAATTCTTTAGAAACCTTAAAGTGTTTTTACTGTTTTCTGAAAGAAGAAAGAAAAATTCAAATTAAATTTTAGAAATGTTAATTTTATTTATTTAACATTGAAACTAAGTAGTAGCTTATACAAGTCACCTATACTCCGAATTTGTAGTTTGTTCTATTCTCTTTATTTTTTAGTAAAATGTCTATGACATACGGACGGACGAACATAACGAAATTATAAGTAATAACCGGACCAATTAAATTTATAAATACAACATGTTCCTGACATTTTCCGTTAACTTCTGCAAATGACTCTACTGATGTAAAACTATCAAAAATACCATGAAACATATGTTCAGAAATGCTAAGTTACTACGATTTTTGTGAATTTATAAAGACAAATTGTTTATTTTTCGTTCGTCTATCAAGTACTTTAATTTAATATTCGCGTTGCCGTTTATCGCTGCAGGTGTTCCGTCGTAGGAGGACGCTCGCGGGCCGTACCCCGTACCCCGTACACCGATAGCAATAAATACCACGGGGTCATTTGTGTAAAGAGCCTTTCACATGGATTAATTACGTTTTAAAAGTTAAAAAACGAAAACGTTTTTAGTCATGAGTTATTTAAAAGCTTTTGATAGTTATCATAAGTAGAATCATTTACCACAGTTAATGGAAAACGTCAGGAGCACGTTGTATATAACAACGTGATAATAACCTTTTTCGGAATTCGTTACTTCGTGATATTTAATAGACATATAATTTATTACCAAATTATTAGCTACTATTATTTTTTCGAAACTGAAAAAATAATAGTACCATAAATATAAGCGAGATGCGTCAATAGTTTTATAGCACTGATATTGACTGATCTGCCTGACGTCGCGGCGTCACCAGCTCTATAAAGTACTTAACGGGTCGTCAACGCGCACACATCCCTTTGATCATAGAGAAGGTTGCCTTTGATCCAGCGCCGCTGTCCGTCGTTTCCCTTTCAGCACAATATAGGTACACTATTTTATGCTTTCAACCACACCGCTCTGCGGTTTTAAGACAAAAAACTTTTAATGTTTTGTTTTGCGACAACAGAAGCGCTAAACATTTTCTTTACATAACTCAATAAGAAAATGAGAAACACGTTCAAAATTGAGTATTTAGCGTTCAAAAAGGAATGTCTTTTTTATTGACCTTAAAATGAACAAAAATTATGATAATTAATAAAATGATTTATAAAAAAAAATGTAGATTAAATCTCATTTAACATTTTCATTTTTTAATAGTTTTTCTTAGTTCTGTACCAGGGCCGAGTGTCCTTAAGGGAGCTTTTTAAAAAGCTTAACATATATATGTCTGCATTTATCTTAAGCTATGTGTAAAAGCTAAACGAATTAAGAAGTTTAATTAACCATAATTTTATTGACTAAAAACGTTAGATAACATGACTTCAAAGAACCGTCTTTAAAAATCTATTAAAATAATAAGCTGTTCATGCAATCAGTGCTGGCTAAAGTGAGGCATATAAAAAAAAACTCTTAAAAAAGCAATCAACACATATTTAATAAGAGATAACTTTACGTCTGTAACTCAACACCTACATCTATAAACATGAATACAAAACGCGAAGCTTAGAAACAGACGCATGTCAATTTACGAGAACTGAAACACAACCAAGTCTAACATATCTTTAGCGGGCACCGACTTTAAAACAAGTTAGACTTCCTGAGAATTTGAATGAATTCCGCCTCGTAGAGAAATCTCAAAAATAAACTTTTCATTTTTTTTTATTTATTTACACCAATATATAATCAGCAGCTTCCTCAAACAGGGAGAACTTTCTTAGATTGCCTAAGTTCCATAATAATCGTTGATTTATTCAATAGATTGTCAGAGAAATTAAAAAAAAATTACAACAATATTTTTTCAACTACTCTACCACTAAGTTTTAAAATCTTATCAGCTCTTGTCCTAAATAACAAAATCAATTGTTACAAATTGCATTGAAATCGGTTAGTTTAATCGAGAAATATAGTTAACAACAAATTCGAAAAAAAAACCGGGTTTTTTCAAAGTATGCATGTGAAAATCTTGATGGATTGATGTTTGGTGCTAAGTAATTTTTTTCTGCTTAAAAACTGTGTCGAATTCCGTAAGATAAATCAAAATACAATAAAATCAAAAAATGTTTTAGTTTTACATATTAAATATGAGGTTTTTTTTTTAAATTAAATTTAAATATTTGAACTCTAAACGATTAAAACTATTATTCTGAGCTCAGAGAGCTCAAAAAGCAGAGGAAAGCACTACATTTACTGCTATTTATATTTTTGAACGCTTTAAAAGTAGCAAGAAGTTCCAGTGATGACCAAAGGTCAAGGTCATCCGTGTTTCGAATTTTTGAGCTTGAAAAGCTGAAATACTTAGACAACTGCGTTTTTTAATTCAAGGAGTGCAAAAACACATCGATAAATGTCATAGTCTGCGGAGTCAACTATTTTTCAGATTTTTAATAGTTATTTTTACAATTTCTGATGCACAACTATGGACTAGGCGAGGTTGGAAGACATTTAAATATTATACTTCGCCGTATTACCGACATGGATTATTTATTTATACAGAGCGTTATGTGACAAGCTATTTACTAGTTATCTGTTGGCGCGATGGACATTGTTTTGCTATTTCCGGTAGGCGGTCTACCTGTGTCGTATATAACCACAACTCTATCCTCGACGACCTAAAATTAGTTTCTCTATCTAGTCTATGGATTGAACTTGCCCACAGTGCCGAACCGTATACTGATTCTGATTCCGGCCATGCTACCGATTCTAATTCAGATACTACGTTCGATTTCCACCTCAGTCGACTTCGTTCTCAACTTATGTCCCTGCGGGCAGAGACAAGCGGCAAATCGTTAACCGTTTCTATAAACGTCAACCATTCAACGTGACGATATTTGCCAACCAAATTGGAAATAATTAAAAATGATAATAATGATTAAACCATAATTCATTAAGAGTGAGGTATTTCGAACCATCGAGGTGGGCCTAGGTTTTTATGCAGAAAAATTAGCTACATTGTGGCTCTACCACAGTAAAAATATTTTGGCATCACTGTGTAGCTATCTCACAAGTAAAAGGAAAATAAACACAAATGGAGCTCGTTTGCTACTTTTCCAAACATTTCTAGAAAGTTTTTACTCTTACATTTTTCGAAAGCAATTATTACAAAAATATTACGAAACGAAACATTACTAATGACGACATATTAATCACCTAACGTTTCATAAATAATTATGGTTTAATAAGCGTGCCTAATATCTTCTATAAATAATCCAATGGGTTTGTTTATACATTTATTTATGAAGGTAAACGCGATGGCATCACCGATCAGAAAATAGCCTTGATGTGAGCCCAAATGTGACCTCGGAGTGATGTAATTATGTTTTCTTGCATACATTGGATATATATCTCGTATTTTTGAAATATGGAATCAGCTTCATTAATTACATCAAAAGATTTTATTTGGCGTTTAATCATACTTTGAAAAAAAAAAATTCGAAGACATACTTATCTAATGATGTAGATGTGGCGATATTAGAATTATTAAGAGTATTTTCATAAATAAATTTAAATTATTTTATAAAACACTAATAAATCAAGTACGACTCGCATCTGTAATATTTTTTCAATATGACTAAGTAAAATCGTATAACATACATTGATGAACTATTCTATGAGAAGAATAATATTGAACAATACCAAATTATTCAAATAAATTAGTGAACATTAAAGTTGCAACTTAAAAAGTTAAATAAAATATCCGAAATAGACAAACAGAAATAAACGGAACGTCACAAATGAAGCTAGCAATAAAAATTTTACTTCAAATTAACGTCCATAATTTCAAAGTAACAATTATTTTTATTAATAATCATTGAAGCGTCGATGTAAAATTAAGGCACGGCATTGACAGTTACGAAAGCTACAAATTTGCCTTTACATCACATATTTTTAGTCTACAGGAAAACGCTTGAAAAGAAAGAACATGTTTTGAGACCTTTAAATAGAGAATAATATACAATGACCTTATGTTGGACCCTTTTTACTCAACTGTGTGACGCAAAGGAGAGTAATGTATTTATCGGTGACATCGATTTGAGTGAGCACGTTTGTGTGTGTAAGTGTGTGTTTTTCATTAGTGACGATCTAGAGATCAAACGCATGTGCCGATTTTAATGATTCCTAGATCAATCTGGCACTAATCGAAATTCAGTATGGCGACAATTAAACGCCATATTCTGAAAAAAAAAAGATTAAAAACCGACGGACTATATAAAATAGGATATCACGGAATAGATCAAAAAAAAAATCTTAGGTTTTATTGTTTCTCATTTGATATGACCTTTTAGGGTCTATAACTATTTAAATTTGGTCAGCAACCATTCTCATTTAATTTGTGGGCATACATGAAGCAGGAGTAGCAGCAAAAAAAAGAAACATAAACCTATTGCATTCGAGCTCAGTAGACTGCAAACATTTATCACAATTAGATGATTTTTTACATTATCTTGTTTCCATCTTTTCATTTCACTTTTACGCATTTGGGGTATTTCTTATTACTTTTTTCATGCCCCGGAAACACGACGATGATTCAGCTCAGTTCTTACCTCATAAAAATAGTACATGTAAAAGAAGAAAAATTATTTTTCTTTAATGCAAAACGATTTAATTCGGTTGAGCGCTGACTTTGTATTTTTTTTTTAATGCGTTCAATCTCAACACTCGCCGTCGTCCGCATCAGCGCCATCACTTTTCGACTGTCGCTCGTTCGGTCAGTAGCAGCCGCTGTGAGGAATCGCCTTAACCGACACTCCGGTATCGGTTAAGGCGATTCCTGTCTGCTGTCTGGTATGTAGTCTGCTACAGAGCAGTCACTGACTTCTATTGTGCCGACAAGATGGGGCGCGTTGACTCACAGCTTTACACAGCTCACAGTTTAAGAATTTCTAGAATTGTTATTGGATAGCGACAGGTGTTTCAACTTTTAATACAATATTACCGTCATCGTGGCGGCACTAATCGTGACAAGTTTCAACGCCCCTCCGTTTTATTTACTTTTACGCTTATTGCTGAATTAAATTCTGTGCAAAGATTTAAAGTATCGATATTTCACAACACTTATTTTTATCGATAACGTGTTACCGTCCCTTAGGTAGTACTGTGATCTCATCGCCAAAGAAAAGTTTTGGGAAAAATTTACAGGCAGTTTTTGCAATGTGGTCTAGGTGTTTACGGTTACGCTGCCTTAACAGTTTTAAAGCGACTGAAATATGAAATGTCTGAAGAATAAATTACGGGGCTATAACTTGGATGAATCAACACATCCCAAGCTTTAGCTATTTTTAGTGAATGGCCAAAGATATGTATGACTTAGAGGTATCGTGGTGAAAGAACACGTACTTTCTATTCTTCTACGTATATCGTGTTATTTCCGTTTGAATCGCATCAATTCTTGGCAGTAGGAACTGTAGGAACGATAAAATCTTGTGACGGACAATGCCTTTCTAACACCACCATACACACAACATCACCATTGCCTCACGTTAAACTGGCTTGTATGTACCACAGTGTGAATCTACAATGCGACCACGACTTATTTGATACGTTCGTAATCCACTTTTTTCATCACACATGATCAATAGTTACTGAAATATTTCGGTTTCGTTCCGTTTTAACAGAAAATCGAAAACGGAAATTGACACGGTTCATGAGATTGTGTTCGATAAGCATCACCACTAAGATCACACACACAGAAATCGAATTTTCTCTTATACCCAGACTTTTGCGAATGACACGACATAAAACAAGGTTTTGTCATCGACAGCCAGTTCTACAGTAATGTCGTAATTGCTAACTTTTTCTACTTTCGCTTCATCTTTCGGTAATTTCGATAGTCGGACGGGAATTGACTGTGAAATTTCGAGGATTCGTCACGTGTATGCATATTTCATGAAAAAAAGAAAGAAATAACGTAGAGAGAAGAAGAAAGAGAGATATACATACTGACGTCATAGGGATGGAATAAAAAAGAGCGATATTAAGGGATAGAATAAAATAGTGATGCGCATGCACATTGCACACGTTGTAGATGTAGGTAGATACGTGTTAAACGCTATATATGAACATACAAGTTACCACGCGTTGTATAATTAATATTTAGCATTACATTTTGTTTTATTTACGTTTTCTATGTTTGGATCCTGTGATTGTCTTTTTTTAAATACGTAGGTATATTTAAACTATTAAAATTTTATCAACAATGATGTTTCTAAGTTTAAAAAGTTTCATTTCTATACATATTTCAAAGTTTCATAGATAGTACAGATTCAATTCGTAAATGACAACGCACGAAACTCTGCCGCTGAGAAGGTTGTCACAAAAGCGTCGCAATAGCGGAAAATTAGCACGCTGGGGAGAAGAAAGAGGGGAGCGTTAAAAACGCATTTTCTCAATCGCGGGAAATTCACAGCGGCAGAGTTTCGTGCGTTGTAGTGTAAAAAATTATGAACTATTTTGAGTTATATTTTATAATATATGAAATAAGATTTTTCAAATTTCAATTTGAATTTGAATGAATTTTTACCTTAAAACGCTTTAATCACATCAGAGCTGCACCTAATGATACTGCTCTGAAATCATAAGGAGAAAGTGTAACATTATAAGCTTTTTCGTTATATAACTTTAAAATGTATGGAATTCCTTCAAGTGCTCGTTTGTTTTTAAAGGTTGAAAAATCAATTGAAAACACCTCTTTATTTCATCAGAAATTTATTAACGCTATTTGAAATGAAAACTTCTATGGACAGGTTGGATAGAGTGTAATTAAAAAGCAATCATGGTCGACCCGGTCACATGACGTGTTATTGCTAACATTATATCTGTCACTATAAGTATAAAATGTTGTGCTTGGCCAGCAATGAATGAATAGATATACATACCGTCCAGTATAAAGTGAGTATACAATACATTCATATTTCCATATAGAAATATAGTTTAAATAACTAAAAAAATTGGTGAAGAAGTAACAATATAACCTAAAAAATAGTTAACTTTCTTATTTGTTTTTGAAGTGAAAACTTCTTTAGGCACCTTGGGGATTTTTGTAGGAGTAAAATCTTATTAGTGTGGGGCACTGACACGCAAATTTTCACACGCGTGTATTAAATTCATGTACGGATATGTGTATACATATACAAATACATTGTATACAGGATGGAATTTATTATGCGTCTCTTCGCAAATATTCATAATCTCTTTCTTTTTTAGAACAACTTTGCCAAAGTAACTATAACAAAAATTTATCGATAAAAATCACTTATAAAAAATTTAGACACAACCCTAATAAATGTTCGGCCAGACTGCAAGAGCATGCGCAGTCGTCGGGTCGCGACGCCGTGTGCCGAACTCGAATTCAGCCCCGCGCTCGGGTACACGACGTATTATTTTAAAAGAGTGTATGTAGTGACTTACTCACAAATGACACTTGATATCCTCATTGATGTAAAGGCCGCCGATGGTATTATTAAATTAGTGTCTGATTTTCTACATGTGTTCTACCTCTAAACACACAAGACAAACTAAGGCAAATTATAGCGTAAACGATACACAGCACGCAACGTTACTTGCGGACTCGCAGATTGTTGACAGTTAGGGTAAGTTTCACTTTAAAAACTTAGCACCGCAGTACTATCACCTCTGCTAACTTTTCAACAATAAATCATGTTTGCATATTCGATAGCTGGGAAAGCCATTGTTATTAAACACTCAAATATTAATCACACAAAATCTTAACTTCAAAAACGTCAATATAGTAAACGTAACACATATACAATAACTGTTACCTAACACTGACTATAGTTTATTTGGCAAAGTTGTTCTAAAAAAGAAAGAGATTATTAATATTTCTGGAAAAATACATGATCAATTGCATTGCATATACCTTAAATATATACACCTTACTACGAAGCGTCCTCAATCCTCGTTGAAGGTTGTATATTACATAATACGTAACTTTGTACAGTTTTTTGACTATTTTAAATATAATTTTTGTAATTGTAAAATTATAACATTAGCACATTGCTTGTAATGCCGATAGATATGAAAGGAAACTAGACTATTCTTAGGGCTTTCCACTATAATCTTTTAAACGGACATTTAACAAAAAGTTACTTTTAAATTTAGTTTTGCGTTCCACCTTCTCCTGCAATTGGAAACGAGAGCGAACCCGGAACCAGATAATAGGATCGGAATGGACAGCAGGGCTGCAATTGGAAACAAGAGCGAAACCGGGACCAGACTATAGAACCGGAATGGACAGCAGGGCTGCAATTGGAAACGAGAGCGAAACCGGGACCAGACAATAGGATCGGAGGGGACAGCAGGTCTGCAATTGGAAACGACAGCGAAACCGGAACCAGATTATGCGCTAATTATTAGACGATAGTAGGTTTCATCATTGATATCATGACAGATAAGAATCAGTGTTGAACTGACGTGTCTCGTTTAATTTTCTAAATAAGTTTTCTAATCAGTCGACTTTTTAAAACATCTAATAATTCTTTATATAGAAAAACTATTATGATGAGATTATAAAAGCCTTATCTATTCTAAATACTATACCTATACTTGTTAATTGACCTTTTATCTCGCTCAACTAGTTTGACGTCATTAATTAAACTTGTTAAATAAATGTTACTAATGATCCCATTAGAATATGTGTACTTCTTAACTCTTTACATTGCGTTGTAATTAAATATTAAATATAAAGTGAAATTGGCTCAGGCACATGTACATATGTTTTCTTTTCTACTAAGATGTAATTAATGACAAAATGAAAAAAGCCAGTGCCTCTCATTACATATTCGTATATTACTGAAATTAATATTTTGTATTTTTAATATTCGAGTTTTATTATTGCAACAACGGACTATTTTTAACCGGCTTCAAAAAAAAGAGCAGGTACTATATTCGTCTGTATGTATTTAATTAAGAGAATATAAAAAATACTAAAACATACTTGTGAATAAATATGCGCTTGTAGGTAGGTCTCGCGATGGGCGTCGTCAATACTCAATTCTAAACAGTACTCCGGTACAATCGCATGACCTGGCAGGGGTGCTATTCTCAAACCTTGTTAGACATCTATGCACTAATGCTAGACGATGATTAATCTATGCTAATATGTTAAATTATTGTCTCTGTGTGTAAGTACTAAAGTTTTATAATGTCTTTCGATAGATATTCGTAATATGATGCATTTAATAAACTATTACCATTTTTAAACATTTTACTTTTCTGTTTATATGTATATCTTCTTATTACTATAATACATATTAAAAACGACTTAAACGATCTTGAAGAATTTTGCCCTATAATAAGGACTTGCATTTACGCAAATAATAGGCTATCATGTCGATAAAATATCTATCTATGTTTTTCATAGCTAATCTCCGAAATATCTCAACGGATTGTAATAAAATTTTGCGTAAAAGTAGAATATCTCAAAATATTCTACGACATAGGAATTTTTTTGTATAAAAAATAACTATCAGATAAATAGCAGTAATGTCCAATGAAGGACCAAGATCATCATTGGGAATGGTGTTGAAACAAAGAACAGAATCGAAATTAAATTTTAATTTGCGCACAGCAAAACGGAGTAGTCGTTTATATTTCTAATTATCATTCTCACCATATTTTCAGGATCTATTGACACCTGGTCCTCTCTGAAATTAACGTTGTAAGTCATTTAATTTTTATATATTTGTTACAATAAAAAAAAAATAAAATCAGACTATCAAGACATACAAAATGCCAACAAATTCCGGCAGTATTAAATAAAAATTAATATAAACATTGTCGCTATGTTTTTAGTAATAAATAAATATTATTAATAAATGTGTTACATGATTGCTTAATAATCACTTACCTTGACGTACGCTCCAACCCATGTCGTCTTATATCGCCCCCATCGTGACAATCTCATGCACTAACAGTACGCCATTATGTTGTTCTTTTTAACCAACTTAAAAAAAAAAAGGATTTCATTAATTCGTCTGTTTTTTTTGTATCTATTACGTGATATCTTCGCCAAATATGAACCAATTACTCAAATTATTTTTTGTTCGAAAGGATATACTGCCGAGGTGATTGTATCGTCACCAAGTCAGGATCTGTCAGAGGATCTCAGGGAATTCGAAGAATACCCTCAAATATTAAAGGAACGCCCAAAATGTGTCCGAGTTTTTTTTTTTAATTATTCAGGTTTACGCGTCTGAGTGTCATCATCTAATGCAGCTGACGGTAGAGACCACTACTTTTTAACGGCTAAAAGTTAAGGAATTATATTGCGTTTTGTCGACAGAAACTACTCTTCAATGGCTACTACCTACTACCTTCGAGTTTAGGATCATTTGATTCGTTTTGATGAGTCTCGTACAATACATTGGTATGGAGCGGTTGATGATATTTTATAATGAGGGTCTGATGATGAAGCCAGGAGATGAATAGTGGAGTAATTCTGAGGTTAACCCATCGCAAATTGGGCTCATTTGTTTTAATTTGACGAGTGTTATATATTACATTATATAACAAAAGTCTGATACAGCCAGGATGTGAATAGTGGAATTATAATTATTTGTCTCTTTCTACAAAACAGTTAAAAATAAACTAATAAATAAATATAAAAAGAAAATAAGAACGGACTTCAAAATACCTTAAGCTATAATGTTGTGTACAATAATTCTTAAATTCTAAAAAAAATATTATTAATTAAATATTCGTAATTAAACAAATACTTATATTTAAGTACAGCAAACGTTTTATGTTATATGAAGCTTGCCATAGCTGACACCAATTCCAAAAAAAAATTTCATTTAACTTTATAAAAATGTTTTCAATTATTTATAACCTTATTATAACCAAAAATATAAATTATTATTTCTTAAAATAGTATGTAATATTGTAGTTGGATACTACGTATTTATTTGATAAGAGATAATTACAATTGCAGAAATTTTTATTTAGGCGTGATTTTTTTCAAATTTTTCACAAAATTGTAACAGCCTTTTATGTAACATTATTTATGTATAATATTTTATCGTGTAAATATAAATAAAAGTATAAACATTCTTTAACTTTTATAAAATATACGATTTTTATTCGCTTGCCTTGGCTTGTATATTCAAAAACAAGGGCTTTAAAGAGTAAACTCCAGTCTCGCATCGAAGCTGACACAAAGATTTTTTTAAGGATTTTTTTGAAGTCGATTCTTTTATTAATATTATTATTATTTTATTCAGTTCATTAATCACTTAAACCCACTCGAAACGGTGTAATTAAATTCAACAGACTTAAAGTGTTCATCATTCACTTTGTTACTGTTTCTTAAGTAATGAAAAAAAAAGATAAATACTCTTAAAAGTACATTTGGCGTTAAAAAATACACTTGTTTTCATAACGATCTAATCCTAAATAAGCAATTTATTTAAATAAAATGTTTCTTTAGAATCACATATCCGTAGCTTCAGGGTTCTTAGGGGAAGTATAATCACGTATACTTTCTAGCGCCGTTAAAAAAATTTAAAATAATCTATTTCATACTATTCTACTAACGAGATGGCTTATCACGCAAAATAAAAAAAAAAATACGATTTTGATCTACGAAAATTATTATCTATGAAACTTGAGAATAGGTCGTTTGTCATGGCACGCACGCCGAATGCGAACCGGTGCCGTTCCCGCCATCATCACATTGCGTTGTGTCCAGTCGGCTCGTCGCCGCGCCTTAAACTTGTCGTTTTTCCCGCGCAACCTCACGCACCATAGACAATTCCGGATATCGGATCGCTATCCCGATTTATCCCGCGAAAAGGTAACATCAAAAGAAAAATTTTACTGCCCGTCCGGCAACGTTATTTGTATGTCATGTCTTGTGACCTAATTTTTTGATGTATCTAAAGAAACTTACGAGCTCTCGTGATGCGTGCCAGTTTTTGTGTGATGCTTTTGTGTACCCAATTCCAAATTGTACTTAGCGGCACTTTTGTGGAGATGTGATTCGAAACCGTTGAAAATTGTAGGCTTGACCGCAGCGTAATAATCATTTCGTGTATTATTTATCTATTTTAGTATTCCACTTTCTGTTATTTTGTGAAACTTATCTCAAGGCAATAATGACAATTCCCATTAACGAAATAAATTATAGCTAATTTTATGTGCCATATATTGTAAAAGTTAAATTTGTTTACAAATAATATACCTATACTTTGTCGTTTATGATATTATACATTATTTAAAAATTTCAACCATTGTTAGATTTCAGATTTATGATACATGATACAAAAGTTTTATTCTTACTTTCTTTCTTTACATTATGTCAAATTTTATAAAAGGGTAAAACAAATTATTAATAATTCATTCTCATCATCAATTTTTATCATAATTCACCTTTACATTCATCAAAGCACATTTTGATTTGTATCTGCTACTGTCTTGTAAAATTATTTTAACTAAAGCACCTGATATTGAAGGAAAATACTTGAATTTTTCCCGGCAGATTATATTAAGAATTGCTTTGTGACTACCTTAAATATCTGTTTAAGGATTAGTATCTTAAAATATAACAAAGCCTAAATTTATCTAGCTGTATTGAGCGAGCACATTTCTCAATTTCCAATTTTTCGCATAACATGAATTCATATCAACACAGTAGAACGAGAAATGCTCTCACGCTTTCAAACAAACAATAGTAACCAACTGTGTTATTCTGGTCTATGTGAAAATAAATATAATATCATCATATTTTATTGTGATTGTACATACATACTGAAAACAGTTTTATTTATTAAAATCATGTATGTCGTAGATTTTTATTTGTCCATATAAAAAGGAAGATTAATACATTAAATCTTACGAAATCTTTTTTCTTCCAAAAAGGGCGTTTTTTTTTCTTTTGTTAAGAAAAAGTATTCCTTTTTTATATTATTAACTAATACTCAAAAAATGTCAGTGTTACAGTTACTGTGATTGCCAAGGGACATTGTCTAGAGTAGGTAAATTTTTCAAGTGACCTTTTAAGAACTATAAATATTTAAGATGGGCGGCTAGTACGTGATCGGTGTAAATACACATTGGTGAAAAATATTAAGGAGGTCATATTTGTTGCCACGAATTTTGTCATAAATATACATATATTTAGTCGTTTAATATTGGTTTATTTATTTACTATGCAGAACTTTATTATATGATTACATACAGCATTGTAAGACTAGTTTAAAACACATTTGATGAAATTATCACTATTAAATGACAATTAGCCATAGTTTGTTTTACAACAGGGTGGCTCGTCTATAAAAGATTACACGATAACATTTGTTTATAGCTTTTAAAATAAACAAAAAAAAATCTAAAATGATTTTATTAATCGAGCATATCTTTGAATGCCATTAATGTTTACATTTCGATAGAAAACGCGTGTGACACGTTAAAACCCGTAGAAGTTTACGCAACAAACCTAAAATAATGCGTGATATATCTGTTTAGGTGTAATTTTTTAAAGGTTTAACGTTATTGTTTTGTTATTTTATTATAAATCCATAATATTAGCTTATCAGATTTTGCCAAACCATTACAGCCTAATGCGCTCCCACAATTTTTTCTTTCGGTTGGTAAGGATTCTCCACGCTGGCCGATTAACTCCTAATGACCGCTGTCACCAATGCCGTCATACCGTTTCGGAGCCGACGGCTTAACGTAATGCTCTTCGAGATACGAAGAAAGTGTTTTTATTCGGTTGAAGTTGAATAACTTGTTGTCCAAACAATTCCCATGCTTTCCTATTCCAAACAACCGCTGACCTCTCGGCCATCGCCGTTTTTACATACTAATACATAGGGCGCACTGAAAATTTCCTGATTGAATGAGAAAAAAGTTACTATGAATGGTCAAAAATGAATTTATGGTTTCTCAAAATATCCTCCATTAGCATAAATGCACTTTTTCATAAAAATAAATCAATTTTGAAAACATTTATGACAATCCACCCTGGTGACCTCGGAAACATGTTTTTTCATAGTCTTCGATAGCCTCTTTTATTGATGAAAATCGTAGACCGCGTAATTGGTTCTTAATTTTTGCAAAGAAAAAAAAAGACACAAGATGCCAGATCGGGAAATGTTAAGCTTTAAAATGCTAATTTTTGTTAAAGTATAGTGTGTGTCCCCACCAATCAAATGGTTATTCTTGGAAATGTGAAAAAAATTCACGTCAATAGCATATATAAAGAACTTAAATGGGAAACTATCACAGCTGAATAGGCGTTAAAATTGAACGAGTAACAGTCGACCAACTTATAAAATGTAGTAGAAGAAGTAAAAAACAAAATATCGTACAAATTCCATCGAAAATTACTTAAATGACGCTAATTGGTTGTCTGAAATAGGTGGAAAAAATAAGTTTATGAACCATCTAATATTATGGAAATATAATATAAAAATAACATCCTCAACACCTGTCCTATGTGGGCACGTTTTTCGTTTTTGGACATTATTAGCTGTTAAATAGTGAATTCAATTAATAGGTTCATAACATAAAATAAAATGCCCCCTTCTAAATTACGGCAGGCAATTACGGAACTCTAAACTGCGCGTCATTCGACACGCACTTGGCCAGTCTTTTTTCTAATCCGGTACAACACTCTCGATATTTGATAAGATGGATATTTGTGAGCTCACGTAATTACGGGACTTCGGTTAATTAACCGACGTCCCTTTGTAAGGTTTTAGTTATACCCGTATTCGTAGGTGTAAAACAAACACAGTCGAATACCGTAACAGCGACGTGTTTTGTTAGCGGTGTGTGTCGATGGTTCTAATTACGCGTCAACTTGACGAGAAGGACGATCCATTCGAACGCCTGTTATGATGTCATACTAAGATAAATACCGGACAATTGCGAATAGGACTCGCAGCCTAAGGGGTGTTGTTAAATTTTCGAAATAAAATTTAATTTATCTGATTTTTTAATATTTTTATTTAATACTTAAATATTCTCAGCGCGAAGTTAAAAAATATTCTCCCATGTATTGTTCTACATCGTGATCCAACCTCCAACTGTAGACGTTAGTTTTTAATAACAATTTTTTTTTATATTATAATCGCAAATTAACTATTTCTGAATTATACTGTGAAATCTTGCTTCTTGCCAAATGTCATGATTCTAGGTCAAACTGAAGTTCCCTCTAGGTTTTGATTTACTTGCGAGTGTTAAAATATAAGGCATAAATAAGCCATATTTTTTGATTGCGTTAACTTAGGAAGCTTAATTTTTTTACAGCTCCAAGGGACCGCAAACCTAAGCAATTGCTATTAATTTCATTTTTATATCTCCACGTATTCCTCTCCAGACCGAAAAAGGGCCTTGATAGATATACGGACACACAACGAAGTCATCATATAAAGGTATCTTTAGTCCATTTTAGATAATGAGCCTTAAAAATTGCATTATCGATTTGAAATTGATTTTGCGTTGGTCACTCATCGGTATTTATGTTATGCCAACCATTCATATTTGTAAATTATTTGACGTCAAAAACGTGTTTTACCTCCGAGTCGATGACGATACATCGTGATCGACCATGAGGATGCGAGAGGTGAGGTACCACAATCGACAATTAGCCCGCTCCAACTTAAGTGGGACACACAATGTCAAACAGCGATGGTCCACGATTAAATTACCGGCCGGAGAGATGCTCCGTCGTAAACCGTTGTGTTTAAAAGAAGGAAATTTTGTAGTGTTGAATGTACTATAAAAATGCAAGCTCTGCGCTAATTACAATTATCTAATATAGTCAATTTTTTAATATTTTTTTTCATGCTACGCCTTTTTCACGCACACATTGTTCATCGATTTATTAATTTTACGGTATCTATCTTTATACTATATAAAATAAGGTCATAATGAAAAATGCAATTACAATTACTGCGGAAAATGAAACGAATAATATTACGAAAATAACACGAGAGATTGCCAAATAATCCTTGGCCTAATAACGCGTGAAATGTTAAAAATATCCTGGGCATTACGGAGTAGGACATACGAAAGCAGGCCCATTGGATATGACAATATAGCACCAAATTTTTGGTATATTAGTACGGTGAATGCTACCTGTTTTTACCGACTTTAAAAAAGGAGGAAGTTCTATATTCATCTATATGTATTCTTTTTATGTATGTTCACGGATAATTTTGTCAATTGTGGGGCCGGTTTTGAAAATTTTGTACATGTTTGAAAGGGTATAACTCCGGAGGTGGTCACACAGTCACCAAGTTGGGATCTAATAATGGAAACCCAGGAAAATTGAAAGAAACCCTCAAATATTATAGGCACGTATAGTGTGTTTGACCTCCTTTTTTTTAGTTGTTCAAGTTTTTGCGTATGGTAGTTATTATATCAAACTGGTGAGCTGATGACTGAAGCCACAGCACTTCTTAACGGTTAGGAGTTAAGCGATAAATCTGTGGTTTGTCGCCAGAAATTACTCTTCAATGACTATTAGTAAACCCGAGTATACACCGAATTAAAATTAATTACTTATTAATGTACCTACACAGTTTCATTCATTTATATAATTTAAATATGACAATCTTAGCAGGAACAAATCGGAATTCTTAGAGCTAACACTAGAAACGGAGTGAATTAATATAATATGGAAATGAATGATATGAATTATAGAACTTTTATATTGTAAAGAATATTTACAATTCATATTGATTGTATAAGAATAATTTAGTAGTTGCACGCCAATTAAGAATCTAAAAACCCTGGAATGACTACCGGTGGACAATAAATTCAGGATCGGAACTGCTTTTATACTTACTTGCTCCATTCAAAAATAAAGATGCTTGGCCGATTTTATTAACCATGATTCAAGCCACATTTAAAGTAGCTAAATGAATTAAGTAATAATTACTCGTTAACTAAAAACTGTGAAATAAAATAAATTAATAAAAAAAATACAAACCGCCTTTAAAAACCTATCTAGATAATTTTTAAACAGACTTCAAAAATGACTAACCAGTTGTTTTTGTAGTCAATTCCGATGATTAGTTTATCTACAAAGTCTCAGTAAAATCGAATCAGTGACTTCACAATGAAAAAATGACAAAACTATAAATACACTTTCTTATTCCTTCAAACTTCACTCGCGGCTCCGTCCATGTGGAAAGATTTATAATAGCAATAGCTGTCGCGTCGCGGTTCACGCTACCGATCTACTCCCATCGCGTTTCGTTCTTGAACAGACTGAATTCTTGATTAAGTAGGTTCTTGGTAATTTCTTCAGAACTCTAAACCACCGTCTCAATTATCTTAGTACTTGTAACGTTGTACATTACGTACCATTTATATTATTTATCTATTATACCCCTAATTATTATTTAATTCTCACTCATCTTTTATGACATCTATCGACTTTTTTGTGCTCTAGAAATGTAATATTATTGAAAAAATATACGAATGTTTTCTTTTTAACATTTTCTTTCCGTCCAGTCGAACTTTAAAATCACAAAATATTAGAGCACGAAAAGGAAAATAGTAACGAAAAAATGTCAAAAGGAACATTCATACGCGTTATCAAAAAGTTTAAATTTCTGACGCACAGAAAATATTGATAGTTGAATATACGACATGAGCGAGAAATTAGTAATAATTAATAATAAATGTAATAAGCAAATAAAGTAAAGGGCAAAATATGTACAATTTCTTATACGAATAAGAGCAAAAACTGAAAATTTCTGCAAAATTATGGAATTTACAGCGATTCTTGATAATTTTCTCGGTAGTTTAAAATTAATGTAGCCTAGGTACTTTTTTCTGGATTTACGTTATCTCGATGTTACAAAATCCCAAACTGCGGAACCATAAATTATTCTAAACGCTCTTGGCGTTCATAAGTACGAATTGTAAAAACTTAAATTAAGGTTAAATTATAAGGGTTCTTCGTAATCCTCACGGAATTCTAAACCATGGGAAATTGGAAAATGTAACTTATATCCTTTCCATATATCTCCATACTAAATCTTATTGCAATCGGTGAAACTATAGGGGCTCTTAACTTATTAAAAATTTACCCTTACATAAATTTATGATCATTATTAAACGTTTACTTGGTAAAAAAGTGTATTACAAAACTTCCGATTAATTACAAGACAGATTCTGTTCGACTCCTTTCGGATTGTTTCTTTTTGTAAAATAGTTTTATATTTAATTATGATTGTGTATAATTCGATTTAAAAATAACGTTACGTTTATTGGTCATTCTTCTTGACGGAAAACTGCCTTCCGAACTAGTTGTACAGTGCAAATTCCTAAAATATTATGACGTTTTTTATATTATGTATAACCTATGAAATTAGGATATTCTTGAACTCGAGTTTCAATTGAAATAAGTATCGTTTACGGAACCATAAGCCAGAGGATCTTAGCAAATCATTCCGCGTCGTACAAGGATTCACAAATACTATACTAGTTTGTGGTTCCCATTAATCCCATTTGGTTGTTAATTTTTACAATGGTTTCATTGTAAAAAATAACAACCAAACCGTCGGACAGTGCTGTTCTAGTATTCATTATATTAGTATGGATATTTTAATTTTTGATAGACATACAGCTAATCTAACTATCTGATTAATCAAGGTGATAATGATGAAGGACATACTGACGGTAGAAATAACGTTTACTTCAAAAAGAAATAATGATAGCTTTATTTCGTATACAACATATCCCAAAATTAAACGATAAACGGGCACCAGAGGATGGGTTAACGAGAAAAAAATTATAAAATAATATCTCACTTTTTTAATTACCGAAAAAAATTGCAATTCTTTGAAAATTCACACCTCCTATAATATTTTTACTTACCATGACCACAATTTTTCAAATATTTCTGATATATATTTTTTGAATAGGCGACCTAAGTAGCACTGCTATCCACCAATCACCCTTAAAAACTATAGAACGGTTGTAGTTTTTACACAAAAATCAATCAAAATTAATTTTTTCTCTAAAATGTTATAAGTTTTTTACTTTCAACCCACTTTTACTCATCGTAGTGTAAAAAAAGTATAGATAATACTACAGCAAGTTTATTTTAAAAATTGACGCAACAAACCACGATTTCAAAATAGTATAATACTCTAGGAAAACTAGCCACAAAAAAAACATATGTACTATTTCTTAACTTCTTGTTTGGAAATAGTACGTATATTTTGTTGTTGTTTGCATATTTTATTAATTGTTGTTGTTGATAGTAAGCACTTTTATTATATGCCCAAAGTAGGTTTTTTGTTGCAAATTCTTGGAATTTGAATGACGCATGCGTGTATTCAATAAAATTTAGAAGTTAGAGAGAGATAGGTTTTTGTAGTTGAATTATAATAGGGCAGGTAGAGAAGTTGCTCTTTTTAGCAAGTCAGTACACTCTTTCCTTTGTGTACTGTGCACCGTTTCGTATTCCATTGATGTGGCTCTCGCACTAACGACTTTTGGCTTGGCTTTTTGCATTGAATTAACTGATCTGCAAAGTGAACTCATACGGTATTATTTTGGAGTGTGACTGTGTGCTTTGTGAATTGGATTTCTGGCATATTTTAGACCGTTAAGCGTTTATCATGCCGCTACTACACACACCGTTGGAATACACTTTAATGCATCTTATTTATGGAGAACGCAGATGCAATGCTACGCTGCCAGCAGATTGTATTCAGAAGAATATCCAAATGCCCAAAAATACCCGGATTATCGAGTATTTATTCATGTGCATCAAGCGTGTTTGGAGGGTCATTTACTATCTGACAGGAGAAACGCTGGAAGATCTAGATCGGAACGCGACGAAGAAGTTCTCAATCAAATAGAAAATGATTCAACTATCTCAATACGTGCCATAGAAGCAGCTACGAGAATCCCTAAAGGTTCTGCATATCGAATCCTAAAGCGTCATGGGCTTCGTTCATATCACTACAGACATGTACAGAAGTTATTACCGCGGGATTATCCACTACGGGTGGCATTTTGCTCTATGATTCTGCAAAAGCACAGGGAAGATCCCCAATTCTTAGACAAAGTCGTATGGTCCCAGGAAACAATCTGCAAGAAATATGGCTATTTAAGTCTTTACAGCCTCCATAACTGATGCAATGAAAATTCGCACCTGATGATACAAGACAAATCCCAATATCAATTAAAGATTAAATGAAGGATTGGCACATTGTATGGAAAAGTGATTGGCTCTTTGAGTTACAAGGAAACTTATATGGCAATTGTTATTTGAAGTTTTAACAAAATGATCTATGAGAATTATTATAATACGTGCTCGTAAGTAATTTACAAAGCATGTGGTTAAAAATGATGATTGCCCAACTTACTATTCCCATCCTGTGCAAGAATACTTAAACCAAGAGTATCTAGGGTGATGGATCGGGCAATTTGGTCCTATCTATTAGTCATTCTGTTCACCCGATCTAAACTACTTCTTCTATTGGGGTTGTCTCAAAGACAGTGTTTACTCCAAAAAACTATTGCAACATCGGACGAGCTTTGCCAAACAAACGCTCAGAGTGTGGATCATATCAATGATAGGAGATATGTACGACGAATAAAACGATTTTTAAGGCAATTTTATGCCCGCATTAAGGCCGATGACAAATGATTCTAAAATGTACATAATAATACATTTACATAATAATAAAGAAATAAATCAATAAAGTAAATGTAAAATTCTTTGTGCCGTTTGTTTTGATTTATTCAAAAAACTTCCACAAAAAAAAAACCTATTTTTTGCACATAACAAAAGTGATTACTAAGAACAACAATTTATGAAATTTGTTTCCTATTTTGAAATAATCCGTACAGTTTTTGTGGTTAGTTTTTCTGGAGTATCGTACCGGTTTAGATTCTTGATTAGTTCCACCCTCTGATGCCCCCTTATCCTTGAATTTTGGGACACATTGTGGTAGTGTTTTTAGTGTAAAATATTAATGATTTTTTTAAAATGTAGAAATAATAATTAGCTTTGTATAAATACAAACAGTCTAAATATAGATAAAAAAAAAAAACGTTAGTCTCTATATCTCATATTTTCCTTATAAAGAAAATACGTGATAGATAATACTAGAAGAAAATAACTAGATATTGGGAGTAATTTGTCCTAATATTCTTTGAAATATAAACCCTTTTATTTTATCGTAAATAATTACTAATTTCCTTATCAAAACATTTGTGATTGACAAAAAAGAAATTATTTCTACAATAAAAGAAAGGACAACTTTAAAAGCTGGTCAAGTGCAAGTCGGACTCGCGCACCGAACATTCCCAGCAAACTTGTAGAAATGTAGATAGTTCGTTCATCACGGTAATCGTATCCCAAAAATTTTTCCCCTCTCCTCCGATTATGGTGTAAATATCCCCGTGTATGTTGTAATTACATCACAAAAAAATGTGATGTCACTATAAATTTAGGGTTTTCAGAATTTCTCCTTTACTTGTGCTGCATGGCATTGCTTCTTATAAAATTTCATTATTTTTGATCAACGGAACGTACCCTATAGATTTTGTTGGCCTTGCGAGCAACAAAATATGCGGCATAAGCATAAATAACCGTATCTTTTGATTTCGTTGACTTAAAAGATGTTTTCACTGTTCTAAGGGATTGCAAGATCCTTGTTTGTGGTAATTTTAGCTTGATACCGCCACGCGTTATTGAGATTATGGGTTTTGACAAACGGACAGACGAAGAGCAATGTGATGCTGTAATGACACCTCTTTTTTCTTGAAGGTACGAAACCCTAAAAATTATTTTATTGGCATCACAACATATTGAGATTGATTATGATCTCAATATGTTTATAAATGTCTGTAGAATATCATATACTATATATGTAATGCGATTACTTATTGTCATATTCTCAAAAACAGCTTAAGTGATACTTGAATAAAAACAACAATTTTAATAGTAATATCAGCATGTTGTTTTATTCGAGAAACCGCCTTCTCTTTTTTTTTAAAAAAAAAGGGCTAACTAAACACATATGAATATTTGTTTTCTCAAATTTAAAATAATTATATAAATTATTTTGTTACGTGATTACAATACTTATTATATTTACATATTAAAAAATTGATAGTTAACAGAGCACGAAAACCCCAAAAGCTATTTATATGAATGCGGAAACGGAGACGGGACAACACTATTTATAGTGACTATATCATTGAAATTTAATTTTATACCGGCCCGTGCCGTAAACGTATTTAGTACAGAATATATTGTGGAATATTTTAGGAATACACTTTTAAACATCCGCTGCCAACTGCCGTAGGCACTCCTCAATAAATTTGTAACAAATATATTTGTAACATTTTCAGGGTAAAGATGAGATCCTTGAAGATCTTGGTGTTCACTTTGCTCGCGGTGGTGGGGGCACAAGAAACTTGCCGCTCGGTGGACGAAGAACCGTACATACGTTTCGGGACGAAAACAGCGTACAGCTACGCGAACACGCAAATGCCACAAAACGACCACGGTGTACCAGGTGAGTCGTGGGACGTTCAGTGACGGCGACAATTGAACACTTGTATGAGCGACGTGTCATAAGTTTTTTTCCAAAGAATGTTGAGAAGTTGCAACCGCTTTGTGCGTAGGTATGTAGCACGCAGAAAATCTAGATTTCAATTTTGATGAGTGGATAAATTTTACCATTTTACGATTCCATACACACAGGCGAAAAGCCCTGGTAAAATTTGTTTAGTAACTAAAAAGCTCCGGCTTTCGAAGCCATTTCGAATTAATTAGTCAAATAATAGACGAGTTTCAGTTTAAAAAAATGCAAATTGGTAAACATTTTAGGTGAGTGGCAACACCGCTCAACATTAGCAGCCGTCGCTAAATAAGTACACCTTAACACACACACCCGTTATGCAGTACCATTGAAAAATGACTGACATAGTTTCGACACCGGTCCTACGCACAATCTGTGCATATTCTAATATTCACTTTCACTTTTTTCGTGTCGTCTCCATGTCGTTTTAACGGTTATTTTCTTTCTATTTCGGTTTTAGAGCTACCTAATTTAAGATTAGAGATAATTATTAAATTTTAAACACCCTATTACGTTATTCGGCAGAAGGTTACATTATACTGTTATAAACTGAGTTCCTAAGCTTAAAAATAGAACAAAATCATTCCACTGTAAAAAATATGCGAGAATAGAATTATCTAAATAAACAAGCCCCCTGCGCACCGTGCGCGCCCCAAGCGCCGGCTATTGCCTTCGTGGGCGCTTTTGATGTGTATTCACAATTTGTTTTTGAATGGATTTATTTTGTGGGATGGAATTTTCGAGGGACAATAAATCGCGTTGTCAAATGTTTTTTTTTGCTTATGTTAGATGTGGCATATTTGCAACTTGTTGTTCCTGATGATTTTCGACATTTCTGGAAGGCCAGTCAGCAGGTATGAATTGTGAAATGCGACGCACAGAAGTTTGAGTTTGAGCGTTCACAAGTTAAGTGCGATCAACACGCGATCACCTGATTCTGACTGTATTTCTCGACACATATATGCTTTTACTGTTCTACATTTTTCCTTTTATTTGATCTAAATTGTCTAACTCCCGATAAAGTCATTTCGTAGCAATATTTTAGACATTACTGTCTGTCACCAGACTGTATCTCATGAACCGTGATAGTTAGACAGTTAAAATTTTCACATATGATGTATTTCTGTTGCTGCTATAACAACAACTACTAAAATCAGAATAAAATAAATATTTAAATGGGGTTCCCATATAATAAACGTGATTTTTTTGCCGTTTTTTGCTCGATATTAATAACGGCAACAGGTCGACGCTTGAAATATTCACAGAATATTTAATTGTATATTCATTTCAAAAATAAATAATTAATTTATAACAAAATAAAATAAGATGGGGCTATCCTGTGGTGTCGATAGTATAACATATTAGTATTTTCATTAACTATTCATTCTATTTTATTGTGCCTTATAAAATTTTCCAATAATAGAGAAAGGGCTGTTAACTTTGCGCCCAATGAAACGAGATTGTCAATGAACATTGTTAGCGAATATAAACATATTATTGAAAATATAAAAAAAACGGTAACCGTAATAAATAACGGAAAATATGTTGCATTATGTTTAATATTATCATTAAAATTACCTTTAATGTTCATTAATTTTATCATTAACTTTAGTTAACATTAGCATTAACCTTATCATTAAGGTGCTACAGTGATGAAAAGAGAGTTTTGTTTTTTCCTCGTTTTCATTAAATGCATGAGTTAGGAGATTGATTTTTGGTATATTTTTTTTCACTATTTAAGTAAGTGAACTGTAAAAGAAATACACGACTGGACAAAATTTTCTCGATACAATTAAATTTCAAAACCGACCCTGTTAAATTGCCTTTTTAGTTGTTATGCGAAATCGGTAATGCATTGTACTTCTTTTTTTCAGGATAATGGTACTTACAATTTTTAACAAACTGGTAAAACAGTTTCTTTTATTAACAAATTTTATGTGGTTTGGCCCTTACGTCTTTTATTTGGAAGCTGCGCGCTCTATTGCTTTATCGTTTTTCATATGCGCTAGTAGTAATAATCTCACTCGTTCGCTCATCGGTCGGGTGTCCGTCATTAGTGGAGTGAACGCGAGGGGACATCCTCTCTTCTCACCGCGGTATCGCCTTAACATTATGTTTTTGCAATCCGAACTGTGCGTGTCATCCCACTGAGCAAATTGGTGAGATCCTTTTTGCGTCACACGTTCTTTTGATAACGTAAAAAACACTACATTGAATATTTTTTTTAATATACAAATCTTTATATAATAAAAAAAAAACATTTTTGACGTTATCAAGTGTTGATTTATTTTAATAATAGCGCTCTATCTGGTCAACAAACAGCCAGATAACTTTATTCTACAGATAGCCAATTTATTCTAGGAATAACCGTTATCTTATTGTTAGAATATACAAAATCGTCATATTCGACGAATAAATGCTATTTGACGCTTATCTGACTTTTATCTGTCTAATGAGAAACTGGCTGTAAGTCTGGTCAGGACTTCGCTAACTTGAGAAAGTTAATTTATTAAAAATGTTACCAGATTCAGACTAACTCAGATCTTGTTTCTAAAGCTAGCGTCTTAATTACAAATCTATGGCGCACGTGCATCGAGATATTTCGACTTTGGAAAAACGAAACTTTTCTTTATCCCAAAGATATAATGAATGTTGACTGACGTTTATGTCTTGGCTTTAATCCTACTAAACAATAAAAACTACTGTTTATTCCGTCTATCTTCTGTTCTGTGACTTATCCATTCGCCACACTACGTTTTATATAACTACGGCATTATGTGCATATAAAAATTACTCGCGTTCCGCCCGCGTGAATATAGAATGTATTCCTTCATCTTTTACATTGATCGACCTTGCCTCTATCCCGATGCCAATCGCGATTTTAATTCTGATTCCGGCACTGTTCCTCATTTAGCGCCCAGTCGCACTTTTAATCCCAAACCTGGTCCCGCACTTATATTTTCATAAGAATTCATTTTTGATCCCGGTCTCGTTTTAAGTTTTGGTCCCGATCCCGACTCTCTATTTTGTTCTCCTTCTGACTTCCAATATCGTGCACAGTGCGGATTTGTACGAAGCTGAGGCGAATGTTAGTACCGAAATATACGCTATGTTACTCCGGGGTAATGAATATTTCTAAGAGTGAAATAATTTTTAGAATCGGTGTAGTATTTCGGTTTAATAATACAAATAAGCAGACGAAATCGGTGAAAAATGTAAACATGATAGAAAAAATATGGCCGTATTTAAATGCGATTTTGTGTTAAAATTATTAGTCAATCGATTAGCTACTTTTTGAGTATTGCGATCGCAAACATGTGGTGATTGATTTTTTTTATAAATAAGATATTCAATTATAACACTTTGATAGTGCTGATTCTTTAGCAAGATATTAGTTCAAGCTCATGTAACATTAATTTTCATTTTCTACGTAACTTTGAACGTCCATTTGATTTTCATAATACGCAAAATCACTCCCACATTCAGTAAACAATTAATATGGCAAGTATTTTGATTACATTTGAAATATTTTGTGATCATATTTCATTGTATTTAACTTCACACCACAGTTGTCGATGTGGAATATCCAGATATAGTACACTTGGTTCATAATTTGGACCTTACAGATTTCAGACAGCACTTATTGTTTTTATCTACATTAGCAGCGATGTGCTTCAAAGTCTTATTTAAAATAATTAACTGTTAACTGTTTAAGTGAAAAACTAAACACGGCAAAATACGACGTTATTTTTTTACTTCACAATTGGCAGTTGACTTAGTCAATCATAAAGATATTGACTTTTCTGGCTTCAAATTAATGTCACAAATGTCAATGCCTCTAAGATTACCGATATTTAACAGTTAACAGTTAACTATTGCAAATGATAGTTTAAAGCACACCGTTGTAGGAGTGTGAGTTTCCTCACAATGCAATACTTCAGCGCAAACAATTAATATTATTAAATAAACGAATGTATTTAATTTTTGCGTGTCGGTGCGACTGAGACGCCACTGATTTCAAAATTATTTATAAGAATACTTCAATTTTTAATGAAGGGTAAATATATAAAAAACAAAGCATAAATTGGAAAACAAGTAAGCGGTTCTCATCTCGCATCTCAAACATTTATGCGGACATGTTTAGTGATTGTGCACGTAATATATTATTTATGCAGAATGACGGAAGAATGATTCATTATGGTTTTCCGTGACATTGACATTCCTGCGTGCTACTAAACAATAAACAATTACGTTGCATCTAACACATTGGGTAAGATAATATTATTATTAATGTAATTGGAATGTGATTCATGTAAAGATTATTTTTTAATTCTTTTTAACCTTCACTGAAAAGTTTTAGGTTACATCTGTTCCAATATTGAATACTTTACGTATAGAGAACTGTATGAAGCATGATCCATGGCCCGCGATGTTAAACTAATAGTAACTTAATTTTATAAAATGTATTCGTTACCATTTTATATATATTCCTCATAACCCAAAAAATAAAAGTAAAATCTATTTTTATGGAAGCAATATATTTATCTTTCCCTACAATGAGTAAATTTCCAAATTAACACGTATTCTGTCTAAAATGTACATGACCATAAACGTCATCGGCCTACACAGACTGGAATTTAAACATCAAAAACTTTATATTGACACTCCATCGCACTCGGAGACCTTACCTACTTGAATTTTAATTCTCCTTTAAGTCGTTACTTAGTAAAAGTTTAACTAACTGTCACTCCCAAGATCAATTAGATGTCCCTTAGAGCACCTTGATGAGAATTAACTTTGAATAGACAATTCTCGTAGGATAATTTCACTAATGATCCCTTTACCTTGATTTGACAGATAATGTCAATGACCAAAATTCTGTTACCATTGATTTTTAAAAGGATTTAATTATGTACGCTTAGCTATCCCTTCAAATGTCATTCTCTTACAGATTTTCAGAGTATCTCGTTTTTATTGAGTACACAAAGCGAGTGATACTCGTCCTAGACGATATTTACGCGATTTTTCAGACTCTTCTACAAAATACAACTCAATAAGAATTTTTTCAAAATATAATTTTTATTCCTACTATAGAAAAATGTGTGAATTCGCCACTAGTGGAACAACATTTGAAGAAAATTTCACCTAGAGTAGAATTTACCCTTTAATAATAATGCTAATATTAACTTTGCGGTACTACGCCACAGGTAGCTTTGAAGTGGATACTATTTATGTTTTATCATATTATTAATCTATCGTTTCCGAATTAATCAGTTTTCTGTATTAGGAAATTAGGTGAAGACGTTACTGCTTTTTCCCCAAGTGTCAATTTCACGAATTGTAGCTACAGTGCCTTGAGCTGTAATACATGCATACTTTTGTGAAATTCCCCAACACTCTTAAAGCAATGAGAAACGCAAGGTATTTAACAGTAATTTGACTATATAAGTTAAATTATTATTTTACAAATTAAATGTACATAATTTTATTGTCAGACAGTTTTTTTTTTCACACTGTTATTGGACTTCTTGCGTTGTAGGATGTATCGATTAACAATAACATTTACATTTTTTTGATATTACGGCTTGCTGGCCGGGCAGTGGTCATAATATTGTATTTATGATAGTAGCAGTGTTAAGCAACGAATGCTACGTAGAGAAATTCCAAGGCTATTACTTGGAGATAGTAAGTAAAATATTTATAATTACCAGTAAAATGATAATGTTCAGTGCTACAATAAACAGCCGTTTGCCTTATTTACAATTAATACCAAAATAAATTACAAAAAAAAATATTTATTGATTGTGGGTATGCTTTTAGTCACGTTGGTAACTCCTTTCATTTCGCCATCTGGTTCTGGATGATGTTATTGTACGTAGGCCACACTTAATATTTTTAGAATTGGCCACTTAGAAGCTGTAAAATAATAAAACATATTTAAATTTAAAAATGGAACTCCTTGCCAACCTTATTATGTATATTGTATTCATCTGTCATTTGTTTTTTTACAAATTGGCTGCAAAAAGAAAATTGTTTGTCTAACGTCTAAATGAAATTAACGCGAAAACATTTTCGTACAATGATTTTTGTGACTTTCATTGCCTTTTAAAACAACAAGGAAGTTATAACCGACTTCGGTTTCATAATGAAGCTCCATCCCTTGCCAGTGTTTATAACTGCTTTGACGACTTCAAACGTTGGTCGCTCTAATCTGACTGATGATCTGCGTGAGTGACGTCCTTCTATGGCTATGACCGAAGATATCAATGCTGTACGGCTCATGATAAAGTCTGACAAAAAAATGTCTTACCAGCAGATTCGAACAAGCTTAGGCATTGATATAAATCAAGTGCTCAAAATCCTTCATGAACATTTAGCGGTCAGGAAGCTTTGTACTCGATGGATACCTCATAATTTGATAATTTGAGACACTCAAAAAATTCATAGTATAAATTGGTACCGCGAAATGATACAAAAATTTGACTCAAATGTTGTATGCGACATAGTTACAGGTGACGTTAGCTGAATTTTCTATTACGATCCCGAAACTAAAAGACAATCTGATCAGTCGATGTTTCCTTTCTAGAAGTTGCCTACTAAAGTGAAACGAGGTCGAAGCGTCGAAAAATAGATGGTGACCTCTTTTTTTCTGAATAACAGGTCATTATGCAACAATTGCTTTAGAAGATAAAAGAAAACAGTCACTGCATACTGGTACACCGACAACTGTTTGCTTCTTGTTTTAGAAAAAGTTCATCATGACAACGTCACACCACATACTGTTAGGCTAAAAACTAACAATTTGGGGGTGTCAGGTATAGAAACACTGGCTCACCCACCTTACAGCCCTAACCTCGCACCATGCGGTTTTTATCTATTTTCTAAAATAAATTTTCTAAAAAACTTCAAGGTGAGTGGTTTTCGGACGCCGAGGAAGCAGTGGCTCAATGTGAAAAGGCTGTCGAAACGACCTCTAAGTGCGAGTGGGTAAAGTGTTTCTCATAATGGTTCCATTGAATGCATCGATGTATCGATGTCAACGGATATTATTTTGAAAAACGATAATAATAAAAATGACTCACTAGTTTGCTCAGCTTTTGATTTTCTCAGGACATTCAGTTTGACCCATACATAGAAATGATACAATAAAGCTCATATTAAAACAAGAAAAACATATGAATGAGCATTTGGGGTGTGGAAGCATAGATTCTCATGTTTTCAGGTAAAATAATATATTTCTCATGTCATTATGTTAATTTTATGCATTACTTCTTATTAATTTTTAAATACTACATTCTTTTCAACTTGTATTTAACAAAAAAAGTAGAAAATAGCTGTTCTGGTGTGCCGCTTTGTATAATTTAACAATACAATATAACAATAGAACAATTTGAACCAGACATGGAGCCAAAAACTGTAGAAAATAGTAGAAAACCTGAGGACAATAATGAAATATTTAGGGAATCAATACTTACTAGATTTTTTTTAAATTAAATTCGTTATAAAATTATTAAGAATTTGTAGCTATATCTGAACTTATTTAATACCAATCTTGCTGCTTTTAATAAAATCTTTCGGTTATATAATAATTGTACATAATCATTTAATAATCTAAATAATTTTGTAATTAAAGGAATAAATAAATATGGAGCAAAATAAACAATACTGTCACTGATTTTAATTGTTTAAGCGTTTTGAAATGATAATAATAATATTTTATTTAGTGAAAATTAATTTACAGTGAAATAAAATGAATTAAACCAATTGCTTTGCTTGATTCATCTTATTTCACTGAAGTCTCCAAAGTCCCATCTTTACCTTTTTCGCGTCGTAACCCGCGAACAGTTTCGAAACCTATCGAAAATATACACAACGGACTCCCTATTCGGTTGGTCAAAAAAAATAATTAAAAACCATAGGCGGTTTTTGTGTACCTACGTTACAACATCACCATTATTTCCGTCTCGTTACGTTGGTTTAACGGCGACCGGGAAACGGCCCGTGTAAACCGACCCGGGAATTTTTATGCGCTCCGTGACGAAACCACATAAAAATATACCTACGCCATGCCGACATCGGCTGACTACGTACGTTACACCAAGGAAATGAGTGTCGCGTTCGCGGCCATTTTAACGACTTTTAACGTTCGCGGTACGATCTGCGTGCGCGACTGCCCCACCCTCTTTGTACTTTTGCAAACCACTGTACCACCGAGCTCGGGACCGGTATCGGGATCGTGATTAACAGAAAGATTGCTCGATATAAAACACAAACGAATTCATTCTATATGGACGCGATTGAAAGTATGATATTAGTCGATGAAATATTCAAGGAGACTGGATATCTTAGTAAAAAGTGTAATCAATACATAACCTTTATGTAACGATGTACTATTTTAGTTACATAAGTACCGACGTGACGTCTAATAGACCACCATAGCTTCTTTTCTCCTTTATTGTGATGCATTGATGCAAGCAGAAGAACAGCTTTGTTATTTTTGGCACATTGGAGACGAGCGTAATATCTTTAGTAAATCCGTAAAGCATTGAACCAACATCACGATTTTTGTTTGGTAGATAAACAGATAGTATTTCTCTCTTATTGTTTTTAAGAGTACTCACAAATGACAAACCTCTTTTTTACAGCTTTTCGACACACTGTACATAACCATACCAATTATCAGCGGTAATATTTCGGTTATTGCGGTACAAGTCCCTGATCAATCTCAATACACACTGTGTGAGCACCTGGAGTTTTTTTCCTATTTTGTCAATCCTTTGCTGTCTAATCCTTTTCCGAGATATATGTAACCATCATAAAAATTAAATGTCTTCGAGTGGCGAATCGCTTGTCCTTCAACTACACTTTGAAGGTTTTTGGGCCATATCTATAACGAAATGCGAGCGGTCTCTAAACCCAATCAACATCTCATCAATGGTCGCATTTATGCCCATCTTGTATTTTTTTCGACAGTTGTTTGCGAATGCATTGAACAGAAATGATATTGCTGCAGTTTTGTCCTGCTTATGTCTTTCCGATCGTGTGTTAGGGTTGTCAAAACGCAGGCAATTTAGGAAACACAAAAATATATTTTTTGAAGGAACGAAAAAACACATCTGAAAATATCGCGGCCAGTACCGTCAGTTGTAAACAACAAATCGCAGTCATCATGGTTGGACTTGAATACTACTGAACAAAGAAGGAGTTCCAGAAAAGCATTTAACTCAATTTCATCTATATCATGCAACCCCGTTATAGTTATGAATGCATCTCTGTATTTTAAAAAACGAGTGGTGTCGTGGGACACCAGGTAGGAACGAAGTTCCTTCGGCTAATATAGAATCGACACAATTTGCAAAAAAAATATAATGTACTTTAAATGTTATGACAGGAATATGTTTTATTATAAGATGCTACTTAAATCGTTTGGTGATCGTTGTAGTGGAATTATGACATTTACTCCTTACTATCTGTTCTTCAATCATCTTCATTTTCTGTTCTTATTGTTAATTCTATTTTCGAAAAAAATTACGATTATTATGATTTATTTCTTATATTTTACCGACATATATTTGTTAATGGAAAATAACCCCGACCGATTCTCGGTAATCGCGCGAAGTCGTAAACAAGTCGCACGGCCTCATGCCAGCCGTGCCCGGTGTGATCCACCAATCAGCGCTCGCCGTTCGCCGAGCTCGCGTCACCTTGCGCCAATAAACGCGCAGTAAAATAACAACATATCCAAAAATATACGACTGTCGCGCCTGCGCACGTCTCATTTAACGGTTTTATTCCACGGACTTTTTCTTACGGTTTTACTATCACATTTTTTTCAGTTCGGTCGCGCAGCAAAATCCCTATCTCCTCCAAGCCCGCCGTAAGGAACTTCGTTCCAACAACTTTACATTTGTCCTAGTAAGAATCTCCAGATATACATAGAATTATAAAAAAACTTACGCCATAAGTTAAAAGAATCTTTCGGCTCAGCTTAGACGAGGGTCGAAGACGTTGTTGTAGACGTTAGTACAATGTTGTGTCGTGGTGTGCGCACACCGCCACTATGGGAAGGAGTTTTACTCTACTTGAATTGATTTTTGCCAAAATTATATAGCGATTCATTGACATCATTGGATTCAGTTTTTTGCTGCTCATTTATCGTTTCTTCACCTTCGGACCCTTCCTTTTCAGATGCTGAATCAGGGTCACACTCCAAGGCAACAAAATTCAAGTCGATATCGTCACTGTCGGACTCTGAGCTCTCATTTAGCCATTCCACTAAAATTATTCATGATCTTTAATCTCAGGCCTTGTAGGACAATTTTTTTATTGACAAACAACACTCCTATTTGTATTTACGGTTGTCCGTTTCATGCTTGTAGTACCTGGTTTATCCGTTTTTATACCTGTCTGAAAATAAAAGAGAAAAACGCTACAATCTGGAAAAAGTCGAATCTAAAATAGGTTACATAAGTACGGACGAATGGTCCGACAGACCATCGCGATCTTATAAAAATCAAATCGCACGCGCCGACATAGCCACTCTCCAGGAATACTACCAGGTGACTGCCCAAGGTATAGAGAGAAGCGCGAGGGGATGCGCTTTCGCGTACATACGAGTACGTAACTAGACTTTCCGAAATCTCAAAGTGTCTCTCAGACCACACGTCGGTACTAAAAGGTTAACTCCTTTGAAATAACAACGGACTGTAAGGTATCGCCGGTTTTTTGCTACCTTTTACTTGTATTTTAATAGGACTTGAAGAACGTTACGCGTTACCAATGCTTCAGTTGTTTCTTTGCATTCATGACAATTCGAATAATTCATTTAGTACTCGATTATATTGTATTAATTAAAAAAAAATGAGAAAATAACAATGACATTTTTTTATTTAAAAAAGCTTTAAATACAAGATTTAAAAAAGTAGTCAACTACGCTATTACGAAATCGATCCCTTACATAATATGAAAATGTTTCAAATTCGCAAATTCTATACCGCGTATATGGCATTTGTTTGTCTTAGTTTTCTTATTCCACATTATAGGCAACATCATCTTAATAAATTAAATTGCTTACGTAAGCAATGCTAGATCAAGATCGACAAATGTAATTTCAGATTCATTTTCAAATTTACGACTTCTTTCTTTTAGCTAATATGTCTAGATACCATTTTATTCAGCTGGATCTGAACAAAATCAGGAATCCATCAAATAATTCAAAATTTATTTGAGAAATTTCAGATAGGAGTCATCAACAAAATGGACACTATCGAGTTTCCAAAAAGCAATTGTTCTCACCATATCATCATTTGGAAACTTTTTAACAATAACAATATTCAGGGCAAACAAAATTTATATTCTGTAGTGACGTCAAATACTGTAATTGATTGGAACTAAATAAATATCTGGCAGAAAGATGAAGCCTTTTAGAAATTTGACGAGAATTTGTGTCTATACCCAACATTTTCTTGATATTTATTGTTAGGGGCTAATTTTATGTATAAATCGATTGATTTTTGTTGTTAATATGAAAAATGTTATTAAATAAATAGAGAAGAATATTTCGAAAATCTATGAGGTCTATTTTGAAAAGAATAAAAACATCGTTATTTTTTTTTTAGCAAATGAAGTACTTTCAAAAACCCTTCACCGCGGCAACGAATCTCAATCACCATAAATGTACATACAAATTAAATGCCCTAAAAGTGACAATTGCGAGAGCAGTCGTAAACATACCGAAATAGGCGTTGGGCATATTTGAAACAAAATGTTTACTCAGCTGTAAGTAGTGCTCCGCGAGTAGACAAGTAACAGCACTTTGTTTTCGTCGAAGCTGCTTATTCACTTGCAAACCAACGCGGGACATACATGAGCCGTTTAATTAGTCATGTGTATTAAATTCGCCTTGAATTATTTTATTGGCTATTGGAACAATTTAGTTCTCCAACTAGCATCAAATGTTTATCTGACTTTGAAATTGTATAAGAAAATTAATTTTATACATATTTTATATAAACATTCGCCGCTAAGAGCGCATAAATATCTGTAAGTCACCTATCTAGTTTCCGTTTCACATTTTGATACAGAATAAGTTCTTGTGAGTATGACTTGGTAATTTTTGTTATCTAAAATTGTTAGTCGATAACAGAATGAGTTTCATTGACTAATTTTAAACATAAACATTGATTGGTTTTGAAAAGAAACCTTCGAAAGTTACGATATAATTATGTATGTAAAACTTGAAGATTATTTTCAGTTTTGATTATAACTTTCATATAGAAAATGTGATTGAACGTTTGAATTAGTTTTAAAATTAAAATTAGTTTTGTTCTAATTTCTTATGGGGTAAAAATAAGAAAACGCCTGGGGTAAAAACGACATTCCATGAAGTAAAACATATTAATTATTCTAAAGCAATAAATTAAATTTAATGCTCTATGGCCAACAAAGCAAAATGAAATAGAATATCCTTCTGGGAAAAATTTTGATAATAAATGAGTATTTAGCGACAGTTGTTAATCACCGGCATAGAATGAGAAATTGATATCTAAACAACTATAGCGAGAATTTTGCCATATTTAAGTTCAAGAGTAAAATTTCACTTACGCCAAACTCGTTCATATCCTAACACAGTAATCAAATATTCAGCTTTCTAGACGACATTTTTTCCTTTTATTTTACATATTAAAATAAAAATTACATGACATAATCTGCAGTGGTGTTAACTTTCATGCGCGATCCCAGCTACTTAGCATAATTAAAATGTTAAATAAGCGGATGACCGGCTTTCTAATAACGCAAATATTCGCGCAAGATGACAAAGCGTCGGCGCACGCGTATGGGGTCGGCCTCACGCGAACTTTAATGCAACATCGGCTACCGTAGATTTGTATGAAAACTTATGCGCGCTTAACACGCAACCGTATATCACGCTATTTTCGCACGCATAGACGAATTTTATTTGATGGATGCAAAGCTGTTTTACGATAGAAATTGGGGGCTATCGGTTTGGTTGCCTACGCTTTTGGCATTTTTTTTTATTAGTCTATTTCTACGGTATGACGTACAAAGATCCCACCTCAGGTTTTACATATGGCATTGAAATGGATTCTTCTAATCGTGTACCGTTATGTATTTTCGTTTTCGATATGTGTCTAAACGAAAAAATATATCTGCAATTTATATTTTAACCTATTAAAATTGAGAGTACTGCAGGTAAGTTCATCTCACAAACATTGTCCTAATATTTTTCAAATATAATCGTAGAATGCGGTCGTAAAAGATTTTTTTCGTTTTTAGACAATTTAAAAAAAATATATCAATTGTGGTAGCTCCGAAATTCAAAGTAGAGGATAATTTAAAAAAAAAGTTATAAAACGAACAGAGATTTACCGGACCATTAGAAAATTATTTGCATACCCACAATTATTACAATATGGCAACTAATATAATATGGCAACCCATAGGCAAAATGAGGCAACTTTTCAACATTTGGTTTTCTGAGTACGTTACTATCGGGCGCATTATTGTATACATTTATAGACATGGGTTTCTTTAATTTCTTAGATAGGTAACTGTAAATTTTCATTTTTATACTGTTGAATCCAAAAAAAACATGAGTATTGTCCAAAAACTACTCGCATTCAAGTACATTAAAGGTCGCTGCAGGCGGCCATGTGTGACATGTGCAACAATTGCGTTTTTGAAGAATTGTTACCAAATGTCACTTTAATTTTAAATGTCGATGTGATTGTCAAAATTTTACTCGTTTCGTAGAAAAATGAAATGTGTATATAAAATATATTTTCATTTCATCGGACGTACTGTCTGACATTAATGAAGGTATATCACATAAAGAGATGATTTATAATTTTTTTATTGCTGTATTTGAAGCTTTTTTTTTATTTAAGTAGTAATTAGTGAAATATTTGTTAGAAAACTATAAAAATAATCGACTAGTGACTCCTTTAAATTGTCGATTGACGCAGAGTGTCCTAGTATTTTATTGGTATAATTATTATCTAATAAACATAATACCGTACACTACACACGTTAAACTTCAAGCTGCTAGAAAAAAAATGTCAAATAATCTTCAATGACTTGGTATACCTTATTTTTTTACGTATTTCAACCGCAATAATATTTTCCGTACGTTATAACAATTCCAACATCCAATAACAACGTCCAACGTGCATTATAACAATTTTGAGTGTCTAATAGGTTCATCAAGTTATACTGTACTATAGTGCAAATCGAGAGCAGAAAAATGGGTTTGATAGCTAAGTGATCAGCAAATACGCCTGCCGCAAAGAACACGCATATTCTAGTCCTATCTACAAGCCTGCACGGTTGAACTTTTTTCCTAACTCGTCTATCGCCACTTTCTGGAAGGAAAACTTCGCGAAAAAACCGGCACGTCGGGTCACCAACGGGCTGTCGAGCCAACGTCTACATGAGATCAATACCAAGTGCGCATTGCGTCTCAATACCCTCACGCTGAGCGGCGTTGGTCGAGTAGTTACCTTCGAAGTGAACGGTCCAGGTTCGAATTCTGACCTACCGCGCCTTTGAACAACGGTTAGGGCCTGGACGTTGTCACCACACTGGCGACGATAACCATTAGCAGCTCCCGACAGCGTTAGGTCAATAGGAGAACTTAAACTCCACCCCTCAATCCGAAATGAAAAGATTATAGAAGGGTACGCCTATTTAGAATGTAAAAAGGGAATTCAAAAGCACTGTTCTGGTAATTGAGTGAAAGGTTATATACAACCTTCGATTGTTCTTTTTGAAAAGCGATAATATATTTCTTTTGAAACATGTACTTTAAATTAAAGAAGGGGAAGTCCTTTATTCCACACTTTTATCTATGTTGTTATTATCATTATTGTCTATGTTCGCTGAATTTTCAGAAGCGGCTAAATCGATATAAATAATTTTAACTGTATTACATTACGATAGATCACGAAGTGGTCCTACATCTTTTTTTATTCCTTATCTGTTTTTAGTTGAAGTAAATAACATTCCTAGATCTAGAATTCTTGAATCAGTAAGCAGTGACGGATTTAAAAAAGGCATGATTTTTAATCATTTTTATTAAATTGACATTAGGAGACGAATGCATTTCATATATAATTTTAAAATTGATATTTCTCCCTTCCGTATATAATGTCGCACTGATATCCATATTTTTTTAGGATTCCGTATCTCAAAAAGGAACCCTAATTGAATCACTTCGTTGTTCGTCTGTCTGTCTGACAAGACTCTTATCCTTAGAAAAGCGCAGAAATATCAAGTTCAATATAATATCAAATATTTACATTACGGTCCGTTAAAGACGTGGAAAATAAAATTTCTAAGTCAACGTAATCCATAAATACAGCCATTTTTGTCGCATATTTTTACACTAACAAATAAACCAAAACCTATATTCTGAAAGATGAACGTCCCGAATTTCATCATTCTAATTTTTCAATCCAAAGTTGTCAATCTTCAATCCGAAAATTGAAAACTTCGTCAAAAGTTTTCAATCTGAAAATCGAAGATCATATCAAAATCCGAAAATCGTTAATTTGTAGATACGTCATGAAATTTATTTTGCAATTATAATTTAATATTTGCATTTGGAGTATGTATTGTGGTATAGCTGGGAGAATATTTTTTAATTTAATGAAAATTTTGGATTTTCAAAAATTCGGATACAACAAAAATTTCAAAATTCGACACCGTTACTGCACCAGTATCGGTATCGAAAACACTCAAAAATCGTCGACACTTTTGATGGATGAAATAGGTATTTACATAAATAATTAAATCTGTATGTAACCACGAGGACGCGAGTCGTATTGCACTTGTCCGCTATTTTTAATCAATAAATTCCTGCTATAATTTCATTTTAATTGTAGTAATCGACTCGAATAAATATATTTTTATACATTGATAACTTTGGGTCATTAACGAACAATATTAGTGTTTTATTACGTCAACTTCTATAGTAGTATGTGTTAAGAATTTTTTTTTTCTATAGATTTAGAGAAAACATTTCGAATAGCAAGTAAACATCCCTTAATTATCTAAAGGTCACCCAATGGCCATATTTCATTTTCAGCGTCTGGTTCATTTTACTTAATTAGCCCATTCCGCTGCAAAAACGCGAAGATCATAAATCACACCCAGGTATTCATTACGCTCTAAACATGAACCCGCTATAGCTTTTCTAGTGGACAGGGTTTTACCTTAATTCATTGAAACGGCTGTATATTATTAAGTCGAGTAATATAATTATCTATACTATATACAATATAAATATTATAATTATATTATTCTTATATACCTTTTAGTTTAATACCTAAGCAGCTACTCTTCATTGCTCTGTAAGCAGACTGAATTTTGGTTTTAGAGGTTTTATCAAATAATTAGATTTGGCAGCCGTATGTAAGGCATATTAGTAAGTCAAATCCATTTCTTACCGTTTATAGGAAGATGTGATATAAGTATTTCTTTGTGGGAACAAAATTATTTCCAAGTTATTAATGCCTTCTATTTATTTCTTGAGTTTATCCTTTTCTTGAATTTCATATTTTCTTAGACAGAAGTTTTTCGTAGATAAGATTTTGATCTATTAGGATGGATATTGTTTTTCGTTGGTCATGATTTTAGTTTTATCTAGGTTGTCTCTAATCCAATACGTTTACTTGTTGTCTACAATTGACTCATCATAGTATTTAATATTAAAGGATTTTCCGATAGTAGAATTATGTCATCTGCAAACCTCGGATGACATGAATTTACCGTTTACATTAATTTCTTGAACTGAGCAAGAAATTGATGTAGACGATCATTCTTTTGTTCGACGTTTCTTGTGTTCCGTAGAACCGCTACGAACAGTTTAGGTGATAATAGATCGCCCTGCATTACTCCTCTGTTTATATTTTATCTATACCCTCACCTCTTCTTGACCGATGTCAAAAAAAAAGTAGGAGATTCGCTATTTGTCTGTCTTTTTTTGTGTGTGTTTTTACACGATACTTCCGTCAATTGTGGATCAATGTTAAAAATTATTTTTCTTCGAAATCGCGGGGTGGTGTCATTCTCACCAAATCAGAATCTGACTATGATATCTTAGGGAAATCGAGGGGTACTGTCAAATATTATAATAAGGTATAGTGTAATTGGGTTTTTTAATTATTCAGGTTTTAAGGTCTGGGAGTCATGTACTTATGCAGCTGAGCGGATGATGAAAGCCGAAGCCTTAATGGTTAAAAGTTGAACAACAATATTGCGATTTGTGGACAGAAATTGATCTTTAGTGGCTCCTAGTAAACTTTAGAGCTTTCGAGTTATAATTTTTTTCCTTTGTAGTTACGGGACCCTAGCAAAACAAATATAAACAAACAAGTTATGCACATTGACTTTTATTTGAAATTTACTGGGTTTGTGCAGTGTATTGTGTGTTTTGATTAATAAACATACTCCAGAAAAATGTAAAAAATTATTCTCAGAGTGCTGTTACAGTAAAAACCAAAGCAATATTTATGATTTTAATTTATACTTCCTATTTTTTTTTATTTACCCTAATATTATGTCATCTAGCGACCTCTATTTTGTAATTTATCTTAACCACTACATAAATTTGTAAAGTCTGTCTGTACATTCAAGTTTTTTATGAAATTTTGTGATTAATACAGGATGGGATTGATTATGCATTTTTCCGTAAATATTCATAATCTCCTCCTTTTTTAAAACAACTTCGCCAAAGTAACTATAACGAAAATATATCATTGAAAATTAATTTACAAATAATATAAAATAATAATAGAGAACCCTATAAAATGCTCGGTCAGACGGCGTCCACGCGCCAACGCGCCGCGCGCCCCGCGCCTCGTGACCAACGAACTATGCGAAATATTATTTTTAAATAATTTATCTAGTTATTTATCTACAAATACCACTTGATGTTGTCAATGATGTAAAGGTCGCCGAAGGTATTATTACACTAGTCTCTTATTTTCCACGTGTGTTCCACTCATCTCTAAACAAACAAGGTAAACTAAAGCAAATTATTACGTAAACGATACAATTCACGCAATATTACTCATTGATTCGCAGGTTGTTGCCTATCAGGGTAAGTTTTATAATGAAGTTATAGAGCCGCAGCGATGGCACCTGTGCAAACTCCCCAACAATAAATCATGTTTGCATATTTAATACCAGTGAAAGGCATTGTTATTAAATACTTCAATATTAATCACACACATCTCAGTTTCAAAAACGTCAATATCATAAACGTAACACTTTATAACAAAATACCTAAACCGATAAAACCGCGCGTCCGGTCGTTAACTGCACGCGGACGGGTGGACCGCGGTGGACTTGCTGAACACTAACTGCCGGCGCCCGCCGCGTGCGAGCCTCGGATGCGGGGTGGACGAGTCTGGACGCGTGCACTGTATCACTAAGCGCTAAAGTTGAACTTTGTACGTTTACACGTTTACGTTCTGAATTATTTTTCTCAGGATAGACTTCTTCAATGACTATAGTTTCTTTAGCAAAGTTGTTCAAAAAGGAGATTATGAATATTTGCGAAAAGACGCATGATCAATTCCATACGGTATATGTTTTATGACTTACTGACCGTAATCCTATCATTTTTATAATTTCTGTATATTAGTTGTCTGTCTGTCTATCTGTCTGTTTTTATGTATGGCCTTTTATAACGTAAAAACGGTTTCACCAATCGTGATAAAAATTTATGTAGAGTTAAAGCATATTATTGCGCAAATAGCAAGCTACTGTGTGTCTGTCTATGTTGTGTCTATATTTTTCTTTTTAAATAAAAAATTTGTTTGGCCGATCTTGATAATAATGGTGTACAGTCAAAACATGTTATTTCACGATTAATAGAATATTTTCTGTCTATAAGTCTGTATATATCTTCATTCTTTTACAAATTAAGAACGACTTGACCGATCTTGATGGAAATTGGTGTAGAGTCGAAACATATGAATGTGCAAATTACAGACTACTCTCTATTTATCCATATGTTCTTTTATAACTTAGGAGCCATTTGGACAATCAGACAGACAGACTTATCGGCCGATGAGTTTTGAACTGCTCGTTCCGTAACTCGGATAATGCGTAATCCATTGGTCCCGGACGTCTTGGTTGTCCCGTATGTATGATACCAAAATCATTGAGATCAGACAACGCGTGCAGCAGCATGACGTAGCGGTGGCGTGGTGGTTTATTTTCAGTGTTAAATTGAAATTATAAATAATGGAGATAGAGTTACTATGAAAATAGAGAAGTGGATACTTTTTATAGGAAATTGCCTCCTCTTTAAGAATCTTTTTAATAAATTTCTTAATTATTAATAGTTACTGAATTATTAGTGAATAAACTACAATATATTCCTTTATTTTTCATATTGAATTGTTAATAACTTTTGGAATTTTTCTAAAACCAGTTCAATACGTTATTATAGATGTCATTTCGAATCCAATGAGCTATCACTTGTACTTTTAGGACCTTTATCGAGAATTAGCACCGACTTCAACTTGTGAACTATTTATTCATGGAAAACAGTATTATTACTGTTTACATATTGTAAATATAAATGTATCATTCCAATCCCAATGAGCTATCACTCATATTTTTAGCAATTTTATGGAGAATTAACGCCGATTAGAACTTGTCAACTCCACTAAAAGTGTGGTTTTAAGCTTTTTAGCTGTATTTAAATTTTACCTCATAAATACCCTAGTCATATTCAATGACAACAGTCTATTCTATTTATCAATGTATATTTTTATTATAAACAAAAATTATCAAATTACCGTGTTCTAGTAAGAATTCATTACAATCTATTCTTTGTGCAAATATATTTTTTTTATTATTATATACCTACTTAAGTACATGTTAATGTTTGAATTAACATGAAGTAACTGTTATTAATAACTATATTTTCAAATTATTTTTATTTTATCTATTATTGGAAGGCTCTTCTAAATATATTTTTTTCACAATTTCCTTGAGACTATTATAATCCATATCATTACAAAATATAAACACTCTTAAATCGGTTTTAAATCATCACCATCTTAAGATAATAACGAATTGAATGTGTTTAAACTTCAAATTCGGATAACATAAAACTCACCTATGATAATGCAAAAAAAAAGATGTCTGCAATCATTGTCCTTAATTAAATTTTTCGAAAAACATTTCAAAAACATTAAATTGAACTTTGATAACCTCATATTCGACATTATTTACGAAAATGGTGTAATATTAACCGACAGGATGCATACCACAAGCATTTTGGATGCTGGCCCGCCACGGAGCTCGGATCCCCGAAGCCAGCGAAATAATCGACCTGCGAACGCTCGACAGCTTCAAGAAGAACATCATAGACAATTATAAATCTGGCAACTATCGGAACAACGATGTGAGTGCAGAAGTAATTATTTATTAAGATCAGAAACACATTGCAGCAAAGAGATACACGTACACGTATAGCTGAACCATTTGTCTATGGTGAGGCACGCTGTGCACGAACACGCCGCGCATAATGTAAGCATGCATGGTAGATGATTTCGCTAACACTTTCATAAAAACCGAAACGAATTAAACGACGTGTATGACGTGTTCATGTCCTAATCGCAGTGGATAACGTCTTAATTGTTTTCGATATACCATAAATTAGCATCTCCTGAATGTGTAGCCGGCAGTGAACTCATAGTCGACATCCTTTGAAAACCAAGACAAAAATACTGTTTAATATATGTTTAGTTATTGGCTTGCATTGGATTAATCTTCTTGTCCAGTAATCAAAAAGGTCAACAAGTTATCATACTTCGAAAATAACCTAAAAAAAGACTGAAAAGAAACAAAATAATTATTAACCAAAAAATATTAATTATAATAAACGATGGATAGCGTTATATAAATTAAATTATATTAAATATTTTTTAAGGAAAATATTTGTTTCAAAATTATAAATTAGATTACCTATTACATTTATATATATTTATTATATATATTTACAAGAATAACAATATAATTAACTGATATTTGAACACCATGCAAGGTTACTGAGTATTCCTCATAATAGGGTATTAGGTACTAATAGTGAGATACCAACACTAGTGAGCCCGTTTTGTAGGGGCGGGTGCGTTCCTAACAGCAAACAATTACCGAGTGATAATATGCTGCTCAAAGCGTTTTATTCAGCGTCGACTTAAAAAACGATTATTTTGATAAGGGATGTTATTTCATAATTACACAAAATTAATAGTTACACTTTTATATACAGCTACGCATGTGCCCCGCGGACGTGAACATTCTAGACGGTTGGAAATGGAATCTGATGCACAATGCAACTTCAGCTGGAAGTCCTACCAGCGACGGTTACTTGACGACCCAAAGGATAGCCCAGGCTTATAGACAGAGATACCCTGACTTGTTCACCTTCAACGCTTACGACTATTCGGTAAGTAGTCCATGTTACGAATATTGATATCTGTGACATTAATTAGTTATCTGTCTAACAATTAGACCGATTTTCAAGGGTGTACATAAGTGTTAAGTTATCACATACAATTTTATATGAAAACATCATATTAAAGATATGTTTTTCTATTCTCTCGTTCAGTTCGAACTACCAAGTAGCCAGGTGTGGCAAGGCACCTACCAGGCGTTCACCGAAGGATTGTTCAGGCAAAGCGCAGACAATTTAAATTTTCCTAAAACCAACAACGACACTTTATTTAAGGTAAGAGAAACACATTTTATGAATCGCTGACTAACTTAAATTATTAAGACTATCCTCGATAATAATCTAATAGATCAACACAGCAATTTTATTGGTACCAATTCAGATCAGATTCGATACTTATGATGGCAAAATTACGTCGACAGAGGGCGCACGACGGCGACTCTTTTTACCCTGACGTAATTTTCTCATCATACGACATCCGTTGAAACATTTTAAATTAAATTGATTGAATAATTGAAATCAAAACAAAACTTGATGGATTATTCTTGTCCCGTACGTGGTAAGATATTTCTTATTGTTGATTCTATTAGAGGATTTGTTTTCCGGTAACCGAAATAAATATTGCATACGTCATGAATAAAGGTTATAAATTTTGTATATTATCCGATATGTACTTTATAATAATTATAATCAGAATATACGTCAAAAGTCTATAACATCCAGTTCGTTGTGCCCACCTCAAACAACTCGCAATGTAATACATTTGTTACATGTTACAATACATTGAAAGACGTAATTGGTTTCACTTTTTCAATGAACGTATAAGACCTTATTGAATTACTTTACCTAAATATTTTTTACAAAAATTGATATTCCTAAATTATACAATCTATACTCTAAAACTCTATAAATGCCACAGAGATCGGTATTTAATCGGCACCGGGCCGGCTCGCCTTTTTCCTAGCTCTATGGTAAAATCAAATAAAAGTTAGGTGACTTAAACTCGAAGCGCTCCCTCCCGTGCGTCTTTATTAACATACACACAAACATGCGTGAAAGTTACATTTTTTTCTTTTTTTACATTGAAAGTTGCTGAATTAGTGTATACGAAAGCTGCGTATATTGTACAAACTTTTTAAGAGCAAAATTCGACACTTCGTTGTCGTAAAGTTAACGGTAGATGAAGATGCAAAAATGAAACGCTGAAAAAACTATTATAACCAAAGTCCTTAGAAAAGTTTACTTATGTAAAAAAAACCGTATAGTCATTAAAAATATATTTTATACATCTATACGTATAGTCTGTAAAAGGCCGGCAACGCAACTATTTATAATAATAATATAAACTCAAGCCTATATGCCAGAAGGGTAAGCAGAGGCAATATACATTTAAAGATTTTGAAAGATAATTTGAAAATTATTGGCCGGAAAACGTGAGCGATAATGTTTTATCACACTTTTCGAAACACGATTGGACAAAGTATGTTCTATGATATTAAAGCATTTCTTTTCGATCTTAGTTCAGACTACAAAAACTTATCTTGTTTATTGTCAAATGGATTTACTTTTCATAAATATAATAAGCAAATGAAACTAATATTAGTTAGTGTTACAACCTAAAATTTGCGCTCAACTTATTATAATTACAATACTAACTTTTTAAAGTAACTAACAAAGCGATACAATAACAAACCAAAAATAATGAATTCGTACCGAAATGATACTATCATTTTATATTAATTATACAGTTTTTGAAATGAAAAGTTCTTATCGTGTACTTAGACTTTTGAAAACATTTAATACTTACCATCAAGTGATAGAATAACCATCTATTCCAAAAATATTCGAACTAGTGAGAAGCTGCCGCATCATTTATGCGAAAGGTTTCATTTGAATCATTGCTAACTCCAATCCGCCTACTCCACACGGTGATCAAATCATGGGTTCACGAAGAAAATCGCTATGAAACCAAGCACGCATCAAATCAAGAGATTTCACCACCACCCAAAGAGCGTATATCGTATAAACAATATCAGCAACAAATCACAAGGATGACAATTTAAAAAGGTTTTTTATTATAGCATTTCCGAGGGAAAAAATACTCAAGACACCAGATGGTCACTGCTGCCCATGAACACTCGCAACGCCAGGGGAGTCATCAGTGAGTTGCCGGTCTCTTGTGTAAGAATAGAATATCAGATGGAGGGGGGAGTGGAATGGTAGAGGAAGGCTCACAGTAATGGAGGGTGAGCCATCGGAATTCTCACTCACTGGACGAAAAACAACAACGGAAACTGTTCTTGTTGCGTTTCTTCACTCTGTATTCTGTAACATATAGTACTACTAAATTACATAATTACATAATAGTACTATTAAATTTTCACAGAATAGTTATGAAACTTTATTTACAATATATCTTTTACTGCACTTTTTTGACAGGCCCATGAAACGTGCCCGGTGTGGATTCGTGACGTGAAAGAAAACAACGCAACTTTGACCCAATATGAAATGTTCAAGTCGAGCAAAGGCTATAGAGATGTGAGTATATAATAGACTGTAAAAAATTACAGACGATAATAATTACTTTGAAAGAGTAAATAAGGATAAATTTCACTCACCTGGTACTATGGTTGATCTTTAGGGTCTCATGAAAGGGGACATCCATAAATTACGTCACATGTTGGGGGGAAGGGTCAACGATAAATGACAATGCGCGACAAGGAGCGGGTCAAAAGTTTTGTGACGTCAAATACGAAAACGAAAAAAGCTTTATGTCTTGTTTTGTCCAATATTTAAAAAAAATTGAACCAAAAAATATGTAAAAGCTGCTGTTTTCATTTACGTGTGACCACCTGTGACAAGGACGGGAGGGGGTCAAAAACCTTATAATTTATGGATGGCCCCAAAAATCTAATAGGAAATTAGAGTCAATTTCAGTCATTCGCTTTAGACACGTAGAATGGCTAAATGTCATATAATATATTTAGAATAATTACATACAGACCCAAAATATTTATGACTAACTCAAGTTCAAAGATCCGCCACGAAGTGTAATATAAAAAAGATAGATAGAGAATACATTCTTATAAAAAACGTAACGTCATAAAAAAATAAAGGAAACACTCCCCAGTATCTTTTTTATATATTACGTTAAAATGCAATCTAAGCCAAAGAATTCAATACTAATAAGGAATAAAACCGGCCAAGAGCATGTCGGACCATACTCACTGTAGGGTTCCGCTAATCGTTACTACAAAAAATACACTACAAATGAAAAAACTTCGTTGTTATACTTTTTCCATGTTTCCCGCACAGAATAGGTACAAGCACTTTAGTCGCTTATAAGTAGACAAAAAAATAGGTATGTCAATATTCTTAAACTAGTGTAAACTAAAGTTCACCGCCAAAAGAGCATATGTTCATGACAATTACATCCTTCTATTGAGAAACGCAATTTTTGGTAATAACTCAAAAACAGTATATCCAATGATATTCAAAGTAATTTTCGTTTTATTAAGCGTTACCTTTGTATTTTATTTTTTATATTTTTAAACATATAGTTTAAGAAATAAGGGGGGGGGGGACAATTTATTTTGCTTTCGATGCGATTATTTCCGAAATCTTTCGAGATACCTTAAAGTATTTTTAAAAGAACTGTTGAAATATGTGCTATACGTTGAGATGTTTACTAAAAAATAATTTTCAACGTCTGTTACATTTATGGAATTCCCCCCTTAGAAATATTTATTTAATTATTTAACTACGAAACTGAGTAGCGGCTTATACAAGTCACACATACTCTAAATTTTATGAATATGCATCTACTAGTTTTTGAGTAAAATGCCTGTGACATACGTGCGGAGGGATATGACGAAACTGTAAGAGTTACGTTTTTGCCATATTTGCTCCGACCTCTAAAAATGGTTTCCTCGTTTTTTTTTTCTTTTTAAATCTAAAATGAATAATATTATTGCATCCTCTGTTTCCAGATGATCGCAAATATATCGCAGCGTCTGGGCTTCAATTACAACATAGAATCTAAGTTCGTGGACCTGATGTACGAAATGTGTCGTTACAACACAGCCTGGGACACCACACAAATCTCCCCGTGGTGTGCAGTTAGTATTTTTACAAATGACGATTACCCGAAGTGTGCCGTAAATGTTTTTACAAATAACAATTTCCAATGATATGCAATTAATCACACACCACACAAATCTCCCCGTGGTGTGCAGTTAGTATTTTTACAAATGACGATTACCCGAAATGTTTTTACAAGTAACAATTTCCAATGATGTGCAATTATTTTTTTTTAATATATCAATTTTCGACAGTGAGTAGGTAATATTTTCACGAATACCAATTTCGACTGATGCATTTGAAATGCATAGGTTTTATCCAAATATAACAACATCAGCAAACTATTCACTGTTAAAAAATTTATAAATCATAGTAATTTAATGCAATTAAAGAATAAATTAAATTAAATTGCTTTTTAGTTTACGAATATGTTTCAGAATATGAGTGTGGACTAAGAGTGGGTGACCTATTTGCAAAATACCTCTTGTACGCCGGCGACTCAATGACCTTGCGTCGTGGATATCCTAGTTATCCGTCGTGGATATTTTAGTTATCCTGCACGCAAATCATGTGATTTGCGTGCAGGATAACTAAAACATATGATTCTATTAAGAAAATTAGTATGAAAATGAATATCAACATGATCAAAATCAAGGTATAAGGAAGAAGCGAAAGCATGAGTGAATAACATATTTGTATAGACTGAAAGAGATTTAACCAAGGGAAAGAATTAGTAAACAGACTACCCAAGCATGATTGCTGGGCTAATTTGTTTATAAAGGACGGTAAACATGATACAAATATTAACCGGAAAGTGAATATGCCCTTGCTGTTATGAATACTGAAAATGTCTTAGGACAAGCCCGTTTGATTATCAATAAAGTAGTCCTGCTTGTAACGGTTACTTAAAGTAGTAAAATCGGGTATGGCGGTAGAAACATGAAGTAGAAGCAATGCAATGGAGATGCATTCCCTGCGTAATATCCCTTATTTATTCTATATAAATAATAGTGTTGTTTGAAAGAAGACATAGTGACTAACTTAGAAAAAGGTCATCTGGACAATATGAAAGGAGACTGACGAAACAGATTGCTAGAACGAACGTATGTAATGGAAGGTTCGGCAAGGATCACCCTAGAAAATTTTATGCAGACCAGATATGTGGCATATTAAAAAAGGGCTAAATTTTAATTACTCGAAACCAACGGTCAACCGATGAATGTCATTATAGCAAAAGAAATATGTAAAGATCGTATACCAGGTTGAAATCTTTGGTCTGGAAACCCAACCTATCCTTTTAAAAAATAAGCGTGATTTATATCGTTATTATTATTTTTAATTTCAAATTATAATATTTATAATTTTCTATTTGAGCTTCAAAGATAACATTTATGACTACAGTTACAATTAATCCACAAAATTGTATAAAAATACAATTTGTTTATATTAACATAAAGAACGATTATGGTACTCTTAAAACACGCAAACATTTATACTAAATTATACATCCACAGGCCTTCACGACGGAGGATCTAAAGCGGCTAGAATACGCGGAAGATCTGAAAACTTACTACACTCAAGGCTACGGGTCGTATTTGAACCAGAAAGTCGCCTGTCCCCTCATCACGAACATGATGAAATTTTTCAAGGACATAGTCCAAGATCCTAGTAAGTTATCATCGTCATTGCCATTCCGCCTTCGGTTAAGACATGAAATTTTTAATAATTTTTTTTTTATATTCGGGCATATATACACAACACCATTTAGTCCCAAACTAAACAACGAGGCTCGTACAATGCCTACCGGATAGTTGATATTATATATATAAACACCCAGACACGAGGCTAACATTTGTTTTCAATAAAATAAATAAATTTTCATCTTGTGTGGGAATCGAACCCACACCCTTATCGCAGTAAGTAAAGTCACTATCAACTGCACTAATTAGGCAGTCAATTTAATTTATATTTATTCATTTGTATTTATTTTTAATTTATATTAGTAATTTCAATCAGACTATTTATACGTATGTCAGCCAAAGCAGGCGAGTTTACGCTCGATATACCCAACTTTCATAAACTTGATACTGACGTAGAAAGTTGTAATAACACAAAATCATCGTTCACTCCATGTGAGTTTAACGAAATGTAATAATAATTGATTGAAGGTAGTTAATCGTTTCGTCTCTGATATGCCAATGTTATTATATAAGAAAATTTTGATGAAAACTTTGTTTTTAAGAAAATAAATAATCTATCGATAAACAATATACTCGATGATCAGAATGATCAGAGCTTTATTGAAAAATAAAAATTATAATTTTATTCAAAATGTGGTGTTATGCATTCTTATATTGACGATCGTGGAAGAAAATACAGTTTGGAAATACAATTCCAGGTACTCCAAAACAGCCAAGGGTTATGATCCGTTTCACCGATGACCCCATGTACCTCATGGCACTCTCCGCGTTGGGGGCGCACCGGGACGGGACACCGCTCACCGCCGACGGCTACAATACGCCACAAGCCATCAACCGCAAGTGGATGACCTCAACCATAGACCCTTTCAACGCCAACGTCGCTGCTGTTTTATACAGGTTTATGCATACAATTTTTTGATGAAGCTATTTCATAGCGTTATTTTAGATATCTCTGTTTCAATCGATTAACAGTCTATGGATGTGGTAACGATCATAACCTCTTGTCGGCTCACAGGTTTAGCAAGATTTCGAGGTGATTCTATAAACATCATAACATTCTGTGAATAAGTACTTTTACAAACCACTTACTGTTAATTAATAACCGAAGACATTTATTAATTACTTATTGTAAAAAAATATTTGACTACAATACAGACTGAATTAATTATTTTAGTTATAAGTTCTACAACATTTGTGAATTAAAATTTCATGAAAAATATACCTAAGAATTTCACGACCGATGCTATGTTGAAAAGCGCGAATTTTGAGTAGATACAGAATAAGATCGAATCACTCCTGAGCTTAAATATTGTAAAAAGACATAGGAATAATAAATATGTTACAGTTACAATAAGAGTAATTTTCTAGAAATTTCTATATTTGTGCGACCTATTAACGTTACAGCATACATCATAAATTGACAAAAAAATAGAAATAAAAATGGATCTTATGTGACGTTTTTATTATAAAAAATGTTTATTTTAAAAAGTTATAATAAATCCTAAGGCCAATGAAGAATAAGATCGCGTACATGTCTTACCTCTTGCAGATTGTCTTGAAAATTTGTGATTGTAAATTTGCAATACCTAGCTATTAAAATACTTGTAAGATTTTAAACAAAAAACATAGGACGCATACAACTACAAGTGTAGATAGTAGCTATCAATAAGAGAATTTATTTATCCGTTCACGTTACCTGTAGTGCAATAAAATTGTCGGTTGAAATATTAATGCGTCAATTATCTGTTGCATGCGCCCTACGTTTTTTGTGTCAAATTTATTTCAATATCCTTTTAATCTAAAAAAAAACTGTTTCAGGTGCAACCCCGTAAATCCCGAGAATCAGTTCAAAGTGTTATTTTTAGAAAACGAATATCCGATGACATTAGACGAGTGCAGGGTGGGCCTCTGCGACTGGAGCGTCATGAGCAGGCGTTACGGAGGAATCTCCGAAACCTGCGATATGCAGTTCTGCAACGGCGCCGGCGCAGTCAACGGCTACGTGGGCCTTTGCATCGCCCTGGCCGCGTTCTTTATGGGCATAACGGGCCTATAATGGGGGCTTTTAGGGAAACCCAACACCGGCTGGCAATTCTGGCGACTTACACAGTTTCCCCAAGAAAACGTGTCCATTGAATTGAAATAAGACATTAATATATTTACATGGGGCCGTTCGTCCACTGCGTCCACAGAACATGCACGAACCACGAGTATTTATATGGCAAAAGGGATATAGATATATAGACGTTAACCTCATGCATATCTAATATGTTTGGCGTCTTTAGTCTATATCTCTCATGTGTCATCTCAGTTCTTACGACTTGTATAATATCATGTTATAACTTAAAGTTGCATATGCGCAAGTCTCGATAGTATGACAGAGATACACTAATATTTACAAAATATAAGTATGAAAGTGCAGATGAATATATAATATTCTCTTTAACCACTGTCTTCTCAGTAGGCTGTATTTTTACAGATTCGAATTATAATAATCACGCAATGATATTGTTACTTTAGGTACAGGCCGTATCTTCTTTTGAAAGGAAAAAATGTCCAGTATTTTCCTTCGACATTCACGTACTTGTTTTGGTGTAAAACAAATTCAAATTTGATGATAACATGATTGTTTAAGCCCCAATAACTTTACAATTTAATTTGTATCTAATAAGTTAAATTCGATATTGCAGTGATTTAAAGAACACATAAAGAGATTATACATACAAAATGAGTTACCTTTATGTTATTTGCCTTATTAATAAAAAAAAGAACTATATAGAAAGAATTATTAACACACAAAACGTGCAACCAAACTCACTGAATCTTTGGCGAGTTTATAGCTATTTTTGTAAAAATTTAAAATTATCAACACGCCTAAACTTCATAGGCGGCGATCAGATTGTTATTTCTACATATTGTACACGTTTTCCTTGAATAAGGAAAACCAAAATCTTAAGAAAACCAATTTTTTTATTATTATCAAAATAAACTATAGACATAAAAGAAGAGCTTGATACATACAGTAAATCTATGTTTTATGAAATACAATAATGTGATTATCACAGTATACCATATATCATAGTTTATAGAATTATTGTTTTATTAATGTTAGTTTATTCATCGAAAATGTTATTTTGTGCATTTTTTCTTAAACAAATAGACGGATAATTCGCTTCCATAATATTAAGATTTTTGTTATATGCCTTAAAACATGAGAGTGACTTAATGATAAATTATAATGTTGTATTTTTACAGCTTTTACATCGATAGCGTCGTTTTAACATTATTTATAATAAAAAATCTGATAGGTGAGCAAAAATATAAATATATTTATTCTTAGGTATACATACCTAATGTATATGTATGTATACATACTTTTGCACCATGTATGAAAATTAATGTACTTATGTTTTATTTCATATTTACTACAAAAAACTTAAATTTACTGTTAATTTTTTTATTTTATTAAATAAAAGACTATAAAATCGTTATTTTGTTTATGCTGTAAAAATGTAGATTTATATATAATACAGTATGTAAATGAACAGCGCACAGCACCGCACCACTTATAGTGCTGTTACAGAGTATCGGATTCTAATTACAATAAGCATCATAAAAGTAAAAATAATAAATATATTTTGTTCATTATTGATCAACCGTGTAACGTAACCTACCCGTATGATTTATTCACGTGCGTTTAGTGACTAATGCGATGTTGCCGCTGCTCTTCCCACCGATAATTTCCTTCTGATTTCCAGTTTTATGTCTTCAATGTTAACACAACGCAACGCGGAAGCGCACGCGCATTTTATTTTGGAAAATTCTCGCGATATAACGTGAGCTGAGTTTATTTATTGCCAGTATTTAGATATGGTATTAGTAGGTGAAGTACAATGTGTCATACGATACAGATGGTAAATAACATAAATCTTAGTAATTAAGTTGCATTTTCGTTGCGATTTGATGTCGAACTTCAATATGCATACGACTTAGTTACGCATCGTTACCAAAGCGCGCGCGCAATCAGTTGGCATCGATGACAGAGGGATGCTTGATTTATTTTTCGTACTAAATTGTTATATTTATGACCTAAAGGTACCTTTTTCAAAATTACTATTGGAGATTAAAAATGAATATTATATTGTAGTATGGAGAAAAGTGACGCGGTGCTATTTATTTACATACTATATGTTTAAATATAGTTCTTTCCATATAAATAATTATATTCAAACTGAATTCTTTATAACATATTAATACAATAAGTTATATTTTTGTAATATGTAAAAATGTAACTTGATATGTCTAAGTTAATATAATAGTATGATTAACTCAATAGGTAATTATTGAGTTACCAAACCATTTTCATGCTTAAATAGAGAAATATTCATTTCCAAGGATAACATCTGTTGTTTTATTGTAGAAACTACATTAGAAATGCGGTCATATGAAGTGCGCCATTTAATATAATTGATAAAAAATATCAACGAGTTGCACCAAAATAAAAAAAAAAAACCTCAATTTACTGTATAAAAATGAAGCATTAACCATAAGATTTAACATATTGTTCATACTTTACCTGTTTTTTACCGTTAACGCTTACGGTTAAATTTTATTGCGTTTTTTTTTCCTTTTGGCGCATTCCACCGCAACTATGTACGCATTATAAATATTTTTAAACGTTGAATTATTAAAACTATAATGTTGCTTTTTAGAATAAAACATCTATAGTGTTATCTTTTATTCATCCTCATATATCTCCTCAATAATAAAACAAGTAATTTGTTTTTAAATATATTAATTTCATAATTTTATAAAACAATCATATTTAAATATATGCATTAAATAAAAAAAAGTACTTTTTTATACAGACCTATTGATTGGATTATAAAATAAATAAAATAACACATCTTTTACAAAACAATTGAGCAGCATTTCTGTTTGAAAATAATAATGATGTAAAAAATTGCGTGATGACTAACGTCATTCAGAAAACTCATAAAGCACATTTACAATAAAGTTAACTATTTAGTACAACCCACAGTATCAATTAGAATTGCAGTAAAAATTCAGCTATTAGTCTTCTTAGTAAAGTGTAGATTTAATATCCACTTAGTACTATTTAATACTTTTCAACCAGGATTAGTATTTTTTACATATTTTTAGAAATTGAAGAGATACAATAATGATGAAACATTTTGTTCTTATTATAAGAAATCACATTATGAATTAATAATGTATTTTAAATATATTTAATACCTAAACATAAATAAAATTCATATACCCAAATCAAACCGCTGAATTTTTTAATAATTTACATATTAAATTTTTTCCATCCATGACATTATGTGAAACATGTCTAGTAGAACAAAATATTCCACTATCCTGATATCGGAATGGCGGTATATTTCCAACCTTAGACAATTCTGAAAATATGTTGGTAGATATTATTCCCAGATGAAAGGTACTAAACAGTACTAATTAGATACTAAACTACATCTTAACCAGGACCCTAAACGCTAACCTTGTACCGCCATTCTAACGTGAGTGTCCTAACATGGTTGAAATAAACTAACCCTCGGTTGCCCTACACTCAAACGCTGTCCATACCGGACAAACTTTCCCAATCCGGAAGTATCCTCATTAGATGGTTTGTTGTCCCTTCATGGCAGTTCTGATCCATTCATATTGAGTTTGAATATGAAAAATTGACATAATTTATTTTTTTAATTCCACACACAATACAACAGTTAAAATTTTGTTGTATAACTTGAACTAAGTAAAAAAAAAAACATTTAATAGTGCCTTTTGAACAGCAATGTTATCATCACATAAACTAATTGGGTTTAATTTTTTGAGTAGTTATCATAAGCAATACTTTTTCTTTTTTGAATATGCTACTAATTGCCAAGCTTTTCATAAAATCATATCAGTAAACTGCTTGTTTATTCGCATCACATAGTTTTCTGAGTAAACAGTTCAGTTGCTTTTTATACAAGTTCATTTTTAACAAATATTTTTGAAAACAAATATTGTAAGTATTTTTAAAATAACCAATGTTATTCTGAGAAATACCTTTTAGCATACATATTTATAAAATTCTATCAGAGACTTTCAAACTATAGCTATATATACAGATATTCGGAAATCTAGCAATGTCAAACATTATTTTATTTGTATAAGCAACTTATTATCTTCTGTATTATGATACCTCATACCTTTTTATGTGATAAAATATAACAATAAATACAAATTTATTTAACAATTCCACACTTCTTAGACTAACATCACAAAATCACTAACCACTCCATCAAACTCAATAAACATTGATTTTAAATATTTTTTGATATTTACATAATAAATACAACTACACTATGTATTCTATGTAATAAGAAATTCAAAAGAAACTCAAACATTATTAAGTAAAACTACACCAACTAAAATAGTATAACAAATTTAACCTAAAGGTAGATAATTTATGGAGTATAAGATTTATGTTGATCTTGGTAACACCACCACTATTGTACAGTACTTGACAAGTTCAATGTTTTAAGTATTTGTAGTTTAGCACAACATATTTATAGACACATTACAAAGTATACAATGATTCTTATACAATGATAACAACTTATACAATGATATTATGAGCATGCAATTCCTCTAAGAATATGGTACGAGGGCCAAGTCACCAGCCTGGCTCAGGATTTGCTAAAAACTCGTGTAGCATATTATCCAAATCAAAATCCTATGTTTGTGTTGTGGATGCGCATGACAGAACTTACTACCTCAATATCACTACAGTTTTTATATAAATTCTTGTACTATATACTAAAGATATTACCCGGGTCATGAATGAGCTCAACTAGTCTCCCAATCTCAATAAAATCGTACCATGGCATCTAGAGTAGGCTATCATAGCACTTATAACACTTAGTTGTGATGCTTATGTTTTTAAAGTTTGTAAAATTATATGAAGTAATGCACAGAAATTGATGGCATTTATCATAAGTATTTCTGTCATTACTTGATTACAATTTTTTAATATCTATTCAGTGTAAAATTGCATTATAAATGCTACCAGTCATAATTAAATAAACTAATGGTAAAAGATTGAATTGAAATCTACCAGTAAAAAGTTGAAGTTTAAAAGTCATCTACAAAGTGCATTAGCATATTTCAGAGGCGAAAAATCCAACTTTTTAATGTCTGCAATAGTAAAATTTAATATATTTTGATGTATATTATATGCAAATAACCAATAACTATTGATAACATTTTTTTTTAATAAGTAATTTATGATACATTTTTAACAAAAGCACTACATAACATGCTTAGAAATACAAAGGTTGTTGTTACTTATTTACAGAATATGATTTAGTTTTCACAATTAATTTTTTTTATCATATTTATTGTTATTTTTTGTACAAAAACATATATTCAATACAAACTATTCATACAAAAACTGCTTTCACCCTGTAATTTCACAAGCACAATATAATTTACTTTCAGAGTATTTATATAATTAATTTGTAAAAGGAAACTTAGAAGATAATTTCATCTTTTATATGATAAGAAAAAATGACACAGTGATTTTTAACATCTCGGGCAGTTTGTTAGACATTTTATTTATATTTATTTAATTTTTATTTTTTACCATTAATGCTGAGTTTTTATGCATCTATTGCATTCTATTTCATTTCAACACTAAAGTTTTAAAATACTTTTCTTTACATTAGCAATCTATTTAAGGCTGACTTTTACGCTATAATAAAATGAAACTGTCATGTGTGATACACGTGGAAAGAAGATAATGAAATAGATTGGGATTCCAGAGTACATTAAAAAAACAAGCAAATAAAATAAAACTGTCCAAAGTGCTAAAGGTTTCACGAGTCACTGAACTTAACATATTTTCAGTTCAATATTACCATTAATGATCATTTAAATAGATAAGAATAAAAAAATATAACATCATTGTTTCAACAAAGCTACCATACAAAATTTTATAGCATAATTTTAACAGTTTAACCTAAAATTTGAATATTATGATTCGGGTAATGAATAGTGCCTTGATTATGATAGATTGATAAAACAGGAGAGATCCAAAAACTGTATAAGAATTGAGGCAATTATACTAAGTAATATTCTAAGGAGCTGACATTATTTGGTTGTTGAAACAATTTCATAATAAATTAATATAACATTACACGAAAGCGTTTGGGAAAACTCATTTTCAAAATTATATGTCACATAAAATAATGTTGATAGCTCATTAAAATATAGACTACATATTCTTTCATTACAATTTGATAACCTAACTATATCACACAGTCATGATTCATGGGCACTGCTGGAACTGACATTTCTGGTCCTTTTGCCTACACCAGTAGCCGATTTGTTTTTGGGCCTCTTCCTGGAATCAGTGTCATCTTCGCTGATACTGTTGCCTCTCATTTTGGGGCTCGATGTGTTATCAGAGAATGAATCCCTATGAGATTTCTTCCTTTGTTTAGGTACTATCTCATCTGAAAAATTGCATTCATAAATTCAAAATGGAGATGAATAAGATAGATTGTTTTATTGATTGATAACAGGATAGAACAAAATTGATATGAGAATTGTAACTAACTGACATAAAATTTAAAACTCAAACTAGGACCAACATTGAAACTGAAGCCAGGATGAAAATATAAATCACAATCTGAATCAGGGGCAGAATCAGTATCTGAATCAGAATTAGGTGTGAGATTGGGAGAAAAACTACATTAATAATAACATTGTATCTATTCACTAATTCTTATTAAATATATTCTTAAAAGCATATATCTATGCTGTGGATTATGAAATCTATTACTAAAGAACAATGATACCTTTTAATTAATTTATTCGAACTCTGTTTAAAATAAAACATCCCAATCCATTGTAATGCAAAGAAAACTATGATAAATAAGAAGCTAAACATTATATTTATTATAATTTGAATTTTGTTAATTATTTTGGAACGACTCAAGATAGATTTTGTAACACAGAGTAAATATTTTACCTTCATGATGGCTAATTTGCTCATTTGTAACGGGTTGTGTATGGAGTATGGGTGGAGGTTCCGCTTCATCATCTGGGGGTGGCGGTACCAGCACTCGAACATACTCACTAGCCGGCATACTGAATATCGAGCTACGGTCTTCCGTTTCGGAACAAAACAGCTTCAGTCTCTCAAGCTAATGTCATAAAATAAATACATAATATGAATCATAAAAGCTACTGGCATTACAATGCATTATAATATTACATATAATTTTTAGTTTTATGTAAATATGTATAATAAATATTTATTTTATTCACTATCAATGATTTCCAATGTCATTGTATTTATTTAAATATCAAGCATTATTACCAAAAAAAATATATTTCATGATGACACTTACATCTGCATAATCTGTATCAGCATGTCTCCATGTTGCTTCACACCATGGCTCTTCTGCTGTTTTTTTCGATATGAATTCGAATGAATTTTCTCTGGCCTTTTTCGCTACATCTGTTTCTTTACGTGCAAACTTTACTGTGACCTAAACAAATTATAATGGTATAGCTTATTATAATATGGATGTATACCAATATTTATATTACTTTTTATTCCATACATTGATAATAATGTTGGCGGCTCATATAGAAACAATTACTGGATGCTTTCATTATACCACAAATAAGTTTGAAACTAAAAATCTATTTCAAGTGTTACAGTTAAGGTTATTATTACAATTTTAACAATTCAAGTATGGAATTTATAAAAAAATGAATATTTCAACATATTGATAAAAACATATGCAATATATACATCCTTTGAAAAATTTTCAACTAATATAGTTTTAAATCTTTATATCTCTGTGTGCAATTCCATTATTCGACATTAATGCTTATAAAAAGTTTTCTATTAATAATATTTTAAATGCGAAAATTCAACAATAACCACAATGTTTTAAAACAAATTAGGTGATTGTATTGTTGATTGCCTTTTCTGAAACTAGTCTAACAAACAAAAAATTGCATTTTTAGCATAGATTTGCATAGAAAATTGTATAAATATTAATCGTAGACTATCTACATACCAAATCAAATTTTAAAGGTTATTTTGCTTTTCAGATAATTAATTATCTAATTCTCTAACAGGTCCTAATATTCTTGTATCAGTTCATATCACCCACCACAGAGGCACATTCTTCAATAGCTTAATATTCTCTGTAAAGCTCAAAAAAGTATTGAATTTGGTTTAAATTACAAACTCATGGGGCAAATCATCAATGGTCAAGTTCAAATCTAGAAGCTTTCAAATCCACATCAATACTCTGACTATTTTGCCATCACAAATCTAATTATAAAAAGTACAAAACGTCAACACTTACCTGTTGTGCTTCAACTTCTTCTTCATCATCTGAATTTTCCATTCGATCAAGTTCTTTCTTCCGTTTGTCTTGCTGATCAAAATAAGAGTAAGATGGTCTTAACTGTACGATTCCTAAAATGCAGAGCATTATAATTAATATCACATTGTACAGTTTATTTTTTTTATGATTAAAAAGTTACACAGCTTAAATTGCATATAATTTAATGTAAAAGAATATAATTTATTTTTGCAAAAGAACTGATGTAGTTGATTTATATTCTAAATATTTAATTAAAATTAACACTATTAATATTGTGTTAGTTTTGAAAAAACAAAACTAATTTTGACTATTGTATGTATTTTCATTAAGAACAATAAATATCATAGACATTCTCTATAAAATACCTTTAACTGGTGTACAGTGCAATTCTTTATCCTGCAAAATTGCAACAATATAATTACTAGTATCTATAGATGGCGATCGGCCTTCATATACTATCTTGTTCATAATGCCATCCTTGAAATAGGGATGTTTTTCTCTATCTTTTTCTTTAGCATATTTTGAAAACTCCTGAAATCAAAACAATCTCACTATGTGTCAAAAATGTACCAACAAAATTAAACATTCATTTAAGTAATGTAAAATTTATCTATCAATGTTGTTAATGTGTGATACCTGCTGTCCATCAGTGTTCAGTGCTATCTGTTCGCCTTTAGAGGAACTATATTTATCACTATAGGTATCTAAGGCAACTTCTAGTTTAACGAACTGATTTTCAGGTTTTATAGCCGCGTTTACAACTTTTGCTTCGTTCCAATTACGATCAGCGGGTTTAACGGGGTATTGAAAAACGTACAAATTATCTGCCAATGTCTGCGAGAAAAATACTGGAATCTGTAATTATAAAAAAATGGTTTTGAAATAAATAAAGACAATAACATAACCTATATTATTACCACGTTGGTTTAAGAGAACTTTACCTCTTGCACTACAGGATCATCTTCGTCCATATTTTAAACTGCTAGTAGAGATTATATTTAACATAAAATTATTTTTATGTGGAAAAAACCTATTCCTAATTTCTATTGACCATTTACATTTGATTGACATTTGGTAATTTGATAAAGCACTGATTTTGACATTTGACATTAGTGATGTGTATCAATGTTATGTTTTTTATTAAGGATTTACAGTATAACATTAATTTGATTTAGTGATCTGCAATTTGCAATAGATAATGAAATATAAGAACCGAACTCTCGTACCGAGATTTCCATTCTTTGACGACATGAATGTGGCTATCTTAAAAGTAGAAAGCTGGTTTACTGTGAATAATCTCCTTTTGAATACGAAGAAAACAAAATGTGTAAAATTTTGACTTCCGAATGTAAAACATGGATGTGGCACTATTATATTACGTAATGAGAAATTCAAATTCGTCAATAGTACTGTATTTTGGGAGTTACTCTGGATAACAGGTTTCAGTGAGATTTGCATATCAATATATTGGCAAAAAGAATTAGTTCTGTTGCATATGCAGGTAAAAAGATAAGAAATTTATAAGATATCCTAACCTCAAAATTGATCTATTTTGGCTATTTTCGTAGCTTAATGTCACACGGTATTTTGTTGTGGGGTCATGCCGCAGATATTGATTGAATTTATAAAAAAAGGCGGGCAGTTCGAGCTATTTACAGGTTGGGACCTAAAGTATCTCTTAGAACTAAGTTTAAGGAAATGGGGAACTTAACAGAGTTAAGATCCAATATGAATTGAGTTCGCAAATTAAATAAGTTGCAAAGGTAAAATGCTTTGACTGACGTTTCAATCATGCAAACGAATTTTTTGAACGTTACGAAGTTATTTACGATGTTGAATTAGATTGTAGAATTGTCTCAGATAATCGAAGATTGGATTTAATTTTTGAGGTATACCTCTACCGGTATAAGTATATACCGGTATAGATAACTAGTGACTTATCTACTTATTTTCTAAGATATACACTATTTATTAGTCAGGAAATATATTTTAAATAGGATATTACGAATCAAAATGGGATTTTATTTATCGATTATTATTATACCGTTTTCCCAAAATTTATTCTCAATTTAGGCAAATAACGATTTCTTTTGATCAGGCGTATGACTTTTTTTCAACAACAAAAGCCACATTTGCACTCACACCTACATCTACACACATTTACACACATGGGTAGTACATACGTGTATAGAATTACATAAAAATCTATTGTTTTTTTCCAAATCTCCTATGGAAATATGTTAAAGTATAATGAGAGCCCTTTCCATAGATAGACTTAAAGAAATTTTATAATCGACGCGTAAGATTTTAGAAAATTCCAAAACTTGTTAAAATTTCATTATTAATTTTTTTTTGCTCGTTGCTATAAAACTTTGTACATGAAAAAAATAAGTATCTTTGATTTTAACTTAAAACATATATGTTTGCAACGATTGACGATTAAACTTTTAACTAAAATGTACTGATTAATGTATGAAGTACTAGTGTTTTTGAATATATAAATTAAACTAGTTATTTCTCGATTCGTGGGCCAAAGAAAATTATTTCGAATAAGAGACATCGTTTCAATTACATTAGTTTAAAATAATTTTAATTCATTATTTTGAAATAAATCACTACTTTGCCAAAAGTACTGAAATTTATATTTGCATCAGTTTAATCTTAATATATATCCCAAGCGTTAGAGTGAGCGTGCAATGAGCACTAATTGTTTTTATGTTCACAAAAAAAAAACACCGAATATAGAAATTCGTGATACTGTAGCGAACTACGTTAGCAAATAAACTAAATTGCTTGACGTGCAGAATAATCCCTCTAAAAAATATTCGGAAATAGTATTTCTTATCTTAATATGTAAACAACTCTCAATATACGCGCTGTTCACGTTATGTGTTACGCGTAACTGATTAGATACAGCGCTTCCTTGACTGTACGTCGGAACGCCTTGGGACGTCAAGAAGCTATTCACACAGAAATTTTGAAAAGCTACGTTGAGAAAATTAAACTCATTCTCCTCATTAATAGACAATCAGGAATGTAAAATAAACACCTCTTTTATTTTTTTGTCTATAAGTCTATGTTTTTTTCTTCTTAGTATCTAATAAAAATTATAAATGTTACTGGGAGTTCTTTTGATAACATGATTTTAGACTATTACTATACACTACTGGGTGCTTTTCGACCAGAGGTTAGAAATGGCAAACTAGCAAAGAGCATCACAGAAGAAATAATTTTGGAAAGCACTGAGTTAAAATGTGCCATATTACAATGAATCTTGTTTATTCCTATCGTGACATGTTTATTACATTGTCTTGTTTGTTACAAATCATTTATGGTTTTATCTACATTCGAAGCAGATACCAGATGACTAGTTGATATATACCGGATCAAATCGACCAAGAGTTTTTCCGCAAATATTCATAATCTACTTTTTTTTTAGAACAACTTTGCCAAAGTAATCGAAGTAGCCGCTACTAATAAAAATAGCTTAAAATATGTATTAAACATTCACGAACTCACAACCTTAATAACAGCTGACAATCGTCCAGGATTCTGCACCCCTCCAGTTCCATGTTGCCATGCGCGACGCGCGGCCCGCATTTATCTACGTCTTACAGTTGAGATCGGTCTCGAACTTGCACTGACGCTGTAGGTATTTTTGTCATTCGTTGTTTTTTAATTTTTTAGGATAGACACATTTTTTGTAATGATAGTATAGTATCAGTGTTAAGCTACATTTATAAATGTTTCGTTTACGATATCGATGTTTTTTAAACTACAACTATATGTGATTAATATTAAAGTGTTTAATAACTAACAATTCTTTTCACTGCTGTCGAATATTCAAACATGATTTATTATTGGGGAGTTTGCAGAGGTGACCTTGTCGCGTCTCTAAAACTTTATAGTGAAACTTACCCTTACAGTTAACAACCTGCTCGTCCGCAGGTAATATTGAGTACTGTGTATCGTTTACGTGACAATTTACCTTAGATTTCCTTGTTTGTTTAGAGATGAGTGAACCACATGTGAAAAATCAGAGACTAATTTAATAATACCATCGACGACCTTTACGTTACTGACATCAAGTGTCGGTAAGTTTGTAGGTAAGTAACTAGATAAATTCTTTAAAAATAAAACATCGTGGAACCCGAGCACGAGGCAGAATACGAATTCGTTAACGCGGCTCCGCGACCCGACGGCCGCGCTAGCGCGTTATATTTGCAATCTGGCTAAGTATTTATTAAGGTTGTGTCTATATTATTTTATATTTTTTATAAGTGTTTTTTTCAATGATGTATCTTTGTTATCGTTACTTTAGCATAGTTACTCTAAAAAAGAAGATTATGAATATTTGCGAAAAGATGCATGATAATTTTGCAATCAGTGCGTTGAAGTCGAATGCAATCCACTAAAAATGTTAAAGCAGCTCCGCAGTTAATTATTGTATCTCAATGTTACTGAATATATACTTTTTGCTTTTCAGTATGTTTATTTTTTTTCAAGTTTTAATAATTGAACCCATGATTTTTCACATATTTCAAGCTAAATCATTTAACAATATTTGTCTCAAATTCGTTTAATCTCTAACCGTAACGATTGATGTTAAAAAATTGTTTCTTATTTAATACGTAATCATATTATATAGTGATTGCCCTCGTAATTGTCAAGTAGTTAAATAAATAAAAAACAAATAAAATAGTTTTGACAAATATCTGTCATATATTTTAAATCATTTATTTACACTGTCTTTTACATTTTGATCACAAAGATTTTTAAGAAATGTTTCATCATTTCGAACAGCACAAAAATCAGATAATGTTATTGTAAACGTGAACATTTTACAAAATGTCTGAAGTAATAATAAACGGTAAAATTATATGCAAATAAACTACCGCAGTTTATTTCGTATACTTGAAAATATTTTGCCATCATAAATTATAAGTATACAACCTCATATAAAATCAAATATGTGCTTATTGCCGTCTGTTTGCCAAATGAATACAAAATAGGTATCGTAAATAGGTACATATTTCTTTTTCAGATACCATATCCCTAAATAAGAAATGGAGTGAACTACTTAGATACAATCTTTTCATCATGAAACTTATAGAATTCGTAAGTAATTATATTGTTGCACACCAAATACAGCATATTATACTTTAGATTCATTATTCTCGCCAGTTTTTTTAGATTATATATATTTTGTGACTTTAATTAAAGTATTCTTGCCCGAGAGTTATAAATTTCACAGACTATATATGTGCATTAGACAGTTTATTATATCGGAGTGACTACATTATTTACCTGATTATAACAAAATATTTTTCGGTTTGCTTTGGTCCATATCATGTTCTGGGGTTACAGGTATTTCAAACACAGTTAATACTTAATTAATAAATATAGTAAGTACAATTGATATACTGAAAGAATGGTATTTTTTGGGAATGTAGAACTATTGTCATGACCTCATTAATGAATTATATAAAACTAGAGATTTCTTTGTAACTATTTTAAGTTCATTATTAAAAATATAATTATAAAACTGCTATCTATAATTTAACTTTTGTAAATAAATATTTTTTTTTTGAATTCTGAACTTAAACTACTCTCTATAATTTCTGTACTTTTGTAGATCTGGAAAAAGCCTATGATAGAGTGAAAAGGAATGATCCTATGCGCGTATAGTATGAGATTAATTAATGTCAATCTGACACTATGCGGTATGAGACTAACAGTTTATGTATTATAATTATATACAATCATTGTAAAAATTACATTACCAATGCAATATAACATTTATACAAAGATTTCAGTAGAATAAATTAGAATTTATTAGAATAAATAGGTCACATAGTCGGTCACATAGATCTAACATCAGTAGAGGTGTTAAACAAGGATGTATATGACGGTATGTGGTTATACATAGAGAATATATAGTCAGCGGCCCTCGACTCGTAAGGGCAGCGTCAAGGGCACAAGATGCCAGCCCGTCAATATTAGATAACATTTTAACATAGTGAATTGTGGGATGACAAATGACGCCGTTTTAATACACCAATAAATTATGTTGTAACTAACATTTATGAGATACAAAATTATAGAATTTAATTACATGCTAAGTGAAGATACGTCTATTACTAATACGATGTTATATTGATCAATATAGATACCAATTTACAAATTATGGTTGAAGCCGTGTATATATTTATAAGAAGTCATCATCGACGTAAGTTAACTTTTTTTGGCAAAATGTAATATTTATGATAATCGACATGATTTGCGATTACAAAAAGCATAAATATGGTATTTCTGTGTACAAGTACACTGATCCGAACGATATAAACATAATCTTCATACTTTTTGAAATTACTACTATGTCTGTTTCATGGGTTTTGGATTCAGGGTTCTCAGACATGCAGTCCGTATCTATGATAAACAAACGTTTAGAATGAACAATAATTTATTTATCAAATGAGCACTAAGCTCATTAGTCGAAGTGGTGTACGTATCTCGTCAAATAACCAAGCAACCGGGAGTACAAACGAAGTGGTCGCAAGTAGCATGAAGCTCGTGCATTCGGGCGGGCGACGATGGTGACAGGAACTTCGGATTCTTGGCAGTGGCTGTAACAACGAGCACGCTTGGGACACGCGGCGCGTCACTGTCCTCGAGTTCTATAGAAGTGGACGATGTCGACGAGCGCGCCAGGGATAAGCGACACAGCCGGTTGAGAGCGGCACCGGCCTTGGAGTCGTCACCACCAGGTGGCGGTAACGGGCACGTCGGGGACAGGCGGCGCGGCCAGGGAGGCGGCGTCTTCTTACGACGTCCACTGTGTAAGAGAGCGGACGACGGCCTGCGAACGACCGCGTGCCGGCCGAAATTTATATATACTCTGACGGCATACAAAAACAAAAAAATAAATTCTAATTACATCCAAACCTTACGAATAAAATTTGCAAGTCGAGGTTTGGACAGGAGTGTGTGTGAGAATGTCACTGTGGTTGCCATTGTGCAGTATGGGTTAATAAAAAAAAAGAAAATGGAGTAAAAATAAAAACCGTTACACTGTACAACTTATTCATGGACAGTTGTAAATTTGATTTGTAATAGTACAAATGTGTACTAAGAACATATTAAATATCAGTCAAATGCTTTTTGTACGCCGACAACCAAGTAACTGTGGTTACTGTAATACACACCATTCGTGTAATTCACACCATTTCGTGTAATTCAGTAATAACACACAAATGGTGAAATTAAATTGTCAGCAAGACTACGGTGTTTGAAAGACATGAGTGTATGACTGAATGCGATATAACAGATAAAGAAGTGGAACAAGTAAAAGAGTTTATATATTCGAGTGGTACGTTTACAAATGACGATAACAGGACAGATATATTTAAAGAATGATAAATATGGAAAATAAGGTGCATAGGAACTTGCTTGCTGTTGTGTATACAAGATGGAATCAAAAATGCATCTTTCTCTAAATATTTGTAATTTCCTCCTTTTTTAAAACAATTTTGCCAAAGTAACTATAATAAAAATACATCTTTGAAAACTTGCTTACAAATAATATTAAATATTAATAGAGAAAACCCTTCGGAATGCTTGGCCAGACGGCGCCCACACGCCCACGCGCCGCGCGCCGCGCTCGGACACGATGAACGGGCTATGCGACGTATTATTTTTAAAGAATTTATCTAGTCACATACCTACAAATGACACTTGATGTTGTCAATGATGTAAAAGTCGCCGATGCTATTATTAAATTAATCTAATTTTCCATGTGTTCCACAAAGAAACAAAGAAAACTAAGACAAATTATTGCGTAAACAATAAACAGTACGCAATATTATTAATGGATTTGTAGGTTATTAACTGCCCGGGTAAGTTTCTCAATAATTTTTAGAACCGCAGCGATGTCACTTTTGCAAACTCTCCTACAATAAATCTTGTTTACATATTCGATAACAGTGAAAGGCATTGTTATTAAACACTTCAATATTATTCAAACAAAATCTTAATTTCAAAAACGTCAATACCGTAAACGTAACTCTTTATAACAAAATATCTAAACTTCTAAAGCCGCGCGCTATGTTTGTACTTCGTAAGTTAACACGTTTGTGGTCTGAGCTATTTTTCTCAGAAACTGTTTCTACAATGACTATAGTTTCTTTGACAAAGTTGTTCTAAAAAAAGAAGGAGATATTTGCGGAAAGATTCTTGATCGATTCTATACTGTATAAAAGTATCTTGTTCAACAATAGCGTTTGATTTTCCTTAATTAAGTTTTGATGTTTTATATTGTATACTGCAGTGAAAATTAGATGTAATAGAAGAAACATGAAAGATGAAAAATGTAATGGAAATGTGATCCCTTTGTAATAGGTGTGGACTGTTTTTTAAATATAGATATAAGAACACGATGTGTTTGAAAGTGAATAGTGACCACATTAAAAAAAAAGGTATGTTGCAGTGGCCTGGCCACATAAAAAAGATAGATGAAATTAGGCTACCGAAAGAAATTTATAAAACAAATGTGAGATAGGAAAGTCAGAACTATTTCTGATATCCTTGTCTCAGTAAACTTTATGCAAACCAGACTGATAGCATATTCAAAAACGGTTAAAATTTAAAACTCTCAAACCAATGAATTATATATAAAACAATTGATGCATGTAAATGAAGGAAGAGAAGCATGTGAAGTCCCGTGTGCAGATTTTATCTACCTTTCTAGGAAATAGGTATATAAATAACTAAAAAGAAAATCAAATTACTCTTTTATTATTATAATTTAAGACTATTTTAAGACGCGAGTTCCCAAGTCTAAAGCGTATAATAGGACCAGCTTATAATACTTACAACTTATTCCATTGCTTAAAATAAATAATCATAAAAAATAAAGGGTTAGAAACCTAAATTTTGACTATTATCTGAAACTCAAATTATTTACGCCGTATTCTCAAAATTAAAATCAGTAGCAAATAAAACCCCTTTTTTTACCCGCAACCCAATTTGTTCCTACCCGCACTCAATTCTGTACATCGAACATTATCGCAAACGTAAATCGCTCATTACATTATTTCTTATAATTATTAATTAATTTTATTTTGAACTACAAGTGTATCGCACATGTCCTGTGTAAAGCAAACAGCATAACACAAAATTATTATGTGAGCATAAACTCGCAGTTGTTCCCGAGACCCAGGTGGCCGCCGAGACGGAAGAGAAGTTCTCACAGAAGGGTGAGTTCCTCTCTCTTCCATCCTCTCTGATCTGCTACAGTACGAGATTTTGGGGATATAGTAAATAGGACAACTCTGACCAGTCATCCGCGCATTCAAAAATATTGTAAATAAATAAGAAGAAAACTGAAACCCAAGTACACAAAATTACAAACTAAAAAATATATAAAAAAGTTTGATATATTTTTTTCTTTCAGAAACCTAGTATTGCTGTAAATTATTATACTAATCAACTGTTTAATATAAAATTAACTGAATACGAATTTACGATAAATTATAACGACGTTGGGTATAGGTTTGAATATTTGCCATGTTATCACATCTGCAGTTTATACTGTCACATGATCAAATATGTATTTTTCAAACAGGCATAATTTGCCTTTTTTTTTTAATATGGTTATAATTAAATTATTTAACGTTATAATAAGAATTATATAACGATTGAATAAGATTACCGTAAAACTAACAACCATGCGACTTTGGTATTAAATTAGCAAATATAATATTATACGCCTTTGACTATTTATAATATTACACTCATATCACAAGGTTTTAATCCCTACGCTTACCTACAAAATAACACGTATAACTTATTTGTGATTAATTAATTAAAAATTAGTCTCCGACTGATAAAAACAAATAATTTTTCACATAAATTATTGATTTTTTTTATAACCATAAATTGGGAAAATACAAGTAAAATACTTAGAAGGCTGAAAATGTATAGTTTTATACATTTATTTCATTGATTTAGATTTTATAATACGTACGTGACACATTACGCAAAAAAAAATTATTTGCTTCATGTCCATTATGAATGTACTGGTTTCAAATATTCCTTAAAACATGGAAGAAACAGAACTCTTCTAAGATCATTTTCATAACTGCTTGTCTATCTGTCTGTCCGTCCATCTGTCACAGCCTGTTTTTCGAATTGTACTACTAATACGAAATACAGTTATAAAAGTGACTATATCTCAGACGTTACCATTAAGGTTGATGTTATTTCTATAAATCTACCAAAATTTTTCACTTAAAAAACAATCAAATGCGAACGTGACCTGACAGCGGAAAGCTTCATATCCAGTATATTGTCATCAAATTTATTATTTTTCATTTACTACTCAACACAAAAATAATATATTATTACTGTATTTCTGCAAATTCATAAGTAAAATAACACATTATTTTTTTACGAAAAAGAATATTACCCGTTTTTCATAAATTATACTTAACGATTATTTTTCAATAACTATATGTATAATTTACTTCTTAATTTTTCTACAAACTATAAGTATTCTAAGTTATAAGGTATAAATAATTTATTGCTAAAACATAAATTTATATCTTAACTATTTAAATCTGACCCCTTTTTTTTGTAATCAATATCACAAATGATATATAATTGAGTGATAAAGGTATGCTGTGATCAACTTCGCTGCAGCACGAAAACGAACTGGCACGGCTGGTGAGATAACACACTATCACAGAATAAGTACAGACTAAAAGTAACGACTTCCGCTGTTTTTTTTTTGCAGTAAGTGAGAGTTCTGGTGGCTTACTTCCTCTTCATCAATCGACTTTTCCATCAGATACGATATTCCTATTCAGAAGGTCAACAACATGCTGGTGATTCCTCCGGCCAGTCTCAATTTAATATGAATGACACAGTCAAAGTTCAGAGAGGACAGGTTGTAATTCGATTACAATAATAAGATATAAAGTCCCAACTCAGGGGGGAGTCTTGATTCCAAATACCCCCTGGATCTGCTATTGTCAGAACTAGGACTGTCCATGAGTGACCATGAACATATACTCTAATGGGTTGCAAGCTCGTTTGCCCCAAAATGCTATAAAAAGCATTAAAATAACTGAAAATAAAAGTTTTCACGAACAATACTAAAAGATTTACCAAGTATTTTAAGACCATGATCTTCTTATAAGCTTTCCTGTAATCTGTATGTAAAGAAATATTTTCTGTATTACTTATTGTAATAATGTATATACATCATTTATATTTCACGTTCATGTTCGGATTGCAGATAATCATATATGTACTAACTTTTTAACTTAATCGTACATTCAAAATAAATTAGCTGTGATAGACAGACAGGCAAATGAGTGATCCTACAAGATTTCTGTTTTTTCCACTCGACTTATAGAACCCTAAAACACTGTATCATGCTGCATATAATAATATATTTCCATATAAGACTTATAGATATACAGAACTAATGACAAATTAATTATTTTTTATTTCTTTAAAAAACATTTTTCTGACTTTCTTAGTTGATATAAGATTGGCTACTGACAAATCGACATTTGTAATGGTAACCTTTCTGTTTTTTATTAGGTACTAGCTTTGGTTATACTTATTTTACCAGTAAAATTACCTACGCTTGAAGGACATATGTATCAAATAGCTATTGGACCAACATTAATAATATCATTTATATTTATAATTTTGTACTGCCGAAGAAAACCTCCGTTGTTTATGGAAAAAATACATTTGTTTTTTCAAATTTTATTTACGTTTGGAGCATTTGTAGAAAGCTTTGTAGACAATGTAACTCGTGTTTGGTGTTGGTTTATTTATGGACTTTTATATTTTACATTAATGATAGTTTTAATAGTAGATTTGTATCTAAATGCCAATGAAAAGGGTTGCACAATTAGCTTCTCTTAAATATATTAAAATTACTCAATAAAGTGAAACTGAAAAAGTAGAAAGAAAGGTACTTTCTAATTTAAAATATTATTATTTCAATAGAAATTGCAAAAGTATTTTTTTGTATTGCAAAAGTAAACACGAAAAATTGTCTACGCTTAAATAGACCCAAAAAATTATGTAAGTACTTAAAATAAAATTTTACCAGTTTTGTTACTGTTTTTCTTCATTTTCTATATTTGAATGAATTGATATATTACATTATTTCAAAATAGCACGCATTAATTAATACTAATGTTTAAATAACTCTTTTAATTATTACCGAATTTTTTTTTTGTGCGATACATAAAGTACATCAAAAACTCGTAACGCAGTTTACAAAATACATTTAATAAACAAGTACAGAACAAAACAGAAGGCATGTTCAATCAGCATTATCAGTGGCTCAAAAATTGAAAGAAAAAATGTAAAAACACGTAAGACGTATACTCAGAAATACAAAATCACTATAAATAACTACGGAGCCAATTGTTGTTGATTGCATTTGACACACAATGATTGTACAATCATTGAAATGAAACTCAATTCGTCCGCGTCTGCACTTCGCTTTTTATACTGACTGACCGTCCAGAATGTTCTTGAAAGGAAATCTATAAATTTTCTAGAATAAAAAAGGCAAAAGATGTCACATCTGAAATAAACTAGATTTATTGCTTCTCTTAAATTTCACCCCAAAAAAAATACATTAAAAATGTGATTGTAAGCGTACATTAAAAGCACCTGCAGAAGCGTTAACTGAGAGTGTGGGGCTGAATAATGTGATATTCTATTCTCGGATTCTTTTTTCTTATGGGAATTATTTTGTACCATTATTTTCAGCTTACGAATCCAGTTTGTAACAATATTTCACCGGACAGGTGCCCTAGAATTAAATTATCGCTAAAATGTTACACTAAACTAAGTATATTTTATGTTTATTCATTTCAATGTGCTTTGACAAGATTAAATGTATTTTGTCTAATTTGTCTAAAATAACAATGTGAGTATAATAGAACAGTCTAACATTCATAACTTGCAATTATTTCGTACTACATAACGTAATTTGAATGCAGCGACCAAATGAACGCTGAGGCGTATTCATTTACTTTTGACAAAAAAAAAAAACGTAAATATTTATATCGTTCTAAATGGACGTACATTGAGTAAGATAATCTGTACTATTGGGTCATTAGGAGCATATCTAGTATCTATTTAGTATCCGTGTAGCGAACTCTAACAACAGTATTCTGTTTTTTTCTAACGTGTTACTAACTTCAACCAATGTTATCGAACTTTTTGTTTTAATAATAGTGTTCAATTTCTCATCAGTCTGTCTAATAAATTATCTACAAAGTACTTTGTTTTACAGTAAGTAAAATAAAGTGCTTAATTTTTGTAATGCATATTATTACAAACAACTGCATAATGTTGAACTTCTTTACTTTCTTCAATTTTATTTTACTGATTTTATTTTACTTTATTGAAAATTACAATTTTAGCTTACTTAAAAGTAAAACACATAATAAAATTTTACGATTTTTTTTATAGATAATCGTTGCTTTTATATTATTGTCAAGTTTGGCAATACTGGTTGATGTTGCACAATGATTAATTAAGTGATTTAAAGATTTGTATCCAAGTCTCTAGGAAAAAAAAAGTCAATTGTTCATTTGACATATCAATTTTATGAGTTTATTTTTATTTGAATGTATTGATGAAAGGACAAAATTATTAGTGAAATGTTCAGACAAATTATATTTAACATGTAATTATGAGTTTGTGTTACAACTTACAATGTTTATTTAATGTTATTTCTATTTTAAAATTAACTTTTCTTATGGTGAGAACAAGTTTATAACCTTTTTTCTTCATATATAGTTTTATGCATATTATTCTTTCATGGTTCCATAGATATACGAAGTAATTTATGCTGTATTTATTTTAACTAATAATATTAAATTCAATAGCGCTCGTCTAATATATACAATATAATTAAATAATTTAATAAATATGTTTCATGAAACAGACAGCTTTTTGTTCCCTTTTTCTCATTTAATTATTAATATTAAGAACGTACCATTTTTATAGAATAAAATTCACATGGACATGATAATTATCGTTTAAAATCATAAATGTTTTAATTCTTAAACCCCTCATTAAAAGTAGTCATATAATTGTTTATATTTAAAATGATTTAACTTTTTACAAGTAACAATAAGTAACCAACCTCGTTTACACTTTATGATGTAGTTCTATCTTATACATATAGGTTCTTCTAAGATGTCATGCTAAATAACCTCATTCACGCACTAAGAGACATTGCAGTCAGTGGAGATTTTATTCATTTCATTCATTTACAAATTAAATAAATCTAATTAAACTGTAAGGGCCTTTGTTGTGAGGCACTGAGAATTGACTAGAGAATTTGATAATGTTAAAAATAATAAAATATTGTACATTAGTCACATTTAATGTTCCAGGAATAGTGTTACTACTGTAAATCTGCCCATAATATTGTAGAACTACACTGTTCAAATAATAAATTATCTTTTGTATCTTTAGATATATATGTAGCATTGACTTGTGGCACTGCTAATTAACAAAAAAAAATTCATAGAGTAGAATTATGCAGCTGGGGTCTTTATATAGTCACATTATAAATTTTTAGTTGTTCAGGACTCCTTATTGCCACTATTTTTACTTCATATTCAAATATAATTTTTTTTTTTCTCAAAGAAGTTGTGTGGCGTGTTTTCCTCATTTTTGTGAATTTAACTGTGGACAGTTTAGATATTGATTACAGGCAATATTAATTTTAGGTCATTTCGTTGGTTCTAACAATATTGCCAAACATACTGAAGACTCCAGACATTTTTCCCTGTGTAGTTGGTGCTCCCACACTTATGCTGTCCTTGAATTTTGTAATACTTTATATTGTGGATCAAGTACATCAGGAAGCTGAACTTTACTATATTTTGATTGAGCTATGCCTTTCAATTATTGCATTTATCTACATATTTGTAATTCACAAACTATCTAGTGTAGTGTATGCAGTGCTCTATGGGTATTTGATTGTTGCATTTACTTTAGATCTGTCTTTTGTAACTAAAGAGCGTGGTTGTAAGCTATGAAAAAATTCTTGATGGTAATGACAATATATGTTTGATAACTACTTTATTTTGTTTATATAAAGTTTCCACATAATTTATCTATTTAAAAATATTGAAATAAAAATGGTATTTTTATTCAAATTATTGACAATTAACTTATGATTTATGGTGTTATTCATATAGTGCTCAAGAAAGAGTACATAAAGTTTTTAAATTTATTTTTATTAGAATAAATGTAAAGAAATATACAAAAGGTTATCAAAAATCAGAGAAAGGAGTAAAACTATGAGCTAATAATATACAATAAATTTTGATTAGTTGTCGAAGTAATAAGAACTTTGTTTATTTTGCTTTTAAAAGCATTTAAGTATTGTAATTATGTTTTTATACTCTAGAACTGTAATTCTATTCTAATTAGAAAAGTAATTCTTAATATATTTTTATCAATTATTATACACTTAACAGTTATCAATAACTTTATTTTGAATAGTTCAAAACAATTTGTAATTCTGTGACTTAATCAAAATAATAGGTATTAATTATTTACAATTGCTTAATAACAGGATATGACCATGTATCATTGATAAGCTCCTAACAAATGAATACTATTCAAGAGCAAGCAGATAAACATTTCCTGTTCATATTCATTTCAGTAGTGACACGAGCCTTGTATGGAATGCATAGTTATAATCATGAATTATTTAAAAAGAATAGTTATATGGTTTTTAAAACGAATACTGAATACTAAATTATATGTATTGATTTGGTTAACAATTGCTTCAGTGTTATTATTGATCGTAATCAAACACTATCATAGTGAAGAAAATATTATAAATGATGTGGACACCGTTGAATTAAAAAATCCAATGATATTGTGGTGGACCAAAGGTTTTCCTCAAACCTCTAGTACTAGAATTTGTGGAAATGATGTGAAATGTGACATAGTATCCAATAGGAGTGTGACTTCAAAATACAAAGTGCAAGCCTACTTATTTTATGGAAGTAATATTGACTTTGAAGATTTACCATTACCCAGAAAAGCCAAGGACAATATTTGGGGGCTCTTCCATGAAGAGTCCCCAAGGAATGTGGAACGGTTAATGCATGAACCGATTTTAAAATTATTCAATTTTTCTTCAACTTTTAGCAGATACAGTGATGTCCCTTTTCCATTGCAACATTTATTTTCTTTACCTGAAATTACTAGCAAACAATACTTTGTTGAAACTTCCAAGAAAAACGCTTTGCTTGCTGAAATAGCTCCAATTATGTACATTCAGTCTGACTGTGAAACATCAACAGAAAGAGATGCCTATGTGAAAGAATTGATGAAATACATAAAAATTGATTCATATGGTACGTGCTTGAATAACATAAAATTAGATGAAAAATTTCAAGTTGATTATTTAAATCATTTAAATGATGATGACTTTCTTAATTTTATTGCTAGATATAAATTTGTAATAGCTATAGAAAATGGTGTTTGTGAAGATTATGTCACGGAAAAGCTGTGGCGAGCCCTGAAAATAGGAACAGTACCTATTTATTTTGGATCGCCATCGGTTAAAGACTGGTTGCCAAATGAGAAATCAGCTATTCTTCTGCAAAATCATAACACCCCCCAGAAATTAAAAGAGCACATAGATGACCTTCTTAAAAATGATACTATGTACGAACAGTATTTGGAGCATAAAATTAAACAGGTAATTAAGAATAAGAATTTGATATTCGAATTCCATAAGAGACCCTGGGCAGCAGATGCCTTACAGACAGCACAAGAGTTTGAATGTTACATTTGTGAAAAAGTACATGAAAACTTACAAGGTAAAATACATAAGGCACATCATTTGACCAAGAAACACTATGACTGTCCAAAACCCGTATCAGCTCTGACTTTAGATGTGAATCCTGAGAATAGTTGGGTATTTTCATGGCAAACTGCGAGGGTTCAAGCAGAGGAATTGTATAAAAAAATAGTTAATGAACACTAAATTTTTTTAATACCAAACATTTATTTTTGATTTCTTTGAAAATTATACAAATGTTTTTTTTTATTTGTTTTTTTTTATATGCATTGATTACACATGATGCACAATCATTGACACAGACCGTCTAAAGGTGAAACTGCATGCACTTGATAATGAAGACCTCGGTTAATGACGTGAGGTATTGTTTTGGGCACCATTCTGTAAATAGTAAAAAAATATGATCCATGTTTATTAGCTTCTCATTTAATAATTACTCATATAACTTCACATATATTTCCAAGTTTGTTCTCATTATGAATGAACTATTAACAATTATTGAATTCTGAACATTTGATAAAAACTCACTAAACAATGAAAATTAAGCAACTTATTTATGTGTTTTTATAAATGTATAGCACACCTATAGCGCACTGTTGTGCATACCAGCAACTTTATATGCTTAGAGCCTTTTCCACCATCTTTCATATTGAAATTTAATAAAAAGTCACTTGTAAAATTAATTTTGTGTTTCATGTCCTCCTTTGAATGGTTGTTGAAGCTAAAACCCCCATTAAAAGGAAAACTTAAACACAAAATTAATTTCAATTAAAACTGACTTTTGGTTAAAAGTCAGTTTAAAAGAAGATGATGAAGAAAACCTAAGTGTGTACATTGTTGGTATGCCTTTATAAATAAATAAAAGACCAATTAGTTATAAAGATAATTCAAAATACCTTGCACATTTTTCATCAAATACAAATAAATTTTCTATGCTAAAATTAGGGCCTATGGATATGAAAACAAATATTGTGTAAACAAAAAATTCAATTTTCGGATAATACAGTTATCAATTTATGAGGCATTTTGATTTTAGATATCAGTTCCCTGTGTCATAATATAAAAATATCATGTAAAAATGAAATGTATTATAATATACCTATATCTAAATAAGTATATTTCATTTATGGAACAATCAGTAAAACAGGAAAAAAGTGCTTAAAATTATTTTGAATTTTAAGAGCATGCAAGAATTCATTTTTCCTAATTGAAAAAAATGTGTTAATTAGCAGTTTATATTACTGCTACACTATTTGATAACAGATATTCAACTGACTTGAAGCGTCACTTCCTTAAACCCTTATTTACTAGGTGACAACTAATGAAGAATTAAACAATAAATAAAATGTGGCAGTGATTGTACCTATATTACAAATGTTTCTATTATTGAGTTCTGAAAAAAAGATAGCTGTATATGCTGCCACCACTATTATTTTATTTTTTTATACTTGGACATAAATACAGTTTATTGTCATAATAATAGTTTAACTCGTTCCATTATTTAAAATTTGACATCCAACTTACGAAATGCAATCAATGATGGGGCAAACTGAGAGGCAGAGAGTGCATCCGGTGCAGTCATCTGTGACATGCGGTATATGAGTTTCTGCATCAAACCTGAATAGATATTAATTCTGAATTATTTTCGTTGACATAATTGACAGATGGTAATTTCTTGTGACATTACAAAGAATTCCTCTCTGTGAAATAAATTACAGCTTTATTCATAAATTACTTACTCTATAGCTTGATAACCGGAATCAGCACATGCCATGTAACATTTTCCGCAGTTAATACACATATCCTAAAAAATAAAAATGAGATTTATTGTTAATTTTCAGTCCTAATATTTCTAAAATTTAAAATTCTGTAGCGATAATAATTAAACTTAAGTGTGCTATAAAACAACAGGGGACCTTATTAAAAACCGTTGTGCAAAATTCATTTAATAACTTACATCATTAATTATCGCCACTACTTGTTTCGAATTATCTAAGTGCTTATAAGTCCCAACCCTAGCTAAAGCTTCACTCCTAATATCTTCTATACAAGGCACTTTTGATACTCCATTTGTTAAACCATTTGTATATTTATTTGCAACACCATTTGTCGCCAATATGTCAGATTCTAATCTGGCTTTATGCATTAGTTCTTCACGTTTTCTTGCATATGGTCCAAAATGGGCTAATACCTGAAAGTGGCCAAGGCAATAATAACATTTATAAAAAGTAAAGACAGGTCATACACTATATATACTTACAAAAAATAAAATACAGTATGTAATTGAACAGCGCTGCGTCATTTGTCTCCTAATAGAAAATAATATTTCTATTTAATCTTTATTAGGTACTGGTTTTTAAAAAGCTTCGTAAAATACAACATAAATAATTGAGTACGAAAAATTAAGCATTCTGTATCATAAATGCAATCTGATTTCGTATAGGCTTTGGCAACAATGCGTACCTAAGGCGTATGCTTGTCAAAGACCTTTGACATCTAAGCACACTAAAAATGCAACTTTGGTACTACGATTCATATTCTTTACCACCGATATCGTATCCACACTAATCATAAACACCATATCCAAATACTCGTGGCACTAAATAAACTCTTAATTGACGTTGCGTTGTTTCGTAAACAAAATATGCGTGTGCTTTCGCATCGTGTTGCACTCGCACTGAACGCTTGCAATATCTGATAGTGATGGGGGAAAGCAACTGTAACGTCACACAAAACGCACGTATTATACAGATAGGTACATTGATATTTAACAGAAGTTATTCGTTTATATGATTATATTCATTGTTACTTCTATTGTACTTATTATTATTGAATAAGATACTCTATACCAGTAAAAAGTAGCGCGGTGCTTTACATTTACACACTGTATATGTAACGTTTATTAGTTACAAAAAATAATAAAAACCGTCGCTTAATGACAGGTAGAATGTACACATACCTACAAGAAAATCTATAGGTATATATATACCGTATGGAATCGATCATGCATCTTTCCGGAAATATTCATAATCTCCTTTTTTAAAACAACTTTGCCAAAAAAAGCATCGTCATTGAAGTAGCCGTTTCTGAAAAAATAGCTTAGAACATATACTGAAAATTCACTAACAACCTTAATCGTGCATAATGCCGCGCGCTCCCTAGCTATACGTTGCCATAGGCAAAGCGCGCCCTGCAGTCGCCGCGTCGCACAGCAACACGCGGTCATCAAACTTGTACGGAAGCCAAGTGTTTTGTTTATTCGCTACTTTTTAATTTTTTACAATAGAAACATTTTGTAATGATAGTATAGTATTAGTGTTAGCTTACGGCCATAGTATAAGTGTTACATTTACCATGTTTTTGAAATTAAGATCGTGTGTGATTTGTATTGAAGTGTTGAATAACTATGTCCGCCTCTGTAAACAATAAAAACATCGATGCCGTGCGCCCTATGATCGAAACAAACAGGCTTGTTATCTACCATGAGTAGGTATGGGTCTATCGAGATGAGCCGAAACCAACAAAAGTAGCGCGCGAGCGAAATATCTATGCGTATGTTTGTTTCTTTTCTTAATAACACTGCACAAGTGGCTACTACTTACTTTTGAAAATTGTCGTACGTGAATAGTGATTGGTACACGACCATTTGTTTGCCGGAAGTTATTGAACTCTGTAAATATAATCGTGTGTCATCTTGCAACACGACAATGCCAGTTTTTATACTGCCAAACAGACAAATAAATATTTGAAGGAGAATAACGTAGAACTTTTCGATCCTGCAGTCCTGACACCTTGAGACTTTTTCTTTGTGTGGCAAAAACTAAGAACCAAGAAGCTGTCGAATAATATAAAAAATATGTTTCCGAGGTAACCAAGGAGGACTGGCATAAATATTTTTAAAATTGATTTATTCTTATGAAATGCATATATACTAACGGAAAATATTTTGAGAAACAATAAATTCATTTTGACCATTCATAGTATTTTTTCTCATTCATTCCAGAAATTTTCAGTACGCTTTAAGTACTATGGAAGAATTTATATTTCGACTGAGCACTCATATCCTTTCAAAAGTTAAGTTGATCCACAAAATGGATTATTGGAATTAATAGCCAAAATATTAGAAACTGTCATATACAGTGCAACGCACGAAACTCTGCCGCTATGAAATTAATCACGAAAACGTCGCAATAGCGTAAAACAGGTACGCGGGGAGAAGAAAGAAGAGTCGGGAAGCGTTACATTATTTGTACATATTGTGTTTTCACGCGTTTTATGGAAAATGTTATTTTTTGTAATAGATATTCCAATTCTTGTAATACAGAAATGACCACATATTCTACTGTTGTCGAATATTTAAATTTTTATTAATATATTTACACATTTGAATACACTTAATTAGCTATTAAAACTGTTCAATTTATCAACAGCAGTAAATTTAGTGCCTTTTCGAGCTCTGAGCTAAACCTATAGTTATAATTAGTTTTGTGTTTAAAAAACGAAATTGATTTAAAAATATATATTTTTAATTTTCCAACCACGATATTTCTCAAGCGTGTTGTTCCACTTTACGACATTGGACACAGCTTTTTAAGCAAAATATGACCCAGTACTAAATATCAATTCACCAAGAATGTTACAATTTATTTTGAAAAAAGCACTTTTTTCGTAATTTTTTTCAACATCTCTCGAACAAACCAAGCAATTTTGATACCGTTTACAACGATCAAGATTGTTTTTTAAGGAGGAGGGTTGCCGTTTTCACTAACACGATATCTTTTGTAAAAATTAACTAATTTTTATGCAGTTTACAACGACCAAGGTTCTTTTTTGAAGAAGAAGCGTTGGGTATGTTTTGAAATTTTTCGTTGAAGTGTTTAAAACATATTGTAAAATACATGCTTGGATTTTTTTTTTCTGTAATCTTATCTCTTGATTTTATCAACCGATTTTCATGCAATTTATGGCAATCAATACAACTGTTTGGGGAAAAGATATTATTACGTTTTTGTATCGATCGGTATAGTAGTCCAAAATTTAACAAAAACATACTTTTGAAAATTTTATTTTCGTAATTTTTCAAAATCTACCAGGCAGAATTGGTTCAAATTTTCAAAAAATCTAAATTGAAGGGACCACTTTCGACTGTCGCAAACTGCGTTTCGATTGGTTAATCCATTCAGGAGTTTTAGGAGAATTTTATGCGCACGCACACACAACGACCTATCAATGCGATGATAACGTGTCCAGAGTCAACTGATTATATTACATGCTGTAAGACATTTTTCGTGCGGTTTAATTTGACTTAAGGTTGTAAAGGCATTGGCGAATATGCCCGTGGTTAAAATAATTAATTTATCGTACCTTTCCATTTTCATCATATAAAGTCTGTACAGGTTTTCCTTTCTGGTGGGCAAACGTCGGCGGTGATTGGCCGCTCCAGCCGTCCAAGCCGAGCGACCTCAAATACAGCAATGCTTTGAGTCCAATGCAATAATCCTCTATAAGTGAAAAATCTTGATTTTGAATAGCGCTGCATATCTGAAAATTCAATATTGCACAATGAAATAATTTTTATATTAAAGTCTTCCACACAACACTCGGGTGTCATTAATTATTAAAAAATCGCCAAAACTGTAATTAACTTTATAACAACCCGTATTTCAACATTTGTAACATAATTATATAATAATCTTTGATTAATTTAATTGTAGGTATTTACATAAAATGTAGCCTGCGGCTTGAATTTACTCTCAAGTCACTCTTAAAGAAGTTTCATCTCAAAATTTTTTAAATTTTATTTTTTGACCGAGATGACACATTTTTTTCTAAGACACGTCATGTAAGCGCGTATAGCTATCTTTCACATACAATACCTGTACGACAGGCGCACCGCACAGTATGAATTGTAAAGCGGATTCGGCCGAATCGATACCGCCAATTCCCATCACGGGGAAGTTGGGCAATTTGTTGCCGATGGCGGACACGGCGCGCAGGCCCATCGGCCGGGTCGCGTTGCCCGATACACCGCCATATGTCGTATGCTTTTCGACACCTGATGGAAATTAAGTTGCTTCAGGTTTATCAATTTATTGATGCCTTAATATAAAAGAATTGTAAAAGAAATAAATTTATAGTTTAAAAAAAGGGTTAAGATATGTATCTAATATTAACTTATATGCTTGCTGCTGATTAAAAAAATTTAGCCAATAATACTTTATTTTAGATAAATAATAAGAAGGAATAATCCTGCCCGTAGAAAAATACAATTAATTTCTAATGTCTATGAACTTAGTGATAATAGCCCTGGCTTATAATGCTTTTTATATTCTTACAGCAATTGTTTATTTTTGTTTATATTCGTTGCGTTATTGGTTCGTTCAACAAACCTTTCGCACTAACAATTTCATTACTTTTATAAATAACAAATCAAAGTACTCATTTTTTTGAACGGCCCCAAAAAACGTAACACGTATTGACCTCGTTGTATTATTTTACATATTACGAGGTAGAGGCGACTTTAAATTACTTATTCAAAGTAAAAAATCTCCCTCCGACCCTTTTCCTCTCTTCGGCAACACTCCCCTTTGCGCCCCTCTTAAGTTTCGGGATCCATGCTATCGACATATCGAAAAGCGTTCAGTTTCGCGATCATCCAGAAAGTAAAAATAGTGTTTAAAAAGGTTGGTTTGCTCAAGTCTCTTAGGGTCGGGGCACCCCAAACTTTTGCTTCTAGACCGCATCCGAGCGTCTCGAATCGTCGATAACCCTGTAGTATTCGGTCAACTCGTTCCGTTGGCTTTGCGAAGAGATGTAGCATCTGTAGACATGTTCTGTCGCGTTTACTATGTGGCTGTTTTCCGACAGTATTCTGGTCGTCGATAATACCATCAGCATCATCTTGGTAGCTGACCTTCTACCGTACGCTTCGAGCGCATTTTCTGCCATGTAAGCTAGGGCTTTAGAACTATCAACGATATTTCCAACGAAGTTTGATAAGAGTCTTCAAGAAAAAAGTGTACTCTATTGTGAAAGGTCTGCAACGGACTAATGTATCCCTTGGAGTAGCAGGCGTCCATGGGTGGCGGTGATCATCTGTATTTCAATTATCTGCATGCTCGTTTGCCCCTTATGAATTCTATATATAAAATTATAAAATAATGCTTACCGACAGCTGGCCAGGGCGTAGCATCGGGTTTGACCGACATCAAACCTGATACGGTATTTATAGCGGATACTCCATCAGCGCCACCTACCAATCAAAGTACTTTTTATTGACTTATAAGATAATATACAGTAAACATAAAATAGCCTCCGATATAAAATTACTTAACTTTTGGTGTACAAAGTTCTCTTGTGGGTGGTATGTAAGAAATAAAAAAAAATGATGCTTAAATTTAAAAAAAGTGAATGCTAAAACAGGGCCTGCACCATTATTGTCCTAAGAATATATTTTGAAATCAGTACTTCATTTTTAAGTACACATACATAAGAATTAATATTTAGACATAATTTTCGACGTGTCTTTAACCAAAATTTAATCCAGTTCTATGATTAAAATAAAATAGTTATACTTTCGTCAAATTTTTGGTCACAACGCTCTGGTTTACTCACTCGTCGCTCTTTTTACAAGCTATTAAAATTATCCTCTAACCGATGCTTATATATCAGTAACAAAAGCACATGGGTCAACATAGTAAGTACTGTTTCAGAGCATTAACATTTGTTACAAATTTATTCATATCAGTAGATTCTTCGATAACGTTGTTGTATGTATACATATTACATAGCTACTTCTTCGTCCTACCCCAGAAGCCTAATTATTTCTTTATAATCGTTTGTATTAAAATATTCCAGAAATAATAAACAGTAGTACCCGATATGTCTGTATATTGAAGATATGTATGAGATGTGGAGAGGGGACGATAAAATAAAATTAATATAAGAGAAAACAACGATTTTTAAATTTTTTGTCCGTCTGTCTGTCTGTTGGCGCACATCTCTGCACTTTCTGAACAAATTTTAATGCGCTTTTCACGGGTAGATAGAGCTTGGCTTGGAATAGAATATAAAACTTTATACAATTTTATTACAATGTCTAGGAAAAAAATGACCTTTACGAAATTCGATAATAAATAATAATTTTCATTGAGTAATAAATAAATTAATTTGTTTTAACTTTCAATGAGAGTGCACCAGACAATGATTAAAAATAATTTCTTTCTTGTATTACGACACTACCGAATCTGATTAATAAAAAATTCTTTTGGTTTACTTTTTTTATGACAAAAAGATTGCAGTAACGTCGTCTAGATCGCTCAGAACGATTGCTTTCCATTATTGCATCTAAAAAATCTTCAGTTAGTTCTAAACCAATACTGTATTAATAAAATATACATAATAACCTTCATGAGCTGCCATTGCAATACTGACTATATCAGTAATGTTGGGCGTCAGTTTCACGAAAAACGGAATGGAGACCGCTTTTCGTACCCATTGAGAGATGCCTTTCACCAATTTGGGGTCCTGTCAAAGACAAAAACATAGAACAATAACAAACCAAAACCCAAAATAAGTGATCTGAATCTATGAAAATGAAAATTGTTTATCATGAAGATTAAATACTAAAGCGTTTAATCACATGGGAATACTAAATCCAACTCAGATTCTGTTAAATCTTCAATACAAAACTCATCTATCAGTTTATATACCTATACTAACACATTAAGCATCATGGAACATGATTTTATAGATAATGAAATAAATGAACGTATAAAGTATAATGTAAATTATTATTAACAACCTGTCCACAAGCCAGTCCCATTCCAGATTCTCCCATACCGTGGGGACAAGATAAGTTCAATTCCAGAGCATCAGCGCCGGCGGCGGCCACGCGCCGAGCCAGTTGTGTCCAGTCATCTTCGTTGTATGTGCACATTATTGATGCTACGATTATCTGCAATAAATGTATATTATACAAACTAATCCTAATATTTAAATTATCAAAATGAACCTTACAAAACGATTGAAGTGCCTTTCAAGTATATAGAGTATTTCACAAGTTTAATTTCAAATTCAATATTCCTCTGAATGTAGTTCATTTGAACTTCGCCAACGGGAAAATTATCGATGGTCACTATGATACGAGAAAAATTTGAATCGGCTTCCAGGCATATTCAATAAAAGCTATCGTCTTTCGTACCTTATTAGGAAAGTCTTTCTTTAATTCAGCGATACTGCGACACCAGTAAGCTTCGCACTTCTCCGATATTAGCTCGATGTTGAGGAACGAACCTTGGCCGGGGCCGTAATTTTCTCCTGATGTCACACCGCGTACGATGCGAGGTGACACATTCGTTACCAAGTCCTTGAATTTGATAAACATTAAGATAAGGATCATAGACAATGATTCAGGTTCATAAAAATATATATTGTGTTAGTACATTTCTTCAATAGGACAATGAAATTAATCAAAATGAGATGCCATTGGCAAATACAAAAAAAGCTATCAACTGTGTTTTGGAATATAAATAATTACGATTTAAGGCATCAATAATTTGACGCCGTGTAGTTTTATCCCTAAAAACAGAATTCTGAAGTTACTTTACAAATTCTTATCTACATCTTATTGTCTAATAATTTACATTGGCGATGACATGCTGTGTAGCTATGATATATCATTTTGTAAATTTATTGCATAAATAATTTAAAAAATATATTTAAAATAATTATTTATTTTCAAAGGTTTTTAAAATTTCATAAAAAAAAATATATTTGGACTAAACAAAGTTACAAACTTTATTTTCTTGATCCTGAGTACATTCTGAAAGCATTCTCATCCACATTTGTTATTTATGCATTCTAAAATATTTCGTAAGTATAGCACGACGTACGAAACTCTGGCACTGTGAAGTTAGTCACGAAAACGTCACAATGGCATAGAATAGGAACGCGGCTGAGGAGAATCGGGAGCGCTGAACCTGCGCATTGCATTATTCGCAGACAATTCAGAGCGGTAGTTTCGTGCGTTGTACTGTAAACTTTTATTGGTCGTCAATCAACGATTTATATAGCAAGTAGTAGGTGCCAAATTTTATCTTAACGCAAGAGTACTTTTTATAAACAAAAAAAAAATATTTGCCAGAAATAAATATTCAACCTACTCTCTTTGGGTAGTCTGTTTGCTAATAATGGTAAACATGATAGAAATATTAAAGTGGAGAGTGAACACGGGATATAAAGTGAATGGGGTTTGGCTTGTTATTACGAATAGTAAAAATGTCTCAAAACAGGCGCGTTTGGCTATCCATAATGGGGTCTTGATCTTTACTCTTACGTACCGTAGTGAAAGTTGGGTGTGAGAGAAGAAAAATGGAAGTGAATCAATGCGATGGAGATGCGATCTCTACACTTCACACATATTAACGTGTGGAGTGTCTTCGAAAGACAGACGTAAGAACAGTGAAGTCAGAGGGCGGTGTGGTTTGAAAGAATATGTAATGACTAGATCAGAAAAAGGTATGTTTCTGTGATTTGGCCATCTGGAAAGTCAAATTCAAAATGTCTTTATTTCATAGTTACAAAATAACACTTGAAATATGTCATAATTTTTTGCGAATTTACACTTTACCGTTAGTTCGGAAGGCAGTTTTTCCTCAAGAACAACGAGCAAAAAACTTAAGGGTAGCTGTTTTCTAATTTGCTCATATATAGTCAAAACAAATACAAAACGGTTAAGGACGAAACAGCCCGGTAAGAAGTCGAGCCGCTTATGCCCATGGATATTTATCTTCTAAATATTCAGAAATTGTATAATTTTTACTGAGTGATTGTTTAATAACACTCTTAAATGTATATAGGGATAAATCTTGTATATCTACAGGAACCTTATTGAATATACGCACACAGCGCCCTCTAAATGAATTTGTGACTTTACTTAATCGAGTAATATGTGAAATCAGTTTATTTTTATTTGTGGTATTGAGTTTATGTCGACTACTATTTCTTTTAAATATTTATAATTTATTTTTTACATATAATAAATTTACGTAAATGAATCGAGATGCCAGGGTTAGGATTCCAATTTCCTTAAACTTATTTCTAAGAGATGCACGAGGTCCGAGCTTGTAAATCGCGCGAACGGCCCGCTTCTGCAGCACGAAAATTTTATGAACAAATTACAGGATGAAATCGACGAAAGGACGAAATGAAACGATGAATTAAAGTAAGCTATCGAAACAAATTTATAGATCGAATGTGTGTGATGGAAAAGTCAGCAAAGGATCGTCCAAGAAAATCCTATGCAGACCAAATTGGTGACATATTAAAAAAGGGCCTGAGCACCCGAAACCGATGAATTTGTATGAAAAGATTAATGGAGGTCAATGTGGAAATACATAGTGTCTGTGTACCCTTCTGGGGAAGGTGTAAGTTTATTATTATTATTACTTGGCATAACGATGTTTGTATGTTGATACTATACAATTTACCAATTCATCAACAAATCATATATTGTAACGACATCCGCTGACATTGTAACAAGCACAATAATATAATAGTTAGTAATGATATGGACATTAACGATTGTGAATATTCACTAACATACGTAAATGTATTAACCTCGAGTCAAAGTGCGTCCATTTACCAACCTTATCAAGTCCAAAGGTCTTGGTTACAGCGAAACCCCAACCTTGCTCGAAAGCGCGCCTTATCATCGCCGCGCTAGTGGTGGGGGGAGCGCTGGCCAAGCCGAAAGGGTTTTCGAACTTGATGCCGCACATTTCCACGGATAAATCTACGTCGTCGATGGGAGTGTGGAACTTGGGCAGCTCCGGAGGGGTGTTGAGAGGGAGACCCTTAGGAAAACGTTTAGAAATATAGACATGAAATAACGATATAAAAAACATATACCCATCTATAAACATTTTCTTCGAGGAGCTATCTAGAATTGGCACTAATTTATTATGCATAATAAGAAACATAATTTTTCTTTAACCGAATCTTCTGTTAATAAATACAATTTGGTGATAATTAAATATAGCAATTCTGAATAGAATTAACATGCAGCATGCAACCCATCGCTGGCCCTCGAATCTGTTCTTGCACTACGAATCCCTATCCAACGAATTGAATATTGATTTGAGAGAATTGACAGATATCGAACACTAGATAACCAACAATAAGTTTGAGTTGATTGTTTATATATCTAGTCAGCTACGTAAATCATTTCTATGTACTTTTCATGCCAATTAGGCATATCCTCAGAAAAATGTATATCATATTTTAACACTCCTTACGCCCTGGTGGATCTGATTTCTGCATTTTCCTGAGGATGTGCCGAGTTGGCATGAAACGTACGTAGAAATGACACTATAACTATTACTGTACTAAGATAAATAAAGGATAACACTCGCTTAGGTGTTCGATATCCGTCAATCTTCTCAAATCAATATTCAATTCATTGGATAGAGCTTCGTAATGGAAAAACAGATTGAAGGGTCACCGGTGGATTGCTTGCTACGCGTTGATACATGTTGCAGGCAAGCGTCTAATTTCCTCGATTTCCTCGAATTAACACCTCACACAATACAATAGAATAGTAATGAAATTTATACTTTCATATGAAATCCATCTTCTGCTGAGTTTGTAAATAGACTATTAATTAAAATCGGAACCGCACTCGCTGAGATTTCAACACTCGAATTTTACGTTAATACGGACGTTTACATTGTATGAAAACAGGTGATCATGTTTTGTCTCGTATTTAAGATTAAATTGGTCGCCGTACATAAGGTGGCCTTCACTCAACCATCGGCCACACACATCGCAATACATAATTATAAAATACTACAGACAACGTGACTCGAACTAGTGTTAATTCATATTGCGGGGAAGTGTTGTCATTAGTTGAAAATGAAAACGCATTAACAAACAAAAACATTAGTCACAAATCCACCGATCGGAGACGATTTCGCCATAACCCTGCGGTACATTGCCACTTTCTTTCTGAATCCAGTTCAGTTTACGGATCCCTAAATGACTCACTTGCAAGTAGCAGTGCATGTACCAGGCCGCTGTCTTGCCATCGTTCACGGCCTCCACGGTCGTCTCCGCGACGCCGGCCAGGTCGCCTCCGATGAACACCCTCGGCTCACTCGTCGACTGCATCGTGTCGTCGTCGACTTCCGGTAAACCCCAACGATTCAGTTTCACCGATCCCATGGCGTCCTTTACTGTAATGAAGACTCATGATGCAGTTGTCACAGCAGTTTATACGATCTATGCTGATATTATAAAGCTGAAGCGGTTGCTTGTTTGCCCGAACGGGCTAATATCCCATGGTTTAGTCTGATTTGAAAACTTTTTTGCGTTTAATAGCCCGTTTACGGAATAAGGTTTTTTACGTACTGTGTAATGTATAGCCATCGAATCGAAGACTTTTTCGGTAAATTCAGTTTATTTTTATGATTGGTCCTTTTGTTTGTCTCAATAACTTCCGTGATATTTAGCTAATTAGGTGCGCTAGGCTATCTGGTCATGCGAAACAGGCTTTGTATTATACACGCCTGTTTTGTAGATACATAGGTAAGTAAATTTGCAAAGTACAACTGTTATAAATAAAAACAAAACTTGCTCTAATTATTTTTTCAGATTCAAATTATATTCTCTGTGTAGATTTAATTAAAAGATTATCTGGTTTATCGCAAAATTAAAATATGTACTTTATTTTAATGAAAAATAGATTTACAGCGAGAAAATTTTCGTTCAATGAATTTTTACAATTTCATATGTCATCTAAAACCAGTGGAATCACTTGGAAAACTTCGAAAGGCGTTCAAATATAAAAGCTCTTCAAGATCGATAGGTTAACGTTAGGTCAACGAACTTAATTTCGAGTAACTTTAGTTTACAATAAAAAGAAGAAGTGGCCGCACTTTGACGAATTCTTACAAAATAAAACATGCTGGCGGTGAAAAATTTAATACAAGACGCGAATTATGTACGGAAAGATATGCCATAGATTGGATAGAGGAGCATGAAATTCTTCGAGAGCATGTAACGTGCAAGAATAGTTTCACGCTGGGTACCCACCGTACAATCTAAGGCCAGACTCAAGCAGATTCCGTAATAATGGTGCCGCGACTATGATAACAAAACTTAAAGCAGGATCGCCCGGTGCGTTCACACAATTGTCGTTACGGACGATGAAACACAGATTACCCAGGATGATCCAGAAACAAAACGTCAGTCGGCCGTGAGGCTGTTTCAGAAAGAACCAAAGACAAAATTTTGAACTCAAGTTTTTTTCTGGCGTCGGTACCCTTACGAGATCAAAGGGACGCCAATAATTAATAGTATTAAATATGAAAATGCGCACTCTACGCTGAAAACAAGGGCTTTCTGGGCACTATTTATTGGTTACATTCTTTAGATTCTCGATTTGGCGCCGTGTGTTTATTTCTTTTTGTGCCACAAAATAAAAAAAAAAAACAAGAGAAAACAATTTTCTTCACTGGCTGCATTTTAAAAAGCGATTGAAAAGATACCTGATGCGTACTGGAAAACGCGTTTTGAAAACTAGCTTAAACGTATGAAACTTTGTATACACTCCGATGGAATGTTCGTTGAAAAGATACAGTATAAAAAAAAATCTGTGGTACATTTTTTTTTAAATATCACAAAATCGAGTTTCCCACGTACGAAGTTAAAAATCATGTTTAAATTATTTTTCAATTTGATTCTTGCATGTTGCAACATACGAATGTAAGAGAAAATACCTACCTAATTAAACTTTTCCAAACTTATAGTACATACATTGCAAAGAATAAATTAATTTAGAAACTTATAAGTTAGGAATGATCTTACGTTTAAGTCATATAATAATTAATAAAATTTTAAATTATGATCTAAATGTTACGCTCAGCTTGAACATAAAAATTCATAACATAATATTAGTTTTAACCTGATTGATTTTTAATTAGAACTTATCCTTCATTAGATTTGTGCTTAAAAAATAAATTTTGATTCGAAATCAATATTTCGTTGCCATATATAATATTTTATAATATAATATTCAATTACTGTTAAAAAATTAACATGATTTCTGCATTGAGGAAAATAATATCACCAAAAATAATCCGAAAATTTCAATAGAATGATACGGTAAATTGTCTAAAAAACAACTCGACTGACCGTCAGTTTCATAAAGTCCCGAACCGAAAGCCGATATGATGAAGTTTGCTTTGAGCTGGGTGATTTGCTCCTGATCTTCAATCCATTCGCCGTCATCTAACTGTTCCGTGCGGCACATCTTCATACCTGCAATCTGAACAATTACTCGATCAAATAGTTGGCTATATAACATTCTAATTGACTACTTTGGACTTCAGTAGTCAGTTAGAATTATGCAATTCTAAATGACTACTCTATATACGCAATTATGCAATAGGTACTAGACGACTCATGTATTGTAGTATAGCGCAGTGTTTTTCTATATAATCTACCATAAACATTCCATAATATACATTTTTTTCTATACATGGATGAACCCCAACATCTTCTGTTCAGATATTTACTCCTTTTCGGATAGTACAATCACACAATACGAATTTCATCGTCACGTTACTCATCCACTGAGCTTATAATATATGACCATACGGTTCACAATTGCACTAATTATAACTCGTGATTTCAGTAGTGGCATGTACGATAACTTCTTTGGAACTATGTAGTTTATCATGATACCCGAGTCACATCGGATACTCGCCTAGCATCATATGCGAAAAGCCTTAGGAAAACCACAGTAAATATTTTATTTATAAATAAAACCAGGTAAATAAAAAAACAAACACCCCATATGTCTCAAAACTCGAAAAGACTTACCTTTCCGCCTTTGACGAGGACTTGTAGCGGCGACATGAAAGGAATGAATTCGCACTTTTCTTCTTTTGCTAAATCAACCTGAAAATGAAAATAATACATTTTACTTATGTCAAATTAAGATAAATTAATATATCTTTTTCAGAATTAATTAAAATATCGTTGAGATTCCAATGAATGCACTCTTAACATTTAATGGCACCTAAGCACATACTTGCCCTTTATATAAAGAGCTCTATGGTCTGTTATGAGCATTCAAATCACTAATAATACAATATACGTATTACCGCCCATTATGAGCATAAAAACAAATATATATAGTAACTAATTAATCTGGGAACAGTACCTAGAATAAATAATAGATCTAGGTACGAACCTCTTCAGGGACAGCTCGGATATTAGAAAAGCCCTTTCTGAACACCACGTATACTCTTCTGGCGCCACAGCGCAGCGCTGAGGTGGCGCAGTCGAAGGCGGTGTCGCCCGCGCCCAACACCACTACGTTGCCATGCAGTTCGGGTAATGACGATTTGCAAGAACACATGCCTGAAATATGGATTCATTGCGTGTCATACTAGTATAGTACAACGCATGAAACTCTGCCGTTATTACCAAAGTTAGTCAGGAAAGTGTCGCAATGGCGTAAAGTAGAAACGTGGGGGAGAAGAAGGAAGGGTCGGGGAGCGCTGAACCTGCGTATTGCATCATTTGCAAGCAACTCAGAGCAGCAGTTTCGTGCGTTGTACTTTAATAGTTTGTTTATAAATTGCTGTCATATTAAAAAAAACATATGAATAAAAACAGTCATCCATAATAAGCAATAAATAATATATTGACAGTACAAAAATGGTCCATTCACAGACCCTTAAGTGCGGGTTGTCTATGGTGACGAAATTCCTTTTTTAAACTTTCTTCCATGGGTTTTAATAAGTAGCTATTACCGATTTCTCAATTATAGATAATGGTACAAAAAGCAATGTGCTGGACCAATTTTCTTTCGATAAAACCTTTGTTCAAAGAGTTGAATAGCTATGCAATTTTTTTTTGTATTTGAAAAACGTATTTTCATAAACAATAAAATAAAATGTAAGTAAACATAAGTAATTCAGTAATATACTTACCGTACTAAATAAAAAGTGCATTGGCATTGATATCGCGTAACTTGCAATAATATATGTTTGATTTTTTTTTTAATTTACCTTCTCATAGTATACATTACTACCAATAAGCTTGAAAATAAATTATAGGTTTTTATAAATTATTGAAACGAGAACTTTAAGATTTTGATTTCCAAAAGAAATTAAATAAATTAATAGGCAATAAGCATAAAAACTCTTACATTACAACTTTATAATGTAACTACGTTTCTTAAAATATTTTTTATAGTATATAAGTAATGAGAATAGAATAATATACAAATATACCTACCGGTTTTACTGCCTTTAGCGACGAGAGGCAAAAAGTCCTTGCTAGTATAGAAGCCCATTTCTTGCGTTAATCCTTTGAAAATCGGTATACTTTTTGGCTCTGGTAAACCTATACCAAGAAATACTGCGTCATGCCCCTCTTTCAGTAGACCCTGAAAATGTACACTTTTCAAAGTGTAGTGTTTTCTAAACGTGCAATAATCTCAATAGTGTGCATTTAAAACATTTGAAACTCTTAACGAAATAGTAATATTTAATAGCATTTTGTATTACTTGAAATTGGGAACTTTAATTGAATTGAATTGAAAACTTTATTTGCAGTTATACTATTTAGATTTTGGTGCGTTTAGGCTGAAATTCTTTTATGACACGAGAAATTTTCATCATTATTTTAGGCAGAAACTTACTTGAACGGTGATATCTTGAGTAGATAGTTTTCTACCAGTTACAAATTTGACACCCAAATTTTTGACTAAGTCAATTTCGAACTGCACCACGTCATACGGCAAGCGGTATTGGGGTATCTCTGAAGAACTGAGAACAGAATTTTATACAGAATAGTATCATGATCTACTGAATGCTATTAATTTTACTCATAAAGTGAATTGACAAATTGTGTTTGACGGTTGGTTTTTTTTGAAATATCATGATCAAGTGAATTACTCTTAGAATTATTGAGTCCACTAACTAATGTAGAGAATTTATAAAAGGATTTTATTTAAGTAAGGTTACCATATTAAAAAATGTACTGAAATTAGAAAAATACCTACAACATATGTCAATGTACCTTAATCCACCCAGATATTTTTCTTTTTCGTAGACAGTCAAGTTCTTGTAGCCGAGTCTAGCTAAGAAGCAGGCACAACTTATGCTAGCCGGCCCTCCTCCGATGAGGGCAATTTTTTGTCCACCGCCGTTTGGCAGTTTTTTTGTTTTAGGATCCAAAGTTTGTTGAATCCCCATCTTCATGAAAATCTAAAACATATTAAACATAATTACATCTTTGCCTTGTATTTTTGCTTCTTTTACCAAATCAATACTTATGGGACACGATAAAGGATTATAATGAATATAATAATTTAATATTATACAAATTCGTTTATGAAAATTAATGACAACCATTGACAATATAGTTTTATTCATTGATATTTCAATGTAATTTGTTAGGCACAGTTTTGCACTTTATCACTTTTAAGGGAACATTATCTATAATAAAAAGTTAATTCAAAATAAATAAAATGTTCTATTGGAATTCATTCAATGATGCGAATATTACATGAACCATTTATAAAAAAATGACTAATATAATTCAATTGGTGTAGCCCTACAATCTGACTACGCTGATTTGCTTAATGGTCAATTCTTTGAGCATTTTCAATTCTTTTGATCTTTACCAATTTTGTTCAATCTTACTAGAAGAAACGATTCTTTGAACACTATCATATTCATTTTTTTTTAAATCTTGTTTGCATTTAAAACTAGTTATGTGTTTATATTTCTCACATCAACAGCAAAATGTTGCAATCCTCCAATATTGATGGCTCCTTCCTCGGTAGCGTGTAGGTTGCACCCACCAACGCACAAATCGCTAGTGGGGCAGACCATTCCACAAGTCAAGCCCAAAGGATTGTCTGACAGGATGGCTTTGGCAGCACCATAATAATTCTAGAATTTTCGAAATAGATTAGATATTTAATATACATACTTGAGAATGCTTGAATGGATTAAGGGCTAATAAAAAAAAATCGAGTATTTACTAATGAAAAATGGGGTAAGGATTTTTTCACAATTTAGAAAACCACAAAAAAGTTGAAATATAACACCTTTACAGACATTTAGTATTGAATTATAAAAGAATTTAAATATTGCATTCCTCTCCGACTGCGAAAATAAATAGAATATGCGAAATGGACGGAGGCACCTAATTATATGAAAATAGATCTTAAAGAAATAAAAGTGTTGTATATGAGAAAGTATGACCTAAGTAAGTAAGATAAGTTAGGAAGTTTTTGCCCTAAGAAACATTAAAAAAATTAAAATCATCTATGATTCCATAGATTTGGTAAACATTTAGAATAAAATGGAAAGGAATGATCTATATAAAACCCTATCCATTCATGGTGTGAGTAGCAGATTGATAAGAGCACTTCAATGTCTATATACAGAGGCTCCGGTGCCTGCGTCAATATAAATGGGGCATGCATTAACTAGTTCGATAACCGTAAAGGTTTCAAACAGGGATGTGTAGCATTACCGTAGAATGAATATCTGTCTGTTTAGTTTGAACGTGTATGAGTGTAAACTAGGATGGGTAAGATAACTGTCAAATACCTTCTATGCGCCGACAACCAAATAATCGTTACTCTATTGGCGCACGAATTGCAGATGATAATTAAAAAGATCCGGCTGCGAGATTACTACGTTCATCTAGTTCTTAACAAAATCAATTTTTTACGTATATTTATGAATGGGGAATATATTTTTGTAAAAGTCGCCTATCAAAATGTGACCGCTAATATTTTTGATTAAAATAATATTAATCGATTTTCCCTGAAAAAAATTCATTCACTTTTTTTTTTAAGTAACATGTGATCCACTTCACGGCAATATATGTAAAGAACTTAAAAAGTTATGGTTGCTATCGGGCAGTTGACCGCAACCTCATCGCATCCAGGTGTAAATAGGTGTTACTTTATTACATTTATATGTGCATAATGTATATTCATTATTTAAAAATCAAAGCTAATTTTTTTGTGTATGATGGAATACCTCTGTCTAAAAGTGATAGCAAATAGGGGTTGCTAGCTGTTAAAAATAAATAGCACTGCATCGTTCGTCAAACAAGGAATTCGTTTACCAGCTGTACGAGTGTTTAAAGCCGTTGCGCATGCGTCGAAAGCTATTGGTCGCAACCAACGGCGCAAACAGTAGTAGGAACGACTTTATAACACACAAAAAGAAATTATAATTAATAAATTTCTGTTTGCTTGTATTTAAAATCACATAACATAACAGAACAAAAGATCATAACTAAAGTTAACGATTCTGTTAAAACAAAAAGTATTAAAGTAAATGTCAACAAAACTAAGATTATGGTGTTCGATAGAAGGGAATTCGTTGAAGAAACGAATTAATTGAATGAGATGTATATGCGAAGTGACATAATTGCTAAAACAAAAAAAAGTTTGTCTATTTGGATGGTATGTTTACAAATGACGGTAAATACGATGAGACGTTGGTTGAGGGTAAACGAGGGGAATAAGGTGAAGAGGGGGTTTGTTTACCGTTATGAATACTAAAAATGTCTCACTACAAGCACATTTGACTATCCATAATGGAATTTTGGTTCTTATTCTTTTATACGGTAATTAAAATTGAAAGTGGTAGAAACATGAAAGAAGTATGTGTGGTGTTTCTTTAAAAGATATATATAAAAATGGCAATGTCATAGAAGTGTGGTTTGAAAGATGTAGTAATAAGAGTAGAAAAAGGTATATTATGGCGGTTTGGCTACAAGGAAAGCGTGACTAGAAGCGGACCAACAAAACAAATCTATAAATAAAATGTGTGCGATGGATGAGGTGGCAAAAGGCGAACAGCCGTCGGTTGACGAGCTTTTATGCAATGATTGATAAACAAACGCCAGTGAAGCAAGATTGGTATGCAAATATCCATAAAATGTAGATGCCTGTGGTCTTCGCCTACTTATTTACTTTCCTAGGAAATAGGTGTGTGCTTATAAAAAAAATCTTTATTAATTTAATACCTACAAATAAAATTTTACTTTACGCTCGCAGCGATTACACTACTGCAACAAATAATTTTCACAACTACCCTACGGTGTATCTGGCAATGACGTGAAAATTTAATTTTATCGATTATAAACACAGAAATTGCATTCAAAGTCTAGTAAACTTAAAAAAGAACATGCGTGGAGGTAACAAACTATAGAAATTAAACCTTCAGAAAACTAAATTGCGAAAGAGAATGAGATAAATGCAGTATCGGGAGTGGGATAATTATAGCGTTTATTTATTATAATACCAAAATTATAATAAATAACCCTAATTTTTTTTTAACTTTTATCAAGTTTAAAAGTTATTTTACATTTTATTCTTCAAGCACCAAATGTTCAAATTCAAAAAATGACAATACGCAGGCACAAACAAAGATTTACCTCATTCTCTTTCAGGCATTCTATCTCATCTCACATTCTATCTCCTCTTGCAAGCTAAATCGTATAGATTTGCACGTTTGTCTTTTTTTAATGTCGCTTTTTCGTTTCATCTAGTTTCAAATTACAACGGTGCTAAAGAAGTTTTCTCTTCAAAAATTATTAAGCTAAATTAGCTGAGGGCTCATACTTAATGTGTAGTTAACAAAGCTGGATTACGAACTGAACCGCTCACATTTTTGGCCATTCCAATGTAAAACATTGAATTTGTTAAAAATCATATATAAACTAAGTACCTTATTGGCGATGCTCGTGATAAAGCTCTTGACGTCTATCTGCGTAGGACATGATTTTTGGCAGGGTGCGTCCGCGCATTTTAAGCAGCGAGCCGCCTCTTTCAAGGCGCCGCGCTCCGACAGCGTCGTGTGCTTTATATCGTCGAAATTCTTCGTTAAAGTTGGGCATGTCTGTTACAATGAGATGGAATTTTATACATATAGATACAAAATAAAGTAAAAGTTATCCTATCCATAAATATAATTTGAAAGAGGTTTATTTTGTAAAATTATTTTATCTAATAAATAAATAAAGAATAGGCCTGAAATCTCAAATCGTGAAATTACTATTTAGTAATTTCACGATTTGGGATTTTAGGTTTAGAAGTATAAACATATTTATAACGTATTGTTGTCGGTTGTATGTATAATATTAGCTTTCTTCTTTATTAACATTAGCTTTTTTATTCTGAGATCAAGTACCTATGTATTTTCCTTGGGTTTATAAATTCTATAAACAAATTTTAATATTGAAGCTTGATCCCACGTGTTCATATACAGCTATTATCATATTATTTACTAAAACTCAAGCCCTCTAATGAGGGTTCGATTTTATGTATTAAGGTGTCTTTAAAATAGATTTTGACGTTTGTATGCAAGCTTTTATAAACTTTAATATATCTAGACTATTGTAATACCGTGGCTTAGTTTAACTTGCATGCAATCATCTCAACGCGGTCAATGTAGTGCTTCTTGATATCAGTATAAATAAATTAATTACATGCAGTGACAAAATAACTTTTCTTAGACTGTATATAACTGTGAAGGCTACAAATCTGTTTTTAAAATATGTTATATTTATAACTGGTAATTTAAGAAATGTCAAAACTACATTAACCTTTGTTTGCTTATCGTAATTTCAAGCCAAACCAAATCTGAAGATAGGGCTAAATATTTACTTTTGTAGCACAGTAATGCATCTAGATTTATGTGCTTAAAATATTAAACACAATGTAATCGTAAATAATATTTTAAAACCCTGTTGAAAGAAATCTTTCAATATGTAAGAAATTCAAACATTTCTTTTTCAAATATGAGTTCTTACGATTTGTACATAATGAGATCTTTATTTCAAGTATTAGCTAAGCATTGTGGAGGGGTCAGTCAAAACAATTTATAATATAGATTAATTAATTTAAATAAATAAAAAAGAAAAAAATAAAAGCTAAGTAGTTTAGTAATGGCTATAGTTTATATTTTTTTTATATGTATTTATTTTCAGAAACGAATGAATGTTGTGAAACTGACTTATGTCTAAACTATAAGTGCGGTAGTCTTATTAAATAATGATCCGATGTTCAATTGAGCGAACACTGGATGCAATTTCCATATTTAATAAATTTTTTGATAATAGTAAACATTTTATAATGGGAGGAGATACTATTTCTTGTAATCGCTTCTACAGGGAGTCTGAAATAATCTGTTTAAGTGATCAAACAATTTAATACTTTAAGCCTAAAGAGTTGAATACGAGCTAATGATCTCACCGTGCACTTTCGATCGGCGTTTCTCTTCCAGTGTTGCTTATTCTTCTTAGTTTGAGCTGACGGAACCAAGTTGGAGTATTGCTTTACTGTTGGGTTCAATCGGAGCAGATTCTGTAATAAATAGAATTTACAAAAATTTAAATACCGGAAATACTTGTTACGAAATACGTTAATAAGTGATAAATAGTATTTCTCTTTCAATTTCTACTAAATGATTAAATTAATGGCAGTTTTTAGAAAACCGTGCCGATGTGAGTTAATCTTTTTTGAAATCCGTCTGTTTTAGCGTTCATCACCGGGAAATGTCTAGTGTAAAATGGTGAGATTAAAAAGTCAGCCAAAAACATATGATTTCGAAGACTAAAAGGAATAAATGTGAAATGAATGTACTGATAAAGAATAAATTTTATAAGATGTTTTATCTATCTCTAAAGCTGGCAAAAGTCTAACATTACATTCATTTTTCCTGCAATATACATCAGTTCCTATCATTATGAATTATTTCAGGTCTTTCGTCTAATAAACTTCACAAAACAAGGCAGTGTTTTTTTTTTCATTTTAGGTTAGGTATAAGCTAAAACTAATGTGACTATTACAATATCTTATAGATCAAATATGCATATATATTTTTTTGAAGTGAAAACTTCTTTATGCCCGTTGGACATTTTTGAGATGGGGAAAAAACCATTGAACGACACTGTAACTGTTACCAAGACCTCTGTATATAAGTATGCACACATAATTGAAGTGAAAACTTCTTTAGGCGCGTTGGGCATTTTCGTGCAAAGCGGTACATAAACAAAACAATCTTTAATAAACTTTCGAAATGCTATTTAAGTCAATATCAATAATAAATCAGACACCAAGTCTCAATATCCTTTTCAAACATTTGTATACGGAACCTTAAAAAATCGATATACGTCACCCTACCGAAAACGAAACATCAAAATTATAACATCATGAAAATTATACAAATAATAAATATTTTGTGTAGGTACAGACATTATTATTAATTTTCAAAATAATAATTTGGCAACATTTTGATGTCATTAATGATATAGTGTCAAGAAGATATAAATTTAACAAATCATATATTGTTAAATAATATATCTACGTAAAACATTTTCCTGCAATCCTAAACTACTCAAAACACAGTAATCTTTGCGCTATATTATAGTATTTTCTGAAAGCCAACGTCATTCATTAAAGGGCTAATAAATAGACCAGTTCTGTCTATTATTTGTCAGAGTTATCAAAACGCCTATTATTGTATTTTTTTTTCCTACTTTAAAGCACATTGTTCAAGAGTTAGAGGCAAAAGAGATAACACAAAATTAACGATCTGTTAACATTAATTAACCACAAAATTAACACCGCTGCGAAAATAGTACCTTAAAAATGCCCCCTGGAGTAAGCGGCAAAGAATTTTTTTTCTTAGAGACGATTGTTCCCCTGCCCCCTTCCAGGTAAATGATGCTTCTTGAATATGAGCTAAAATTCACGGCAGTAGGATATACAACAAAGTTAAAAAGGAAAACCATCGCAGCTAAATAAAATTTACAGGTTAACGAATAATAGTCGACCAACTTATGTACTTGGAAAGAAATGTACTTAGGTACCTAAAAAAGCTAAATTTCACACACATTCCATTGAAAATTACTTAGATAATGTTGTCGGCTGTGTAAAATATAATAGTAAATATAAGTTTAGAAACCACGTAAAATTATAGACATAAGATCATCATTAACACCCGTCCTATATGGACCTGTTTTTAGACGTCATTAGCCATGAAACGGTAAACTCAATTAATAGATCCATAGTATCAAACTTAAAATACCGTTTTAAGTCCGCATATTGTAACGGACAACCACGGAACCCTGCACTGTACGTGGCCGGACACGTACTTGGCCGGTTTTTTTATATCGTTACGTTACATTTTATGTGCACTTTTACTGAAACTATTAATCGGGTTTCACCATTTTTATCTATTTAAAATGTAAAGCGACAGCTCAACCTTTCATGCATTATATGTTTACTTAGGGGATGTGTGATAGTACATCAGATACGTAATAGCAGGTAATGCAGATTACAACATTAATTAAATGTTGTGTACGAAAATGTACCTTGCTCCATTTTCTATTTCAACTATTTCTCTATAAATAATACTGAAATGTTTGTATCCCCAGAGAAATATGAAATATTGCAAAAATTTATAAAAAGGTCGTGTGGTAAATTATTTCGATAAATTTTTATTTAATAAATAGATAGGCTTTTATTCGGTCCTCAAGAAGTAAAATGTTAAATATAACATATTAGAATTAACTAAGATTAATAAATAAGAAAATACGCTAGCGAGAAAAATTTCGGATCCCCTTATCTAGAACATGTTCGACAACTTGTTCTAGAATTATTTCTGTAGTAGAAAAGGTTTGCACAGGTTTGTGCGTGGATAATTTTAGGTGAGACCTATCCAGATCGTACGGAGAATTTTGAATCTCAAAAAACGGCTAGTGCGAACATTATGGTGCAATCGGAATTCAGTGAAATAAGTCGATTTCTCAGTCGTCGTTCAGTACATCCAGGATCGTACGTCGTTGCAATGCTGGGAGCAGCCTTAAATGCAGTGGCTGGATAGAATGTGACGGATGAAAAATGAACTAAATTGGATTTACTTCATTTCTGTCTATTTAAATAGGTAGTATTGTTGTCCTGCTTTGTAATCTGTACATTTACGAAAGACTAATTAAAGTTTCTTTCTGAATACCCTTGAGAAACCGGGGTGCGTCATTACTTATTATAATGTACTAGCTTGCTCCCGCGGCTCTACCCGCATGACCGCATAACGAATTCCTTCATTTTATGTATCAATCGATCCCGCTTTCAGTAGTGATCGATCGATCGCCATCCCGTTGACCATTCATCAGAATGGTGAACGGGATTGGCGTCAAGAACAGAACTGGGATCACCCGGTTCTGCTCTTGATGCCAATCTGTCTCACTTTCGATTCTGCCATCGTCGAGAGACCCACTCTCAATCTCGGCCTCGCAATCAATTCTGATTTTTTGTACTGCTCCTGATTCCTATTCCGGTGACTGTCGTGATTTCAATTTTAGTCCCGCTCGATTTTCGACTTAGTTCTGCTCTTACCTCTCGACTCTACTCCCCGCCCCGCTTGTCATTTCGATTCCGCTGTACTGGTCAGGGTTACAATTTGCATGAAGCAGAGGTAAATGCTTGTATCATAATAAAATTTAGTCAGAAACTACATGCAAGTGCAAGCAATAAGTTGATATATTTATCGCAATCAGATAAACAGTATGGGCAGACAAAATACGAACAAACAAACATAGATTTTTGTATATTAGAAAGCCATATGTGTCATGTATAAACATGCACAATGTCAGTAAAACCTATTAATTTTCTTTGTTAACGAAAAAAATGATCCAGGCACGGATTAAAAAACGTATTGTTGTTTGTCTAATTTATCAGTAAAAGGAATTATCCCTTCCATAGGGTTATGCATAGTATGTCTCTACCAAACTCTGAAAGTAATACATTAAAAAAAAAAAAATCTGTAAAACGGTTGACCCTGCAAGCTATCCCTAAAATATAATTCTATGAAATTAAGCTTTTTGAGCTCAAAAATTCCGAAAAACGGTTTACCGTATAAACCATTCTAGAAACTTCTTGTTACTTTTGAGACCAAAGTCTTCAAAAATACATCTAGCAGTAAATCATTAAGTGAAAGCTTAAAAGTTTTTCCAAGAAAGGTTTAACAACTTTTTCAAACTACCCAAGCTCAAAAATATAAATTTATATGTTTTTAGCTCTTTGTATTCAAATATCTAAATTTATTTAAATAAAACGCCATTTTTTTAATTTTTAATCAAAGATACCTATGTATTGAAGGCGTAGTTCGCTTTTGTTCTGCTTTTGCGGCATTCAGTGCAGTTTTTTAAGCACAAAAGTTTACCGATACCAAACATCAATCCACCAAGAACATTACGAGTTATTTAAAAAAAAAACCTTTTTGTGAATTTTAAATATTCTAAAAAAACCCTTCTTGATAATTGTACTACACACGAACACAGACACACACGCACGCACGCACACACAAATACGCATACAGACACCACTCGGAAAATGGTCAAATCAGATTCCTAGGACCCTAAAACGTAAAAATCTGGTAATTGTGTTTGTTTTTTTTTTAAATTTTCAATTTTCGTAACCGAAAATTAAAAAAATATATACCTACACTGTCCAATAAAATAGCTATATTTAAAAAAAATATTTTATTCAAATCTCATTAATCCTAATTATTTTAAAAATTAAACAAAATGATGTAAAAACTAAAGAAGTGTCACTTCTTTCACGTTTATACTGATACGTGCAAACGTGTTTTAGGAAGATAATAAATTAAATATAAAGATTCTGAATTGAAATACAAGAATATCTGTCACTTATTTATTGCCAATACAAAATATCAAGATCGACGTTTGCGATGCAAACTACGTGTGCATAAACACGACCCGGCCATTCAAAACGTTTTACATGACAACACACTGACCTCGATATCCGGCACTTCCTTGCTGAATAATCCGGGCGCCATTGTCGTTCAATATTAAACTCTTAAGTTACAATGAAAATGGTCTATTTCCGTTTGTAAAGAAAGTGGTTATTTTAATTCGACGCAGTGGACCGCACACTGGCAGCTGCACACTAGCGACTGACGCAACAGGCCACAACGCAGTTAGGTATCGTAAAGAACAAGATTGTGGTATCTCAATGTCAAGTAGGATTACCACGCGAACGTGTTTCTATTCGTAAAATAATGATGTTTAACTAATTGCATTTTCATTTTAGACAGATAATGTTTTGTTTGCACCATAGACTATAGAGGTTTTTTAATCGATATGTATATCCTACGCAACGCACAAATAATTTCCTGTTCTACACTTTTATGATTCTGGACAAGTAATGCGCGAAATATCAGGTGCTGTTTCAGCTCAAGCAAAAAAAAAAGGAAATAGCTTAGATTATGAAAATGACGTTTTTGTATATGTAAAAATAACAAATATAAATTTTTGGTTTTATACATTCTCTCGGTGAAAAAATGAAACATGAAAGCGTAAGTCTACAACTTAAATGTCTAACTAATATTTTTTTAGGACTTCGTATAATCCCTAGTTATGATATTCAAATTAAAGCAATTCATTTAGGCCAGAACATTTTTTATATAACAAAAACTCGCTAGTCAGCCAGCACTAACGTGTTAAATGATGAAGCTTCTTTGATCTGCTATTATTTTATGCATTTTCTGTAAATTGGTACGCGTCGCAGAAGCGTGTGCATTCGATTTGACATGCTGTAATCGGTTTATTAATTAACTAGATTTTGCCCGCATCTCCGCCCGTGTGAACTACAATATTTAGATTTTAGAAGCGTTCGTGGCGTTTATTTATATCTTTCCGACACGACTATTTTAAATGACCTCCCTAATGTATGAAAGGCAGTAGTAGCGAAAGGTTAAGCTGTTTCTCTGGTTCTTCCCAACCGAATTAGATAAAACATAGCTTAGATGTTAAGTTAGATTTCAAACTACCAAACTGTTATATATAACATTATCAAAATCCATTCAGCGATTTTTGCGGGTTTCGGTAACAAACATACAGACAGACAGATAGACAAGAATTATAAAAACTGTTGTTTTGGCTTCTGTTGCTCTAATAAGGACCTCTCATATCAGTTTTTTTTTTTATATATCTATAATGTACAGACCTGTATCGGCCTGTTAAAGCTTTATTATATGTAATAGATTATAAATTTCAATCATGATTTAGGTAATGTGTATGTATTTAAGTTCATTGATAATCAACACGTAATTAAGTTATACTGTATAATTATTAATAAAAAAACATCAATTGGCAATTTGTTCTTAAATATTTCAAACTAGAGAAATTCTTTTCTATATTCGGGATATGGTCATCGCGTTTATAAATATGCATTGGTCCATAAATATGAAATTATAGTTTCTTTCAAGACATCGGTATAATTATTTACATATTTAACCGGTCGCTTGGTGTGTAGAAGCCATCTACACAAATGGCAATCAAAGGCGAATTCGTGAAAATGTTGGTTCACCTATTTCTGTATTTGCGGAATCGATAATGGAGGCATGTTTATCTAAAATTTAAACGTTCTTATCTAATAAACAATATTCGCTTTAGAAAATCCAAGTTTTTATGTAACCAACGTCGTATGTTATGATTAAATATGTGAATATCTTCGGTATAGTTAGCAGTTTCGAGTTAAAGTTCATTAGTTATCTCATCGACGCGACAGATATTGACATGTCTTATATTTCCGATGAGGGCGCTACTAAGCTGTGGCATATTTATTCTCAACGATTCTCAACGGCTCTATCTAAAATAAATATGAAATCCGTTTTGCAAGAAGAAAATAGTAATATAACTAGACGGTTTATAAATTCATTGGTCTATAATATACTTTTAAAGATTTATATTTTTATAAATATATGTAATACATTCTCATAGATCATTTATCAATTATATGTTATACATATTACTCCTTATGGATCATGAATAAATAACTTTTAATTATGAACTTTTGTAACTTGTAACTGGCCAGATTTCAAGGTCAATCAGTAGTAGTCATTTTTCATTAATTTGTACCTACAAACAATATTAATAATTCTTTTGTAAATTTTAATCATCACACATACAAAAGGGTTATTAACATTGATTATATATGTATAGTTTCCAAAAAAGCTTTAATAAAAACTTGTCACTAAAAGTTACGGAGTCGAGCTGATAAACCATTTGCACCCCCATTTTCAATATAATGAACAGCACAGTTTCCAATAATTCAATTTTAAACTGTTTTTTCAAATAAATTTTTAGTCACGTTTTATTATGTCTTCGTAATCCATCCTGACCTAAACAAGAAATGAAACATTCTCAAATTTAAAATTAATCAAAATGTCAATTATTATTCCTGATTTTTACTTTTAAAAAACACATCCATTTCCTGAAACAGGTATAAGCTGTCTGTATCAATTTTGATAAAATTATTGCGGCTCTTTCTTTTTAGTCCGTTGAAAAATAGATGCCGTTCAATAAGTATCAATAATATTATAATTTATGAGCATCTGGCCGGCAGACGTTATTTTGCCCTTTCTGGTAGGAGACTCCGCCAGCATGAACATACAAATTCATTTTTCGTATCCATCGATATCAATCACCACCGCGTTCTCGCTTTCGACTTTTCATTTTAATTCAGACCCCACTTTTTTCGATTTTGATCCTGGTCTCGATCTCGATTCTGCTACCAGTCAAAGTTCAGAATTGAACAAAACCGGGGACAAATGTCGATATCGAAATAAAATATAAGTTATATTGATCAGGAACACTATAGCTTTTTATGTAAGTAAAAGAATGTTTAAAACCGTTTTAGGAATATAAATGCATGGATGAAGCCAAAGATAAATGTTAGCAGCCTAATTTACTCAGTAGACTTTTATCTATTAGACTTTTTAGAATTTATCCGTACTTCGGTTTAGTAATACAAATACGCGGATGAAAACGGGGAAATTTTTTTTTAGAAACTTTCCCAGGCGTATACAACATATTACCAAATTTTCACTGCAATCGGATCAATGGTTTAAGCACGCTTAGGGAATAAAAATACATTTCTTTTTTTTAGGGTTCCGATCCAAAAAGGCAAAAACGGAACCCTTGTAGTTTCGTAATGTCCATCTGTCCGTTCGTCCGTTCGTATGTCACAGGCATTTCACTTAAAAACTACAAGACGTATATCGATGAAATTCAAAGTATAGATATCTTGTAAAAGCCGCTACTTAGTTTTGTAGTTAAGTAACAGAAATAAATATTTCTAGGGGGCACTCCATACATGTAACAGAAGTTACAGAAGCTGAAAAAAATCTTTTGTGAAGTAAAACTTCTTTAATCGCGACTTGAGAGTAACTCAGATCTTTTTCAAACGGAAGTAACAGTTTTCGGACGGAAGTGACATTCTCTTCATTACCAACCTAATATAATAAACTTGTATGTATGTATTGGTAACATTGAGTATATACAGCTGCTGTATAATTAGACATTATTTACATGAATAACGTGGAACTGGCCCAAAATATTACCCTGCATTTTCTTGTGACTTAATCTTTGTGATTGTAGCGCTTATTTTAATTCACAACTATTATGTGAAAATTTTATAAAAAAACACTTTTGAAACATTATAAAACAAGTATTGTTAAAAATTCATATGATTGACTCAGAAGATAATTTTATCTCTTCATCGATAAATAAACGCAAAAATCAACAAACTAATCATGACCCACGACCTAAAAATGTAAGTTTTCAAGTACCAAAATTAGAAATCTAATCAATAAAATTTCATCATACCAAAATTAATAAGCTGATCAATAAAATTTATAATTTCGTTATTAAAATGAATATTATACTGTAATTAATAAAATATTTTTTTCAAATTACTTACTAATAGCTGACCCGTGCGAAAATTTCGCACTTCATAATAATAATAATGACCGCCGAAAAAGCAGGTGATAATAAATAAAATATCTTATTTTTTTTTTATTATTTTACAAAATTTCTTTGTACACAACATTAGCGGTAATAATGTAATCATGAGTAACTTTTTGAGCGTATGTATCTTTAACACAAACATAAATATCACTAAATTTACGAACGCGTGAAAAGGCCATGTATAATTGCCCATGCGAAAAAACTGGTTCTGGTAAATACAATCCTGCCCTTTGAAGTGTTTGCCCCTGAGATTTATTAATGGTCATTGTTTAATAATGTTTAATTATTTTTTTTTGTTAAGTAAAACATTAATTTAAACAAAGTGACTATTTTTCGTCAGAAGCCAGGAGCATAAGCTTTAAAATGACGTAAAAATCATTAATTTTGATGCAGAAATAAAGAAGTTATGGCTTTTCCACAAAAAAATAGCTTAGAGAAATAATATATATGTTATATTAAATTTTCGATTATTTTCCTGTGGTATCAGTGCCGATATTCGCCAAATGTATTTACAAATATCATTTCATGAAAATCACAGACGATTCCAAAGAATACTGTACCGATTTAATATTAATGAGCCTTTGCAATTATATGAAATGACCCGCGTTCCGTTCGGCCTTCGCTGTAGTCCCTACCTCGCCCTCCGCACCGTCCGCCAGCTCGCGGCGGACGAGCGCGCGCGCTACCCCGACGCTGCCGCAGGCGCGGAAAGAGACTTATACATGGATGATTTAGTATGCAGTTGTCTTACCGAGCAGGATGCCGCTTTGCTGTCTAATGAGCTAATTGAGTTATTTCGTGCTGGGGGTCGATTTAATTAAATTCTCTAGCAATTCCGCTCAAGTGATGTCCAGTATACCACAAACACACCGCGTCTCTGACAATGTCGAATTTGACGCCAATGACAAATTAAAAATACAAGCTGACCCGTGCGAAAATTTCGCACTTCATAATAATAATAATGACCGCCGAAAAAGCAGGTGATAATAAATAAAATATCTTATTTTTTTTTTATTATTTTGCAAAATTTCTTTGTACGCAACATTAGCGGTAATAATGTAATCATGAGTAACTTTTTGAGCGTATGTATCTTTAACACAAACATAAATATCACTAAATTTACGAACGCGTGAAAAGGCCACGTACAATTGCCCATGCGAAAAAACTGGTTCTGGTAAATACAATCCTGTCCTCTGAAGTGTTTGCCCCTGAGATTTATTAATGGTCATTGTTTAATAATTTTTTTTTGTTAAGTAAAACATTAATTTAAACAAAGTGACTATTTTTCGTCAGAAGCCAGGAGCATAAGCTTTAAAATGACGTAAAAATCATTAATTTTGATGCAGAAATAAAGAAGTTATGGCGTTTCCACAAAAAAATAGCATAGAGAAATAATATATATCATAGGTAGACAAAACACTATCGCAATTGAAGCATCAAATACAGGCACGTAAGTACTTCGTCGTTCACTGGAATAACTAACCATCATTGAATTTTATATGTAATTCTATGTATATACATGTGTACATTACATATTTACAAAAAGATCCAAGGGTTCTAACAAGTACGGAAAGATCAAAATTGCATTATCAAATAAAATTATAAAAAGCCATATTTATTTTATGATTAATCTTTTCGATGATATTTATCATAAAAATCAAAGAAGTTTTACTTCAACTGCGCGTAAAGGTTAACACGCACACGATTTTTTTCAGTAAACATCAATGTGTGGCATATATTTGGACATGTTTGTTTTAGAAACACTTTAAAGTTTCTAAACAATTTTTTTTGATTAATTGAATATTTTTGAAAATAATCGCTGCGAAAGTAGCAGAAATTGTGTCCCCCACTTTATTTTTTAAACCGTACGTAAAAAAAAAATAAGAAAAAATTACATACATAACTCTTAAGAAATACTTTCAACGAAAATTATGTTAAACATCATCGGATATACCGCTCTTAAGTTATTTCCGAAAAACTGCGCTTCTCAACAAAAAAGACATAAGTGGCATGAAGGTACGCGCTTTTACTGCTATATTTTGATTTACACTAGTTTCAGAGTAATAGTCAACACACCTACTTGCTTCTCTAGTTATAGGCGACTAAAGTACTTATTCTGTGCGGCAAACGTGGAAAAAGTGTAACAACATAGTTTTTTCATCTGTAGTGCATTTTTTTATGGTAACGGCTTCGGAGCCCCACAGTGACCATGGTCGACATACTCTTGGCCGGTTTTTATATATTTCATTTTATTTATCTTCTGTATCGATCGATGTCAATAGCAATCGCACTCTCTCTTCCGATCCCGGTCACGCTTTTAATTCTGCTCCCTTTATTGCTTTCAATTTTGATTCCGTTACCAGTCATAGTTCCGATTTGGACAAAGTTAGAGGCAATCAGTCAATCCTTTAGAAAAAAACATTTTCCATTTTTTTCGAACTTTTAGAATTATCCGTGAAACGTTTCCCATTTTCCCAATAACTTTATTCGGGCTATTACATATTTTTAAAAAAGTAATTAACCAAGTCCGCCCAGTCGTTGTCAAGTGATACACTTACCAACGAACATATCAGCAAAGCCGGACTTAAGCTTAGTGCCGCCCCTGGGCATTGTAGAAAATGCCGCCCCAATACTGAAATTTTACTTAAAGTTATAATTTCGAAATCTTCTTTTTAGTCCATTGAAAAGTTACATTTGGGGTTGCGTTTTTTAGAGGACGTAATTTTATTTTTTTGATGTGTGGGGGGGTCAGTGTAAAGCTAAAAACAAGTTTATGGGGTCGCCACCCTTGTCCCACGGCCGCCATCTTGAAAATAGGGGTTGAAATGGTATATATCTCTTAAACTATTTGATAAAAAAAAATTTGTTAACATTTTTTGTTACAAATTAAATTCTCTACAACTTTGGTCCAGTAACTTTTTGTCGTATAACTATAAATAAAAAAGTTATAAGCGAAAATCTTCAGAAATTCGAGAAAAAAATTTATATTTTTCGATTTAACTTTTTTTTTATCATTTTACGAAAAAATGATATCTGACCATTTTTGTAGATCGTTTTTTGAGGAACAACTTTCATTCGCATCATTTTTTCATTAAGTCAATAGTTAAGGTTGCTGTGCTATAAATTCTAATTATAAATTCTAATTATACAATCACTGCCACTAGGTGGCAGTGATTGTAACTTATGTAGTCTGTGCCCCCTCTACCATAATAAAAACAAATATCAACTATATTGGGTGGGTGATTAGAATTAATTTACCTAACCTATTGCATCTTCATATAAATAGGTTTTTTAATGAAAAAAAAAATGAAATAAAACAAACATCTGAACAGTTAATATAAATATATTTTGAATCATTCAGAGGCTTCACAATATTTGGAAGAATTACTCGACAGCTATACAAAGTTACATAGACCGCGCAGCACGTCCTGGTCGCTTGCATTGTAGTAAAAATTTAAATATAGCATTAAAGTCGTCAATATAGCATAAAGTATACACAAAACTATTTTTGAAGATTTTTTTTGGTTTTTAATAAACTTCTTGTTTGTTAACTGTAAAAATAAAAGAAAAATAGTAAAACGGAGCAAGGAAAAAAAATGATGAAGGTATTTAGAGGCTGGGCAGCCACATATTTCTAATTCATTTGATATAATACACAATTCAACAAGCACACCAGGACTACAGTTATAAAATGAGCTACAATGTATACATAACAGTATTTGCAATCCATTAATTTGTGTAAAAAAGACCCACAAAGCCAGTCTGTTATAAATATCCTTATCATGATAACTAATGACATTTTTATAATGTTTAGCATTTTATTAAGAAAATGAAAAATAGTAATGATTAAATTTATACATACATTCACTTCCTCTCCTACTGTTTTATTTCAATTACTTAATAGTAACATAATTTGCACTAAAACACATTTCTATGCCTGGAAAAAAAAGATTTTAACAATGTACTTAACAAGTAATTTTACTAACACCAACAAAATTTATTAAAACTTCAATAAATCTCATAACATGAAAATCATTCAATCAGATAAAAAAAAATAGGTTCAAATCAAATTAATTTAAAAATGAATTCCACCTCAATAATACTTGGGATTAAATTGAAATAAAAGAATGAAAAAAGTCTGGACCATAGAGTAAGCTTAAAACTTGTAAACATAGCCAATTTTTTTTAATGATTTGTATATTTTGCTATTATAAAGTACAAAAGCTTTTGATACAGGCCTAAACACGAGTTATTCATGAAATTAGAAATTGGCCACGATAAGGCTATATCTATGGGTTTATTAGCTAACTTATCCAAAGCTTACTAAAGAAGAATTTATCATTTCACGATGTGTTAGCCAGTATAAAAAAGACGGCGCTAATTTTCAATTTTCCTATCGACACAATTCTTTTTCTAACCAAATATTAGGCTGCTTTGTGATTGTAATGTATTTTACGAACCGGCGATACATGGTTATCCAAAATGTTTGATTATTTTGCTATTAAATATACCGAATTAGAAAGCAATAAGTTTCAATTTTGTAATAGCAATTTTTTATCACGTGATATTTTTATTTTTACATAGAAATGAAGCGAGATAGCATTTCAGTATTACATATAAAAAAAAAGGGTTCCTCATACTGTTCCTCGACAATGTCTTTTGTTTTCAAATAAGATATAGGCACATCCCATTACTGATAAGTTATTATTTAGAAAATTATTTGGTGAACACCTAATAAAAAAAAATCAATTCACAATTGTTGAGTGTTTTAAGCACACAAAAAATATAGAACACAAATTTTGAAACAAAATGAAGAAATTATAAATTAAAATACATGAAGCTGCGTAGAATAAAATTTAGTTAAATTTTAATACAAAACACAACACTAAAATTAGTGGTGAATTTGATATTCTTTGTTATACTAAATTTACTTTATTTACAGGCTGATTCTTCGAAATATTTGCATCTGAACAATACATACAGTAAAATCCTAGACTAACTGCATCTCCTGCTGTTAGCGCTCAATTTTTCAAATGTGAATATTACAAATTTGTTTTTAATGCAAGAACACTAACACCAGGAAATAATTTACTGCTAATTTTTTAACTTATGTGTACTATAGTAATTGCCTTATTTTAATATTTTAGCAGACAATAATTAACATAGAAAAAATTATTATTTATTCAAAGAGAAAAAATTTTCTACATTGACAGTAAACTAATATATATAGAACAGCCAAAAAGCAACTTTTCTTACCACACAGCAACATAGTATACATTTGTTTTTTCACATTCAAAATGATGCCATGCACAATACTTGTCTGAAATATTTTATATGTTAATCTGTAATCAGAGATATAGTCTGTAGTATTTATGCTTATCTCAACTCAACATAATTATACCATTTGCTTTCTTTTTTATTTTGAAACATATACTAATAGATAACAAATGATAAAATTTTCGATTTTTTTTTTTCTAAATAAATGTTTATTAAAAAAATTTTTCTCTTTCATTACTTTCAGAATAAAATATTTGGAAAATCCAAAAGTGCACGACTCATAATGTTCATTCGTTTTTTGTTAATAACTATTAAACGACACAAATCAAGTTAACCATTTTCAATACCAATCTCCGGGCAGTGGATCTCAAGCTATTAAAAAAAAATGGATCAAATTAGTGAATTTTTACGGTCGCTATCGTGTCCGGAACGAAAAAAGTGTTGATTGACAGGAAATTTCTTTTGACTATTTTGATAGTTTTTTCTAATTGTATTATGTTAAATCGATTTGAACCAGTGATAGAATTAATCTTCATTAAATTATCTATCAAATAGTGCACAGGTTAATAAAATTACATGAATTATTAATCGTGTTATTGATGAAAAAAGTTACGAAATTGAGGAAAAAAAATTATTCGTTCGTAGAGCACTTCTTAATGCTTCGCATTATGAGTCGTGCAATACAGATATCAACACACTGTTTGTTTTTAAAAAGAAATATTCTGTATGTCATTTTGTGTGGGCCATATTGTTACATCAGTTTTAGCAAATTACAATTCACTGAACATAGTGAATAAATATAGACAAAAACATTATTATCCCAAAACACATTAAAACAATCGTCAAGTAAAAAACAAAGGAATGCTTATTAGCAATTTAGCTCGATATCAATTTTATTTTATTCATGTACTTTCATGACAATGAACAACCGCCTTTCCTCATCGTAAACTGGTTGATGTTTCAATGACTTCTCCCCATAGATTTGGTACATAAATAATTCCAATATGGACAACAACTCAGGACAAGGACGATATAGGATATTACCGAAACATCTCCTTTGCAATTCATATACTGGTAATATATTTAGGAATACTTTAGAGACAGAATTCATGATGCACGAATGATTTTACTGAATGTTGTTATTCATATTATTCTTAACCAAACCTCTAGAATAGCTGAAATATTTCATTATTTTGGAAATATGATCATTAATCACATAAAATGAGGTAAAAATTACACATAAAATCCGTATATATTTTAGACAAGTTTAATACGTGGCAAATGAATGAAAAGTTTCTGCTTTGCACCACATCGGTAAGAAGAGCGGTTAATGACGTTGTACGAAAATGAACAGTTATCAGAGTGACGCACAGTACGTACCAGTGGCGCCATTATAACGTTCCAAGCGCCGGTCGTCGAGGGAACAAGTTTTTTAAATTAGTCAAATGACAACAATGGAGTTACTATATTATGTCCATTTGTGATGAACTGGAACGCCCTGTATTTGAGACATTATTTTCCTTTGCACCTACTACATTAAAACAATTCTGTGTCAATTAAAGCCTAAACCCGCAGCATTTACTAATGTTTTCTCTTTGCAAATAAAATGTGATATTACACTAACAAGTTGAAATGAAAATACACTGCTTATGACTATAATAATTTTATTATTCGTCTCCTTGGCTCTTTTCAACTCGGCCGGTTTATAACTACGATGCTAGAAATAATTGTGCGGTGATTTCCAATACCCTTGCATTTTGATTTTGCATTTTCTAAGCGGTTATTATGATAACAATTCATTGCAATCATAAATTGCATTATTTCCTGGTAAAGATATTATAAGCCATGCAATAAAATACTTATAAACAAAAAACAAAAATTTCTTTTATAGTTAACTGACAAAAAACCTTCACAATTCCGATATGTATGTAACCGTATCACGACAATCACTCAGGTGCTCTTCATGGAAATGGTTTTCTTAAAATTCAATTTATGATAAAAAAAATTATACTTAACAAAAACGTGTATCCTTAAACTACTATAATAGCATAAAACCTTGACGTATATGGATATAATGTTAAAGGTTCATGAACTGATTGTATATTAGCAAAATATGTTGAGAAAAAATACTATATGTAATTACGTTTTGCCATAAACTAAAGAACATATGAAAATCTTACAAATTAAATGAAAAATATAATAATAGACACTGAAACTACATTTTAATAGGAATGTGTTATTTATACAGCAATTATAACATACTTACATATAAAAAAATAAATGTTCAAGCAAATATATTCTTATAATATAATCAATACAAAAATGCATATAGATAATGTTATACAAAAACAGAGTTCTTTAATGCGATTTTGTTTTGAGGTATTGAAAATGCTTCTACTAATAAATGTATGAATTGACATCTTTTTAATTATATACATTTTGATGTGTTGCATCTAACATAAATTTTATTTTAATGAAATATACATTTAAGAAATCATAATGGGACATTAGTTCTGACCAATATATATTTTAGTTTGCCGTTACTTCATTTTTGTGTAACATTTTCTATATATCTTTTTTTTTATGGAAAAAGGGAAGCACCCACATATAATAGCGCGTCTCACTCACACATTCACGTTATAATGCACATAACATATTAACACCTATTTTAATATTGTATATATATATATATATATATATATATATATATATATTTTATTGTAGTTCATTTATGAGCACATGTCCTGTGCAATCTTGCGCTTCTGGTTGTGTCAAGTCGATTATGTATACCTGCTCAATAAAAAAATATATTTTTTAGATAAACATATTATTAACTTCTGTGCTTAAGTGCTATATAAGACTATAGGTTTTCAAAAAATAGCATGGTACATTTCAGTCATAAAAAAAGTATTAATTTAAAATCTAAATAGCACAAGACATTGTATATACGATTCCTGCAGTTCGGTATACAGTGATAATGATTCAACTAAAATCAATGCAACGTGTGAAGGTAGGGTTTGAAAATAAAATGATGCAACTTTCAGCTATTGAAATCGAAGTATACCTGCATACCTGCTTTGCATGTCTCGACTTAGAGGAGGACACACCTCCGCTTCGGTTTTGGGATCTGCACCGGGACCAGCACAGCCCGGATCGCCTCATCGAATACAGTCTTGAGCCCCTTTTGGGTAAGCGCCGAGCACTCGAGATACTTCACTGCGCTTATCTCCTTAGACATGGACAATCCCTAAGAGGATAAAACTTATTAATAATAGGACGAGCGAGTGAGGCATTGTAATACTTTCCGCATCGTGCGAAATCGTTAAGTGATTGAACTGTGAATGTTTTTCATGACAACTTTAATCAAATGGAATAAATTTTGTGTAAATATTCAGTATAATATAATTATCAGTAGTATTGGATCGAGGTACAATATTAATGGATGCAAAATGGAAAATAACAGATGAATACATTATTCCACAATAAAAGTCGACAAATCCGAAAGGCTAAAAACATAAGTGGCAGAGGACATTGGGCACAGAGACGCTTTAAAATATAACACAAGCTTTAAGAATTTCATCTAATTCTACATGATTTATGAAAAATTTAGCCTCTACTACATTTGATTTTTTAGGCAGACTAAATTACTAGAAAAAACTGGTTTTGATCCCAAATTTTCCGATAGCGCTGATGATCAATTCAGGATCTCTACATTTTCAGTTGATGTGCAATCGCTCTCGGACTTGGTCTCGACGGTCCGTTGATGAGTTCAGTCGGTTTCCAAAATATTTAATTTTTCATCTTTTTTTCTTAACTTATCGGATAGTAGGAAAACGTGAATGGATTTATTGTTAACCACCAATTTCAATGAAAGTAATACATTATTGTGCATAAATGTGTCTACATATAATGCAATATCTTATTGTGCTTAAATGTGTGTCCATATAATGCATTATAAATAATCTAAATCAGCTGTATAATACTTTTGAAGACAAATACAAAATCTGTGAAATACATTGATGATATTCTTATAAAGATCACTTTTCCCGATTTTCTGAACAATATACTTCAGGGCATAGAAAAATATACTAGACCACATCAGGATCTTTCTTAATAGAATAAAGTTTAGATAATCTAAATTAGTTGTCTTTTCCATACATAAAAAAAAATGTACACATCAAATATAGAACTCCCCCTTTTATTTTTTTTGGAGTCGATTAAACATAAAATTATTCAACTATAAACAAAAAATTCAATAAAGTATGTTTACGCCATTTTTAATTTCCAAATTCATGGTTTGTTTCCCTAGAACAGGGCTTCCAGAGAACAAACTTTAGACAACGGGCGGACCGAGCGCAAAGCGAGACGTTGGATTTTGACGTCTGTCAACTAACGTGGGTGGTCTAATGCACGACACTGTTCGCGCACGAGCAGCCAAGTCAAACAAGGCGCGCCCTAAAGCAGGATAAACCAACCACAATTATACACTAAAACCGGCAGTAAAGTGAGTGAAAGTGGACTCGGGCGGAGCACTAGATGATCAAGGTCAGGTGCCTTGGACAGTTAACGCCGAGGCGTAGGTAAGCCCAACCGACTGACTGACTGATTCTCAGCTGTCCGAGCGCGTACAGAGTATTACAGAAATATACAATCATGCGAATATTTAATAAGAGCCGATATGTTGCGGACGCTAGTTGCGCACAAGGCGTATACAGATTAAAATTATAGAAGTAAAATGCAAAAACATTGATAGTGATCAAACAAAGAAATTATGCACGATTAATTGCAATCATGAATGAAGTAGCTACAGAAAATGAGATCTATAAAGTTATTTGAATACACGAACTTCAAATATAGTCTGAGATAGTTCTCGCCCAGATTAAGAAAGTGAAAGAATTAAGATATTTTATGTTATTAGTATTTGATGTAAATCTTGGAGTACCATATCATTTTTTGAGAGACAAATCCGGCCAGGAGATTGCGAAGTTCTACAATAATGATTTCAGACACGCATTCAAGTGTATTGTCATGCTAAGACAACACCTTTCCCTTGTCCAAATTAATGTGTCTTAACCTCCCGCTTTATTTAGTTCAATTGTAAAGAAGAATCTCTATAATGATGTTTCTGTTCTTTTAAAGGCAATCTGAGCTCATCACTCCACGTGATTCCCAAAATACCAGTGTCCATGATTTTTCTAGCAGATCAAACCGTTTTTGCTAATCATGGTGCTCTTTTGCCTGCTACATCCCATTATTTGACTACTTCGTCCCATTCTTTGCTTTTAGCATGGAATGGATACAATTCTTACGAATTTTGCGAAGTGTGAGAAAAAAGTAACATATTGCTCACAAAGAAATCTAAGTACAATTGGAAAAAAAAATCATTCACATGCATTTTTGGACAATTGTTATACACTACGCAGCACACATCGAGTTCGCGCACCATTAAAAATACGTTGCGGATTTTAGACAACATTTCATCGGTCGTAGCGACCTTCGGGCTTCCTAAACGCCTGTCATATCGAATTGACGTTAAATGTGCCCACATTCAAATTTAACAGCCTATTTCTATAAAGTCACAAATTAAGGGGATGAATTGTTCAAAACAAAATCAATATCTTAGGTACATCTTACGAGTCCATTCTCATAAAGCATCGCACAACGGCACAAACTACAATTTTGACCACCGTTTTAAAATTTTATAACTCTCGTCTACATTTGATAGTGACAAATTAAAGACACGCATTTCACATCGTTACATGCGACAGCCTAACGAATCACGCTTCTCGAACATCTTAGCCGTTTGTCTCTATTAGCCCGATTACTGCATCACGCCAAGAACTTTTGTAACCAACTTCGTATGTGTTCAATTCAGAGAGGGCGCTGTGTGTTTGCATGAAATGGTTTCTTCAGAAGTGAAATATTAGGGCAGTCGTTGCGTTGATAATAGTGTACTAGTATTAGTTTATAACAGGAGTATTATGATAGTTAAGTAATAATAATTTCGTGAAAATTTCACAAAGAGCAAATAATATATTTTCACACAGACGGATCGCAATATTTACCAAACATAAACAGTATTTTAAATATATTTTTTTCAATCATTTTACATAAGTTTCAAAGTAGAGTTAAACTTTTAATGAGCACAAAGTTTGATAGGAATGTCATTGCCTATGAATTGTGAATACAGTTTTCAATGACCCTGATGAACTAGATCGTTTCCATACCTGCGGATAGGTGATGGGTGCTAGCTTTTTGTCCTTAAGCTTTTCGATGGTGTCTTTGTCCTCGCGCAGGTCCAACTTCGTACCCACGAGTATTATGGGTGTCGACGGACAATGATGCCGAATTTCTGGATACCACTAAAATGTACAAAAATAAAAAAAATTAAATATATTTTGTGAAAATGAAAAACAATAAATAAATTATTAATAATATGATTAAAAATCCTAAATACTCATTTAGGACCATTTCTTAATAATCACGATAATCATTATTAGCGATACTTTGATGTTTCAGTCATATAAAATTAATTAAGTACATACATTTATTCACGACAAATACATTACAATTAATTTCTAAGATTTGCAAATACTTTTTTAATTTTATAACTAACAAAACCTCTTCCACGCTTTACAAAGCACGTATAACAATCACTTAAACCCTTAATTATTCTTAGTTAAACAATTACACATATGACAATAGATTTTGCTTGCGGCGACACGCAATAAATTCTTCACCTTTAATAAACACCGATCTCATTCACATATTCTTGCACTACACACAAAAACGCATGTATTACAACTATCTTACTATGAAACGATCTCACTACTAGTCTCAATTCTAGTCTCAGACCGATGTTGATCTCGAACCCTGGGCATTGCTGTTGTCAATAACCAACCGGCACAAAAAAAAAAAGAGGAACGTATACTAAAACCTAGCCAGAGCACGTGTTTCCGTACTAAAAAAAAATCATGTAAATCGGACCAGCTGTGATCGAGTTCTAAGTAGCGTATGACAATAACACGCTACAATACAAGAGTACAATGTTACATTACATAACATATTATAACGGGTCACCTTGGCGCGGACGTTTTCGAAGGAAGCCGGATTGACGAGAGAGAAGCAGATTAGGAACACGTCGGTCTGGGGGTAGCTGAGGGGCCGCAGCCTGTCGTAGTCCTCCTGGCCGGCCGTGTCCCACAGGCCCAGGTTGATGGGTTTGCCGTCCACCATCACGTTCGCCGAGTAATTGTCGAACCTGGATAGACGATGACGTAACACTTTCGTAATAAATGCAATAACAGTAAATTGTACTACACTTAGAAATAAGCGCAATAAACATGTTCATATTAGGGACCAAACGGACCACATATATATTAAGTGTTTTATGTTAATTTCAACTTGATATTTATAATAATTTCTAAGAAAAAAAGTCTCGACAATAGTACAGACCACAAACGTCCGTTTTTCCTTTTTGAGGTGCGGAATCCTAAACAAAATGATAAACTCGACATTAAAATTAACTGACGTTTCTTTTTAAGTAGTGTAATAAATATAAACACTTGCAATTAAAAGAATTTATAAATACTTACCAAAATAATTAAACAACTATTTAACAAGTATGCATTCTTTAAATATATACTTTCTGCATAATAGCGTCCTTTTTTTCAATCGTTAGTCATGAGACAATAAAAAGAAATACTTAATAAATATGAAAACTGTTACATGCCAATTTCAAGAAAATACACGCCAGAGAAAATAGGTACCTACGTGCTTTATTTTATCGATGAGTAACCATGTGCAGTAAAACGCACGAAACTCTGCCGCTCTGAATTGCCTGCGAAAGATGTAATGCGCGTGTTCAACGCTCCCCGACCGTACCTTCTCCCCCGCTTCCTATTGTATGCCATTGTAACGCTATGGTGACAACTCCACAGCGGCAGAATTTCGTGCGTTGTCCTTTTATGTGTAAATATAAATTTCATAATAACGGGACGCATGAACGATTTATTTTGACAGGTAACAAAACACGAATGTACATTAAATTAAATGCGTGTTTAATAAACTCGATCCAACGACCAGAACAAATATTAATAATATCTTTTAAAACTATCTGATAAGAATGGACAAATACAATACTTACACCGTGGGTATGTATTCTCCTGGGAAGGCGTTCGTCGTGTAGCTGATGAGGAGACATGTCTTACCGACGGCGCTGGGGACAAGAGAAAACCCCTAATTATTTACAAGGCATTTATACAACTCGGTTTGTATTATATTCAATTCCCGTTCAAATTCTCTCACCATAGACAACGAATGCACTCTGTAAAGTGAATAACACACAAGTGGTGAATCACCACAGCGTATCGCGTCCGAGCCGCACCTGAGTATGTAGACCTAGAGCGCGGCGCCATGACTGTGCCACGATATCCCAGATTAACGCTCGGGCACGTGCTGCTCGCAGCAGAGTATGCCATGAATAAGCTAGCACATAGACGCTATATGTAAGCTATTAGGATTTTTCTTAGAAAATTCTATTTATCAAAACAATTACGAGGAATATTAGTTATTATCATGTAGGTGATTAAAAAAATATTTTGAATTCACCTATTTTTCATGTTTGTTGAGAAACATACTTGACATTCTCTTTACATTGTGTATGCTTCGTTTTCATATATTATAACAAAACGAGTTTGTCAAATGGAAATGCCAGTATCATCCAAATTAATAAATCATCTTCCAAGTAATCTTTGGTTGAATTTCGAAAGAAGTAACTGTAAAAATCTTAGCATTTATAAGTTATCCAAAATTAAAAAAAAAATTAATGGTAAAAGCAAACTACGTTCAGAGAGGCGGAAATTGTTGTCGGAAGTTGAAAGGCCGCTATTCGGTCATCTGGGCTAACTAGTTTTTTTTTTAATGAATTTAAAGTATTGGTGGATTTAATGTTAATCCACTAAATGGGGATTGGATATATGGATAATGAATAAAACCTGCCAGAATTGCAAATACAGCTCCTGTAGATAACACGTAATGAAATATCAATTGAAGAGTTGACTAGAATTACTCGTTAGTACTCGTCGTTACGCTAGATACAAATAAATATTAATTTGAAAGGTAGCTAACAATCATCTACAAAATTTGATTCCTGTGACAACAGTAAGAACTATATAGATTCTGAAGTGAGTAGCTCGAGTGTGAATATCTATTTCATAATGGGCATTCAGACTACCAATCCTAATAATCCAACTACTATTAGTGCGTATATAATTCTTAAACATTCAAGTTTCTCTTTTTTCTCTTTCTTAAGTCATTAAAATTGAATAACGCATTTTTATAAAAAAAAATCATGCGTGTACTTATGTAAATTGCGTAAAATTATGTAAATACATATGTAAATTTTAAAAATTAAATAAATCAATTTTATTTTCTTACATTAAGTGTAACATAAATTCTCTCATTATTCGAAATTCGAATTCAAATTCGAAGCGGGCAGCTTCAACCTATTAAATTTCGTGTTACACTGATGGGCGCGCATCTTAAAATTTCACTCTCATCATTTTTTCATAACGCGGCTAAAGAAGTATGACTTCAAAAATAACTTTAAATTAAACGATTTAAATTGAACAATAATTTACATTTAAACATTAGACTTTGTGGAAACACTAATCTTATTCCAGCAGACGAAATGTTATATTTTTTTTTTATATCAGCAATCCTTTTTAGCTTGATTTATTTTTATTCATCATTTCTGTTAATTTTTTGATACATTAATGTTTTTAATGAATTGCTAAAAACAAGGATGCAGGTATTAAAAGCATTTCAAAGCCATCGAGTCTGTTAGGATTTAGCAATGAAGGTTTCAATAAAATGATAGAATATTTGAATGTAAAGTTGAAAGCAACATATGGCACTGCGCTAAAACTCCGTGATTGTATTGGAAAATTAATGGGATGGAAAACAAGTACTAATATTTTACAATACAGCGCTATTGCTGTATGTACGAAATTAACGCCGTCTAGCGTCCGCAACTTTCCGAGACTTGTTCTATATTTGTATGTTCATGAAATAATAGAAACTTTGTTTATCGAGTTGCTCATTATTATTACTATTAACGAATAACTTTGTTTCTACAAAACAAGTAGTAAACAGCAACAGTATCGTCTTGTTTTGTTTCAGTTTGCGTAATGATAACAATCGTGTTGTATATTTATTGTTTCCAAATTGTATTGTTTCTGGTTTCGTAGTGCCTACGACAGTTTTTTTACACTTTGATCTAAATCATTTCAATTTCGTAGAACAATTGTATTATTAAGGTATCTCATAAGTTTTTAATGTTCGCTTTGTTTACTAAATAATCATACAAAAAAAGAACCTTTATACTCAAAGTACAGCCCAACGTATTCTATGGTCTGACCCAACGTTCGGCAAGCTCTCTGAAATTTTGGTAAATTCCTGAGATTTTGATACATATTTCCTATTCGTATGTAATATTATTTAAAACAGCTTTTCGCTGTCTTTAACACTTCTGTCAAAGATGTCCTCTGACAACTGAACTTTATAATTTTACTTGAAATTTGTTTTTTTATCAAAAAAACTTTAAATGTTTAAGAAACAGATGTCAAATAATATTTCACTATCTCACCATTAATAAATGACTTCTAAAGGTTCCACAGTATAGGTTCCACAGGTTCAACAAATATCATATGATGCTTTTGTTACTGCTCAACCTTGTAAAGTAGACTTGGGCATTATATTCGGATGTTGTTTTTAAAAACTTTTGTATTAATATTGACGGGCCGCAAAGAAAAATCTGCCGGGACGCAGGTTGAGAACCGCTGCCCTATATCATACGAACGCGTCCTGCACCGTCAGTTGGTGCTTTTAAATATATAGGGTTAGCACCTATAAGAAACGATTACCGTGTCGAGACAATAATATAATTATTCTTCGAAAAGTTAATCATTTTTAATTTATAATTTTGCGATATTAAGGATTTGACAGAAAACTTAAATTTGTAATAGTAAATAAAACATGAAGATTGCCTTGTAATATAAAAGTACAACAATATCATGGAAATTATTTCAGAGGTTGACAGTTTATTTAATCTTTGAGTGAAACAACAAAAATAAAACAGGTATGAGTTGCCAGGTATGAGGTACTCACGAAAATTTATGTGTAAACATTTGAGTTCGCATCAGTTTTGTTTGGGAAAATTGAGGTCGTACACTGGTTTTGATCAAAATTTATTTTATAATAAAATAATGCGAAAATAGCATAAGGAATCAAATTTAAAATTTTATCAATATTTTTTTAAATTTGATTTATTATGATGAAATGCCTGGTTTGTGGTAACTGTAATAAGTCACAGATTTGCGACTGTTGTGTTTCCAAATACCCTCGTTCGTAATTACCTTTTTGGTTGCCGACACTACGTAATATTCCAGCAGCAAAAAATGTCCGTCAAGTACACACTAAATATCACCCACTAACTCTTGTAACCGAGATATATTAAATTACTTTGACGTGATTCGTCCAATGATTGAAATTTCAGTTAGCCCGTACCGTCAGCAGTCCAAACACACACATCGACGCGCTCTCACACGGACGTTACGGTGACGCGCTGTACGCTATTCACGCCTAAGCCCTGTCGCTCGGTATGCATGTGCATAGGTGTTGGTTAAGCCCCCATCGTGTGGCGCTCTCACGCACACGTAACGCGCTCTCAGTCACGATCTTACGGTGACGTCGTCTGACGCTCAAAGTCCCAGCTAGCCCCTACCGTAGACCAAGGCGCTAAGATGTTTACACTTCAAAAGAAAATTATAAAACACTTGTACTTTCAGTATACAATTTTAATAATTTTTTCGCTTCAATTGATATTATCCTTTAAAATATCGTTATAAATAATACTCTTCAGATGATCTTTGAAAATCTTTCACGAAAGAAAATCACTGCAAGAACTCTATAAAGCAATATAATAATATTGTGTACATTAGTAATGAAATTTATAGTCAAAGAAAATTATAAACATTAGTAATGCTTTTCTTGAACTATCAAAATAGTATCAATAGTGAAAATTTCATTAATATATGTGGTATGAGAAATATAGTAAATATTTATTTAGGTCACATAAAATTTTCGCGAAGACAATGAACACTAAGTGACAAATGCATTCAGTATGTTTGTACTAATTGGCATTCGCTTCTCACGTGATAGCTTTAGCTGAAATGCCCTTGTCTATAATCAGTGTATGTATGTATCATAATAATACATCCAGCAAATTTGAATTAGACTTTAGTACTCGAATTTTTTAAACTTACATATTTTTTATAATGACAATATATCATTTACAAATATATCTTAATACAATCTAGACATACAATTTAGTAAACTAGCAACTTAGCAATTTAGTAATATATACTACAATACTTACTAAAGTACACATTACAAAAAAAATATAAAAAATATTTCATATATTTACAACCTCAAAATAAACACAATTCACTTGATAATTAAACATTTACCAAGTAATATCAAAATTCACCTAAACAACACTAGAAGGGCTAAATTTAATTCAACCTAAGTTTGCGAAATTAAAAAGTTACATATTCTAACGTAAGATTCAAAATTTAACTAAGATGGCAAATATCCAGAATACCAATAATACAAAATGAAACCGCGAATCATCAAGTTATATACGAACTGTAAATAGATGTCTGACAGCCCTACAGAGGCGGCTGAGCAAGTCGCGAGATCAACGGGCTTCGCTCTTCGTCCGGTGATGGTGGCGTTCGAGTCAAATTTCAACCTACTTCGTACCCTATTATGAGTAGCTGAATGAGGTACTATTTTGTACACATAATTTCGTTTATAAACTACATAAGCATTCTCGACGAGATTCTTTATTGAAGTTGCTTCTAAGAGTTCTATAACAAATAATAATAAAAAAAAATGTCATATTGAATAGCCTGTATTTCTTACCGTTCTGCAACTTGTCAATTATGGAATTACGTTTGCATGCTCGTCTTTTACAGAGCAATATTTCACGCACTTATAATTACTGACTCACATTTTGAGTCACCCGTGTATGTAATACAACTATTATAATTATAAACATACACATAAAAGGTCTTAAGGGCACAGCCACACTTTGAATTTTCATTTATTCCAAGCTCTACGTAAACTGGCTAAACACAGTAGGCACGGAAACGATTTGCGTAAGACTCACATTATACATTCGACAAGACGCGGCCGTGTCATTCTTGACTCGCGACCCCGGCCTGAGTCACGAGTGTTCGTTCATACATGACTCAGATCGTGTTTATCACTTTTAAACATCAATCAGTTCATCGTACCCCTGTGACGATTCGGTAGAATCGTTTACGAACTTGTTTTCTTTGGAGCGAGTAGAGAAATAAAATTATGTTCTGAGAAAGGCGATTTATAGAAAAAAATGTTTATTAGAAATATTTATTTGAAAACATCCGTACAATTATGACACAAAAATGGAATACAGTAGAATTCTACCTTGACTAGGCTATGTTCTATGAACTACTACTATGGTTAGATAATCTACTATGACTATAAACTATCTTTTTTTTTAGAAGAAAAAAAATACAAAAATATAGGAAAATGAAATGGGGAAACAATTGCTGAACTGTAAGTATGAACAACGCAGGACCCTCAAAATGATCACAAACAATCCCAGAAATCGAATAAAAATTCCGATAAGTATTACACATAAGGCGATTTGTGAGTATTAAATTTTTCAGTAAACAAATCAGCGAATAAAATCAGTCTACGAAAATAAACAGTTCCAACAGGAATTACGTTAATCGACGCGATTGTATTTCGTTCGCGCAATCAAAACACAGCGGGGGAGCGGCGTCCAAAGTTAAATATAACGTAGTGCGGTGGGCCAAGTCCGTCCGGGGCGGTCTTTAGTGCCTTATTGACCTCCTATTCCCTATCGAAGTAGATCTTAATTACCTACACGGATTTTATTCTTAATATTATGTAGTCAATTTTCTCGTTCCCCAGGAAGCGTTCCACAAAAGAAAGGCTAAATATATTGTTGTTTGAAATGTAGTATAGCAGGAGTTAGGGAGTTACAGGTGGAGTTAGAAAAAGAGTAATATGCCGAAAAAAAAAGTAAAATGTAGGGTAGAGTGCCGGAGAAATTTTGGAAAAATGTAATTTGTTGATATTCCTTTGAGCGGATCAAATCAAAGTTTTGGCTTTTTAATTCGTCATATGAAAAAATTCAATTTTTACTTGTTGAATGATTTCAACTAAAAATTTTAGAAGAGCTCCTTCTAATATACAAAGTATAACCGTTATAATACACATAAATGTTTTTTCTTATGTAGTATCGTTACTTCAACATCCATGAACTATCCGATTGCCAATAATAATCAGCAGGAACTATTAATAGTAGTATCCAATGTCAATTTTTGCATGCACTTCACATAGTTGTGGCATTGTGATTATTCGATAAGCATTATAGGCAAGCATGCACGTGTAACTATTCAATAGGTCAAATAGAATAAGTGTTGTCAACCGCAATATTTAAAATGTATACCTACAAATTTATTTATTATTATTATTATTTACAATAATTGGGAAAACAATCATGGTTTGTTGGTTAGAACATAAAAATGATTAGGTGACCAAAAATGACTGACAGCTGATAACTTTGGCAAATATAGGGTCTGTTAATATTGCCACTATATTTTCAATCTATCTCTAGTTATTAAGTAAAATTAAACAAACTTTGAAAAATTTAAATGGCGGTAAATATAGACCTTTACATTTAAAAGTCTATAATCTTAAAAAATGTATATATAATTTGTTTTACAATAAAAAAAAATATTAATAAATAACTTGGAAATGAAGAAAATATAGCGTTTTGAATAAAATTAATCGAATGACCTAAATTTTTATTTACGATCCAAGTACAATGAAGAGTTATCAAAGGACATACGTTTTAACATTCCCAAGCAGATTTTGTGTAGTTCGATGTCAAAAACGCCTTTACCGTATATATAATGGCAATTTCACTTAGATAAAAAAAAATGTGATACGACTGATAAAATGGTATGTTTCTTCTAAAATTATTGACTTACACAGGAGCCTCGAATAACAATTGCAAGCTATTACCTCATCAGCTCCCTCTATGTAATTAATTTCAAGAGTTTTTCCGTTAATCATAACCCACTATTACGGCGTGGCGCGATGCGTCGGCGTCGGCGCAGATGGACGGGGTGCAACGCCCTTTAATCATAACTTCACTCACTCCATTCGGATCCGACGTTTTATACATTTTAATATTAATTCGTTACGTACCGACGACGTACGCGTCGTCGATTTACATTTCCTGCTTGCCGCAAGGACGATACTCAACAGTTTTTCGTTGTAATTAGGAGTATGTTTCATTATTAAATATTTTATACATCTTTTTTAATATTTGTATTGATCGATTAATAATTTCTTTTTAAAATAAAATATTAACAAATTTATAAAATATTAATAAGAATAAGAAAATAGATTTCAAGTATAATAATAATCAACTAGATATCTGTTTTTAAAATCAAAATGTGAGATTAAAAAGAAAATTTCGTCTATGTGTAAAAATACCGCATTTTGAAAAATTATTCTTATTTATCAGGCATAAATAAGGAATAGAATAAAACTTAGAAACATTACTAGAAATGATACAATGTTAAGGGAAATCCTTTAGAATTTTCGGGTATTCCCGAAATTGTCAATGATGATAAGTTTTATGGGAATAACCCTTTTTGTCATATTGTTATTATTACCGGAAACTGGTATCCTCCCTCTCATTTCAACGACACATATTATGGTTGACGAGAAGATAACCCACGATAGTACATCATGAAAAAGTTTTACACTTTCTATCAAACAACTATTTTGTGTGTCTTTGCACACAACACACACAACCAACTTATTTGGAAATCGAATGGAAATACACATTAATATTGTGATTGATTCCTAAAACCTTAAATAAGAAGGAATCATAATGAATACTGGTCAATATACGGAATCTTAAAGAACAAACCTTCGACTACCACCATATAGCCAACATAATAACTGTTATGATACTAAAAGCGTGCAATACTTTTATGAAAACCGAGCTCCTCGTGCGCGGGGTTTGGCCCAGGGCCCGAGGCGAAAGAGAAAATTGACAAATCACGTTATTGTTATACATAGCAACTTCTCATATCAGGCAACGTAGCGAGTCCGTTATAATAAGTACTAGCAAATGCCGCGGCGACCGAGGATTTTTCTACTTCTAAAAAGTGACATAGAAAGTTAATTAATTGGGCTACCTCGAGAATATTTTTTTTTTTTTGGAAGTATGTTTATAAATTTACATCATTGTTCTCATTATCGGGTGGCCGCAGGCGGTACATTTGACACACATCCAAGTTTTGCAAGTATTGTCGAAACAGATTGTAAACAAGGCAAATAGGCGACTGTGCAGATCATCCTGTTACAATCAAGACTAATTCTCATTTTTATCTATACTAACAGTATGTGTTCCCGTACGATGTTTTCTTCGGTATTAGCGAATGGTATTGTCCAATAAATAAATGTATGTAACTAGAAAAAAACACATTACTACACGCTCGGAATAGAATTCAAATCTTTCATACTAAAAAGCGACCGTCATATCACCAAACGGCGAACGGTAAAACAGCGAGTTAACAGTAAAATGAAAACAAAGACTAACACGTGTAAATATTTTTATTACAATACGATGCACGCCCATTAATTCATGACATACGAAAAAAAAATACAGGAAACATTAACGGTTTAAAGTACAATCGACGGCCGCGCGGGCGCCAGTAGCAATGAACCCTTTTGCATCACTAACTCGTACAGCCGGGTCATCGACTTACCGACACTGGCTGCTACTTTATCCTGGGCAGGCCTTCGATACTCTAGTGAAGGACAGCGAGGAAACCTTAGAATTAAAAGTTACCGATTTGTCTATTCCCTACAAGTTTATATTGGATATAAAATGAATTACTCTTATAATCTTAAATAAAAAAAAAGTTAATACAACAATACGTATTGAAGTAAATTAATGCTTGACTCGAAAATTTTGATCAAAGTTTATAGTATGAAGCGCTTAGATCGATAATATAAATGTTCGGTATGAACTGTTAGCTGCGTGTGTCCTAGAATGTTTGTATGACGTACTTTATAGACCATAAATTTGGAGATCCAAACCAAACGTACTAGAACTTATTAGCATGATGGTCATTACAAACATCGAGGTAAATCACCTCTAATTGAGTAACGGTTGGCGTACAGAAAAATGCTTATATTAGTCTCAATAAGATTGAGTCACTTGGATAACGCGTAGCACACAATTTTATTTCATATAAAAATATATATTTGAGGTACAGTTAAAAAAAATTGGTTGCCTGTAAAGTCGGTATACGGGCGAAAGTTTTACGTGACAACGACTTTGAATGGTAAAATCATTTTAATGTGAATATTCATTCGTATAGTAGGAAGAAGGATGAAATAATAGTAACAATTTAAAACATTTATTTATACAAAGAATTATATTTAAAACATTAATTTATACAAAGAATCTCGCACTGAATTTCATATTAACAAAATTTTATTTTTACCTTTACACATACATACGTATTTATATACAAATATACATACAATAACTTGCAATACATTTGCAAGCTATGCACTAATTCTCTAGTGCTGAGGCGCGCGGCAGACCGATCATAGTTGAGTGGAGAGAGACGGGCATTCGGCGGGCCTCTCTCGTTCGGTGACTCATCGTAACGTTACCGAGCGTTACACTTTTTCATAAGTGACTCCCAGCCGCAACCTAATTTAAGACGTTGTCACGTCAAAACGTTAACTTATCGATATATTAAAGGGATATCCAATTAAGCAGCATATTTGAATCGTCTATAATTTCAGCTGGCAACATTCAATATCTTTCGTTGGTGTCTCGTTGCATGTCTAATATTACAGGTCGTTGTACAGTGGTACAACTCGGGATGAATTCGAGCGGTCAAGTGACGAGCACAAAGCAAAAATACACTAGATGCACTTACGCATAAGCACCATTCATATATTATGGTCTGCGTAACATTCAACTTAATCCATTCTACCATTTATACCAATAATAAAGGGTAGAAAAAGTTTTAAATAGTATTATTTTATCTTTGCAGCTTGAACGTCTTCTAACAAATGTGCGGATTCCAACAATATTGTAGTAGCTGAGCTAGGTACGAGTGGCATGTGAGGCATCCGGCCACCGTGCTCAGTCGCGCAAATGTGGGTTTGGGTTCCGTTTGGGCTTAAATTAAAATCGCAAATAAAATACTAGAAGCTGAGCTGGCGAAAAACAAGAGAATAGGAAGTTGATAGTCAGTAGGAGATAGAAAAATGGACGACGAGAGCTCACGCCCAAGTACAAAGGTCTCGATAGTAATATAGAGTGGATTGTTAATGTTCGACATCTTTGATTGAGTATACACGAGATTCATAAACAGAGAAACCGAAGAACTGATCAAATAAACATACTTAACTTCCCCTTATCTTTAATCGAAGAATCGAAGTTCCCGGTATCCCTAACGCTCACGAAGTGTACCGTGCTACAATATTAAGATCGAAAATTGCGTTTTCATCTGGATGTAGCCTGAAAAATTTTGACGCATTTTGACATCAGCATTAATCAGTGGTGTGCAATTAAGTTCTGAGATAAATTAGACAAGCAGTGGTTTAACTGCACCCCATAAAAAACTTACTACATGTATGAAACTCGACTACATTCACTGCAAACGTTTACAAATTGCTTTTTTTTCATTTAAAACTTTTTTAATCAAATTCAAAAATGTATGGTTATAAAACGTAAATTAAGATGAAAACGCTAAGATTATGTCACGAATGTATTCCAGCGGCTACCGAGATGCGTGTTGCCTAACATGTGGTCCTAACAGATGCGTCACATGCCGGCGTTACTCACGCAAGATCGCTTGAATGAATCTCTGCCCTAGAAAAGTATAATGACGCATGAACATCTGTTTTGTTGCTTGTAAACTTATTATAGTTTCCTGGTGCGCTAATTAGAAAGTTTGAATCGAATAGCAACTATTTTCTAACGTCAATAAGAGTAAAAATAGCCTTTAGGTACGTATACATGAATTTACAAATGGTAGTTCCATATCTATTATGTAAATGCCTAAATTGATTGTTGTATGATGTAGGAGACTTATATAATGCCTAAAATGAGTCATTATGCATATACATTTCTACCCTCTCGCATTAAACATACAATGTTAATAATGAATTTAATTTAGTAGAGTAGTCTCATAGATTGTCTTCATGAAATGAGAGGGAGTCAGTCATTCGTGTTGTTATATTGGTCGTCAAACTATTATATTAGACTAAGATAAATTATGGCTAATGACGCCACAATAGGTGTTATGAGATTTTTTTTTGTTTTACTCAAATGACTACTAACATTGTCTTCTAAGAATTGTGTTAACGTTTTTGTATCGAAAATTTTCTGCGGTGCAACTACTTACCCTCTGTCACTGTAGATAAAATTAGCTTATACATATAAAAAGACAGAGTAGTTTATGTTTTATACAAACAAACAAACGGACAGTCGCTTCTATTGTAACGACGGTATGTTTTATTAGTATACCAAATTTTATTAAAATCCACGCGGACAAAGCCGTAGGGCGAAAGCTAGTTTCAGTATTAATGTTTAGCATGTATAATGTCATAATTTTATGCATACCTATCTACGATATAAGACGCTTACACTCATTCTCACAAACAAATAATCTTACAGCTAATCATTTATAACAATATGTACATTAACACGCGAAATAAAATCATCAACATTTATTTTGACAATCCTAGCTGCCAGGTACTTATCGCTCTAATACCGAAGCCCCGGCGCGGGCGCCATGACGCAAAGATCGACGCGTCTTCGATCCGCTCCGTGGGTATCATTGAAAAATTACTGGCTGTGCTGGGTCCACAGCCGCTTGCGGGAAAAAGCACCGCGCCGTGGGTTGACTACCAAGAGCTCGACCACATCAGTAGTAAAACCGTACTGTGAAATTGGTGACAACAGTTATTAAAGTCTAACCCGAACTCAGACGACGCCAAGGGTTTAAGTTCCAAATTCTCGACTTGGAATGAGATTGTGGGAGTATACCCCTGTGGGCCTAGCATGACGCTCTAGACAAAAGTCACTCAGAGACACTCTAGTCTAGGGCGTCATGCTAGGCCCGTTGAAGTAATGACAAAAAAACTGATACCAAAATGTAAATTTCACCATCTTTGATTTGCACTCGGATTATGTCTATAAAATATATTTGTATATTTTTCTGATAAACTTGATAACATTATCACACGAATATCTCGTTGTCATGATAAGGTATGAAGTAAGTGTGAAATTTCTAATAAAAAATCAACGTTTTTCTTCCAAATATATTTGTTACTTATCATAAGAAATATTATAACTCAATCTTATTATAGATATAGAAATCTTGTTAGATCAGTTACATATTGACAAAGGGGAAAAATTTAATCAACAGTATTAGATCTTTTTTAAAAACTTTTGTTACATTTTCCAAGATATTATTTTTTTAAGGAGTATTGTTTGTCTTAAGAAAAATCAATCTACAATCTAACATACGTCAACTCAATTGCAGTGGACATTAATTTTACTAATACTGTAGTAAAATTTTCGTAACAGATATCTACAAAGTTCGATTTACTATTTTTTTTTAGTAACGCTACAAAAATTAAGTAACTATGAATACGAAAAATGTGCATGTACGCTTTTAACACTTTTCTAACATAAATATTGATATTTGGTATAACGATTGAAATATCTAACAATTTGAACACACTCTGAGAATTTGAAAACATTGTTCATCAGCGTCAGTTTTGATAGTTTGTATGGCAGGCGTCTCAAAAAAGATATTTGAGATATTTTGAACCAAAACAACTCATCTAAACATTAGGTGGCACTTATGTATTCTAAATAATATATAATATTTTACTCTTTTCTACCATCAGTCTTCTCCTCGCTACCGACATTAAGACAATACAGTAAAACCTCCTTATTCGCGCTTCCTTTATTCGCGTTTTCACTATTCGCGGATTAAAAAAATGCGACCCAATTCCTATATTCGCGACTAAAAATTTTTTTATTCGCGGATCTAATAATACATACATAATAATAATTATTCCAATAGGTATCCAACCCAATATCCTTGTCAAATGGACTTATAAAAGTAAAATAGATCTTATTACAACTTTGCCTAAAGTAAGTTAAATGATATCGCCGAGGCCTATGACACAAGCCGCCTTCGCCTTTGACACAAGCCGCCTTCGCCGCGATCGGTTTTTGAGAATGTCACAAACAGAATGAAAGCAACCTTATAACTCAAAAATAAAGTATATTTTTAAATGTTGTGTTCCGTTTATAGTAAAAGCCGCTTTGCGTGTTTTATTGTTTCGTCTTTCACATTCGTTACAAAAATAGTGATCGAGTAACACGTCTCTACTGCACTCTTCCTAGTTTATAATGTCAACTAAAAAAAATGAGAAACGAGTTTCGATACGAAAAATCTGTGTTACTGCTTAAAGTGAAAATAGAAATGCTTGATCGTTTACGTTAATTAATTAAAATGTTCAAAAACTTCAATTAAATTAATTTTTATATATTTGTCACCTAGGAACGTATCCCTTATAATCCCATATAAATTACCATTCCTTATTCACGGTTTCTGTATTTGCGGCATATTTATGGAACATATACCCCGCGAATAAAGAGCTTTTACTGTATCTATAAGCCGTATTAGAATATAATCTAATCCGTCTACAAAATAATACTAATTGCTAGATTTAAAACATTTTCTAGCCATTTTGATTTTACTTTTCGAAGCACGAACGAAATCTTAAGTTTGCGCACGACATGTACGCGACGCCCGGAATCCTCAATGTATTTCCAGTCCTGTAAACTTAAACGGCAGCTTTATCTTGCGAGTTTGAAAGAGTTAAGCCGCCGACCCTCGATAACTTTATATTCAAGTATCGTCTACACGAAGAGTATGTGAAGAAATACAATTTAATGATTATTGTAACAATGTTGCATTTCTTTGTAAATATCGCTGATATTTCAAATTATAGTACACAAATATAATGGTTTTATTTCATTTAAATCGGATGCCAAGAAAATAATTATCCTCGGTGGGGGGTAGTGGGGTTGTAGTGTATAAAAATTATTTCACACATAGAAAGCTACACTATCCCAGAGTTTTATTATAGCCTATATTTTATTTCAATACTAGTATTTGTTTTGGCTTCATACAAATCGGAACCGTGCGCAGCGTCGGATTCAAAAACGGGATGGGAAGCATAATTGAGAGTCAGGACCGGAACCGAAATTAAAAAAGAAACCTACGTCGAAAAACCAATTGTAGGATCGGGTTTATAATCAAGAGCGTGACCGAAATGGAAAATAAAAACAGTATCGGAACCAGCATTGAAAGTGGAATAATATCGGGATTGATAGCGATATCTTTCCATATAAAAGGTGAGGGAGCACCTTTTTAAATCCACGCGGGCAAAGCCGCGGATGGAAAGCTAGTTGACAAACAAAACGAAACATTTAGCGAATTCCATGCACTATTCAACTATTACATAAATGCCATCACCTTCCAAACCGGTCATAAATTGATAGTTTAAGGATAGGATGGAGTTTGTTGTTATTTATTTATCAAGTATGTATTTATAATTGTTAACTTTTCGTTACTGAATAATGAATAAAAATTTGTTTTTCACACGTATAAAAATACATTATTTTTAAACTATATTCCTATTGAAACCACATAGCAATATCAAATCATATTTTTAGTTTTGACGTCAGAACTCGCAACAAGCTAATCAATAATATAATTAGTAATTGCAAGTTTATAAACTTTGAGTGTCAGTGTTAATACAAATTATTGTCTGCGACATTATCGACAGCTATAAAATAAATGGCAGTAATTTAGCGATAAGGACCACTACGTTTTCGAACACTAGAAGATTACTTCAGACTTTTATGTTGTGTACCGTGCTTGGATGAGTGCGTGTGTATAGATCACCTTGTTTGCACTCGGTCAACCGAAATGACGTCCCAAAACTGTAGGTAAGAAGCTCTTCTCGAAGCTCTGCTTGTTAATAATAATGAAAAACTTGTCTAACTTGCGGGTTGATAAATGGGGTGGTTATATAAAGAACACCGTTTTCAGAGACTGCTTTTAAAATCAAACTTATTTTAGTAATTTTCAACAGTTTTGTAGCTTGAATCTTTACTGTTCACTGTTCAATATACGTCAAATAGCTATTTGTCACACAAAAAACCTGATCCGGTATCATCCGAAAAACAGTGTATTTATATGGATAAGATTCACTCTCTTCCAGCCGGAATTGGGGTTCCCGACACGATGTTATATAAACAACACGAAAATCTCAATATCATCCAGGTGAAGCCAGCGGCGAGGATGAGGGGGACCGGGCCGGCCGCGCGAGTACAAAACCGCATCCCGAGGGAGCACTGGAGCGCCTCTCCCGACACTTTGATGATGGGAGTGACCACGATACGGATGCTGTTTGGGTCGATCGGAATAGTACGTTGGAGTGCAAAGTTTTATGATGAAAAGTCGCATCTGTTTTTGTATGGTGTGTGGTGTATGCACGTGGATGTGTCTATAGAAGACTTGGAGAGTGATATGTTCAACATGCTACTATAAAACACGTGCCTTAGAAGAAGGGACTGTAATGTTTCGGCCAAGTTTTTTTTTTATATGAAGCAAAAGCACAACTTGTTTACATAGAAAATGGATCGTTAAATGCCCATGATAATGGTAAAAAAACACATCACAGGAGATTGTAAATCTCCTGGTATTATAATATAATGTTCGATCGCACTCTGATTATTCAGTTTACCAGAAGGTAGGGCCTGGAAACCATGATATGGCCTGCCTAAAGTCAAACCTAAATACTGAACACATTTAGAACGATTTGAGACGTGTCAGAGACCAACTATAGGACTCAACACTATTGAAGAATGGAATCTGTCTTATTGGAGGAAGGAGATGCTATTCCATAAGAAATGCTCCAAAATTGATTATCAAAAAAAAACACTGCCAAACCATAAAGTAGTAGTAGTAGTAGTAGACAAGAAGTAGAAAGAATACTCCTTATTAAAAAAGAAACAACGTTAGGTTAGGTGAATTAACCTAATGTCCTAGTCCAACATGAAAGTAGGTTTATAAATTTTTTTTTTCCTTTATTTAAAATATGCAATACATTTTTTGGTAGTATTATTGCTAATGACTGCCTATAATGTCCCTTGTATCACATAATAAAAATTGTAAAATTTAAAATGCAATAAAGGCAGCAGAATTCTGATTTATGAATACGGGCCGATTTTTTTTTGCACGGCAGCCTACAATAAGTGACTTATTAAAAAACAGGTACAACTGTTTTGCTAAATTTGTTTCATATCGATTACAAGAATGCTCTTCCAAATACGGTGCTAATTCAACATAGGTTAATTATGTTGACTTTTAAGTAATCGTCCTTCACTATTTAGTTCCAGTACAACAAAATTCAAAAACCTACTCTCTTTCAAAAGATACGAAATTATCGGATTACATGTCATGTAAAACAATAAAAAGACACTAACTAAGGGAAAGTTTCTTTGGTTGATGTTATGACAGAGACATATTCTGTCTGCAAACCACAACGTGAAAATCGACAGAATAAAATAAATTCCAAATTATACTACAATCAGTGTTAAAGAGTTTATAGAGCAGATACGCATCGACCGCTATAAACCGCCATAACCAAAGCGAAAACATCTTTATAATCGTCCGTCAGCTTGTGTTTATTTGTATACGTAGATTTCGAATAGGTACGGAAAAAAAAAAGTGTCCGCAAAACTGAAAACGAACGGTCATCCTAACGAAAATCGGGGTGGAGGAAATGAACCGCGTAAACGCACAACGGGTGAGTGTCCGCGCGTCGCCGACGCCCAGGTTGCGGTACGCTTTCGGGAGAAAGTAGTGCACATGCCGTAAATACGGAGTCGCATTTGCCTAGTTCTTATGCGTAGGCATCACGAATGAGAATGATTTATCGAAACAATGTCAATACGGCAAAAGGTATCGGAATGAGTTTTCGTATATGAAACAAAAAATATTATGATTATAATATACTCGATATAGAGAGCCTGGATAGAGAACAAATAAATCGCATGTGATGAAACACTGCCGATAATGGTATGTTCAAAACTGTTTTAATTATTTTTTCAATAAATATATGAATAATTTATTTATTTATTTATATATAATTGCGCGTCACGCAGTCTGTTCGCAGTCTCGTTGTAAATATATCTTATTGTAAGTTATAAAAGTTTGTCATCCAAACTAAGGACGTATAGATCAAGATCTATAAAATAAAGTTGACCTTAATTCTTTTCAGCCCTAAATAATTTGAGATGGTGATAAATAATGAATGATAATAAATATTTCAAAGTGGTTTGGCCACCTGGAGATGATGACAAAATTAGACCGATGAAAGAAATCCAGACAGTGAATGGGATGGAAATATTGATGATTAATTGAAAAACCGGCGAGGGACGTTCTACAAAATCTTCGGCAGAAAAAAACCGGCCAAGTGTGTGTCGGATTCACGCAGGAAGGGTTCCGTACCATTATGTATAACAATTTTACAAAATTTTATTTGTTGTTAAATCTAAAGCTCAATTCAAAATTGTATCCATAAAGGGTTATGATAACTAAAGAGGGCGCAGTATGTGCCAGCATTCAAGTCAGTATTGCTATATAAACACATTATCTATTCGAGTATGTATAACCCGTCGTGGGAACAATACGAGGAAGTTTTGATTTTAGTTTACAATACATCGATGTATATCGTCCATCTCTAAAGTGAATATAAAACTAAATATTCTGTGAATATTTTAAGCGTCTACCTGTTGACGTTATCAATATTGAGCGAAAACGACCAAAAAAATCACGTTTGTTGTATGGGAGCGGCCTTAAATATTTATTTTATTCTGTTTTTTAGTATTTGTTGTTATAGCGGCAACAGAAATACATCATCTGTGAAAATTTCAACTATCTGACTATCACGGTTCATGAGATACAGTCTGGTGACAGACGGACGGACGGACGGACAGTGGAGTCTTAGTAATAGGGTCCCGTTTTTTACCCTTTAGATACAGAGCCCTAAAAATTGATAACACCTTAAATTGAGGCCCAATTTTAAGCCCACGAAGAGGACGAGTTTGCATTAGATAGCTAATGAATGTCAGTGAAAAACAAAGTGTATACAGATCATATGATGCGGAGATCTTTAGCCCTTGCCTACCTCTCTAGGAAATAGGCGTGAACATATAAAACCATTAGAGATTGAATGAAATTCTAAAGATTACTATAAAAATAAATTAAGATAGATTTTTATTCAATGAAATAATTGACACGCTGTTGTTACACATGAGGTGATATTTCTAATCGCATTGGACCGATATCTCGTTCTAGGAAATATTGACGCACAGGCGATTATGTCCGATATGTGCACACTGCCATGTATTATTTTACTAATAATTACAGGCACAATACACAGAATAACCATTATGTGGGTCCGTAGAACTATAAAAGTGGTACATTTACTGAAGTGTTTGAACTGTAATTAGGAAACATGAGTATTAGATTATTTTGAATATACATACCATTTTAAATAATACATTTCACATTGTATCGTGCATGTCGAACTATGATGCCATATATGTCGAAAATCTGAAAATGTGGTAAAATCAAAAAGTTTTAAGATAAAACACTGACTTAATTTCCGACTACTTCTCTCTTACAATTCAATATTATTCAACTTATTTAAAGCTATTATATATTATCGTGTAGTTTTAGGTGACATTTTAAATTGCCAATCAGAAATTATAATTTTTTTCTGAAGGACAGATGAAAATTGGAATCATGTAATAAGTGTTTCATACTTCATATCTTAAGGTTTCAGATGTAGAAATCGAAACTCTTACAAGATAACTCTCGCGTCTGTCTGTCACAGCTTGTTTTTTCCGAATTTATTTGAAGAAAAAAGTTACGAAATGCGATATAAATTATACAAAATCATGTAACCTAATCACGAATGTATAGCATAAATTGATTTAATATTCTCCTGATTTAATACTTGATTTGATTTAATAAAACAGGTTTTTTTTTTCTTTACATAAAATCGCTGCATTTCTCTCAAACAGACTTCGATATGAAATAAATAATATATACATACGTATATTCGTCTTCAAAGGTAATAATTATAATACTCACGTTACTGAGCTTTATCCACAGTATATACTGTAGATATATGTATACACAAAATTCAAACATTGTTTATTTTTTACTCACAACCGACCGAGTCTGGATTATATCTTTTCTTAGTAAACAGATAAACAGTGATCGCCAAAACGTAAGATAAAATTGGAAATCATAATGAAAATCTCACCGTTGTGTTTATCCGTCGACTTTTACTCGCCACGTTTGATCACAACATATTAGGTATTATTCAGCCAATTTATATGCAAATGGGTACCTAATCGTGACTTTATTCATACTATTTCTTTATAAAAACCAAAGAACTGCATATTTCATAAAAAAAAACTACCACAGATCGATGCAAACGGAACCACAGGCGAACTATAAGCTATATATATGTATGTACATCTCCAAGCTCAAAAAAACGTAAGTATCGCAAAAACTAACGACTATTACAATTACGAAAAAGAATAAACACGACATATATTAATTTTGTTGAGGAATTAAAAAATTCGATATGACCGAATATAACGTACGCCCTTAACCGAGTCACGGAAGGAGCAAACATTGCGTGTAAACAAACTTACGATCCCTACAAGAGCTCATTATTCCCTTATTGGCGTGTTATCGCTAACTCGAAGTACAAGCACGTTTTACAGGCCCGCGGACGTACTCCATGCACCTACGTAATTAGGGCATTTAGCGCTATGCTTCTATCAACTGAACCTGTACGTGCGGTATGTGAGTAATTTCGCAAACACATTTAGAAATTTCATCAAACACGCGAGTCACTAGGATTCTATACATACACGAGAAATAGGCTTTTGTTTATTCGCGTTATTTTCGTCGCGGTCTGGTGTTCGATTCTTACATTAAATGAACAAAGTCTGACTGATGTGATTCAATATGATAAAATACTTCCTAAATAACTAATAAAACATTTGGATAATAAATATTATACGATACATAGAACTGTACACGATTTTCTCTGTATGTAAAAAAATAATACTAATAATCGTTATTCCCAAGTCGAATGATTAAGAGATATCATGAAAAAAATTTAAAGTTTCAAAGCTTTTTCAATATTTTTTATTAATCTGTAATAGGAGCTGAATTAAGTTTTAGCAAACAAAATATTGATTTGTCAGTAAAACGAGTGGATAGATAACAGGGCACAAAGACACCATATTTTTATCTCACGTGTCTACTAATTCGGACCCGATAAGCGTTACTAAAAATCTTTGGAAAATAAGGTGTTTTTTTTTTTTATAATTTCATCTATAATGAAAACCTTGTAGGATCAGTTTGTTGTTCGTCTGTCTGTCAAGATCTTTTTTCTTAGGAACGAGTGTGGGTATAAAGTTGAAATCGACATCAAATACTTATGTCTGAGAATCCTTGGAGTTGTAAAAAACCCACCTTCTAAGTGGACGTAATAAAAAAAATACGACTAAAATACGGTCATTTATTTATGCCTTATATTTTGAAACTCGAAAGTAAAATAAAACCTATAGGGTACTTTCTATTAACCGAGAATCATGAAATTTCGCCTCACAGTACAAAAAAAGTAAAAATTACAAAAATTGATAATTTGTAATTATATCAAATGTTTTTTATGATTACAAATTCACACTTATAATTGGAGTATGGACCGTGATGTAGAAAATTACTGGGGCTATTATCTCGCCAGTATCGGTATCGAAAATAGACAAAAATCATCGAAACTCTTGATGGATGAAATATCTACATACGTAATTAAGTTTGTACGGAACCTTCAGGGTACGAGTTCTATTCGCACTTGTCCGATTTTAAGTGATAAAAGTATCCCATTTGCATTCCCAAATATTAAGTATAAATATTTGATATTTAATTAAATATTAATCAATTAATTTCCATCCTAAGCGTGAAAACTTATTAAAACGAAACATACATTTTGAGATTCATTCTATTAAATATAGATGAAGATTTATTTTGCATCTATTTCAGGGTAAACCGTAAGATATTTAACCATAGTATATACCACTACTATAAATATTTTTCCCTATTATTAATATAACGCTTAATAGATTATTAAATAAAAGCGGATCATGTACAGCTTGTATCATTTTTTCCTGTAAAATTATCTATCTAGTACGCGAATGTAGTGACGACTCCGATAGCTGCCATGAAACTCAAGCTTCAAACGCTCCACGTGCGCGAATATTTGAGTGTCTCGACCGACACTCGACCGCCTCACACAACATTCGGCTCGCACCACGTATTTTCCTTACCTTGCGCCGATGACCCGGATTAGAGGAGACGTATCAACGCATGCGCCCCGATCAGAAATAATCCCAATGCCGCCGAATGTGCACGGACGACCGTGAAAACAATGTCGGCGGTCGGGACAGCCGTAGGTGTAGTTATTGGCAGCGGGCCACGTAGGCGAATGTTTACGCAGAACGAGATTATGTATCGAGACATATAGGAGAATTTTTTTTAATATAAACCTAAACATTCCAGATTTTAATAACAGACGTGTGCCGCGTATAGATCGTTCTCTATAGACAGCTCGTGTAGACCCCGAGTTATAATTCGAGATGTCGTGGCTTCGAGACGGAGTACAATCAAAGAGTGTTAGAAACGTTTGTATAAAATCGACGTATCGCGCAAGCTCTAAGCTGACCGTCCACCTTCGACGAGGAAGACTGGACATTCGAAAGAGAGTGAGATGTCAACACGACCGACATTAAAATACGAGTTTTAATAATTGAAAACCGTCTGCGAAATGCGACGTTTGAAAACAACTTAGTAGACGTCGTTTTCAAACATCGCATTTCATACGACGTACACTGTAAAAGTGAAAACGAAATTAATCACCGAACCAGGAGCGTAAAAAAACTTGAAAGGGTCTTTCACAAAAATTAATTTTATGTCAGAAAATGATCCCCTATCTGAAGTTTCGGACGGAAATTCTATTTTTTCGGCGTTAAAAAAAATTAATACTGCCGGCGTTGAAATTTCCTACTTATCGTCTTGGATATCGCCGGGCAAAGAATATCGTTATTTTAGTACAAACTGATTTATTCGTAATGTGCTCACCGAAAACCATCAGAAAATGTAGAAAAAAAATTAAATGGGTCAAAAATTAAAAAAAAAAACGAAGATTATAACCAAAATTATTGCCCAACTAATTCCCAATTGTAGAAGCTTTACATGACATTACATTAATATCAAAAGAAAAAATAAACAAACTTGATAAACATCCATAGTATTCCCCGAAGCATGTTCAACGTCTATATCAAAATCCAGCTTTTTCTTTATCACATCTACTTTCTATAAGTGTACCAAGTTTCTGCTTCAAACAGTCAACTGACATAATTATATTTCTGTAACAAACCGGCGGGCGGACGACGAAGGTGGATTCCATAAATTTTGAGAAGAAATATTAACAACGATATTATAAACCACACTCTTATCAAATTTTAATGAAAACATATAAATTAATTTATTAAAGAAACGAAAAGATTATAGAAGTCCATAAAGGCCAAAGAGCTGAACTCAGTCAATAAATACTAAGCTTTATACTTCTCATACGTGGGTCAAACTGAAAGTCCTTAAAGAATCAAAAACTGCGCAATTTAGTTATTTTTATTATTATTGTTTTTCAAAATAGTGTCTGTTGAGGTCAATACATCGCTGCATTCGTTGGATCCACTGAACGAAACACTTTGCCCACTCGCATTCAGGGGTCGTTTCGACAGCCTTCTCACATTAAGCCACTGCATCCTCGGTGTCCGTAACCACTTTCCTTGATTTTTTTTTGTTTTAGTAAATAAATAAAAGTCACATGGTGCGAGGTTAGGGCTGTAAGGTGGGTGAGCCAGTACGTCCCCAAATTGTTATTTGTTTGTCTAGCGGTACGCGATGAGGTGTTGTTATGATGAATAATCCTACTGCTAGGTCGATTTTCCCGAACTTTTTCCAAAACAAGAGGCAAACAATTATTAATGTATCAGTCTACAGTAATTATCGTTTTTTTTTTAAACAATTGTTACATAATAGCCTGTCATTCCGAAGAAAGATGCCACCACCATTTCTCCGACACTTCGACATCATCTAATACCTTTAAACGAGCAATTCTTGTATATTTGTTTGTTTATATATACCAGCTATCTCGGAAACGGCTCTAATGATTTTCATGAAAAATTTATATTTAGATAAAGTTTAGTGTTTCAAGTTTATCTACATAGGTGTTTTTCCCGGGAAAACGATTTTCCAAGAAAAAAATTAAAAATCGGGATATGAATGCTTACTTACTAAATGTATATAGATATTTCGCCAAAGGTTTTTACAGTTGGGAGCAGCGGCTATCATTTATGCTTTCTGCAGAAGATCCCGAGTTCGAGCCTGGGGTGCATCTTTTTTTTTTAATTTTTTTTGTTATCACGCTTTTTTAATTTTATTACATAAGCATTTTTATCTGGTTATTTTTTAAAATTAATTTTATCAAAATAACCTCAATTATTTTTTTATTTTCATGGTTGTTTTGGAATATTAATTTGAAAATGTGTCGTCGTTAAATGTGGTCCATTCAATGGGAAACGAGTGCCATCTTGTGTTAAAAGATAAAACTACGATCTCAATTAGATCTCAATACGATCTCATTAGTAGCACTAAGTAAGTAGTAAAATATGTCGAATATTACAAATTGCACAGAAATCCTTAAAAAAATATTTTGAAAACTATAAATCGCCTCAGACAACCATATTTTATAATTTTAATATTACAACACTTGATATTTTACTGGTGATAATGGGCTGTTTTTTAATCAGCGAAATGAAGTGACATTAGTTTTATAACTTGGTATATTAACGGTGTTTTATACACTTAGTGTATCCAAAAAATAATCCGAGCAAAGCTCGGTCGCCCAGCTAGTGTTACTTTAGTAGGCAACTCCTAGAAAGGAAACACACCCACTGAGCAGACTGTTTTTTCATTTCAAGATCGTAACTGTAAATGCAACTTTCGTTACCTGTAAACATGTTGTATACAGCATTTGAGTCACCACCGGCAAATCTTTACATCGTGGCACCAATTAGCACAACGGAGTTTTTGAGTTTCGGTCAAATTATGAGGTATCCACCGAGTACAAAGCTTCCTGACCGCTAAATGTTCATGAACGATTTTGTGCACTTGACTCGAACCGATCCCTAAGCTTGTCTGAATCTGCTGGTAGATCACTCTTTTGTCAGTCTCTGTCATGAGCCGCACAGCACTGACGTTGTCTTCGGTCGGTGTCGACGTCGCTCACGCAGATCATCAATCACATTAGTCCGACCACGTTTGAATTAGTTAAACCAGTTATAAACAATGGCAAGTGATGGAGCTTCATTATGAAAGGTCAATTGAACTCTGTTATTACATTCTTGGTGTTTTAAATAGCAACGAAAATCATAGAAAACCATTGCACAAAAATTTTCTTGCGATAAATTCATGTTGACGTTTGACAAACAATCTTCTTTTTGCCGCCACTTTATAAATACAAATGACACTTAAATACAATATCCATAACGAAGTTAACAAAGAGATGCATTTTTTAAATTTAAATATGCTTTATTATTTTACAGTTCTAAACGGCCAATTGTAAAAATTTTAAGTGTGACCTACGTACCGCGTAGTTTGAAGGTTTGGTACACGAAATAATACAAAAAAGCATCGTATTTTGTAATACATAATAAATGATCTACTACAATGATCGTCCGTTTGTCTCTATATACCTTTGTCTGGCGAATGATAAAAGATAGTCAACAGTAGATTTCACAGATTCTATATGGCGGAGCCATGAATCGCGGCAAATAAGAAAAATATCGAATAGTTAAATATGAAAAAAGGAAATAGCTTAATTTAATACCTACCTCATGTTAGGTATCATACGTTACGTTACCTTACATTAGGTTACGTTAGTTGCGTTACGCGTTTCGTTTTAACGTGCATCATGTTGGATAACGCTGCTACCTACTTATTTTGTGCTACTACACCGCCTAAAGCAAATTGTTAATGAGCTAACAAAAGTGCAGCATTTCCTTTTCATCGATCAATAAACCGAAACACATATCAAATCGAATGCACACGCATCTGCTTCGCATATTAAAATTACAGAAAATGCATAGAAAAAAATAGAAGAGAAGAGAAGCTTCGTCATTTAAATAAATGATACAAGTTGCATTCCATCCCTGGTTTCCCACGAATACAGAAAACGACACGCTGCGCAAAGTAGGCAATTGGGTCGAAGCGCGACGGAAACGAGAACGGCGCCCGCACGTGCGGTGGCAGGTCGCCGGCGCACGAGTGACTCTCGATATTTGCTTCTGGGGCAATATTCTTCAACATCGCCGCTCGATCCGGTTGATGGTCATCACGAGTTGAAAAGAAGACACATAAAAATCCAAAGGCTGCACAGCCTATTCTATCGACGTTGCGCCGTCGTCAGTACTTTTCTTGAACGTGAGAAAGGATCTTCTTAAAGATGTTTGAAGTGGAACTTCTTGGGCGGCGATTCGACAATCGATAATTGGACGAGGATTGAGAGTGAAATTTCAAAGACGCATCATCTTTACGCTCATTTTGTTAAAAAAAAAAGGTGAAAAACAAAAACGATATAACGTAACTATACATTCCGACTCTACGGGAGTGGAACAGAAGAAAGCGATGTGTATACAACGATACAATAAGAAAGAGAGAAAAGCATGCGCGCGTTGTAGATGTAAGCGTCAAATGCTATACGTACATGAACACCTGATATACCCTACGTTGTGTAATTAATATTTATCATTATTGTTTATTATTATTTACGTTTTTTTTTTTATATTTGTATCCGATTCCAAAGCGTTTTGCCAAATTATATATATATGTGTGTGTGTATATTTTAACACGCTTTTATTAGCTTCACTTGTATGTTTGTTTGTTTGCTTGTTTGTTTGTAACCGACTTCTTTGCACTCGATTTTGACCCACTTTGAACGGTCAGATTTTATTAAAACTTTATAGAGTTATCAAGGACCGGTGACAATACAATAATTTGATAAGTTTGTCTAATTGTCCTGGTCAGGATCGCCAGGATTAATTAATTTGGTTTGATAATTCTATTTGGTATCGATGTAAATTCAATCAGTTCAAAATAGGGACTTACGTATAAACAGAATTAATATAAAAAATAAAAGCGTGTTAAAAAAAATTAGGTACAAGGATTAATTCATACAATGTCATAATTTGATGTTGATAAAATATTTAGTTTTCTGAAGGTTTCTTTTTGAAATTTAAATGAATATAATTAAAATTTTGGATGTAGAAGTTAAGTAGAAAAGTTCATATTTTCAATCAACTCATCTATAAAGAAAATGGATTCATGATAAAATAATATTTCATATTAAACTCTATAGTAAAAACGTCAAAACTGAATTATTCTCAGAAATTAAGACCACAAACTTAAATCTTCTATTCGAAGAGAATTTTACAATCAGCCGCCCTCTATCAAAGGTTTACAATACTATCGACTTCAGTATCATTTTTGAACATTAACACCTTGACCCTAACTCTCCTGTTCGGAAAGAATTTCCCATCCGTACACCCTCTGTCGTAGATTTACGATACTAAAAAAAATGTGCGTCACGTCCAAACATTCACAAGAACTCGGAATACAATTTTTTTTGACAATCGTTCAAACTAATTAGTATTATTGTGAAAAAAGCGTGGGGTGCTTGATAAGTGAAAAAAATATGGCACAAAGGCCATAGTTCTCGCCAAATATGGCCATATTTTTTTCACTTATCAAGCACCCCACGCTTTTTTCACAATAATACTAATCTTTTTTCGTTCATTTATATTTTCTGCCTATATTAAGAATTATTTTTCGTTTTTTAGTTCGATGTGATCATCAAAGCGTGTTTTTTAGTTTTCTAAACTATATTTATTTGGAATACTAACAGGTTTTGCCACATGCCCATATTTGTCCGGCTAGGTTACGCGCCTCGACAAGTATCTAAACAGCTAAGGAATTAGAACGTTGCGTCACAATCAGCTCAGCGAGATGGCCTTGAACCTATAAACAAGAATTTTAGTCTGCGTTCGTAACGCCCAGTGCCAGACCAGTACTCTGAGTACATTCGGTTAAGACAATGAAGGCATGAACAGATCGAAAGTGGGTTAGATACGTCAAAGTAATTCCCAGCGTCAGATATTGTTTGTAAAGCTGATCTGAGAGAAAAATATGATAGCGATTATAACAATACGGGACACCATTACACAACTTCTTTATAACAATCCATGCTCTCATCATTCGCACGAATGTCTAAGAGTATCCCATTGACATTTCATAGAAGCGAATTGACGCGAATGTAAATTGTACACTATTTTTTTCTGCTGTTAAAATAAATTAATGCATCAATAAATTGGTTTATCATAAATAGATGTACTTCATCGTACTTATAGTATAATCAAAAACTGTATGGCTATCATAATTACGTAAAAATAACGTGAAACAATGTGTGAAAAAGAAAAACATATAGAAATTTAAAGTCCCGTATGGGAGTTTGCGTGAATTAAACTTCTTTATGGTAAACTACGTTTACATCGTACATAAAATAAATAATAAGTTATACTTAACTAAAACAATCGCTGGAACAATAACACATTATTGATTCTTATTACTTATACTATTATCGATTTTACAGCTTTGTATATAAGTTATACACGAATTTGTTGCTTATTTTATAGCTTGCGTTGAAGCTATAGCTAAAACTTTATAAAATAATAACAAATATCAATGTATCTCAATGGTTATATCCAATCATTATGATAAGATGTCAATTTTCTTTTTGTATTTGCTACAATTTGTTAAAATCAATATCAGCAGAACTTCGATCGATCGATTTTGTCTTGAGTATTTCAACTGTATTTTAATAAGATCTCTTTATAAATAAAACGTAAAGTTTGAAATGCGGTTAATTGTACACATGCTAGCATTGATCAATGATTGACCTGCCCTAGAAAAAAAATATACATCTTACTAATATTATCAACGCGAAGTTGGTGAAGATGTATGGGTGGATGTTTGTCACGATTTCATGTAAAACTACTCGGCATATTTTAGTGAAACTTCACAGCATTATAGCTTATACGCTATAATAAGATATAGGCTGTAATTTATAAAGAAACTAACTTTTGCTTGAGGCTTCGATAGCGTGTACATAGCAAAGGCATAACCTGTGTCTATATCGAGACTGAAATCGGAATCAAAAGCTGGACCAAGATCAGAATCGAGAGCAGGAGCGAGATCGGGATCATGGATGATACTGATCGTTCGATATAAAAAAAAATGAAAAAATCCATTGTATGTCCGCGCGGGTGAAGCCGGAGGTGGAAGCTACTTCATTTATAAATTCTTAGGCAACATCATCGTCGATCGGGTAAGCGGGACATTATGGTACGGCGATCCTTGTACATGTCGGGCTTACGCCGTATATACGTCGTCGCGTTCATCATATCATAGTATACGCAATACCGATACATACTTCCAATTACGAATCGTTGTCGTGCGCGAATCAATTTGCTAGACGTCCGACCGGGGGCCTTATTACGTATAAGTAGAAATCGATTGCGATTCCGGAATCGATTTGTGAGTCGAAATTGTTAGGTATAAAAAAATGTTATTCTTATACGCAATTTTGAGTGACTTTAAAGAGTCAGATTAAATTTAAACTTTGCGCACTTATCGAGGACCGATAGCTGTACAATAATATGGTATAAATGAACTGATCTGATGAATGAACCAGAAGGTAGGCACAGGAACACTATAACGGAATAACATATCCTAGTCGTATTTGAGCTTGTTAGAGTTCTCTTGAGATGTACTCTCCACCATGAGTGACTTTCAGGGTCTGATGATGGAGCCGGAAGGTAAGCACTAGATCTATATAGAACAACGTAACTTAGTCGTATGTGTTCTTAATAGATTTTTAAGTGGACTTTGGCCATAATTGGCTTTCAGGGTCTGATGATGGAGTCCGACGGTTGGTACCGGAATTAACATATCATAACGGAACAATATATCCTAACCATATTTGGGCTTGTTGGAATGGCCCTGAATGATTTGACCACGATTGACTTTCAGGGTCTGACGATGGAGCTTCCAAACTTCCAGCTCCGTTATCAGACCCTGAAAGCCAATCATGGTCAAAGTGTATTCCACGAGAATATCAACAAGTCCAAACATGGCTAGGTTGCGTTGTTTCATTATGAAGTACTAGCGTCTACCTTCCGGTTCCATCATCAGACCCTGGAAACCAATCACGGTTAAAGTCCATTCCAAGACAATTCCAACAACCGCAAACACCGCTTGGATATGTTGTTCTATTATAGAGTACTAGTGCTTACCTTCCAGCTGCATCATCAGACCCTGAAAATCGTTCATGGTCAAAGTACATCTTAAGACGATTTCTACAAGACCAAACACGGCCAGGATACGTTGTTTTATTATGGAGTTCCTGTATTTACCTTCTGGCTCCATCATCAGATCCTGAAAGCCACTATGGTCAAAGTCCATTTAAAAATTCCATGAAGCCCAAATAAGACTAGACTACGTTGTTCTATTATGGAGTGCTAGTGCTTACCTTCCTCTCCATCATCAGACCCTGAAAATCACTCATGGTGAGAGTACATCTCAAGACAACTCTAACAAGCTCAAACACGTCTAGGATATGTTATTCCATTTTGGAATTCTGTGCCTACCTTCTAGCTCCATCATCAGATCAGTCCAATTATACCATATTATTGTAAATTTTAGGTCCTCGATAAATGTGTAAAGATTTTGTTTAATCTAACGATTTACATAAAAATAATTATTCACTTTGTATGAAATACGAATGACGGAAAATCGATTGTAAATCGCTTGAGAATCGCTATAGACCAGTCTTCGGTTTGAGAGCGTAATTCTCGAATAATTGCGAAATCGCGATCCCTAACGGTTTTTGAATTCAAATATGCGATTAAATTTCATTATTATAATTTAGTGATTTCATTGTAGAGGCAACACTGTTAATAGAAAGACAATTAGTATTTCGAAATATCAACTTGGGAATTAGTAAAATAAATTTGAAATCCTGCGAAATCAGAAATTGATTTCTTTTAGGTAATAAGGCCCCGGGGTCACATCTGCCGGAGCGCGTCGAGGTCGAGTTATCTCTCAATCGACTCGGTGCGTCACACGAAGTCACCTAGTCGCTTGCGATTGAGTGTGCCGAATAACAAACTTATTTAGTACCTATATTGCGGTATGAGTTTATTCCGTCTCGCCTACTCGTCGATGCAAAACAGAAGTATACATTTTTAGTCTGAACGATTCGCAAGCGGTATACGAATTAAACAGACTTCCGGATCTTCAATATTTATAAGGATTTTATGCAATTTTATATAATAATTACGATGGATTTGTTCGACGGGAACCGATAACTGGTTACGTTGCACGCTTTCACTGGGACCGTCCGTGGCTAGAGCACGACGGCCGAGTTGAAATCGCCAGTCAATTTTGGTAACGTTACCTCAGCGATTACAATTGGAACAGTTACATGAATTCGTCCTATTGTCGGGTGACTGAATAGGAAATTCGGCAGAGTTACAAGTGGAATAATAGTACGTCTAGTTGAATCTAATTGTGATAGAAATAAGTAAATAACTAACGATTCTTATACTCTATGGCTGTAAATAAGTTCTTGGTATGGCCTCCATAGTCACAACCTTCACTATATTTCAGATTCAGTAATAAAAAACAACAAAACCCTCATAGAATCACTCGTGTCTTTCTGTTCGTCCCATAAATGAACAATTAACACTTGGTTAGGTGTACGATATCTATCAATCCTCTCGAATCATTATTCAACTCGTTGGATAGGGATTAGTAGTGAAAGAACAGATTCGAGGGTCAGCGGTGGGTTGCATGCTGCATACTAATGCATGTTGCAGGCAAGCGTCTAATTATGGATTTCTGCGAATTAACGCCTCGCACAATAAAAAATCTGTAATATAACACAAATATGGAAGAACAATGTGAGATAACTATTTTGAATTTTAATTGAATAACATGTTCCACCCACGTTTACAACTCGCACTTGTTCGGATTTTTAATCGCTCAACGTACTCCGATAAGGCTCCCATAGACTAAATTTCTACGTAATAGAAATCTATAAAAAAATCATATCAAATGTGAAAAGTACTCAAATACATAAAGACGCCGTCGACTCTATTTAGTAGCGGCGCTTATCAATCGATCCCTTTACAATCGTGAAATGCTACATCAGATAAAAAGCTAGGATCCTTATTTATCACTGGCGATAACGTCCGCGATAAAACGGTCGACGTGAACGCCTGCGCGGCCCTCACCGTAGCTGATCAGTATCGACGTTTTGAAAAAATCGATGGACGAAATTCGTTACAGTAATAATAGTTATTAGAACTTTTAAATCGGCTGTGGTTTTGGGATAAGACTATAGAGTATAAAGTGAAAATAAAAAGAATCGATTATATAGTTATTATTAAAAAAAAAGACACCCTATTGTATGTTCGGGAATTACGATCATGAGGAATATACAAACAAAGCGGACGAAAACTTCAGCCAGAGATTATGGCGAATGTCATTAGTCTATGTACATTAGAGGAAACAAAAATAATTTATATAAACGAGATTTTATACGCTAACGACAAATTTTTCAATTGCATTGTTGGGTTCGATAATTGTGACCGAATACTATAAACAATATTCAATTTCAATAAGCGATACCGATTACAAAAGACAATTTATAAATATAGTACCTACTAGATCAACCAGAGCTTTTCTTTAATTCCATATATCATATATTCATAAAAAAAAACATAAGTATCTTTGTATTTACCTCCTACGTACTATAAAACGAAAACCCATGGTTTGATCGCCTCCAGCGGTGAGTATGGCCACAAGCTTTACAATTCACCTGGGAAAGTTCCCACAAGTTCACGTTCGGTCAGCGTTTGTAACACCTTTCAATTATTTCGAAAACATTTCTCTTGTTTGATATTTCTATGCTATTGATACATTTAATAATATTTATTTAAAAGATAAAATCGTTCACACTTTTCACGATGATTATGCATTAACCGAACCGAAAACATCGTACCTAACAAAAATAAACGTAACATCTAAACCGTGGTAGTTATGATCTGTACGATTTTACAAGAGTTTTTAACAATTTTCATGTAAAGCGCCCGCGCGGTATGAAAATTTTACGAGGGGTGAAATTAATACAAGGCTTAACTCAAAAGCTTTATGTTTAGTTTAGCTAAGCGACCGCGACAGTACAGATTGAAAGAAGCGCAAAATATTCATGAAAATAAATTAGTCAAATGTTCTGAGTATCAGCGAGAATACAGATTAAGACAACAACTTAAATATTATAAGAGGTGAGTTTATTTATCCTCTTTGCATATTGCATATTCAAAGACAATTGTACGTGAGGAGTAAACTCCAGTCGTGCGTCGGAGCTGACACACACACACACTTTTTTGTTTTTGCTCATGCAACAGTGGCGCCCCCTCATTTAAAGTTCCCTATTTATAATCAGAAGATGCGAATTGATATATTAACCCGTAAATTTAGAAATTAAATTCCACACTAATAGAATTAAACAAAAAAAAACCCAAATCAAGTCCAACCAATAGTTTAGAATGAATTTTAAAACCTTCGCTTATAGTTAGAAACAAAACCTTGCGCAAGTAGGCTAAGGATGTTATAAATAGAGCCTCTATCGACAACGGTCACCCAATCATATTTTCCCGTTGACGTAGCATTCAACTTTAAAAGTTAGTAGAGTAAATAATTGTTCTCGAAATGAATACAATAACGCGTTTGAAAACAAATGACTGTAGTATTTGATTTCGTCCTGTACCTCTAGACCTTGATATTTTTTTTTATTTATTTCTTTATTTATAGAAAATAATTATATTAATCCGATAAAATATTTCAGGCACTGTGAGTATACAACCGTGCATTAAGCAACGAAGCAAAGACGGAAGCAAGGACATAACCATAGTATCCAAGAACTGTTATGAAGATATGGAAAATGAAATTAAACATTTAAAAAGGTTTTGACGCAAACAATACCTCCAAAAAGGTAAAAAAAAAAAACATGGAATGGCTCTTTAAGTTCAATACGAGCAGTAGGCAATATTTTGATGCAAGCGTCGTCGTCTCGGGTAACCGCTAAGACTTAATTCAGACTCTTGATTTAACAATTAGACATTAATGTTTTAATATTTACTAACGATACCTACGTGACTTAATTGTAGCTAAAATTCATAATTTATCACTTCCAGTTGTATTCTGTTATTTTATTTGCCAACTTAACAGTCCCCTGACACGACGACCTTACACAGATCCACACGTCAAACTTATAACACCCCTCTGTTTGCTTGGGATTTAAAAAATATACTACTAAATACTACTATTTGTTCACTTGATGCTAGTATACATAATTATATATTACATAATACCCTTCTTTTTGCGTCAGAGATTATAAAAAATGAACATTAACAGACCACATCGTGCAGTCAATTATGTACTACTTTAATGAAGTATCCATCTCTAGAAATTTACTTTTATAATCGAAGGTTTAATATGGGAAATCTAATATACTGTATCTATTAAATCGTTTAGGCGGTATAGGGACAGATGTTGCACTAGGTCAATATGTATATCTTAGCGAAATTATCAAGGTTACCATGTGATTATCATCTATCCAACAAGTTCTCATTGAGATTATGAACCCAATTAAGCTATATCTTCTTAAATGTCTGAGGAATTGAGCATCCCGAAAGCTATTTGATGCTACAGCATCAGCTTAAAGTTAGTATGTCTTGGAAATAACACCGGAATAACAGTATAACAAATTTCAAATCAATTGGATCGGTGAAAGTTTGTAAACCCTTTGATTAAGTAGGAAATGAGCTGATAATCATCAAAAGCTTGAACATATCTTCATAAATTATAGATAAGAATTATCTCGATCACAACATCTTTGAAAGAAAAAAAAATTGGTTGCCTGTAAAGTCGGTATACGGGCGAAAGTTTTACGTGACAACGACTTTGAGTAGTAAAATCATTTTAATGTGAATATTCATTCGTATAGTAGGAAGAAGGATGAAATAATAGTAACAATTTAAAACATTTATTTATACAAAGAATTATATTTAAAACATTAATTTATACAAAGAATCTCGCACTGAATTTCATATTAACAAAATTTTATTTTTACCTTTACACATACATACGTATTTATATACAAATATACATACAATAACTTGCAATACATTTGCGTCTCTGTCTCTCTCGCTCTTAGGCGGGCTAACTGTGCTCGAGTGGAAGGGACGCGTGCCTTTCACTTTTTTATGTCTGTCTCTCTCGCTCTTAGGCGGGCTAACCATGCCCGAGTGGAAGGGACGCGTGCCTCTCACTCGCTCTCATTGTGAGCGCATAACGTGAGCGGAGCGTAACGCAGTTTCTTGAAGTGTCACCCGGCAAACCAATTTATAAGACGTTGTCACGTCAAAAAAACGGCATCAAATTCGATATTCTTGATAGATAACTCTTAAGATAATATTTGAATTTCGTAACAAACACGTACATACAAAAGTAACCGAGGACATTTTTGATGAGCTCATAAATATTTGCCACAAGATTTAGATAACAGTTAAATATAATTTAGTACGACCTGCATTGCGTGATTCATACCTATCAACCGCGCTCTCCTTGGTCGATTTACAATTAGCAGAACGTAGACACAAATTAAACGATTACCATAGAATAAAAAGACTACAAAACAGTAAATCTGTTAATACGCATTAATATATGTTTTATATGTAACAACATTAATTGTCCCATAATATACGAATTAAGATATAAATCGAAGAATGTCTCTCGCCTTTAAATTCACAAAGGTTCCGAACGTACGCAGTGTTGCCACCGTCGAAGTCAGACTTTAAAACCGGGAATACATAAAGTCGGTATCCATTCAAAACTAGAATTTTGATTATTTGCAAAAACGGTCAATTCTAAAAACTGAACCCACGCTATTCATACCATTTTGCTGCAAAAACAATTTGCATAACGGTTAGGAGAAAGCTATCTGAAATTGTATAATTTCGGTTGTTTCGACAGCGGCGTACAAAATACATATTGTATAATTCTTAACCGGAATAACAACTTCAGAGCAGATCTGTCTTTGACAGTGGGACCGTCAAAGTTACTACAAATTGTAATTTTCTCGTTCCATTAGGACTGACGAAACGCGCTCCGTGGCGTTGGGAAACTCGAGTGCGATCGAAACGGACCGGCGACTACGCCTAACTTAAATTGACTCCACAGCAGATTCACAACTTCACTTCACTTTTAATTATGTAAGGTTGAACGTAAGAATTGCTTCAATGTTGTATAATATTTTTATTATACATTAATAAATTTTAGAAAAAGTAGATTTTAGGTTCGATTGCCGGCCGAGTAAAATGTTTACATAATTGACATTATAATAATTAATGGGCAAATTCTGTGATGCTATCATTTGAAATAGCCTGCTAACGGCTGACCGAATACGAAACTTTAAAAATAGAGATAATTCTTGTTATTTATTTTAGGACAATTACTGATCATGTATCTCACGAAGCCGGGTGACTGATGAGTATTCATGCAGTGCGTTTGGGTGCATAAATGTATGTACAACAACATATATATATATATATATATATATATATATATATATATATATATATATATATATATATATATTTTTATTTAAATGATAACAAATTGGAAGACATATTTTACAGTAAATTTATTAAATATTCGACTATATATTTATCAAAATCTTTTCGCCATTTGAAACCTGCATCCTCAATAATATAATTTATGTAATGTTTCAAGCGGGCCATCAAATTTAATTCCTTTCATTTAGAATATAACTAAACTTAAAATTCGACTGTATCTTGGCCAAGGTTGAAATCTGATTTCGATAATGTGAAAGTTTTATTAGTATGGACATTAAAATTATTGATGTCCACTTTATTTTCCTTCCTACTTCGCTTTTTCATAGGAGATATTAAATACAAATGAAGAAGTCGATCGTAATTTTCTTCTTTTTTTTTCGAAATTCGTTCAGCAGTCCTAACACTTAACACTTGCAGCGTCTGCTGTTCTCTATGAAAAATTATGAAGTGGTAAAACCACAATTATCTACGTTGAATTGCCGTACAAATTTATAATCGTTTTTCAAAAAGCAACAGACCAATTCATTTTACGCCCCTGAAATAAAAATATTTATAAAATCAGCATTCAAAACAGAGAATCGTCAATAATTCAGCGCGTTCACAGACATTGTTACGAGTGCAGACGTGTCAATTTTTCGCATTTACAAATGATACAATTACGCGACTTGCACAATAAGAAGGGGGATAGTCGATGGTCGTTCAATTATAGGGGCAATTATATCCGCCGGCCCTTCGCGCACCGGGGCCGGTCGACGAGTCGCGCACTCTGCAACATCTGCGACGTTGGGCCGGTAACGAAACCGGTCGGCGCCCTAAGGTACGGCAGATTATTATTTGTCCTACTCGTGTAGGCATAAAATTAAACGCTATATTATATAGTTTTTGAGAGAGTATCTATAAAGATGTATCGTCTACTTTGGGTGAAATGTTATCACGTTTGACGTTAAAACATAGACCTAACAAAGTGTATGTATATGTTACGGTAAATCTGATTAATTGAAAATTATTAATAATTATCTATTATTATTAATAATAACCACATGTTTTGGTAAATGTGAATAAACGATCGAAATTTATTACTACAAATAAAAAAAAATTAAAAATAACGCCATTTTTTCAATATTTGGACATGAAATGCTGCCATATATTTTTTAACTTGTCTTTTATAAGATAACTAACTGATAAGTATTTTGAATTTAATATTTTATGTTTGTAATTTGTATGTTTCTTTTTTTTTACTAATTCCCTAATTATATTAACGTTTAATAAGGATGAAATCTTAAGTTGATATAAAAAAAATGTTTATTTATGACTTTGAAATTTAATAACATGACATATATGTATATTTTCTGCTCGCAAACTGATTACTTAACGCAATCTAATGACAAAAGAATTTTAATACGTCTGTACATCATGATTGAATTAAAAAAATACAGCTACAATTGATTTGAAAATTACAGATTTTAGAATCCCATGATCAATTCAGCACAAATGTAGTTAGAAATAATTCCCAAAGAAATTGATAGGGGTTTGAGTATTCTATGCATGAAACCCAAAGAAATTGATAGGGGTTTGAGTATTCTATGCATGAAACCCAAAGAAATTGATAGGGGTTTGAGTATTCTATGCATGAAATGCCTGAGCTATCACTACATCATCACCGAGCCGAAACTCCTAAAACTGCAAAATTTTGATAGAAAGTTCTGCTTATGATATGAACGTCTAATATAAAAAGATTTTGAAAATTGATTTCCTAAGTCAGTAAAGTCGGAGACGAAAATTTATTCAGAACCGTTACTTTTGAAACTAGAAACAAAAATTAATATTTAAGGTTGAGCTGAAAAACTGAAAATGAATTATTCAGCATTTTTGGAAAATTAACCCTTAAACAGGTAAAACTGGAGATTGTAGTTTGTATGGGAGAATCGTCATTTTACAAGAGAGAACTTGAAAAATTTTTTGAAATAAACATGGTTGAAGTTTATGAAAAATTCGACTATGATAAAAGTCCCGTCATTTCTAACTTCCGACTGAAAATATTAAAAATTTTGAAAGAGTACGAGAATGTTCTAATTTTCAATGCAACTTTCGAAAATCGAATAACCGTCAGATGTTGACATTTTGAGGCCCTAGTAAGCTATTCTATTTCCACCTTATGGCCTTTTGTCTTAATGTGTGCGTGCAAACACGTGTGTGGGAGCGAAGAGGGGGAGGATTTAAACTATAATAACTTCAAAACGACTCGATAGATTTCATTTCTCTACGTCAATATAACGGGTTTGTTTGTACAATTGCAACAAGTTTAAAATTTTTCGACGCAGTAAATCTAGGATTCATTAAAAAATTATTCGTTTATTTTATTTCTTTCCAAACCACTCAACGTATAGATTACAAAATATAATCAGCTCTAAAGTTTAGAAAACCGCGTCAAATTCCGCAAGGCCGATCCGCATGGGTCAATACGCTCTAGAGATATTACCGGCAAAGGAAATGGTTTGAATATTTTTTTTTATTCGACATAATTTTAAAACGCCTCGGCTGAACGATTCCGAAATATGATCAAATTTTAGAATAAAAAAAACACATTAAATATCGTAGGCCTCATCAACAAACGACGCACTATTCAATCATCCTACTACCGATGAAATACATTGTTTTATTCATGAATATTTTCTTATTATGAATTAAAGATCAATTTTGCCGACGAACGAATTTTGTCAGCGATCTCTGGTTTCACGTAGGGTATCCGAATCACTTCTTTGCAATCGCCGTTTACGTAGATCTCGAATTCGTGTCGTTTGTTCTATAGAAGCAACGACCGACGAAAAAAAGAAATGAGGGCGGGTGGGGCCGGGGAGGGGCTATAGGAAATTAGAAGGGTACCCTAGACGGGAAAAGCGCTCGAGTGTTACAGCAGCGTTTTAAGCTGACGACCGGCGGTCCGTAAACTTCCGTTCGGCAACAAAGAGATATTGTAAAGCGACCGCGTGCCATTACTTTCACGGCTTTAATGCGAAAGCTCAATTTGCTCGAATTCGTCAATCTCTCGACAACTACTTTATATACTACTAGATTCAGCCCGCGTAAACATAAAATATTTTTTTTTAATAGGATTTGCGTAAAATCCGTTCTTAATAAGGATCTACATCCCGAAAAGAGTATCTATGCCATATTTCAAGTCAATCGGACCTACAGTTTCGGAGAGCTCGTCATGAGTCAGTCAGTCAGTCAGTGGTACGTAAATGACCGGTCATGTATCAAAATATTTGGTGTTTACACATGGTCACAGCCAGGAACAATTGATCAACTATAACAGTTATCAAGTAAAACGTGATGCATGGATAGAATGACAAAACAGCGAAGTTTAATTATGAATTGAATTCCGGATTGCGATTCGACCTTAAAATACTAACTCAACGTTTAAAACTTTAAACTGTTGCTGATGATAATCGACACGATAAATAACCACGGAGAAGTATAAAATATATATACAACATTTTATTGGTTGATTCAGTGAAAAGTTTCTATTCAACAAAAGCAGCGACATAAATTGATCTAAAACATGGGCATTCAGTATTTGATATTATCTGATTTCAAGATAACGCTTCGATTTAAAGATATGAAACCGAACTGTTCACTACTCCGTGAGTCGACCGCAATAGATTTCTACATACAAACAAAGGCCACAAGCAAGGAAAACAGAATTGATTCTGGGTATATTTAAAACGCGACCGCAACACCGCGGCACAAGAATGATCATATTCAAAAATAACCGCGTATGAACGTTAGCACAGATTTTCGTCCAACTGCCTGTTTGGACTGCGCGTAGGTTCAAGGTAAACAATTCAAACGACTGTGCGTGCCACAAGTGGGAAACGTCCGAGATGTGTCTCCATAAAGCTAAATAAGTTTCTATTGGAAGTCAAACACCATACTGGTGGAACGATAATGAAGATTGTGTTTCGTTACACGTAAGCATTCGAAGTATTTTACAATATCTACGAGCCTAAAAATGCGTTCAACAGAAATGAAGATGTTGATTCTTTAATTTAAAAACATTACAGTAAAAAAAATGATTTATTAATATTTTTTTTCATTTAAACATCCTTTTTATAAATTGAAAATCTCACTCTAGATATTTGTAGTGTCGTAACCGGTCGCCCACAGACAGATTAGATTATGTGGTAACGACGTCATCGTTTAATCTTTAACGGTCAAATGATACACAATGATTTATAGAATCTCTTTCGTGATCTTGACTATAATTTATCTATATATAAATAGGTAAAACAAAACAGTTCCAAACCTTTTTCTCGCTCTGTAGGCAGAGACAAGCGGCAAATCGTTTCTGTTTTTACAAACGCTATCGCTTCGACGTGTCCAATAATCGTCTACTAAAATTGAATTTCGATTCTCTAGATCTATCTAAGAATGATACATGTATAGCATTAATATTGACTTAAGAAATGTCACGTGAGCTAAAATGGCGAAAATATCAATTTTGTTAAGCAAAAATCGGACAAATTGAAGGCTTAGCGTTTGTAGAATTACAAACGATTTGCCGCTCGTCTCGGCCTGATGTTTGTCAACTGATTTCCTTTTTATTTTATTTTTTAGTAGCCATGGAACAGTTTTAATGTAAACAATGAATAAAAAAATTAAAAACGGTTAATTTTTTCCCCAACTTCGACTTAGAATCGAAGCGTCTATCTAAGTTTACTATTTAGTTTGTTTCATATCAATAAATGAGAGTTTTTAAATGGTGATTTACAACAATTTTATTCAATTTATTTTTCATGTAATTACAATGAGACTGAACGGTTTTGTACTGTAAATACAAAAAAGTGTATGGTCTCAGATATACAATGAATAACTGTATAAAAATAGAGAAAACATATATTCGAAATATGCAAATCCGTGTACGTTTCTCAAAATATCAATAATGATCATGGTCGAATTTCGACCGGTGGGCGAACATTAATATACATATACCGTATAGAATCGATCATGTATCTTTGCGTAAATATTCATAATCTCGTTTTTTTGGAACAACTTTGCCGAAGTAACTATAATAAAAATAAATCATCGAAAATATACTTATAAATAATATAAAATAATATAGACACAACCCTACTAAATTATTGCAATACTGCAAACGCGAGCAGGTCGTCGGGTGATGGCGGCACATATGCCTCCACAGTTGACGAACTTGAATTCTACCCGCGCTCGGGCTCTACGATGCATAATTTGTAAAGAATTTATCTAGTCACCTACAAAGACACTTGATGTTGTCAGTGATGTAAAAGACCTACAAAGACACTTGATGTTGTCAGTATGATTAAATTAGTCTCTGATTTTCCACGTGTTCCACTCACCTCTAAACAAACAAGGCAAACTAATGCAAATTATCGCGTAAATGATACACAACACGCAAATATTACTTGCCGACTCAGGTTATTGATTGTCAGGGTAAGTTTCAGTCTTAGAGCCGTAGCAATGTCACCTCTGCAAACTCTACAACAATATATCATGTTTGCATATTCGATAGCAATGAAAAGCATCTCATCATCTGACATCTGTATCTCTACAATTAAAGATTAGATTATTTAAGCAATTTGAAAAAAAATAGCTTATTTTTCTACTACGTACGATTTTTAATATTTACCTACACCTCCCTAACTCAATTGATTTTGACCGGAGTCACAGAACCTTTTTTAAGTAATATTTCAAGCTTTACACATTTTAAGCAGAACGTTTTTGTCTAATTTCTAACGTTTTCGAATACTTGCGAAAAAAAAACTTTTTTTTATCAATCCTTGAAGGGACTTGTGAGACAAAATCTTTACACATTGTTTTGTATTATTAAAAGTAAATTATATCAAAAAAGCAAAGTTGAATGCCAAAATTTTGATTTCAAACTTTATTTGACTGGACTATTTAAAATCTGTGAAAAAACAGTTTTCATTTTTTTGTATCAAAATGTATGATCAAAGCCGCTTTGAATTTCGTCGTCTGCCTAATATTTTTTCAGGTTGGAAGTAGTCAATGAGAGCTGGATTTGTTCTCATTTCGAACCCGCAGTCATACACTCCAGTCTCTTCGTCCTGAGCGGTGTGAACTGAAGAATTATAGTAGCGAAGATACAGTAGAAGCGACACAACTTTGACGAATTTTCCGTTTTTTTTTTTGCAATGGCTGTTCTAATCGCCATAAAATATCGCCAGTGATATTGACACTTTTATGTTTGCAACAGTCTGTCGGTAATATTCCCCGATAATCGTAAATGCTGGCAGCCATGACGTCTATACAGCTAGCAAAGTCGATTGAGCAGAATCCCTAAAGCTCGTACTCAAAGTTTAGTACCAAAAAATACGATTTAGTGCTTTAGACAATAAGCGAAAAAATTGGAACACTGCTAGCTATACATGAAGCTAGTACTACCTCAAATTCTATTATGGGTACATACAATACAACATGAAGTTTAAATACTTATAACGTTGGTACTCAATTAGCGCCAGTTTATATTTGTATATATATATTACTTTTACATATATAACAATGCTAATGTAACATCCATAGTGAGTTGTGGGTCAGAAAATGATCATCTGCTTGGATAATCGCTTGGAAACTGGGGGGGTACCTAATTATTTAGTGCTCAATTAGTGTTGGTGTGTAAAAGTAAGAATCTGACGTTGTCTTGTTACACAGTCAAGTTTGACCGCTATCGCACTGTACTTAACGAGCGAAAAGACGTTTTAAAGTCAAAAAACGAGGTGTCGCGGGACACCCGGCAGGGACGAAGTTCCATTCGCTGCATATTATGTATTATTTACATTGCATATTATGGCAAGGCGACGTCAGCGTTCGCTCAACTCGTTTCGCAATCACTTTTATCATATGAAGTTGGTCGGGAATGATGTTGTGTACAATTGTATATACATACCGACAGAACAGTCGTCTTTTAACTATCAATTTAATCTTTTCTCGACCGTTTCCCAATATAATTCTCTGTAATTTTAAAAGAATTTCCTACGAAGAGATTTCCACGGGCCGACCGGCGCGAGGCTCTGTTTCTCATGTTTAAATTCACTTGACCATTTTTCCATAGTAAGTAGACATCTAAAGCGCACACTCTTCATTTTCTTTTGAATGCATTTTTTGCTTTTATCTTGCCTGATTAAGATTTTTATTTTATCAAATCAAAATTTTAATATTATTAATTCATGTATCCGATTGCAAAGCGCAGCCAATACCTCAGGCACGGTTGTGTCCTTTATAGATGTAACTCATTTTTTTGTAAGTCGGTATTGCGTGACGGCGTCTCGACTCGAAACGTCCGCCTCACTGGCATCTCTCTAATCTAATTAGGTAGATTTTGTCAACCCCACTCACTTGGCGATCGGGGTATATTCAGGTCATTGACCTAGTTTTCACCCGTAGGTTTTCGTGTTTATGTTGTTTTCATCGTAAAAGAAAATTAAGTATGACAACGTCACGCAACCTGCCAATATTTTCGTCACATGCGCAATGACTTTATATTAAATTTTGTATATTAAAAAAAATAATGTTTGACCAATTTTTTCAGACCAAGACCAAGAAAAGACTTTCATAAACAAAACAATATTTACCCAACTAGGTTTGAATGTTTTTTTGTGAATAATTTTTTTTTAAATAATTTATATCATTATTTATGTACGGATTTGAAACTTGTACATTCTTCTATATATAATTCCGAGCTTTTACTCACATTTTTAATCACGGTCTCAACAATTAACACGATTTTAAACTTGTTAATTAAGACTATTAGCAGCAATCGGTCCTTTAACTAACAAATAATCTAGTTCATTCCACAGATACTCTTCTTACAAAATAATCGATACAGGCTTACAAAAAAATATGTAAAATTTATAAATCTCCATTCAGATTTTATGTACCTTAGAGATTATCACATTAAAATGTTCTTATTAATACTAATATCATACAATATTAATAAGAAATAAACTAAAATATTTAAAATCGAGGTTACTTTAACACGTTAATAAAACCTCTGCTCTAAAAACATACATAACGTTAACGCAGTGGCATCTCAACTAATTGAATATGAGCGGTGGTCCGCGTACGCGCATGCGGGCGTGTTCACTTTCGATTGTGGCACATTATCGGATACGTTGTGGTAAATTAAAGAGATAAGATTAAATAATTTTGTTTCGGTTGCGAGAGTCGACCAAACTTAAAATCAATAACATAACTTTATATACTTCCGCTCCATATGCCGAAAGAGGGACATCCGTGGGACCGGATATCGCGTTTAGAATTGTCCCGAAATTATACATACTATGTTTGCATGTAATTATAGTCAGAGCTGATTTGATGAGTTTTCTTACGAGTAAAGTACGGTGACTGAATAAGACTTTTTGATTGAGTATCATTTTTTCTTAAATACAAAGAAAGAAAGAATGATACACTTTCTGCATATTGCTGAAAATAGTAAATCTGTAGATCAGATCTCCTTATGATTCCATGAATTTTAAAAATCAGTCAGATCCCAATTAGAAGTGTGTCTAGTTGATCTGTGACTCAGTCGAAATAGTAAAATTAAAATCTAGATAACACTAAAATAATAGAATTGCCACGAACTTGGAATTCAGCGTTTATACTGTAAATCATTTTTATCACTAATAGCAAATTAATTACTATATTGTTTATAAAATATATACTGATAGATTCCATATTTAATATCCAATGCCTGCCTAGAAATATTTTCAATCAGAATAATACACAGAGACAATTCACTACACCAGAAGAGCCAAAGCAAACAGATCAATTAAAAATTCATAAAAAAAAATAATAGGTGAATTATTTAAAATAATTTTATAACTCACCAATTCTCTCATCATAACTGAGATTAATTGCAACATAAACAAATTCATAATTTGCCAGAGAAATCTGCTTTGAATTAGTCTTGGAAATAGAGAGTAAATACTTTCACTGCGGAAGGTCGACCTTGGAGCTCGACTAGAAAAATTTGTATAATCAAACTGGCTTCCCAACAGGATCACTTTCATATTGGGCGCCTACGCGGACACATGCCGAACGCGGTGTTGTAATGGCGCAATAAATTAGTTACGCCATTATAACGCCGCGTGTGAATCAGAGTAAGACATATATCTTCTTTTCGCACTTTCTTTTTCTGGTAAATGATTAATCAAAAAAAATACATTTAAATCTTAATTAGACTTACACCGCACTCCATTAATTCTTCAATTGAAGAGCAAGAGTTTCAATCAGTTAAAAAAGTAGCCCTAATTAGTTTTAAAATAAATTAATATATTTCATTACAACCTCAACCGATACATCATTCTATATACATACAACGGGCAAATTCTTCATTTTATATGAGTGGTTTATTACATCTGCAGTCAATGACTCAATAGTAGTGCATCTAAAAGTAAATGTAATATACAATAGCACAATGTTTGAAATCAGATTTAAATTATGATATTGCTAAATATGAATTATTGTATAGAAATAAGGATTTTATAAAAATTCAATCAGAATAAATGTAAACATAAAGCAAAAATATAAATATTATAATAATAATATAAACTCATGCCTATTTCTCAAAAAGATAAGTAGAAACTATAGATCTCCACATTGTACAATCATTTAACATCTCTCTTGCTTCACTAACATCCATCAATTGTTTTCTGAAAACTCAACAGATTTGTGTGCTTAAAATTTGTTTCTTTCTTAATATACCACCAATTGGTCTGCATGGCATTTTGTAGGGTTACCCTTGCCAACTTTTCCATCACACACATTCGCTCTATAGATTCATTTTGTCAGTCTACTTGCATTCATCTTTTCCAGGTGGCAAAACAGCCACAACATACCTTTTTCTACTCTAGTCACTACGTCTTTCAAACAACACCGCTCTGACATCACTGTCCCTACATCTGTCTTTCAAAAACACTCCACAAATATTATGCAGAGATTGCACATCCACTACATTGATTCTACTTCATTTATCTTCTGCCATACTCCAACTTTCAATACCATACATAATCAATCATAGGGATCAGGATCCACTTTTATTCATAATAGCAAGCAAAGCCCCATTCACTTCATTTCTCACAGTCACTCTTCTTTCGATATCTTTATCATGTTTAGCATCATTTGCAAACAGACTACCCAAATATACCAACTCAATCATTTGTTTTAGTCTCTTATGCTCTATACATATACCGCATTCAGTTGTGCTTTCACTCTTTTTTTTTAACACAAGCATTCATTTTAGACATCATCGCCTGCAATTCACACACCTAAGTCGCAAGGATTACTTGAACGTCGGTGTACAGAAGGCATTTGACAGACAGCCCATCCATTATTAGTTCAAAAATGTGAAGACATTTTAATCTCACATCCATAAATAATTAAGAATTTTAAAATGACATCATAACCACAATTAACTTTCCACAGACTATAAAGAGGTTTTAACATTAATTAAAAGTAATCCTTTATTAAAAATAATCCTTTACAAATATATAGGAGCTAAAATATATTAAAATTTGAGTTCTTGCTTTCAAAATTAATTGGAATAGGTATCCTAAAAAATAGGTTTATCAGCATGTAATTTATTTTTTATTTTTAGTCAAACATTAACAATATACTTAGTTCTTTAGTTGAGACCTAATATTTACTGATGTAGGCGTATTTTTTTGTCTTTCTGTCGAAGTCATATATGGCTAATGAATAAATAATGTAGCAGCATTTAATATTCATAAAAAACTTCTATCTACACTATAATCCACTAATACTTACTTAATTTATTTTTTTTTCAGAATATATTATCGAATCTGAGGTTATATTCTTCATTAAATTATATCAAGAACACAAGTCCATCAATATTTAAAATACATATCTTGTAATAACTAGAACATTAATGAGAATGCAATACACTGAATTTGTAACAATGCAATTCTGCCAATACAAAATCTACCTTTTTTATTGAATTCATCTATATGACATCAGATTCTGTATTTGGACATTGTACAATGTCTAACAAAAATAACAATATTAAAGAGATGTATGACAAAAATACATAAATATACAATCATTATTAACAATGACAATAGATTGAGCAAGTTAATAACTACTCCAAATAAACCTAACCTAACCTATTAACCTACAAAATGACAAAACTATTAACCATCTGATAACAGAACAATCAATTATTGTACAAATCACTAGTTTAATCAAAATAAATATCCATACTTTTGCAAAAACTTATAAGTATTTATACCACAAAAGATGACAAGGATTTTTAAATAAAAATCAAATAAAACAAACAACATTAATAAAAAGTCTACAAAACAAATGACACTATTATCATTCCTAGAACAGTGAAGTGATTCACCAAAAAAACTAAAGTGTTCTAGTTCATGCAAAGCAATAACCAAAATAGAAACACACTTTATATACCTATAGAAGATTATATGCAAAAGTGATTGAACACTTTCAATAGATCACACTAAGAAAAATGACAAAAAAAATATTTCAAAACATTTACACTAATAGTATAAAAACACACATTTGTTTGTTTGTATGTATGTATGTGGGGGGATCTCTGGAACTACTGATGCAATCCTAAAAAATCCTTAAATAATAAAAAGCTTTCCTAAGCTGGCCTATATTATCCCTATGTAATTATAAGATATACATTTTTTTTAATTCTTTTAATATTTGCCAAGTTTTATAATAAAATCCATTTATTATCTCAGAGTCCAATGAGATCTTCACATGCATTATTAACTAAACTAATATATATATATACACACATATTATTTCCATCTATATATGTATATATATATATATATATATTAGTTTTTCACATGCAGCTATGCCAGAGTGGATATAAAATGTATTTCATGTTGTATCCTAATCGACGTTGCTAACAATCTTTAATTCTTGATTTTAATGATAGTCATTCTCTTGATTTTAATTCCGGTATCACATTCGATTTGAACCCCGGTCCCGTTTTCAATTTCAGTCCAGTCCCAGATGTTAATTCTACTCCCCAGCCCACTTTACATAAAGTGCCTACTTTACATATAAAACATAAACTATGTTACTTGGAATGGTGAAGTTTTCTACAAGTGAAAAAATTTTAGAATCAGTGTAATAGGTTGGTTAAATATTACATATAAATAAGAAAAGTACTTATGAATAAACTACCTATAAGTCAAGGATAAATGCTAGTGAAAATATAAAAACACATGTGAACTCAATCGACTGACAACTTTTTTAATTTTGCAATCACAAACATGCAGAAGCTGAATTGTTTGTCTGCATAGACATAATGTACTCCTTCATCTTTTATATTAAGAAAATGTTAGTATTAAAACGAAATATATTACTTAATAATAGTTTAACTTTCTATGAGTGAATGAATTTTTAGAATCGGTGTAGTAGTTTGCTTTAATAATATAAATACATGGTCAAAGTTGGGAGTTAAACGCTAGTAGGTAAATTATGCAAAATTTATTTTTTTATTTTATCTAAAAGTACACAAAACACATTAAAACCATTATCAAATTGTATGGAAAGATATGATAAATATACAAGTTGATTTAGAATGTAATCCTTAAATATGTGCACATAGCATCTTTAGAACTAAGGTATAGATAACAAAATAAAGTAAATAAAAAAGAGAACAAAAATTTACAATAAAAAATGAATAAAAAGCACATACAATCCACATTACTGAAACAAGACATAGTGTATTTGAAAGCAGTATGTCTGCAATTAAACACATTGATATCACCCACCCAGTTGTATAGATGGGTCATTCTGGTTGTAGGATTGTAAAAAGGAGACATTGTTTTTGTAGTTTTGCAATGAAAATATTTTGGATGTTCGAAATTTATAGAGTATTACAATTCAACAACGATAACAATGTGTGCAGTGTACAATTTTGTGTAGACAAATTAGATCTATTTGCTTACAATGTGTTTTCAGTGATTTTACTTTAAACACAGAGCATTTTTGAGAATAATCAATGAAGGAGTGGCCAAGATTCTGACAAAAAGACAAGATTTTCACACAATTTCTTTGTACACTTTTAATGTGCTTAATATAGTATTGTAGTGAGGGGACCATATCGAACTCCCATATTCCAAGATACTTCTAATAAGGCTATAATATATACTTAAAAAAAACTGTGATACTTCTCGAATTCTATTGTAGACATATGGTAATTTGAAACATCCTAATCAGACTTTTGATTTTGATCCCACCTCTAACCTCATTTTAGACCCCAGTTCCATTCTCAATTTTGGTCCCAGTCCTACTTTCGATTCTGATTCTGGTCTCTTTCTTGATTTTGCTCTTCATCCAACTTTCAATTCCAATTACACAACAAGTCCCAGTTATGATTCGGATGAAGCCGAAAACAAAGGCTAATATCAAAATAAAATATAAGCTTTACTAATCGTGGATAGAGTTTATTAGTGTTTTTGGAAACTAACTTACTTAACGAACGAATGCAACAATGTATACAATTCACTGCAGGCAGCACAGGCAGGCTATGCTAGTGCCACCCGCCGCCTAAAGCACAAGAAGTTGGTGCCTAAGTAGCACATTTAATGGTGTTTGCGTCGTCAACTTGTAGACACAGTAAAAATATGTGTGTGCGTAAAAATGTGAAGTGGTTATTAATAAATAAAAATATGCAACTTTTTAGACATTATCTTTTGAAGACATAATTAAGTTGATTGTAAAGGAAAGGAAATTTTAATTTAATTTTTTTCCAAATGTTTTTAGCACTAATTTTAAAGGCAGACATTTTGTATAAAATATTATAGAAAAAGACTAGTGACATTGATTACTGTCTCCAACGAATTTAAGAGTTTGAAAGTTTCATGTAACTATACCTGTAGAATTAAATTTGATATGAACTATATTAATGATTTTGATATCCATTGTGACTAAAAAAAGTGGTATTGATAATGTTCAACAGTATTAGAAGCGCATGTTGTACAAGATTACAGACAATTTATGTCATAATCGGTACAAAGACTTAAAAGACTTAAGTTTGTTAACCTACTTGCTTGCAAAAATTTTCTTCCTATTATATAAATTTTAAGAAGAATCTCTCATACAATAAGAGTTAAGTAGGGATAAGTAGCCACTGTCGCTGGACCAACAACTGAAGCAATGCTAAAAGTAAGTTTTTTTAACTTTGTGTACCCTGTCTAAGATCTTTGTGTATGCAACTGATTAATTTGGTTCAATAGTATAAATATGCCGATGAAATTGATGACAAATGCTAGTTTTCTTTTAAAAACCTTCCCCGGGCATGCAAATAACATGTCACCAAAATTTCAATTTTAATCAGATCAATTGATGTATAAAGTGATGATGTATAGAGGACAAACACGCTTACATTGATTTTTATTTATATAGATGAATATGATGTTGCAAATAGGTTTATTTTTCATTATTACTATACCACAAACAAACATTTATGTGACATATATATAACTACATATTTACATGATCTATATAATGAATTATTGGATTTAGAATAGAAAGCAGGATTGGAATTAAAATCAATAGCATATAACAGAGGTGAATGAGATATCGGATCAAGGTCGGGATCAGCATCGTGATCAAATATACAAGGGAATCAGAATTGAAATTGAATATAAGACCAGTATCATAGGATAGATGACTCCAAAAAAAGGAAAAGATGACTCCAGTTATAAAATAAAGAATTAATTAATGGGCATGCAAGTGAAGCCATGGAATAAAACTATACAAACTTTTTTTTATAGATATTTTAAGTGGTAAATAAGGATGCAAGCTACCAGAGACTAGATAATCGCTATTGCCCATGAACAGTCTCAACATCAGGGGAATCATTAGTGCATTGTCAGCTTTATAAAAAGTAAGAGGCTCTTTTCTTAAAACCCTTTTGATGTAGTCGATAGGGAACACTACTGATGATAGATTATTTTTACCTTACAGTGCAAAAAATAGCGAAGTGTGTGGTAGAAGAAGACTAGACATCAAGATGGTGATGACAATATTTCCCATGAGTGGAATAATGATTGATTTCAGTAGCAGGACTAGAACTGAATAATCTCCAGAACACTGCCTACAATATATGCAATAAGGCATGCTACATAAAATAATAAGACATGCTACATCTGTTCTCAAAACCGATAATGGAGCTGGCTGGACATTACAAACTTTCTGACAGTTCCAGGCACTCAATATTAAATGTGGTCTAAGAGGAGAAATTAATATTGAGGTGCTCGAGTCCAGATAACAATAACTTGAATTAGTGTCATGATTTACTGAGCACCTTAAGCTTTTTAGAAGGTAGTACTATTTGTTCTTTAGATGATCCATCGAACTATAAAATAACATATTATATTAATTCTGAGATACTGTAGACTGGATCAACTCAAAGAAATTAAATGCTCTAGACCAGAGTGTCTCAAAGTGTGGTATGTAAACGTCTAGAGTTTCACCATTTGACAGTAAGGGGTTTGCAAAAAGATTTTTATTATTGATATTTGGGCAACTAGACAGGAAAAATATCCCAAACTCTCATGCAAAGCGGTAAATTTTCTTTTACATTTCCCTACAACATACTTATGCGAGAATTGGTTTTCAAACCTGGTTGGTCATGATAAAAACAAAATACAGAAATTGACTCGATGATTGGTTAGAATTAAGGTTAAAATTGCTCAAAATTACTCTTAAGATTGACTTCATTGGCAACAAAAAGCAAGCCCACCCATCACATTAATAATAAAAAGATATTTCGTTTTAGCATTGCATTTGTTATTGAAATAAAAGCCTTCTTTTTTTATACTAGGGGAGTTTAGGGGTTCGCTATCATCTACAAATTTTAATATGGGTATGTGAAGCCATAAGTTTGAGAAACCCTGCACATGGCAAATAATTTGATAGATATCCCTTGGTACAAATATTTGTAATAAGACATAAATGTAAAATAATAATGCAATTTTTAAATAAATATTTCAATTGCTGAAGACATGCACATTATTGCCTCTTTTTTTAATTTTCCAGGAATATTCTCTACAACATCAAATATCCTTCCAACTCAAGAATAAAATTTTTATGTAATGTTTTATTTGTTTCACATATTGTTTTTATAAACATTAAATGTATGTAATATGAATGGGAGCCTAATATAAGAATGAGTTTACTCAAAAAAATCATTAATACAGTAATACTTTTACAGATGTAAAAATATCTTGTTACTATCTGTAAAAAGATATTATTACATCACTAGTTCAACAGCACTAATATTTTTGTAAATGTAATTTTCTTAAATCATTTTTTTAATAAATGGACTACATTTTTTAATGTTGAAACGCGTTGCAGTAATTTTTCAATTTTCCAAATTTATAGTCATTTATTATTGAAATCAAATAACATACTAAGATTATAGCAACACTGACTTCATAAGTCAGATGGTATAATTGACTTTAGTGTGTGGACTTTAAAGTAATTAGTAATTTTGTTTCTATTATGCAAATGTCCCAGCAAATATTTATGCAAAAAGCTTTTGAGTTTACATTACAAAACTTCATACAATAAAATCATATTTTTCAAATTATAAGATTTTGTAGCTACAATTTTCAGCTGGTAACTCAATTGAAAATACAAATACATTCCGTTATGCAAATTATTTTTAGACTTCTCATAAACTAAAACACAATTTAATACTATTTAAAATCTTTAAATTTATTATATCAGAAACATTGGTAGTTCCTTAGTAAAAATCTTTGTTTCCTAATTGTATTTGAAAGAATAATGCACTACATACTGACACACTGATCATAATAAATACTTCCTGTTACTACTGAGCTAATAGATGTAAGAATCCACAATATATACCAATGATTAATAAAAGCTTACGGTTATCGTTTATGTTACAAACAGTAAGTGCAAAAGCAAAACGTTTCTATTTAAAAATGACGTCAGAGATATACAATGGTTATTACGAAAGAGCAGTTTCCTAAGACGAATTAAAACAAATTAAATTGAAATTAAACTTACCCATCACCAACAACAACACATTTTATCGCCTGCATGACTGCAAATTATGTTGATCCTGTTGATTTATTGTAAGGTTCCACGCCGTTTAGAAGCCGAAGTCACCACCACTACACTGTCTTGAATCACAAAATTATATCAAATATTATAAACATGAGCATATATGCAATAAGACATATGAATTACCATATCTTGTACACTAATGAACTGTTATAACGAAAAATGTTCGATTTCTTACTCCACAAACTTAACGAATCTTTCTCGACAAAACAGAGAAAAAAACTACTACTCTACCAAGAAACGACAAAACGAGAATTGCGGTTGAACGATTGAATGAAACTGAATGACAAGGCAACAGTCGGCAATGTCATCACAGAGTGTGATGGATAATGAGGGAAACATGGCAACAGTGGCGAATTTTTTTATGAGTTATAAAAACTGTTATATGTTTGCCTTTACTAGAGACGGAAGAAATTTATTATTCAGTTCAATTTTTAAACTACTTAAAATAGAGCCAGCAAGAAATTGTTTTATATATATTTTATTGATGTTCGAAACTATGCTCTTTTAAACAAGCTGAACTGTGATACTTTTAATAAATTGTTTATTAATTAATTTCATAATTTCCTAAAAAAATTTAGAAAATTTTTATGATGACAAAAACATCGTCTACAAAACATTGAAAATACAAATGTTATTTTTCTTTTGCATAGACACAACTGCAGTTGCCCACTCTAAAAAAAGTGTTAATGTTTTTACATAAGTACATAATATTTTCATAAATGACAGCAAAAATATTATTTTTATAAAGTAGTACTTTGAGTTGGCTCTATAATTAAATACATAAATGGTACGACTTGAACTTTTTTTTAAGCAAATATTTTTAGACCTTGTTGTTCATAAAACCCGATTCAGTAAAGTTATCAAACCGTACAAAGGGCAATGCGTACTCTTTTGTAATATGATCCCAGCTGAAACTGAAAATTTGCCAATTTGTGAATTTAAACTTTTCGTTAATAAAAGTTATATAACAAGAACTACTATACCATATTTGAATATGTTAATGAGTAAACCCATGGGATAGACTTACGCGATTATCAGGTTGTGTTATGTTATTTCTAAGTGTTACACTAATTTTATTAATTACTGGTTTAATTTTGTATCATGGGCAAAAAGAGCAACTTTTAAATTGCTTGTTCATTCTTTCAAAGTGAATCAGCATTTGGAATAGGTAGAAACATTAATGTCGAAATAAATTCAATAATTGTGTATTCGAAGTGTAATAAAGACGTAAAAATAAAACCTACGAAATAAAAATATTTTAGTTTGATATATGTAATACATAGATAATACCTTCAGTTAAGTAATTTTGCTCTTAGGAGTAAGCATTAAATAATCTTGATTTTTTATTAATGAAATTTATAAAGGAATTGTGGAGAAAGTGTTTAATACTATTCTGTAACGTCATTTAATAATAAATTCTGTAATACAGTATGTCTAAAAAATAAATATCGTGGAATTGCAACCTTTATTAAAAATATTATGTAATTTCCTTGAACTTAGGTTATCTCCTAGACAACTCAAACAAAACGAGTTATTAATAATTAATTCTATGTCATCAATTTCTGTCGTGAATGTTATATTATCTGACATGATTCGAAAATGCATTATGCATTTAAAAAAATGACGTTTTTAACTTGAAAGCACAATAGATAAATTTTGATTAGTGATTATGAGGCGATCTGGTACTTGGAGAGAATATAACTTATAAATCAGACCTGCGTGCCATACCCTATCGAAGGCCTTGGCTACATCAAAGAAGACAGCTACGGTGCTACGTTCGGTTTCAAAACCCTCCGAGACATACTCTACTAAGCGGAGGACTTGCTGTGGACAAGAATGGGCTGGGCGAAAGCCGAACTGTTCATCTATGATAAGGCCTTTCCCTAGGAGGTGATCGCTAAGGCGAGTTTTGAGAATTTTCTCGAAAAGTTTGCCCAGACCGCTCAGGAGGCTGATCGGTCTGTAGCTGGCAGGGAGGTCGCGTGGTTTCCCTGGCTTGTGGATGCCTATAACCTCCGCCTCCTTCCAGGCGGGAGGAAAATAGCAATTTTTTATGCACGCGTTAAAAATCGCGACCAGTAAGCTTAACAACGGTATAGAAAAGCATTTGATTGCTTTATTACTAGTACCATCGAGGCCCGGTGCCTTTCTGGTATTAAGTGATTTCACTAGCGTTTGGACTTCGCAGAGTGAGACGGGAGCCAGATCGTCTTTAGGTTCGAGGGAGGTTTTTTGGAGAACATCTTCCTCGATGCGATTGATATGAGCGATGTCGTGCGGAGGGAAAGCGTGAGAGCATTGAGTCTCTATAGAATCTGCAAGGCACTCTGCTATCTCCGCGTCGTCTATGGCCACTGAATTATCAGGTTTTTTGAGTGGGGTATAGGGTATATCCCTCGGTTTTGAGCGCTTTGGTAACTGCCCAAAACGCTTTGTGGGATGGTTTCATTTCCTCCATGAGGTCGCTCCAACTCTCATTTCGGAATTCCCGAACGCGAGCTTTCACTTCGCGTTAGAGAGCTCGCGCTCTGGATCTGTACTCGGGAGTGGGATATGCGCTCGCGCGGCGCAAAGCTGCGTTTTTTGCTCTTATCAATTCGAGAATATCGGGCGGAAACTTCCGGCGATCCGAGGATGCCGGAACCTCCCGCTCGCTCTCCTCGACCACTGTTCAGACGTGGTTGGTAAGAGTACCTATGGCAAAGTCAAGTTGGTTTGTTTCCCGCAAGATCGGGGAAGTTATTTAGATCCGGAGGTGGAGCTACAGGCCTACTTTTAGGCCTATTGGGTTTAGGCCTATTATAAGAAAGAAATTTAGGGGCTTTCGGACATCCCCTATAGTTGGCTGTGTGCTGCTGGAGGCAATTCACGCAGGAGGGTTTCTCTCCTGACTCACGAGTACGCGAGCACTCTCTGGTCCAATGTGGGACCAAACATTTCACGCAGCGCGGGTCCGCATGACAGTTGGCGGCCGCGTGGCCGTACATCTGGCAGCGATGGCACTGCCCTGGACCTCCTTTCTTGTGCGGGGCCTCTACTCGGATACCCGAGAGGCCACACACAGACATTTCACATTTAGGCATGAGCGCACTCACTCGACAAGACGTCTTATCAGAGCAGGAGTTCCTCAAGGCTCCACCCTCTCTCCTCTGCTGTACTCCGCGTACACAAACGATATACCGCGACCGTCGTCGTCTGGCGTTCAACTCGCGTTATTCGCGGATGATACCGCGCTCTTTTATGAAAGTAGGAATAGGAGCACCCGATTCACCCTCCTCCCCTCAGAGGGCCATTGACGAGCTAGGTCAATGGTTCCGGAAGTGGAGGATAGAAGTAAACCCGACAAATCAGCAGCCATACAATTCAAGTATGGTAAGATTAGAGTCGACTCATTGTCGACAAAACACTCCCAATCTTAAAATGTTGGATGCGAACATTCCGTGGCAACGGAACTACAAATACTTAGGAGTCACGCTCGATAAAAATCTACACTTCCGAGATCATATCGAGCGTGTTAGAAATACTGCACTTTTCTACAAAGCAAGGCTCGGGGCCGTGCTCGGTAGAAAAAGTAAACTATCTAGACGTAATAAACGTACCATATACAAAATGTGTATTAGGACGGTGATGACATACGCATCTCCCCGTCTTCGCTCATGCCGCTCCGAAAGCACTACATATACCACAGGTAATACAGAATAAATTCTGTAGAGCCGCAACGGATGCACATTGGTGCGTTCGTAATTCAATTCTCCATAGGGACTTAGAACTCCCCACTATTTCCAAATATATGAAGGACGTATTGAAGGGATTCTTCGACATCGCGGGATCACATCCCAATGCGCTCCTTCGCGCGGCGGTTGACTATCAACCGTCGCATCCCACCCGCCTTATCCGTAGGCCACGGAACGTACTTTACCGATCTACCTGACGCTCTTACAGCGGCAGTTGAAAGCCTTAATGACGTCAACGACACGCATGACTGACTTAGAGTAAGCCTGTCCGTTAGTCAGGTCATCGACCTAAGCTCCCTTACTCCACCCAGCCGCCGCTAACCGCCTCCGGCCGAGCAGGAGGGAAGGGAACCGACCCGTGACGGTTTCCTGCGACATCCTATGCCGAGACGACTTCCTCCAGGCGTCGTCCATAGCGTATGTCACGCGCCGTCGGCACTCGCATGTGCCGTCCGGCCGCACTCGGTGAAGCTATCAAAGTCGTCTGACTTGTCATCCGACTCGTCTCGACCGACTAAATAGCATAGCCGACCCAATTACTTCACTTTCAGGAGGAATTTTTTAGTGGGTTTCAGTCCCACACTACCCACGCGTACTGGCGCGAGGGTGTGCAGGATAGACATTTTTTACCTCCTCCTCGTCGCAAGAGGGAAACCAAAAAAAAAAAGAAAAAGCACAATAGTCATTAATATTTCTTCTTTTTTCATGTGTTCTTACATAATGCTTTTTTTAATTGCTTAAAATTAATTATTAAGTACTAAGAAGTCCCTAGCTCTTGTAATTGAAATAAAGAAGATATTTAGGTATGTATTTGTATTTTGAAAGGCACAACCGATTTACGAAATTGACTAGACGTACATCAGTGACTTTAAATTGAGCTCACTTAAGTATTAATTTATTAGAAATTTTCTTAATATTTCGTTACCAAGATGTTCAATGATTAACGTAAGGAATTACCTCAAGCCATAACATTCTATGGTAGGACTTAACATGGTGAATGATAGAACGTAATAAAAAATTGATTTCGTATTTTGTCTATGGAAATTGAAAATGACATTTTGTGTACAATTTGCGCGCGGTGTGTTATTGCGTTGTGTTGCATGATAAATTTGTTGGTTGAGTTATGGCGAACGGTGATAAAGATTTAGAAAAATCAGTGGGAAATACCGAAATATCAAACACTGACACGCGAAACAATGATCACGATGAATCGGAGACTGCACAGGAATTGCCTCTTGACATTGGCGAGCATTATTTAGTGCGGCGTTCGGACGACTCATGGCACCCGGCTGAGATCATACAGACGCGGTACAATGATACTGAAAGCGCATACGAGTACTATGTTCATTATGTCGGTTATGATAGACGACTCGATGAATGGGTTTCAAGACATAGAGTCATGTCTGATAGATTTGACTTGTGTGAACGGTCCAATAACGATAGCGATCATCTTCTGACAGATAAAACCGGCCGGAAGATCACTCGAAACCAAAAACGTAAACATGACGAAATCAATCATGTCCAGAAAACTTATGCAGAGATGGATCCGACGACTGCTGCACTCGAAAAAGAACACGAAGCAATAACAAAAATTAAGTACATAGACAGGATACAAATAGGAAAATACGAGATCGACACTTGGTACTTCAGTCCTTATCCAGAAGAATATGGAAAACAGTCAAAACTTTGGATATGTGAATATTGTTTAAAATATATGAAATATGAAAAAACTTATAGATACCACCTTGCCACATGTAAATCACGACAGCCTCTAGGAAATGAAATTTATAGAAAAGGCACAATTGCTGTTTTTGAAGCTGACGCAAAAGAACATAAAATTTACTGTCAAAATTTATGCTTATTAGCAAAGTTGTTTTTAGACCATAAGACTTTATATTTTGACATAGAACAGTTTTTATTTTATATTTTGTGTGAAGTGGACAAACATGGAGCACACTTAGTTGGTTATTTTTCTAAAGAGAAAGATTCTCCTGAAGGTAATAATGTGGCTTGTATATTAACGTTACCTCCATACCAACGTCAGGGATATGGAAAGTTACTTATAGCTTTCAGTTATGAACTCTCTAGGTTAGAACAAGTAGTTGGTAGTCCTGAAAAACCTTTATCAGATTTAGGTAAACTTAGTTATAGATCTTACTGGTCTTATATTATATTAGATGTTTTAAGTAAAAGTCGAGGTACTCTGAGCATTAAAGATTTGAGTCTAATGACTGGCATATCACAGACGGATATTATTTCTACTTTACAGTCAATGAACATGGTCAAGTATTGGAAAGGACAACATGTGATTTGTGTTACACCTAAAATAGTAGCCGAACAGTTAGCCAGTTCTCATTTCAAGAAACCTCGATTATGTGTTGACCCATCGGCCTTACGATGGGCTCCTCCTAACAAACAGGGTAATTCAACAAAAGCAAAAAAATAATGTATAGTAAAAAAATAGTGTAAATTAGTTTTTGAAAAAAGAAATTCATAGTTGTTAAGGGAATAACGTAAAATTGTTAAGATGCCTTGATTAAGATATTTTTAATAGTGTTCAGTAGAATACTTGGGGCTCACGAAATAAATGCATTTAGAAGATTTGAGCTACTGTGTTCCAAAGAAATATAATTTTTACTTTCAATTTTGACATCTTTGCAGTATTAATAGAATTAGGGGATATATTAAAAGATATGTTCACCTATCTTTTTTTTTTCAATAGCAAATGTAATTTGTTTAAAAGGATATATAACCTTGGAAAAAGAATGTTATAAATAATCAGTACTTTTTACCAAGTACAGATACTTAAGAAACATCTGAAGATTTAATAGCTACAGGTCTGGGTATGTCAATGATCTTGTTTTTATAAACACTTTTGTGTTTTAATTGATTTTAATAAAATTTTTCATTGAGATTGTATTCATTTCAATTTTAGTTATTTTCAGAATAATGACAATTTCAATCTATATAGAAGTTATATGATATAACTTAACACTTTTGAATATACATCTGCTTAGAGAGAGTCAGTTACAAAATGCAAACCGGTTTTTTCGTCAAATGTTTTGTCCTGTATATTTTTATTATTTATTAATTAATTTTAGAGATGTAGTTTTTTTTGCTAGCTAGGATTTTTAATTTGGTTTTGGCAAATTATTGTGGATTGATGAGATATTTAGTGACAATATGATTTTATTGACTTTTTAATGAATTACATAGTAATAATTTACAATAAATAAATACAATTCCTGAACACTTGTCTGGTGGGTGGATATTTTCAAAGTGTTAAAATATATTTCATATACATAATGCATTTTCAATGATAATATTAAATTTTCACCTTTTGACTAGTTTTTTGTATAAACTGTTTTAATGCATTTTTATTTAAGAAAATATTTGAAGGCAATTTTTTGTCACTTGACAACAATGCTAAAATAGATGCTTTTTTTCAACAATGAAGTAGATTCTATGAATCATAAGTTCTCACTTTATATGTGATATTTAGGTAAATTTAAGATTAGAAATTCTAAAGTAAAAATAAACAAATTTAAGTATGATTTATTCTTTTATTTAACTTAATGTACAATGTTGATTGTACAATGAATCTTATATGCAATTATAATCATGTGCAGAAATTCCAGTTCGCTCATGATGTCAATGAATCAGTGCCATCTGTTGGTCCAAGACTCAATCTACTTACATTTAAACAGTTTTGAATAAAAATTCTTTATATAACAAGGTTGATGACATGTCACTACAATGTAATCTAAAGGAACATCCCCGTACTAAGTGACTCATTCAGGAGGGGGAAGGGAGGTTGTAAAAGTGCCATGCTTGGTCACAGGACTGCATTGAACTCACAGGTGGCAACACTAACGCACGTATGCCCGGACACCAGCTGATGTAAAACTGACAGTTTTTGTACTTAGTCAGGAGTAGTGTGCTCATGTTTTACTACCAATAGAATATAATATATAAGTTCCTGTTACAATATGTTTTATATAAGTTTTTTCTTTATGATTATATTGACTTTGTTTGAAAAAAATGATTTAAAGTTATACTTATAATTTACTAAGTGAAAACTGAAGGGGGGGTCTAGACATATACATGTTCATCACATAGTATGGGTGTGTTCCTTAGGGAACTAAACATGGTTCACTATTTTTCATAAAATATATTATCTTGCTTACAGATTTTAGGTAAAAACTATGATCACAAGCTCATGTCAAAAATCTATCCACAAAATAGGAATAAATAATTTGTTCAAGGTTATACAATTACGTAGATTTCATCTGAGACAATACATTTTTATGAAATTTCATATTATTTTAATAATAATGAATGAGGGTTAATTAGGTGTTAATAAAACCCAATGTTATTAAAAATATTTAAAATTAGTTTAAAATCCAAATGTATCTCATTCCTGACTAAATCTAAATCGACATACTTTATTCTTATTGTGACTAATGCATCTTTATTTCTAATCGCCTAACTAAGATCAAACCAATTGTGAAAACCAAATCAATCTGGAAATCAATAACCAACATAAATAATTCAGTGTAAAGTATTTATATAGTTTATCAAACAAGCATTACCTGTAACATAGTATGTAAAAAAAATTTGAACTGCTCATAAGATTACTTCATGAATAGTCTAGCATACAGGAGATGTTTCACTAATTTTAAAATGCCCATTATCAAATTTTAGAGTTTTGAAATAAATTAATGAAATGAATAATTTGAATGGAATTAAAATAATAGTATTTTAACTCAGTTTCTTTGTACAAAGCTATTGAGTACATAATTATAAGCATAAATACAAATTATTTCAATGACGATAAATAATCATGGGCAAGCATGTCTAACGGACAGAGGCATAGTCATATGAGCGAAAAATAAGATAACAGTGCTAGATGTCTTTCTTTGTATGAGTGCATCCCTTTCTGTGTGAGAATACTCACCCATAAATATAGATTTTTTATTTATTGATGTTTCAAAGAACATTAGAATATCAGAACTATAAAACAACACAAGAAAGACAAAGGATATGTAAAAAGCTGTACTTATAAATACTTGTATATTGTTAACTTAAAAACTAATTTAGCATAATAAGGTTTTTAGATTATTATTTGGCTATTAACTTATCTCTTATGATACTATTTATTAATTTGTAATTGATAGTTTAAAACTTTCAGAACAAGCATATTATTAAAGAATGCTTTTGTACAAAAAATATATTTTGAAAATTGCAATTTTATCATTTTTCCAATGATCTATAGATTTTGATTTGATTTCGTAAGATATTTACAAAGTGCAGGCCAGATAAGAAACATCTTTCGACCATCTAGGAACTAATGACAAAAGTGAAGAAAAAAAAAATTTGGTAAAACCAAATGTGCATGCCTTAAGCTCTCGTAACGTAGGTGTATTTTTTAAATTAGAGGTTAATGATAAATATATGAGTTTTTCACCAAAAATCCTTTTTTGAAGTTCTTCAAAACTTTCCCGAAGTCACTATTTAAAATTATCAAACAATAATTGTTAATATAAACGTATTAGTAATTACATTAAAAATAACTTTGGAATTAACTAAAACGTTTGAAAGTAATTAAAAATAAATAAAAAAAAACAAATTCTAGGACAGATTTGAACCCGGGCACCCTGCGCGCGCGACTTCAAGCTAAGCAGTTGAATTAAATCATACAGCTGATCCTTGGGCGAAAATAGTTGTTTTATTTTTGATATTACTACTGCCATCTATTGGCAATTATAAAAACATGAATAACTGCGAGTTAAAAAATTCAATTACAGCTAACTGGTACTATATCAAGCTATGATTTCCAATACAGTTATTCCCAATCGATTAGTGATGAGATTGAAAAAGAAATTAAGTTAAAAGTTTTTTAGTTATCATGATTACACGGGATTTTCAAGCGATAGTAGAAGCATACCTACACTCGCGCTTAAGACATGCAATGTTGACAAATATTAATGGAAAGAAAATATGTTTTTCTACTAATGAAAGATGGAAATTTATTACTTAAGATAAAAAACTGTAAATAACCAATTCCAATCAAACATTATAATTATTTTACTAATCCTTTACATGTTAGAATACCCTGCACTTTTTGCCTCATTTGCAGTCAATGTTTGTAAACAATTATGTTACTAAATAGTTCGTATTGGCAATGATGAGACTAAGAAAAAAATAAATTATTTAGTGAAAATAGTGTTTTAAATACTAATTAATTTATGAATATTTTTGTTGAAACCAAGATGAAACAATAAAATATAGTCTTTTAAATTGTCAAAACTTCTGAATTTTGTTGTATTTGTTGACCTTGGGATGCCAGACCCCATATATGTTGAGATCCATAATATTAAATGTACTCATTTGTATCCACATCTGTTGTGAAGTATAGATGTATAAAAAAAATTGGGTGCGTGTACATAAGTACGCGCTTGAGAAGTTATACTTCTTTGGCATCATTAAAAACGAGCCCAAACTCGATGGGGTTGCGTCGTTTAATTACGGAGTTCCTATGGCCACCTTCCAGCTCCATCATCAGACGCTGATTACCATAGAGTATCAAAGTACTCGTCAAGACGAATCAAACGAGCCCAAACTCGATGGGGTTGCGTCGTTTAATTACGGAGTTCCTATGGCCACCTTCCAGCTCCATCATCAGACGCTGATTACCATAGAGTATCAAAGTACTCGCCAACAGTCAAAAAGTTCAGTTTAAATTTTAAAATAATTTATTTTCTTATATTAAATGTACATAAATTCTCTCATTATTCGAAATTCGAATTCTAAGCGGGCAGCTTCAATCTGTTTGTAACTATATTCAGTGTTGAAAATATATTTTTTTATTATTTCTATTCTGTGGCTAACTTCATCATGTCGTTTGTGCGCGCAGCTCACAAATTCACTATCATCCAAACGCGCCAAAAGAAGTATAACTTCAAAATAGTACATGGAGTCCCTCCGCGCGGAAGAAGTGAAACTTCGTAATGTGGAAATGAAAATAGAAAGGGGTAAAAATTGATTTTTAGTGAACTTACATAGTTTCTTTAACACAAACTTTATTAACATTGGTTACAATTCACAATTGATTGATGAAGTGGAGAAATATCCAAATCTATAACATTTACAATGGGATTATGATAACTAAAGATACGAAATGTTTGAATAACCATGCGCATGTGCTTGGGATCTACCGACTCACTCTCTTTCTCTCCTACTTTCCACCTTTGTGTATCTTTCTTTCTCTCTTCCTCTTGCGTTGGAATATTGGACGCTACTCGTTGCTAACGCTCGCGCTGGTCTGTAACAGGTATATTACGCGCATGCGTTCGAGTGCCACGCATTCACTCTCGCTCTGTCTCTTTTTGAACGTTTAATGCAACAGTACTTTCATACCCCCTCCATGGTAGCGTTAAATGTTTAACGCAACTTTATTGGAAGTCACATTAGAAGTTTCACTTTGAAAAAGAAGATGCACAGTCACATACTGTTTCGACAACGAAAAATGGCTCATAGTGTACATTTTGCCTCTGTTTTATAATTTAGGATACCATTTCGCAGTGCTAAAAAAAGAAGGACCATTATGTATCATCTGACAATTCAACCGAAATGTCATAAGGTTCATGTTTAAATGCGAAGAGAAGTAATAATCATTTTGTTATTGGAATACAATAAGTCCTATTTTTTTTACAATTTACACATACTGTTCTAAAACAAGGCGTCAATGGAGTATAATATTATTTTAAATCTTTATATTGTTTTTTGATTGAACGTATGAAAAGAATCATAGTATATTTTTCAGCATAATAAAGCTTATTGTAGTAATTACCTAAAATTAATATAAATCTTTATTTTATGTTAACGAAAATATACATGAAAAAATTTGACAATTTGTAGTGTATAGATTACAGTAATATATAACTTTATTATTTATATAATAAAATAAAATGAGGATTAATTAAACATTAACTTATTTCTGATGAATATAATACTTGTATGCAATTTGCTAAAAAAACAAATTCAAATACTATAAACAATTTTTTTGGAATAAGTTTAATTTATTACAATGATTTCCTTTTAGCGGTAATTTTAAGATTTGTATAAATAAAAAATGCAGCTCCATTAGTGTAAGAACAGAATCTCTATTGTTACACAACTGAATGTGACAACGCAAGAAATACAAAAATGATGTCATTTTGGTCTATTTTCTGTTTATATTTCAGCTTTTGATGCTACTTTAAATGAAGAAATACAAAATACTCATTATAATACATGATTGAACACCTATTATAAATAAACTAAATTTTGCTTTTCGAAAATAAAAGATACCATCCTTTTTCATAGCTTTTTATGTCATTTTTTAACTTGAATACTTCAACGTCGTAACGGAAGGGTACGACGAAACTACACTGAATGCTAAACTGTTTCAGCACTCATTTATTGCGGCCATTCTCGGGCATGGAACTGTGCGTCTCCTCTTTTTTTTATAGATCAATGTTGTTAATGTTCTTAAACCACAAATTTTGAAAGTTGTGCTGTGAATAATGTTGAAAGTTGAAGAAAAATTTGAGTTCTTCGGCATAGCAAATAAAGTTGAAAAATGTGTTATTTATGGTTTCTAGATATACTGAACAAATTATATATGAATCTAATGTCTACTTATGCAATTTTCAGTAACAACCAATTTAATTTAATAACTGTATTGTATTACCTGTAAATTCACTCTAAAGAATAGACAATTAAATACATAATTTATTTTATTCTATATGGGAGACAAATAAAACACATCTGACCCACAATATCTATCATTCCAATTTATTCATTTACATTATTGAACACTTAATACTTATAACATCTTGATTACTGCTACTGGAGCTAAATAAAATGCAAATCTCTGTTGATAATGCATAATAAATTCAATTGAATATTGAATTGAATGAAAAATGAATGATTTTCTGATACGCATAATATTCAGAAATGTGCATTAAATTTAGCACATCTATTAGGTTATGCCAGTATATATTTCTTTGGTAACAAACATTCACAGCATAGTAGGTACATAATGTTTGGCCTAAAATAATAAAGAGAGTCTATTGCACCTTTCTTTATAATAAATATCTTTTAACATTGCACCTTACAATATTAATTCACCAAACACTGAACTATTTTAGCATTAATACTCAACACTTACAATTTTATATATATATTTTAATGTATTTCTTATTTTTTAGTTTATTATCCTTCAAACGTCAGCACTTTGGTTCTATTTAGTATATATTTAATAACTGAAAAAAATAATCTAATCCATAGCATTCAATGAGGTGGTCATATTTTTAAGTAGCTATTTTCTTTCAATGAACATGGCAGCAAGTGCATACATTAATTTTCTACAGAAAATGTAAGAATATGGAATACAAGTCGAATGAAATAAAGAGTTGTAACAAAAACTTTAAGATATCAAAAAATGAAATAAAACAGTGAGTTGCACAAATTAAATTCTTCATAAGTACAAGTAAAACATAAATGAACAAAGTGCATTGCACCAAAATTATTTTCTATTTATGGTTACTTTTATGCTATACGTCTGAGCTGCCAGAGACTTCCTCATAACATAAAAGTATAAAGTAAAATTTGATATTTCTGACATTTCTGTCCAAGATCATTTTGACAGAGATTCAACCAGTTCTTCTGACCTTAACAATTTAAATATCATCAAATCAAGTAAGTGTTATGCTATAAAAATTAAATTATTCATAATAAACATGTTTTATTTGATGTAGGTGAACTCATAAATACACACTACAGTACCAATATCAATTAAAATGTTGCCGCAATTGAGGAATGTTTTGAACTCCCTGCTAAATTTAAGGGTGACCCCACTATACTGGTACTTTAGCATTTATGAAGGTGGCGCAACTTGATTTATTTTAGTAAAAATATACATTAAATTTAAAAATTAGTGGAATCTGTCAAACTTAAAATGTTTTGGTAAGAGTTTGACAAATATTGTTGTGCCACTGGCATTCTTTTCTTATTTAAGTAAAAACCGTAACAGTAAAATATCTATAGAATAAGGGAATTTTATTTTTTCCTTGAGTTTTGTAATGTAAGTTTTTGTGCAACTCTCGATAAACATTCCAGATAATACATTAAAAATAAAAGGCATATATTATTACCCATAAACAAATATTTCATTGTCTTTTTGCATCCATAAACAAAAAAAAAGCCACAATAATACAAGTCTTAAATGCTTGTTTTTAGTTTTTTGTTTGTGTTATATACGACTTGCAATAAAAAAAGAGATAGACTAAAAGGAACCAAATACTGCAATCATGTTCTACATTGCAATACCCACTACATTAGTGTACACTGAGTACAAGAAAATATTTCATATACTTAAGTACGAGTATATAGCACATCAAACATTACAAGAATTTGTCAATTACATAAAGTACAATATATACAGAGCTTTGTTATCTCTACATACAATTTTTATTTTTGTTCCAAGCAATATAAAACTACTTACAGTATACAAATGACATTATTAAACACTTTCCCACAATTTAAATATCTCACTGTTGAAATTAAAAATATGCAGCTTGAAAATATACTGTGCAAATGTTAGACACATAAGGGAAAACATATGCGTTGCCATATACATATTCTTTTTTACTATAGAATCTCACAGAAACCAAGAATTCATTAGCGGCGTGGGAAGGAGAGTGGTCTATGTGGTAAGGCGAGACATTTATTTTAAATTAAGTGAAAGAAATATTATAAAAAGAAATAAAGTAATAAAAGGCAAAATAAATAACGTTGAGTTGCATCTCTTCTGAATTATAATATTGATAGTATCTAATATGGTACATAGATAGAAATAATCAACAATAAGGTATTTAATATGAGGGAGTGTTATTTGCTAAAGACTTTACAATAACAGTGCAAGCTATGGAAGTGACAAGAACTATGCTGCTAGCTAATCATCGCGCGGACGCGCAACTACGGCGAATTTTAAATATACACACTAGGTCGATACGTTTTGTACTAAAATTTATCGTTTTTAATATATTTTCATATCGAAGCGGTTAAGCAACGAGATATTTTATTATAATGATGTAAAAAAAAAATAATCGACTCATCATTCATCCATTAAGCATTAACTTTGAAAAATCCTTTGCAACGTCATACGAATAGTTTTAATTGTAATTTTGTTATGATTTCACTAAACTATTTGACTTCACTGTATCTGATTTGTTTTAAATAGATTAATAAACTAGTTATCCAATAAATATATTCATTCAGCAGATTTGTATACTAGATTTCATGGAGATTACAATAGAGCTCTGAAAAATAGTACTATGACTTTAAAATGAGATGGCAAATATGAAATAATGACCATAAACGATAACAATATTCAAGACTGTCTTATATTTATCACAATGTTTAAAATACACATTCGGAAAGATTATACTAGAGATCATAACACACTAATGCATAATTTTTTTTTAAATACTATTCGTGTATTAGAATAAGCGCTTTTGTTACTCACTAGGTTAATACTGAATCGAAGTGGCATTAATGGAAAATTTAACAAATTTAGGTATGTAAGTTGTGGAGTTCCTTTCGAGAAATGGTTATAAAATAAGTATAGATATATGCATGACACATTCACAAATGAATTTAAGGCCATCGATATATTTTGAAATTATGACAGAAGTTAATTTAATGTTTCCTTCAAGTTTTCTTTAAAATAATTAGAATGACACAGCATTTTTGGTATACATTACATGACCAAACATTTCTATAAACAGACAAATTGTTAAAATAAATATTAATATTATTTTGTCCCATTGTTATAAAAATATATGACTAGGTATAAACACACAGGGAGTATGTCGGCTGTTTGCTTTATATGGTATTTCACCCTTGTCTAAAACATCATCATACCAATGATATATTGATCCTAACATCCTCATATTTATTTGATCAAAGAAAAAAATATTTACCTCAATTTCAATTATTTGTAATGTTCCATCTTGCCGATTTGGTACAAGTATATTTAAATAATTCTTTAATGAATATGATTACACATTTTTAAATGTAAATTAATAGCGCAATTATCGACTAAATTATCAAAGATACTGTCATAGTAAAAATGAATTTAATGTCAATTTTCGATATGCAAGTTCCTTCTTATCTACACTCATCTATATCTTCATTGTAATATTTAAAATTGTTTGCTATAATAATAGATTTTTTAAAAGCCTTTTTTCTTATTTAGGTGCAAAGCTTTAGTGATATGTAGGGCATGCCAAAAGTTCTCAATCTGGAAAATTTTTAATATGCCTGAAAGTGATATATCTACTAATAAAAAGTGCAGTTATAACAATCTAGTTATCATAAAGAAGTTCATCCTTGTGTTCCTTTTTAATTGGGGAAAAATATAAAACATACAAATACCATATTGATCATAGAATATCAGGCCTCGATAGCTTCTAAAAAAAGAAGGAAAAACACCAAAAGAAATAAAACGTACATTTTATGTTGTGTACGGTTGTTCTGTTGACTTGTTCAATAATTCCAGCTGCTGTGATAATTTCCAAAGATGTTATTTTCATAAAATAAAACAATACTTAATGAATGTCATTTGAGAGCACAAGAAATATGTACAATGTCTAGACTTTTCGGAGAAATTATCTGATTAACATTGCACGAATATTTGGGATTGAATAAATATGAAGTGAGATGAACGTCTGAACATCTTTTGAAAATGCAAAAACAAATCCATAATAATTTAGCATGCTATATTATGAGAATACTATTGCATCAGTAGTATAGTAGTAATAAGAATGATCAGGCGACAAAATGCTGGTTTTCTATCATGATCCTGTTTCAAAGAAGTCAATTAAAAAGTCAGTAAAATGCCAAATTACATGAAGGTCCTCTTAAAAAAATCAAAAATGGTAACTTCACAAAAAAAATTGACAACAGTATTCTGGGACTGTAAAGTACTCAATTTTAAAAATGCAACAGTAACTGCATGCAACCTAGTTATTCTCCTTATCATCCTGATAAGGCACCTTCGGCCTTTCACCTATGCCGTGACTTAAAAAACTAATATTTTGAAAATGGCAGTGATAAACATCTTGGCTCTATAGGCTTCAAATATTATTTTTTAAGTTGAAATATAAAAATATTTGATTTTTTGTAGTTTTTTTTAAACCAGACTGAAAACTTTTGTTGCTTCCTAATACATACTATAACTATTACTGTAACAGTATTACGTAATATTTGAATTAAAAGAAAGGGAACATATTAGTTTTGAGTGAATAAAAAGTAAATTAAAATTATTTTACACTATTTTGAGACACATAGCCTTCCAAACCTTTCCCTGAGTATGCTGGTGGTGGAAATTTTTGAATGAATATTTTTCGTATGACAGCTTTCATATGATTTTTAGAGAAATATAAATTTTTATGTTTTGCTAATTTAAATAAAATAGTAAGATACACTCTTGCACCTTAGAACAAAACAATATTTATACAATTAATTATAAGAGGCGAAATGGCACAGTGTTTTTCAGTGCATATTAACATCAACTACAATACTAAGAGCCGGGTGGCCGGGATGTGTAACATGTTGCAGGAAATCAGCAGTCACAGTGTGAACACAGACGTAGTTTCGAGATATGAAACTATATCACACTAAACACATAAAAGAACAACAGTTACATATTTTTCACATCCAAATCCAAACGAAATAAACCATATTCCACAGACCAATTTCAGCATGCAATGAGATAAGCTGACAGAACATCTGGTTATTGCCATTTAATAATGATGAAATCGCACCACTGATTTGATATTACAATTTTATGGGTTGTCTACATCACATTAATACAATCATAAGCTGTCTTTTTGTCACTACCGAGACAGTGGCTCCGTTTGACCGTAGATTTGCATCCACTGACCCCCCAATATGCGCTCATCGAGAAATCGGCGTTGCAGATTATTTATATATTAGAAAAACTTTATCGAAGCCGAGAAAATTATCATAATTAGAAATTAAAAGCACACCACTACTTATATCCTAGAAACAGTCAAATCATAAGTACTTTTGCACTATTTCAATCCCAGACCAGGTTATATGGAATCAGCACGAAGATTACCCGTAAAATATCTATAATGTTTTAGATTTGTTTTTTTTTTATAAAACTGAAATCTAAAACATTTTAAGTATTTTATAGAAATACTGAAATTATTATTATAACATAGAATTAATATTTGAAATTGTTGTGTCATTAAACACATTAAATTAATTTTCATATGTAGTATGACAAAAAAATATTCTGATCAGACAATGTATGTCTTTTGTTACAATAACAATTAAAAATATCTTGAAGAATGATACATAAAAATATATGTGATAATTGTAATTTGCAACTGTTAGAATGTCACTAAAACTAGAAGCAAAAAGTAAATGTCAAAACTAGTTGAAATCAAAAAATTCAAGAAAAAAACTGACAGATACCATCCTGTTTTTTTTCTATAAATATCAAAGCAAAAGTAATTAGTAATAATGAATATTGGAACATTCATTATTACTGATTATTACTATTACTCCTTCATAATAAACTGTCTTAACTGGTTAAAATAAAAAAAAACTAATGGATATGATTCATAAACATTAAAGCAAAAGGAGGTTAATAATAATGAGAGTCACTTAATACTTTGTTATAACAAACAAACAGAAAGTATATTAACACAGCATTCATATCACAATAGTACATCAACAAATAATTATTTTCAATATCAAGAAATAATAATAACATTTTATGAGATTACTCCAAATAATAACGTATGATTAAATAATATCTGAAGGTAAAAATTACCCGCAGAAAATAATATTGTTTACAATTAACCACAATATAATTGAAAAAATATAAATTTTCTGTTCTTGATCCTCATGAAAATGTAGTTCAATAAGTTGATGCCTGGTAATCGACGTTTCCTGAAAATTTTAATTGAAAATTACAATACTGTCATTGCTTGTGTAACACAAAATAATATATCATATTACAAAGTTTTTACTAAACGCACACTACAACCCCAGCTATGGTGTTTAATATTTCAAGATTGAACTGTAAACGTACTGGGTCAAGAAAATAGTCGTCTTCCAGAATATTTTTAATTATTTACTTTATCTGGTTTAAACAAACTAAATAATTAAAAATATAAAATGAAACAATATAAAAAATAAAACGAAATATATGTAACACATTTTTTACATATCAATCTCTTGCTAGTATATTTCTTAAGTAAATTTCAATGAAGAATACAATGGTAACCTTAAATTTGACATTGGATTTGATCTTCAAAGTTATTTAAAGTTCAACTTGTTTTTTAAAATGGAGATCCTCATTTTTCACACCGGCAATCAAAAAAGCAGGACATTGCATGTCTAAAATGGTATTTAGAGTTGTCTTTAAAAAGTTAAATCAAGGTAAATTTTGGAAAAATTGTCAAAACAATGTTGTCTTCAAACTTTAAAAGATGTATGAATTAACAAATTTTTGACAAAGTTTGGAGACCAACAACATTAATCATCTTGACTTTGAGATCAGCTTTGAACATTATTTGAAAGTTAAAGTACTTTATAAATTGATAACTTTACGAGTGCCCTTATTATTACTTTTAGCATTACACAAAAACAACCTTGAGGTGACTGATTAGCAAAAGTCTCCTTGCCTGTCACTTTCTAGTTGCTTGCATGAAGTAAAGGTTCATGGGTTTATGGGTTCTACTAACTTCTAATCCGGCAATCTTAAAACCCATTAATCGACAAATCCATCAATTTCAAATGCATGAACTCTTAAACTTTAAACCCTTAATAAATTCAACATCCATAATGAATACTAAATCCGAATATATACAAATGAATAAACCTTAAACTTGTACCACAAACCGACTCATATTCTTCTTAAACAAGTTGTTTATTGTATTTGTAGCTGGTAGTTCTCATTTTATAAATTGTGAATAAAGTTTTAATTTTTTTCTTTATTTTAGGTCAAATCCTACATCTGACTCTAGTATGAACCTGAGTGTAAAATTTCCCGCTCTGTCGATTGCCGGTGTGAAAAATGGGGTTTCCATTTAACAAAACAAGTTAACTTTGAAATAACCTTGAACGTCAAGTCCAAAGTCAAATTAAAGCTCACCTTTGAATTCTCATTGAAAGTTACTTAAACTTAATTGACACCCAGTATATGTATGTTATAAAATTGTAAATAATTTCATTTCCCTCAATAATAGAAAATAACTTAGTTTTTATACATTAATTAAAATAGAGAAACAGAATATGTTATAGATATGATTATACCACCAGTGGCGAGTTTAGATATAGATGGATTAGATTTGGGCCAAGGCACTATAGTTGTCCATGATCTTAAGTCAGCAAGCCAACTTCTTAGGCTATGACACGATCAATTCATACCACAAAATACCTAAAGTCTTACATCATGTAACATTTAATTTACATGTAGAGGTTGTGATTTATCACCCAAGTTAGTTTCTGGATTTCTATATGTCTGATTTACATATTAGTTTTTCATTAAATAAGCAAACTCTCATTCATCCATATAATTTAATAAAAAAAATTGGGATCATCATTGCATGTCTGGCATTTATTGGCAATATTTATCATGTATTTGTTATTCAAGGCTATTGATAATTAATCACAACATTCCTAATTTTTCTATCAAAATCAACACCATTGGCCGAAGGATCTAAAACTAAAATGTCACCATTGCCTGACAGTCTAAACACTTACAATTGTAATTACATAATTTAATAAAATATGAAAATAATCTAAAACATATAATTCTGAAAACAGTAAGTCCGTTTACGATGAGTAGAACATATTTTGGTAGCCCGTAAATCATGATTTATAGTAGAATTAAAAAAACAACTATTACATAGTTCACTCATTTAATTCTATTAATAATGGATTATTATTTAATTGTACAATTGACTCTATAAACGTACTTATAAAAATGACTATACCACAACAAAAGACTGATGCATGGCAAACAGCTGCAGGGGTGCGCAATCGCTAACAATACTCATAAAAGTTAATGCTATACTTCACGAAAATTATGGATTAAACGACTATAGTTTACTTGGAAAATTAGTCAAACTGTAATAAAATTATGATTCTTTGCAAAAAGATGCATTATCTACTGTATACGGATAAATAATGACCTAAAAACTATTGGTTCATTGATGGTTGTAAATAAATATGGTAGATTACATTAGGTTATATGTTACATACTTTAAATAAAACAATGATACACTTTTCATAAAATAATAAATTATTATTATATGATTATAGTCATTCGAGTGAAAACTCAATAAAATAGTATCATCATAATTATTTTATAACTGATTCAGTATTTAAAACTCCAGCTTTCTCTATGTTAATGTTTATATTAGTTTTGTTGGGTCGTTTTAAAATTACCTGAACGTGTTTGGGAGAAAGGTGGATCTGCATAAGCGGGCTCTGGGTCGGGAGCACCCGGGTAGGCAGGGAAGGAGCCCGGATCGCCGACGCCGCCGCTGCCTACCTCATACGAAGGAGCGAATGCAGCTTCAGCACCCATACGGAAGCGTTGGAAGGCGAAGAACGCACATGCCACCTATTCGCAAAATGATTCCAGTTTGAAATTTAGGAAAGTTATCCATGTGTAAAAAGATAGATATCCATGGAAGCTATTGCCACAGTCATATAAATGATTAATTGAATTATATAAAAGAAAGACATATAAATGATTTTTCAACATAATTTATTTAATCTTTTAGTTATAATTATTTATATATTTGCTTTATTAGTAAAATTTAATAAATGATATGTGCTGTAGTTGCAGAGATAATATACATAAAAAATATAAGCATACACATTAAAAAATATATATTTTATACTAATACATCATAACTTATTTTATTAAATTATATACCAGCCATTAGAACAGGTAAATAATCCCTAATAATATCATAAATGCACAAATATGTGGGTTGTTTTATCCTCTTATGCAGTAATAAAGTAATGGCTTCAACATGAAGAGTGTCATAGGTTACCATTGATCTAAGACAAATGCACAGTTTCTGTGGGATAGTAACGTTATTAAATTCCTTAACTGATAAGCTGATCTGAATAGATTTGTGGATTGGTTTAATATTGAAATAACCATTAAGATGCTTCTTGTCTAGTTAAAATGCATAGTTCCAGTGGGATTTAATTTAACCCAAAATAATACCTGAATGGCTTCTAATTGAATTGGAAGTTTGGGTATGCATATCTAGATATATGGGAATAGGAATCGAGATACAGGATCGAAATGAGAAAGAACAATGAATTTGGAATCTATAATAAAATGAGATCAATATACAGATGGAAAAAATCAATTAACGTTCATAAGATTGGACTTTGTCAGAAAGCTAATTGTCAATTTTAACTGTTCCAATGCAAAGGCATATCTTTCCCCAATCTTATTTCAGATTGAGATGTTTGAACCTCAGGTCCTTCCCGCTGACCCAGCTAATGGCTATTGTCACCAATGCGATGACATATCCTAAAATGATAGCTTAACATGCCATCCGAAGCATGAGGTATAATTTAATTTAAAGGAGAAACTCAGTAGTCAATTCAACTGTGGTCAGGATCAAATGTGGTACCTTCTGGTTTGAATGCACTACTGCTACCCATTGAATCACCACTATATAACAAATCTTTTGATGTTATTCATTGACAGGTTTGAATGTCATATATATCAAAGCACTCCAGTGGACCTAGCATGACACCCTAGAAAAGAATATACTTATAGATATATATGGCAACCAGTGGTGATCATAAGAATTTGAGCCAAGGTATGATAATAGCTAAATCCTATAAAAAGTTCAGCTATTGCTTTCTAAGCATATAATATTATATTTTTTCACATTTTCTTTTAGGCTGACCACAGGTGCTTATTGTGTTATTATAAATGCCTAAAAATTTCAATCTCAAATTTTTTACAATTATTTTAAACTCATTAATCTACTGAACGCAGCAAGCCCTTTCAAAAGTTTTTTTGTGTAATGTTTTATAAAGAATATCTGTTTCTGCAAAAACATTGAAAACATCCAAAAAAAAGATAAAGCCAAATTCTTTTAAACTGTGCAAGAATGACGTTAGCTTGAATTAATGTATTAGCATCTCATATTTACGATATGCAAATCGTAAAACCAACGTGTTTCGACGACGCGCGTAATTTTGGTGAATTGGCCGTAATGAGCTAATCGTTTCATACTACTGTGAAAAAATTTCGTTACACTTTTAATAATACTGAAAAATCACTCAGTTTTGCTAATTCGTTGACGTAATTTACAAAGAATCTAATTTAATATGCGCAGAACATTAAACAAAAAAACATAATGGACAAAGTTCTTTAATTTTAGCTTGGGCACCGTTTTGCTCAGAAAACATAACTGCCAAGCCTTCATATGTTTGAGCTATTATTTTGGATAAGCAATCATATTCTTCAAGGACACGCAAAAGTGCTGAATTCAGTAAAATACTTGTGAGATCCGAATTGACATCCACTTATTTTATAAATCGATCGACTACTTTGAAATGTACAAAATATCGCAATATAACTATGAGCTGTTCCCTTCCGCTTACCTCTGACGTTTCATCAAGAATAATCGCTATAGAATTAGTATTGTTTTTTAATTTTGCTCTATATCAGAAAGGCAATACTAGAAATTAAATAATTTTGAACTCTAGTGTATAACGTCGTAAAGTCTGAATGGAACTTAGTAAATGACTTTCAAAAATACTATCATATTTCGAAAACAAATCTATTGGAAAATGTTACGATTTCTATTTGCTTTTGAATTGTATTTTTAAAGTCTTATTTACATTAACTGCATAAACTTGTTGCGATTTGAGTTTTACCAAAAGTATGTAATTTTGAGCATAACTCTAAATGTTTTTCTAATTGGTCGTTTTGTAACAGCATTTGTCAAATTATGCAAATCAATGTATGTATGGTTATTCCAAACCAATTTCATAGTTATACATAAAATACATAGAAAACATGACAATCTACTTTTGTGTTTACACGCAGTAAGTCAACTAAACATTTAAAATAATTACCTACTATTAAATTATCTATTTACATTTCCTATTTTTTGAGTCAAATCTATATTTGGTAATGGCCGGCCGGTTCGCAGAACTTGTAACTTTTCTGTATAAGAAAAGTGATTAAATGCACTTAGACTACTGTTTAATTTTAATGATCAAACATTTCTGTCACAAATTTCACAACTGTAACTAAACATTTTTACTACTTGCATGACAGAATAACACGAATAATATAAAACTATCAAAATTATGGTGTGAAAGCAAAAACACCATGACTTAAAAATGGTAATACTCTCTTTAAAATCACAAAAGCATTCAGATTACAAAACAATTTAATTTTATCGGTTTCTCTATCTAGACAGATCTGAAATTGTATCTGTATTCTGATACATTTTTAATGCATACAAAATGAATTTTCCTTTACATGAGGTATTATGTCTCAATGAAGGGAAAAAAAGACAACGCCTGACATTTAACAGCACCACTGTATGGTAATATATTATATCATACTACTTATAAAATACTAGAGATCTTTGACAATAATTATAGAGGACATTCTATTAAGTAATTCATTATTGTTATTGATTTTTATTATGTAATGAAGTGATTTGATTTTTTTATCAATATATGAGGGCAGGAAAAGGCTTTTTGCCTTGTCTCTATTTTTGCCACTGATGGCAACACCATGTATGTACCAATGTAATGAATGCAAAGTATAGTCCTTTACATTTATTAAGTTGGTACAAAAATTATGGGTATGTAAAGAGACTGTTCTCTAGGTCTTCATGCTAGGCTTGCTGAAAAGAACTTAGCTACTGTATATAATATTATGATAAATATATTTATCATATTTGATTGGAGGGTTTATTAAATCATCTTGTTTCCATCGTATTAATTCACTTTTGTACAGTTGAATTTTTTATTTTCTTGAATATTTTTCTTATTAACTACTTTTTACTTCTATTTTAACAATATTACTTAGAATGCTTTCTACCTTATGTGGTGACAACTTCTTGTAAAATTGATAAACGTATACAAATGTGTACCTCAAAATGATATACAAAAACAAACCAATGGTAGTATACTTTTATTTTTTTCTGGTTGACATACTGTAATCATTTTGTAATTATAAAAGTTGAATAAAGTGTGTTCATTACTTTTCGAAACATTTAAAATTACAGCATTAATCCTTTTCAAAATAAATAGGGCATTTACTTTGGACCAACATTGTCTTTCACACAATACCCTTGCAATACTCTATGTAATAAAACAGACTCATTTATTATGCACAACAGGAGATCTTATATTCACATCTTTCAGGTTGTATAATTCTTAAATGGAGTTCATACCTATAAAATGATTTAGGAAACATCATCTTGATTATGAAAGATGTATTCAATGATATATCACTCAATATGGTATGCATTTCTTTTCTCCTGCCATTTTGTATTAATAACAACAAAACCTAGCTTACATCTATTGCATGGGCCAGTCGATAGATACTTTAGTAATCAAAAACTATCTCACCATCAGGATGTTTCGAGAGTATAAAGAATATCACACATACACATACTCAGTTACATTTGAAAAACACAACCCTGTCTTTGCTGCCATTCAGTGGAGTGAAAAGCAGTTGTGCTGCTACAACTCGATCTATAGTAATGTCAAGTAAAAAGGTGAGTGCAGGAAGTTCAGTACCAGCAGAAGCCTGACAAGCATGGCGTGCAAAATCATGTCGGCGCTTTAGTTTTCGTGGCTGACCGTATCCTGTTGAGCAACACCTCTCCACGAGACTTCATGACTGTTATCTGTCTAAACATTATGGGGTAGTATATGCAGGCGACATCCAGACTAATAGTGATAATATCAAAAAGGCTGCTTTGACACAGCAGTATATACAAGCATTACAAAAGAAAATTTTGTTATTGCATATATATTTTACTTTTGAATTCATGGCCATGAATCAACTCAAAAAAGTTGAGAATCATTAACGACTACCTGTTCCCCAACATATTGTAAAATATTTGTATACTCAAAGAGCATATTGCTTAAATCCTTACATTGTGTAACAAAATGAATTGCATACATATACACAGTAATTATGGAGTAATTGAATGCTTTCAAGGACTTATGCAATATTAAGAGCTTAAATGAGAGCAATTAACACACGAACATTCATTACTGTTCATTGAAGTATTCAGTAGCCATGGAAGTAATACACTAAGTAATATGTGAGATTTTGAAATACTGTCCTCACAATGTTTGGTCGAAATTTGTATTTTATGTAAGAATATATGGTTCATAAAATTGAATATATATTAAGAATATAAACATATTTATTTTTAGCTATTTTTTTGTTACATATGTAGAGTATATTTTACTCAATTGCAAACAATCTTAAATTAGAAAAATAAAAAGTTATCTTTAAATTAACTCTAGTTAAAAAAATCTTGCATAATGTCAATAAATTGAAAAATAATAGAATACAAATGATTAGCAATACTTATCTATTAGTGTGTATTGAAGTACAGAGTTCAAATTTTAGAATTAAAAATTAATGTAAGACAAGTTTTGGATACTTAATCATTATAAATAATAACAATTTGCCTTATATTTTAAGCATATTGTACTAAGTTTAGACACTAGTTCTCAAAGTATTATCAATTCAAACAATAAGAAATTTACAGAATAGAAACAAACAAAAGAAAATATGGAAAAGACTGCTTCTAAACATGTGAAGCTCACCTGATCTCAAATTTCAACCATCAAATATTTTAAAAACTCCTTAAAGGGCCTTCAATTTCTCTATAGTTCCGAGCTACTATTGTGCATTAATATAATATTTTACTTACCCAAGCAAAGATAGAGAAGAAGCTAAAGACAATAGCACTCTGCATATTATTAGCGGTACCAGGAGGCGTGACAGCAGTGTTGCCCCAGGCATTGGATAAATAGCAGAAGCATACAAAGTACAGAAATGCCCAAAATGCTGTAAAAAACGAAGTATCAATGTAAAATATTAATTAAAGTAAAACTGTTGATTGTTACAATACCTATATAATAAATCAACAAGATTAAGTAATGCATACAACTGTCAAAAAATGAGAAAAAAATAGTTAATACCAATTACATTAAAATTTTGACTATTAATTCACAATTATAGTGTAATAAAACTAATAACCTCTTGCAAAACAGCAAGCACTTTTTCTAGTAGGTTACGAAAACATCACTATAAAAACACAGATACTTTGTTTTCTTTTCAATATAAACAGTATCAATCTAATACAAGTCATAGGACTTGTTTGGTAGATAAGATACAACTTTATGTTTAATACTGCAGAATAATTATTAAAATTTGTTTAAAGTGACAGCTTAAACATAATTTGTAATGAATACAACTTTTGTTAAGTAGTAAGGATGTTACCTTAATTATCTTTGATTAAATGAATTCATTTGTAAATACATAATCAAACAAATACGTAATGAATTTATGCTTGAATAGACTATGAACATGTTGTGCAACTGATTAAAATGTATTTTTAAATTACTTAAACTGACTGAACATTAGGATCAGATCATGGAATAAAAAAAATGGAATAGATGTACAGACACTCGACTGAATGAACTGCACGAGTTTTTGAGCTAGTTCAACTGAATACACACTTAATAAATGAATTAAACTTTGTTTATTAATATGGAATTTTTCAACTGTAAGTTAGTTGCAACTCTATTAATCCGTAATTGAAATTGATTATTAAAGCTCACCTGAAAATCCCATGTCAGCTAAGACATAGTGTTTCCGTGTTTTAACAGATGACATTTGTTCAAATAAATATTCTCCTGCAATAAATCCAATAGATGCAACAAAAGCAATCACAGAAATTCCCACTCCATAATTGCAGGCATTTGTGTCATCATTGAAAGCGCAATAGTCTTTGGTATCATCCTTCTTATGATACCAGCCTTTAGAAGATATACACCCCATCACAATCACACTGAACAACTGAAAGTTAGAAAATGCAAGACATATCCATTACAAGCATTAGAAACTAGTAACTTGATTAAGGGAGTAAAATATATTTGTTTGTCTTACAATACATCTGTATCAAACATGCAGTAAAATTCTGATCACTGGTGATGCCTATCTTACTAAAGATAGGAATAACATCACACTATACTACTAGTTATATGCTTAAATCATCATAACGATGCATGTGCCTTATGTTTATCTGTAATAGTACATGTTCTCAAATTAAAAAAAAAACAGTCCAATAAAAGTGGTTATGTCGCCATGTCTTCTTGTTTGAGAACCAATCACAAAAGAGTAGACATATGTAATGCCAATAATAAACATTATGACAATCCTTGTATAATGAGCAAAAATTTTGAAATACTATCATTTTCATTTTCAATTCAATAATATCATATTATGGGGAACATCCAGCTATATAGTGGCAAGTTAAACACTAATTATGTACTAACTGTAATCATAACTAATAATTACCAATGCTGCATCTATTTAAATATTAGACATGAATTTATGTCATTAAGCATGGACATGAAAAAATAGACATATGGAATATTGCTAAATGAAGATTAATGCCCCCAAATGTTAATCACCTTAAATAAACATATAAGATATATATCCACATTCACATCTCAATAAGTCTATGATTGTATTATTCTGTTGATTCGCCCAATTCATTTTGTGACCTTTATGTCAAATACTTACACATGCGTAGCCCGCTGCTATACATTACTTTGGCCAATGCTCAAATAATAAGAATAATACTCTGTCCATTTAATTTCTACATTCAAATCCATCACAGTATAAACAAAATATATAGTATTACTGAATTATCTTATATAACTTTAAACAATAATATTATATTCAATATATATATATACATATTTTAACATATTTATTTAATACCTATAATCTAAGCCTCTACAAAAATTTTAGAGTATTCCTGGCTATTTCTCATTATTTAGCTTTCACTCACGTAACGATATAATTATTTATTCCAGTAATGTAATTTGTTTCTCATCCTACACACTAAATTCAGCAGACATTATTGATTATTCTATGTTACAAAAGATACTAAGTTGTTAGGGATACGATATTTCTTTTTGTGTAAAAATGAAAAACAATTAGTGTAAAAATAATATGGAGATTGTAAAAATTACTAGTTTTTGACAATTAAGTCTAAACATTAAATCAAAATATGAACACTAGTAACAGTACAATGTATCTATTACATTATACAAGGTCACGTTATTTTTATTCTTGGGAGGTGCACTAAGTTGATTTTTACCCAGCAAACAGCTCTGACGATCACTGGAGGTCTCTGTATGAATGTTTGAAGATCAAAGGCTCCGCCCGCCTTTCCTCCGCCATAAGCACCGGTAGAATCCATATCGTGAGATTAATTTCTTCACCGGTTAAACACTATGCCCCAAAATCCATTAATAGGTGAAGAAAAAATGACCTCTGCAAACTTATCCAATGTACATTTGTACTTATCTACTATCGATCCAGTGGCGCAGACTTTTGCGACGGGTAGATACTAGTAGATGACAGATGATTAGTACTTCTTTTCAATTCTTTGTTAGACGAGACCTCTTTTCAGGTTCGCAGTTAATTCCTAGTACGTGATTGGTTAATGTTTTCAAGGTCAAGCTAACAACCACTCACGTTGCGTTCATATATTCACAGTTAAAGTCTGATTAGATGTATAAACTGCGAACAAACTGATGCATTTGTCTCTTTCTAATATTTGACACTGACAGTCAATCAAAAAAGACAGTCGTGTTCCAATTTGTTAGTTTTGTTTCACTTTATTTCCTAATATAACCATTAAAATGCACGCCTCCATTCGGAAAATTCAAAAATTCACGCCTTATAATGCTAATTTAATAGTTGTAAGAAACAAATTCTATTCTTGAATTATGAAGTGAAATAGGTTACAAAAAAATACCTAAACAACATATAAGAAAACAATTACTAGAGATACTATTTAGTCCAAGAAAATTAGCCTTTAAATCGAAATTTGCTATAAAAACTTGAATGTTTAGTATAAGTTACTTTGAAAGGTATAAAAATGAACTATAATAAAACGATAAAATATTTAAAAAAATATGTTTTTTCTAGTTTCCTAAACAAGTAAAATTACGTTGAATAAATCATTAGAATTTTAAATATAATAATTTAATATTTTACATATAATATCATTAATATGTAACAGATTAAAATATGTATGATCTGTAACGGATTTAGGGCGGCTATGGGGCTTAAGCTTCCTCCCTCAAAGCTCCATGTTTCAAAATATTTTATCTTAATAAAACCTACCCTCGTCGGGATTAAGCCCCTCCCAAACCAAAATCAGCCACTGTGTATGAATATCGTAATACACATATACCCTTCGTCAGGTTTAGGTATTCGGGACTGAAATTGAAATTTCAGCAACGACATGACTATGTTTCTTAGATTACTTTCTTAATTATGTGTCCACGTCTTCTATATAAATTCATTATAGCAGTAATTTACATTCAACTCTGGTTTTTTATTACTATTGGGTCCATCTACCCAGGCCAGATTCCTAATTAATTCTTTACTTTAACTCTCTATTTTGTTTTACTCCCCAACTGAGATTTTCGTATTTCAAATATCATATTAATAAATAGAACTCAAATAGAACCCACGTTCTGGGACTGGGTACAGAAGTACGTCACATGCCACTTACATATCTAATTTAATTTCAACGGGTCTGGTAAGCTTTTATCATTATATAAAACTGTGAAATAAAAATAAAAGTTAAAACCCAATTACTAAAAAAAACAATAGAATATACAAAGTAGCTCCATGTATGGTTGAGGGGTAATGATTACCAAAATGTGAAGCTGTGGGTAGTGTCTAATTTTGAATTGAAATGAATATTACCTCAATAAAAATCTGGCATCTCATAAATTAACACAAACTAAGCTTTCACATTTCATTAATCATAATTTGTGAATGAAACACCTAGTTTGTTTATACTTTTTTTTAGTTGTTCATTTCATAGTTGGGTTATAGTTTTTTAAGTAAGAAAAAAAATATTATAAATAGATTTTTTTATATAATGTTATTTTAGTACCTAAGTTTTCTATGGCTTTAATTCTTATTTTAAGTATGATCTAATTTTGTTAATCATATAACTTAAGTTGATAAATAAAAAAAGTACTTATGTAAAAATGTAATATAAAGCATTTTTGAAATTTTATTTTTATGATTCATATTATTTATGACTATAATTACATTTACAGTGGTTAATATAAGCTTCAAAGCATTTAAAAAATTATAACTACAGATTTGATTCTTCACTAATCACACAATATATTGTTTTGTGTTAAAAAGAGAAAAAGTAGCACCCAAAAAAAAAATGCTATACATCTACAACAGAATCAATCTGTGTTTTTATGTTGCGTTATTTAATCATTTCCAATTTCAATTAACCTTTAAACTATTAAGACCACATGTCATCTTAAGAGGTGTGAAATTATGGTGGACGATAGATTGCAACAGATAACAAATTGCTCTCTAAAGAAAAAAGAGGAACTGTGGAAAAAATCTGGCAACAATAAAAATCTTATTGATTGTTACAAATATGTTTATTAAATGAACCCATATAATTATAAAATAAGATTGTTAAGCTGCTTCACTTAAACACAATTGTAAAGGATAGGGATTAAACATAGTCTACAAATTCGATAGCCGCCACTCACAATTACATTTTTGACTAGTCTTCACTATAAATTAAAAGTTTTGTCAAAAGTTAACCATACAATATTATAATAAAATGTAATAATAAAACAATTATGGAAATAGACATTTTTTGTAAAATTTTTATCCAGACTTTGTATATAATTTGTTGTATATCTACTTATTGTAGATAACTGGTTTTTAGATTGGGTATTGATATATATCAATGTTAATTTAATATTTTGACAAATAAAACTAGTATTTGAGAATAAATCCTTGCTCAGTGAGTTATCTAATGCAAATCAACAACAAAAGAAAAAAAATAGGTATGTATATTAAAACCCCTAGCACCACCTAAACACAATCCCCTGAGTGACGGCATCACTTCAAACATAATTCATATAATTCTTATAAAATGCTAAATTGCGTTGATATCAAAGGAGACCTTTATAAATGTAGAAACACTGATCTATTTTAAGTATTTACAGTTAAGCTTAAATACTATTCCGTTTCCTCTACAATTTAATAGCTATTATTAGTTTCACCACAATATAGACTGTTCAGTACATAAAGACGCGTTCCGTACTTTTTTTTTAATTTAATTGATGGTTACTAAGATTGGTGGTGGGGGTTCAACTTTTTGTATTATCCAGACTTTTCTTATAACATACATTTTAAATTGTACCACGAAGATGTACTAAGTAAACTAATCATATGGCCACTATGTATCACGCTCTCTGGAAATGCTGTATTAGGTTTTTATTATTCTAATAAATTAAAAACATTTGCGGTGTGTTGCACCCGAAACTTTTAACAACAATCGTAATGCATAAAAATGTGAAAGATTAATATATAACATAATTTTAGTTTGTGTATGTTGTGCCACAGATGTCTTTTTGATAACAATAAAAACTATATCAGAAAAATAACTAGTTACGGAGAAAGGCAATTTAATTTTACAATTACGTTTAGTAAATTTGTAAATGTTATGTTTTAGATGCAATCTGTTAAAAGTCAAATATGTATTTCTAAAAAAAAAAAACTCCTTACAGTATATTAAAAGCGAACTTGGTCTCTCATTTACTTAAAATTATTAAGAGCAACTAAAACTTTTAAAAGGAAAAGATTACAAAAATCAATTACAAAATTATTACATTGTATACAATCATCAATAGTAATTCTAATCAGTATTTTGAGATACACATCAATAATGTCTAACCATTTTTATATGAAAGTTTACTATACAGAAATATTTAGGTATTCCCATTCTAATATCTAATATTTTTATCTATTTGTATAAATTCTACCTATGAATTTCCATCTACATTATGCTCAAGTATTACTACAATTTTATCATACATGGAAAATCTAGCTACTGGATATATTCGGACCATTCTAAGTTCATTAAATTTTATAATATATTTACAAAAATAATCGTGTTAGTATCCTGTTTTTGATTACCGTAATGATTTAATAAGAAAAAACAATCATTCAAAACAAACTATTATTTTAACAAGGAACTGACTTTCATATGCTTTTTATGTACCTATCATAAAAACAACGCCCAGAGAACTCTAAAAATAAATATTAAGTAAGAGTGTGAAAGCAAACGTCATACAATTATAATCATAAAGATAGACAAGGGAGCACTCAAAATTCGGATATCTAATCAATTTTAAATGATATGTGAAACACTATAATATATATTTTTTGTTTATTATTATGTATTTAATATATACATACATACAAAAAAAGCAAGATATAGAGTAGTGATTTCAAATAATATTCATATTCTGCAATCATTCTCTTATTTCATATTAACAATATTGGAAACAAATTTCATATAGAAATCTGTGTATTTCCTAAGTCCAGTTTCTACTTTATTTCATACATTTTAATACATATTTTTAGAACAAAGCCAAGTTCTGAAAATATTTAGTAAAATATCTAGTCCAATACATCACAGAGTCCAGTACTATTCAACTCTATTCAAATCTGTTACCACAGTGCTGAATCATATAACAGAGCAAAGTTTTGAAGGTAACATAATTCACATATTCTTCTGAATAGCGTTCCCACTTTCAATGAGAACAAAATTGAGGAAATCCGTCGTGCGGCATCAGCGCAGAACAAACTGCTTATAATATTATGGTCACCTTCGAGACCGGATATTATCAGTTTTAAGAGTCTGTCAGCCCTTGACGTTTCTCTTCCTCCAGCATGGCGTCCAGTTCATCCGTGAGGTTGGCAAGCATATTCCCTATGTCGTTTAGCACGTCCACGGGTTCGGCCGGCGCTTTATCTTCCTTCTCGACGGCGTGCGGCGTGACGGGGCGGACGTCGGACGGGGTGCGCGGGGGGAGGCCGCTCAGGCCGATGGCGGCGCGGCCGTAGTCGACGGCGTGCGGCCGCCCGCCGATCTGGTTCCGATTCTGCTTTATGGTGCCGGCGTTTTCATTCGCGAACGGTATGCTGTCCGACTCCGTACTCGAGCTCGACTATAACAATGAAAATGTTCGTTGTTGTTCATTTCACTATTCTACAACTCGTGATAGGCTTGCATACATTTTTGTGATATAGGCTTTATGAAAAAACTATCGTACCTTAAAATTTGGAATTTAACATACTAATTTAAATTACTGTCTAGATTTGTTATCTATCATTGATATTTTATTTCGTGAGCAATTATATTATTTCATATTTTATTTTAATAAAATACAAAACAACAATGTGTAATATTTTATCAACTAGAATATTATTATATTACTAATGTCGTTTGCTGAAAATTATTGAACTAATAAGGCATACATCGAGTTTACATTGCTGTGTTATGTTCTAAAATGTTTACTTACAAAGTACTGGATGGTTTTTCGATTATAAATAAACAGATAACAATTATATGTATAGTTCAATGCTTCTTAATGTTTTCTTTTATTTTGAAATACAATGTTTTATATAAATACCGCCGTCTATTGGCAATTACAAAATTAAGACATATAACAATACAAAAAATGAAATTGGATTTGTCTATTTCTGATTCTATTCAATAATAACATTGTATATAAAATTATTATTTTTTTTTTTCTTGTTTATATAATTCTTATGGACATATACTAATATTTCTTTTGCAGTATTGCAAATTGTCTGATAATTATTAGTCAAATGAATTATTTATTGAATCTCTATATTAAAAAATCATTCTATTAAAAATTAATAATAATGATAATGTAAACTCACGCCTATTCCCCAGAAGGGTAGGCAGAGATTATAAATTAAAAAATCTCGCTTAATAATTATGGCTAGGTAGAAAATTCTTATTTTATTGCGAAATCATTTAATATCCATGTAATACGTTATATAATTTGGATTAAAATAAATTTGTTATATATACATGTACTCAAATATACATATATACATATACTCAAACATGTACACTATCGATCAGTGATTGTGTTTAGGCGAATGTTGGAGCTATAGGGGCCCTGGGCCGTAAGGCAGAGAAGTCGTCCACATACACATCTGCAAATATGTCCCAAGCACTATAGGAGCACTGCACTCTCAAACGCATTCTCATAACATTTTTGCATCTATTGGAAACGCATAAAATAATCTTGCCAGCCCTCATAAAGCCGTGCTTTTTTTAGTTAAAGTGAAGTAGTAGAAATATTATAGCAACTTAGTTAAAACAAAAATTAGCAAAACAGAAGTTCAGAATGTAGCAAACTGAACAATAGTAACTTATTGGTATAGTAGCTTTTGTTGGCGTGGATATAATATGATTTTTTTCATCTTTCATGTGAACCGATGTCGCTGTCAACTATAATCTCGACTCAGAATCCGATTTTGCTTTTAATTCAATACAGATGAAATTATCCAAGAGGACCTCGCACTCTAACACCGAAAACACACGTTATACCGCTATTTTTTTATTATAAAATGATCTTGCTCTCGATCCCCACCATGGTCCTGCTCTCGATTGCGATTTCGCACCGATATCGGACTTGACCAGCCCTTGAACATTGCCGTTACCAATGTAACAGACCGGCGTAAGTAAAGAAATTCGTTCTACGATCACGCGAACGACGAACGACAAACGACGAATGAAGAAGCGGGCAAAAGCTAGTATCTTCATAAATTACAGGCTGTATGTAACTCTGATGCAGAAGTTATATTACTGTTAAAGTACATCAAAATCCGTTCAATACTTGGTATGAGAAAGGGTACAGTCTTCCGTCCCTCCATGCAAACTTTTGCATTCATAATATTAGAAGAATTTTACCACTATTCGGTTTTTGTTATAAAGAATTATTTCGCATATACTTCTATCGTACATTTGAAAAATTGTTGAGATATGATAGGACCTCCATACCAATAGTTGTTTCATAAAATCAATGTTTTATAAAAAATAATTGTTTGAGAGTGTATACAAACCTTAACACCATAAATAAAATTTCATTCAACACAGAAAAATGATTAGAATTAGAATAGTAGTGACGAAAACTCTAAATGTTTCTTGTTTCAAATTTACATAAAAAAACAGTTTTTAAATCCAGAGTGTAACTTGTTAAATACGAACACGTGTCTTTGCAAGTTTTTGTTTTGTATCTTAGAATTATTTGATTTTCATATGAAACTGAATTAAAGCATGCAAACACAATTTTTTTCTCAAAATCTCGAGCCGATTAAAAATATATGTTATCTTTGATATTTTTAAAAATTAAGCAACATTTCAAACAGCTGTGCTTTGACCATATGAAAGGAAATGTTTTAAAAAGTTTTATAGAATGGGACTGTATATATATTTCATTATTGATAATGTTTTATAAGCAAATATATCTTTATTATATTTCAAATATTTTTGATATAATGTATGTGAACCTCTTTTTGGAAAACATACTATAAAAAAAAATTTCTTACCTTAAAACTGGCATCGGAGCCACAAGGCTGCCGCAAATCGTCATCACGACGACGCGACGCATGCGGCGTGAGCGGCGCGTGCGGCGGAGAAGCAGGCGCAGGTGGCGGTGGCAAAAGCCCCGTGCTGTCTAGAGACACGGACAACGAGTCCGAGCTAGGATACGCGGGAAGACTAAGTGGGAGACTTTTCTCCGGATGAATCTCGACAGTGGTCTGCCCGAAACGTGGGAACGCGGCGAACTGTGAACTCTGACGTTTGGGTGGCTCCGGAGGGGGTTTCCGCGCAACATGCGGGCTCGCGCCGTACGCCACACGCTGCAAGCGAGCTGAATACGCTAACTCGTCGTACGTGTAGTCGGGAGATTTGTCTCTGTATGCGGGCGTGGCTTGTATCTTAGCAACGGGCCGCGGGCGCACGAGGCCCCTCGGACGTGGGAGGGTGCCGCCGCCCTCGTAGGAGCCCTCGTTGGTGGGCGTGATGTCGCCGTCGTCGTAGGAACGCCGCCAGGGCCCGGCGCCACCTCCGCTACACGCGCCCCCGTAGTACAGCGTGTTCTCCGGCGAGAAAGTCGAATGTGACCCGCGTTCCGAAGGGTCTTCGAGGCTTTCTAGCGACTTGCCACGCGGATGACGAATCTGTGACGATAAATATTGTTCATGAAAACTAATAAAATAAAATTAAAATTCATATTATAAAGACAATTTATTAGTACAAGTTTGCAATACTTTAAAATTTCACAAGTCAGCTTTATATACAAAGCTCCGTTTAATTAAATTAAATACTTGTTTTATATTTTATAATTGTTTAAATCCATTATATCCATGCCCAGTTTAATATATAAATAATAAATAGTACACAATTATTTACATACTTTTATAAATACATGCCGTGTATGCTCCGTCAATCTCAGATTTATATAAGTATAATTAATCGTATTAAATATATGTTACTGTTTATCATGCATATAAAGCGTTCTTATAAGTGCAACAGTGCCATTATTCATTCTCGTGAACGGCGGCCGACGAAGGCGGCGCGGCGGTGCGGGCGGTGCAACGATCACAATCTGGTAGCGGGTGAACAAGGAACGGTGGCGTACCTGTATCGGGACGAGGTCAGTGGCACAGAGCCGGTTCAACGCGTCAAAGCCTATATCGGGGGGTTTTTGGTAACTCCTCGCGTGCCTCTCCCAAGGCTGGCAATGCTGCTGATAGGGGTCCTTACGCCGTTCGGTATATAACGGGCCGAGGTGCGGTTTGGTGTCACAGTTTTGAAAAGAAAAGAAAAACAAAACATTCACATGCGGCGTCCGCTAAGTTGCGACCGAGGTGACCGGATATGGGTGATGCGACCTACGCGACAGTGGCGCCACCAGTGCGTCTCATAACTTTTTTTTGTGCGCAATTGTCGTGTATTCATATTGAGCAGCTAATTTTGACACATTTGAAATGAAATTTGTAAGTACTATAAAGGTGTATAGTAGTTTAAGTAGCGATGGTATAAGTTGACCGTTATTATTGAGAAAACTGTCTTAATTATATGACAACTTTTTTTACATACGATAGCCGCACTGGTGTGCCAGATCGCTGATGATGAAGGATGACACATACCGCTAGAATTTGTAAGCGAAATGGTTCTGAAAACACGCAGTGCATTGGGAAAAACATTTCAGTTGACTAAATCATGAGAGCCGATTTTTAAATTTTGCTACTTATCCAGCATGTGTTCAGTTAAACGGGCAAATTAAGTTCTTGTAGTTTGTCACGAACACAAACACTTAAAACATTGTCGATGGTCCAACAAGAATAACTACTGTTATAATTTGTTAAGCAAAGTTACATATGAAGCTAATTATGTTACTAATCTTTATTTAAATATGTTATAATAAAGCGGTTAAATTAAAAAGTTAGTATTAAATATGTTAAAATAATTAAATATAGTCTGTTTAATTGTTTCAGATTACAGCAGTCAATTTGGATTTTGTAGATTTAAATGAAGGTGAATATGAGACGAAATGAATATTGTATAGTAAAAGAAACATTATTCAGGGATGATTAACAGAGGCGCGTCTGTATTATGTGAAAATCTATTTATAACACTAGGAAGTACAAATTATCTAGTGCTAGACATCGCCAGTTAGATTTAAAAGAAGATTTGATACTGACTTGTCCAGGCTGAAGTCGGGTGAAATCTAAAGATCCCTGATTGCTGATACTGCGTTTCCCAGCGCGAATGTCCTTCACTCTCTTTATGGCCAGTAAGATTTTCTTCTGATGACCAAGGCGAACTATGCCCATGTCTTCCAAATCCTGAAATTGTATTATTCGAAGAAGTCGATGTAAATTTAATTCACATTTTAATACTGCAAAGCTGCAGAATATAATTATTCTGTATGTCTTAACCTCATTACTGAGTGCTTTATATAATAATTTTCTATAAAATTGAGAGTTTAATGTATAACGTAGCGGGTAATCGTCAAAAGTTACAATATGAAAATTTATGAAGTATGGATGTTAGTTGAAAGTATCAAAATAGAGGTATATTATTCCTGACCTCCCACGCGAGCTGTGTGACGTCGTGCACGGTGCGGTAGCCCTGCGCCACCAGCGCTGGTCCGTACTCTTCTAGACGTAGCAGCCGCAACCATTCCTCTAACGATCCCTTTATATATACAAAATGCATAGGATATTAAAAGAATATCAAGTAAAGATACATTGGGTATATATTATGTATAGAGTAGATATAACAATTATATTAAAATTCGTATCCATTTGCATACAGGCTGGTGATCCTACAGCTAGGAACTATTGACCACTGATAATTATAAAGATCAAAAAACTTGTAAATAGATTTAGTTCAAAATTATTTATAAAGCTTTGCACACATATTTTCAAATTTTCAAAACACACGGTCCAAAAGTCAGAAGTGACTGACAAAAAGGTAGGAACTTTGAAAGCTAATAAACCGCAAAATGTACACCCGAGATAATCACTTAGGAGCTTCTAATGTATTTTTAAATTTCTATTGGACACCTATATAACTGAATGCGCAAAACAAAACTTTTATCCATAATTTTGTGTGGTAGAGTTAATTACAGTGCAACTTTTGCTTGCTGTTTTGTGCAAACTAAAAGTGGTGCTGCTTTATTTATACCATAGAGTCTATCTCCTGCTTATTTTTAATTGAATTACAAACATCTTTATCATTTTAGTATCGGATCTGTTGCACCAAAATAAAGTTTGCTACATTCTATTTCGCAATGCAAGAAAAATTAGACAATATCTATAAGAGTTACAATCAATTTTTAAAATAGGACTGAAAGGGGATTGTACAACTATTAAAAAATATGTTTTCAAATGTATAGATCTATTATGTAAATCAGGGTTTCCCAAACTTATTTTTACTGTGATGCCTTTGGGACTTTGCTATTTTTTACGACGCCTCTCAACTCAGCCCTCAAAAATATTTACTAATTTTAGTACTAACTTAGAGATGTTTGTCACAATGCGCACGGCGCTCACTAAAGTACCCTGTAGCTCATTCAACTCGGTCGCATCGACATGCGACGCCCCTGGGACAATGTCGCGACGCACAGTTTGGGAAGCCCTGATGTAAATAATACTTTGTCGTAACTTGTCAAAAGAGTTTGTATACAAATTATTAATAGAATTGTAAAATCAATGGAATAATCATTAAAATACCACAATTTATAAAACGCTTTTATACTATAAAACTTAATTGGAGACATTATTAGAATAAAAAATATGTATTACTATTTTCACCCAATTGATTTTTCAAAGAGAATAAAGTTACAACAAACTGACAAAATAGACAGGAAACTAAATAAATTCCATTAATATTATTTTTTTTCTCTTTTAAGTTTGAAAGCAATTTTCCATATTATCATACCTTTCCGTTTTATAATTTCATCAATTAGGAATTATTGAGAATAATTCACGTACCGGTATATAATCGGGCAAGTTGTCTGGCAAGCTTAAGTTGGCAAGTTCCGCTTTAAGCCTCTTGCGGTGGTTGGGCTTCTTGACGCCGACGGCCGTGAGGTCCTCGGGCGTCATGCGCGTCATCGTGGGCAGGTCGTAGCCCGCCTCCGCGAACAGCCGCGCGTACTCCTCGAGTTGCAACTCCGCTAACCACGTTGCTGTTATCTCATTGTCCTGTGAACGAGCTTGAACTTTAATATGGTTTTATAGATTGTGGTGCAACAAATAATTTATATCCCTACACAGTCAATAACAATTATCACAAAACTATATATTAAACAATAATTATTCGTTTTACAATATCCATCTGTGTGTATAGAAACACAACTATAACATGTTTTTATACTCGCAAACGTTCAAATTACAATCACACGTTGACAAGTTATTTTCAAGAACATATTACGTTGATTGGAAATTGAATCCAGTGTATTGTTTAATAATCGCTGTACCTTCTCCGGCATACATAATGATCATAAATAACGCTACTTTAATAATAAACGTAAATCAGTATTATATAACATCCGAAAAGCACTTTTTTAATAGTAGAATTACCCTATAAGTGATCACCGTCGTCCTTCGACCTCGGTTATATCGAGGAATCAATTACGAAATTCAAGAAAGGAGATACAGTCGCTTCTTGAATGTTTCTAATACCTATTTTTAATTCGTTTAAACGTTATGGAAGATTGTTCCATAATTTGAATGAGTGCAATAGAAAGATGGGTTTCGAACAAGAAGAAAAATTAGCTATAGCATGGAGCTTCTGTACATCAAAAAAATTATGCCAGATTTAGGCCGAGCCATAAATTACTTTTAAATAAAATAGTCGAGTACTGAAATTAGATATTTTTGAACACATTTTATTTAATCAGAGTATAATTTTCATAATACTCATATTTGGACTAACTAACAGTTGGAGTTAGTCTATAAGATATATGTATATATTATCTTTGTCTGCTTTGTCATTTGCTTACTAAAGCAAGACATACACGGTCCGGTGGGGACGGATAGCATGCCCGATCGTATTGACGGCGTGTTTTACTGAGTTCACTGAAAGAGAAATGCGATCAGCAGCGTTGCAGACGCCTGTCGTAGTGCACGCGATCTGCACGCATCTCAACATTGCATATGCATTCATTTGTATTGCGCTTATTGTGAATTAGCAGTTAACCACGTCAAGGATCATGATCATTAAGTTTTTTGATATCATGAATTAAGTAATGGATCGTACCGGCAGCGCCTGCGCGAGCATCGCCCGCACGGTGTCGCCGGCGTCGGGGCAGTGGCAGGCGTGCGGCAGCCGGCCGGAGGCGCGCCCACTGTCCAGCGACGCCGACGAGTGCCGCGACCCGGAGCCCGCCGAGCCGGACGACGACCCGGGACTATCGCGGCCCGGGCTCTGGTAACAGATACAAGAAATTGAATCAGAAATTCCGTAAACAGCAGAAATTTATTATATTTATACATACATACATACATATATAATATATATATATAGTACGTGTTTAGGTTTCATATACCTAATTAGAATGTACATGCTTGATTCGTTAAAAATTAAAAATTATTATTTTTTTTTATATAAAAATTTTTAATACATAAAAACAACCATAGAAAGAAATATATTTACTTAACAACGAGCAAACATTTTGAATGGTCAGTCTGATCCAATCACATTTATTATATTAGGTACACAAAAAAAGAGTTAGGTCAAACATCTACTTATAAAATCTGTTAGCAAATTTTATGCGTTCAAAAGAAATTTATATTATATATAATAATATATTATATACAATACCAATAATTTATTATTTATATTATAAATAATTTTTTTTTCTCTAAAATAGATGGTAAACGATTACTTCCATCTTTGAAAAAATTCAAAATAATTTAGTGTTTTTTGAGGTACGTACTTGTTTATATTTTTTGATAGAATTTTTTAAGCTGATATGAAAATAAATTCTCCATTGGTCAAAGTTTGCATCACAATGTAAATAAAAATAAACAGGCCTTTACTAAAACATCACACTAAATTAGTATTAAAAGACTATAATGAATATAAAAATTCAGTAATCATGTTTAAATACTATACATGATACATGCATCAAAGAGAAAACATTTACAAGAAAAAAGCCCGTATCACCTGCGTCATGTCGATGCCCTGATCGTCGCTAAGAGCCAGCTGGTGATGGTAGTACACGGGTTTATGGCCTGTCGGCGCCTGCGGGAACGTGAACGCGCCCCCGCCCGCCGGACTCTTCCCCATTCCGGTGGACGAACCGGAAACGCCGGAAACGGTGCTGCCGTAGTCCGAGTGGTCATCTGAAATGTGAACGATAAAAGTCATATCAATAATCTGAGAGTTTGAATGTAATTGGTTGCGAATTATAAATATTTGATACAATATGACAATATTCATACATATGAATTACAACAAACTAAATGATTTAGTTGAAAGACGCAAGTAAATTTAGAAAATGATAATAAAAAATAAACTGAATGTGACTGAATTTATGTTACGAAAATTCCGCACCTGGTCTGGCCGAGTCCGAAAGTCCCCATTACACTAGCAGCATTGCTGCGTTGGATGGTGACAGACAAGGTTTGGAACATATAAGACACAGAACGGGGTCGCCCGCTTTGTTCCCGAATGTCCTGCCCAAATTCCTTATGAAGGACTTTGCCTCACTGCCCCATGAGCCAACTGCTTCGCAACGACCGGAATAAAAAAGGTATCCTTCAGAAGCTGTATTTCAGGTATTTTTGTTTGGCGGCAGATTCGGCCCAGGAGGCTGCTGCTCTTGAGGTATTATATAGGTAGGACGTTGAAAACGTGCTGACAAATGTGACGTGCGAAATTAGACAGCACTATCTTTTCCAGGGGATTAACGTTAATCTATCAAGACCAGGACGCTCAAGCGCACATGAAATGTTGGTAGAGATTAGCGCCCGCCGGATGATATCATTGAGGGTAAGGTGGCGCGGGAATCTATTAGAGCTACGTCGACAACTCAGCCCATGATAGCCGGTAGCCTCTACGGTTGAGCCACATATGCATAAGGGAGCATCCATTAATTACGTAAGGCGCTTGAGGGGGAGCTCGACAAATATCACGTAATTGTTTTTTTCCAAAGAAACAGTGCAAAACCAAAAGAAAACAGGATAAAATTTAACATGTTTTTCCACTAAAATGAGGTTAAATACTTGATAATTTTGATAAATGTCACGTGAGATTAAGGGAGGGGGGCTCAGGCCAAATCTTACCCTAAGTGTTTTTCGCAGACATTGCAGCCCAACAGAAGTGTCTTCCAGTAATATTTCAAAGTCGGATAATCAGCGCATGCACTCATGCTTCGGATTCTGAGCTGAGAGCAGCCCATTCGCTTTATTGCGTATATTTGAACATATTTGAATTTATGTAATGGACGACAATACGATTTCGTTATGGTAACACTACATTTTTTCTACTTTCTTTCCTTTATTACTAACATTGCAAAATTGACATTAGGAAAAAGCTTTCAATTTTTGTATTTTACAAATAGTATACTGCTTTATTATATTGGAAGTATATACATATTTTCATTTTATGACAATAAAGAATTAGAGAAATTGTCGCTAATTCTTTACAAATACAGTTCAGTTTTTATTATTATCATGATGTTTTGCGCAGACAAACATTAATTATTTTCAAACATTCATAACTATTTGTTATCAATCAAACTAATTTATTAGAGATAACATAGGTGTAACTCTAATAATATAAGTAATGTTAGGAAATTAATATTATTCCGATGTTTCATAATGAGAAGTATTTTATGATCGTTTGTAATAGCGTATTTTATTATATGCCGTTTCTAACATACGGCAACAGATGGCGTTGCACATCACAAACCTCTAGTGTGCGAAGGCGTGTCGGGCGGCTGCGGGTAGGACTGGTCGTCGCAGGACGCGTAGCCCTGCGAGCCGAAGCTGGAGCCCGAGTGACGGTGCTGCGGGAACGCGTCCCCGGGCACGGCGGGCGGCGGCACGCGCTTGGCGGTCGCCGCTTTGCCGCCGCACCCGCCGCGCGACATGCCGCCTACTGAAATACATAACATTGCACGATTGATTACATGTTTTCGAAATGTGAAATGTATCGAGTCATATTTTCTACACGAACGCTATAAATGGAGGGATTAAGGGACAATCAAACTATCACACATTCCATGGCAGTCTCAAGCCACAACTCCGTATTAGAACCACACGAGTGATGTATGACGCCATCCATAGTGAAAACGAGATGTGTTGTTAGGTAAAAAATAAGTAGGTATAGTAAACAATTTCTTAGTATTAGGAATCGTGATTCACCTTTACAGTTGCCATTTTAAGACAAGTTTTTTGCCGATGCAGATGTGTGTAACTCTACTGTCAATAAATAAATAAGGAAAACGTTATCATTGTCGTTTTCTTAGTTCAAAACAAGAATGTTTTATATTTAATAATAACGGATTAGATAAAGTAACTATTCTTGACTATGTATTTGTGTGTTGCTTTTGTATTTGTCACTGGTACTATTGATTTCTTTCGACGGAAATTATTACCGACAAATCGAGGGAAAAACTAGTTTTAAAACCAAATAAATTTCATATCCGTTAATCTGTAATGGTTAACTTTTTCTTAAGTTAATACGTTCATAAGATCTTAATGATCCGTGTGCGTGAACTTCGCGTGCACATAAAAAGTTTAATAGAGGTGCCGTAAATAATCGCACCTCTGTGTTGCCATATTTGAAATTTGCATCGCTATCTTATCCGCCGTTCTCAGCTAATTAAAAAAGGAAAAAAATATCTTGTAGCTGCAATATCCGGGAAGTTCGAATAGGTATCACATGGTGTGAAAATAAAAAAAAAATGTATAGTTACTTCCTTGAATTTATATAAAAAAAAGCTGTTACAAAACGGAATACTACTATTCTATCCTGTCTAGAACTGGCGCGAATTTGAGCGATTATGAGAACCATTTTTAAGGAACCGGTTAGAAATGTGTTTGAGTGAAATATATTTATTAGAGATCCGATGAGAAAAGAACAACAACTGTAGGGCATCTAAAACAAATCAAAATGCTTTAATATCGTTAGCAGTAAGTTATACTGAACTTGGAACTATTATTTTACTTCAAAATAATAATAAAATTCAAGAAGAAATACACCTCGGCGCGCTGCGCCGCAGTGAGCCGCGATTTTCGATAAGGTCACGCGTTGTTAATGGCGGGGATAGATCGGTAATTAGATGAGAGAGTCATTAATCACGTTTGAACTTCCACGCCGGGCGGACGTCCCGCTTAGCGGCGCTGTTGTGTTCGATCGATCGTTAATCCCCGATGATTGCCGAAAATAATGGGTACAGCGTATTTTTTTTTCTCTTTTTATATAAAGAAACTGAAATTTAAAACAAAAAAATTTGCAACCCAATAAAAATGTTAATGTTTATCAGACTCTAAAATAGAGCACTAGAAACAAATCGTAATTCGTCGATCGATTTTGATGCCGTAAAGTTGTTCTTGCATTCTACGATAACGGAGGTGCTCACTGTACAATTTGCGTGTTTTCAATCCGCATTAGTTTGATAACCGTTAAAACGTGTAATAGCGCACAACAAATCGATTGGGTGCACAAATTTAAAATTACATTTAATCATGATTGAAAATAATTACTTTATACCCATATATGATAGATAATTATCTTGATTATCGACGCGGAAGGGATTTAAATCGGTTAAATCCACCTCTTATGTAACAAAAACGTAAAATCGCAAAAGGAAACTATTCGACTATTCTAAATGGACGAAGGCATACGGCAGCACACTAATGTCTAACCGCTTTTCTAATCGAGGAAACATGGCGTGGGAGTTTAATTTCAATCACGCATTCATAAAAAAAAATAAAAATATGATATTTATTTTTTTTAATTATGAACGCTATGACTGCTTTAAGTCTAACTAGATTTCTGCTTCGATTATCGAGACCAGAGCCGAAGCTTTTGCTTTAGTGGGAGTGCAAAAAAAAAAACAAATATATGAATCCAATTGAGAAATTTCTCCTCTTTTGTTCGTCATTTAAAAAATAAAGATATGTAATGTTACGTAATCTATTGTGTATGATAACATGCATTTTATGCATAACTTTCAATCACATAATTATACATTATGATATTCAACCGTACAGCTGATAGATAATTTGTCGTAGAATAATGCCTCTATTTTCTTTTAAAAATATTTATTCCACTAATTACACAGTAGACCCCACAGAGAATGTAAACTGAATTCGTATCACGTCCGAACCAGTGGCGAGGCCAGCTCGACAATAAATGTTCGCTCGGCCATTATCGGCTTATAAACGATTATTATCGCATAAGCGAGATGAGGTGTGGCGCCGCCATCGATAAATCGACTGTGTTTTAATTATAAAAAATAAATTAGGTATTTATTATAAATAAATGTTTTTGACTACCGACGATAGATCTCGATTTTATTCGCCTTTATTCTCGTACTCCATCCTTTGACATCACATGGAATCCATTAATTACTTATTAGACATTTTCGTAAACAATGCAAGTCAGTTCTCACATAGCGGCCGAGTGAAGTGCGTAAAAGTAAAAAGTGTTCCAGTGGTCCCGTATCCAGTAGCAGTCTGTAAAAGGTTTCTTCCTTTCCCCTTGCGTTTACCTTTCTTTTTTATTTCAACTTTCGAACCCCGGCTACAGTAGAACGTAACTCTCTCAAACTCGTAATTTCACACTCGTCCCACCGACCCGTTTCCGTTTCTGCTTGTATTCCCGCAATATTTTCAGAAAATCGCATCTTGTCGCATGTAAGCCTACATACAAAATATCCTGTGTTTACAGATTGCAAGTATTCTAGTAGATTCTATAGATCTAATGTGAGAGGTGCAAAAATCGTATCAAAATTTACTCGCAGTGGAGCTCGAGTTGAATGGTAACAAATATATAGAAGTACTTTTCCTAGTGAATTTTAAATGAATTTTCTAATTTTCGCTTCGATCAGAGTCGATTCCTTGCCCTTGCTGTAATGAACTACGCGAACTGTCCTTAGTTTTGAGACGGATCGCGTATTTTGACGTCAACCTGTCTCAGTTTTGATTACGTTTTTTAATTTTCTTGTATTTAATAATTAACAGTAAGAAAACCCATAGTAAATTGTTAAGCAGTTTTTTTTAAATTCTTTCAAAGCTGATCATTTATAGACGTAACAGTAACTCGTTATTCTTGATGATTATGATAACAAATTAAAAATAACTTTCAACAAGTTCGCAAGAATAATTCTCGATGAAAGTCGTATGAAAATTCAAACTGGTTCACAAGCTTTATGTCGATAAATTAGAAGCAGACGTCTCTCCCAGCAACTTTTTTTTTATAATAGCTAGCTTTTATCACAGTATCATAAAAAAATCATCATAATGGTGATTTTATGGTACTTTTCATTTCTGTAATGTCTTATACGTGAACTAAATTGCGTTTCTTTTTCATATGGATTGGATCTTTAAAATCTTCAATTTTTATCAATAATCAACGGGCCGCCATATGTAATGATACATCTGGATTAAATTTTAACAAACCGGTATTTTACTAACAATTCTACAGAAATAACGTGAAAACCGAGCACATTTAATGATATGTATATACCTAAATACGTAAAATCAGTGCCGAAAATATCAACGTATTTTTACAACCCATAAGCGACGTCCCAATACAGAGCACAGAAAACCTTCATAAAAAAGGTCATAAGTTTTCTTTATCTTTCTGCTAGTTCAATAGGTGTCGGGTACTTAACATGCATTGTGCACGAGTTGAGTGAACCGTAAACTGAACCGAAATCTCAAGTTTCGAAGTCTTTTCGCGTGATCCAATTACTCCACCTACAAGAAACGTAGAATATTCAGTGGACCGCGGACGAGACTCGGCGCTATTGAAGTAGATAGAGCCGCCGACCTTAATCGACTATGAATAGGGTTAAATGCTAATTATTTGTTCGTTGTACGTATGCATAAGACAGACTTTATTCAAGACCAATAAGGATAATGCGTTTTATAGCTTTTTTTTTTTTTTTCTACTTTCATGCGAATGTTTTTATTTTTAAGCGTAAGATATTAATAGCGTTTAAAAAATAAATTAAGCCAATGGTTTGTCTTCAGGAAGATATTTCAAAAATAAGAACACGTAGATAGCGGTCGTTCATCTCTAATAGACTTATTTTAATTTTCAAATGAAAATTATCTTTAAGTAGACGCGTTGACTATCAAAACAAATTATATTTGGATGTCGTTTATTACATTAAACTGGAAATTCTAGATGTTATTTTTTAATATTAAATACGTTAACATTGAAATCAGCATAAAATCATAAATATAATGTCGTATAGACAATTTTATACGTTTTCGATCGAGCCACAGACAAGGAATAATGCGATTGATTGATGTGAGCATTAAAACTTGTATAGTTAGCTGAACCATAAATCAGATGATTTAATGCTTCGCCCACTGTGAAATTGACAATAATAACACCCCAAACCTGACTTTTAGTGCATTCAGATTAGATAAATAGTTATACTAGTCGTATTGTATGGAAATATCCCTGGTGTAGCAATGCTGTGAACGTATCGAAGATCTCGAAAAAATAGTGCGAATTTATTGTGTCTTGAAATCTATTTAAAACTATAAAATATTCCTCTGAATATTTGTTTTAAGTGCTGAATATTTAAATTTATTTGCTTGAACCGTTTAACATTTTGTATATCGTTTTTGTTGAGTAATATTTCAATCACCCTATTACTAAAGCATAACCTACTACAATGATTTAATTTCAGACTGATATGTTTAGCCGTTAAGGACTTGGAACTACTCATTTCGCTTTAAACAAGACAATTCAATCCCCAATGGAACTACAAATACAAGACATAACCGTTATAGTAATAACGTAAAACATACCTAAGAAGCATCACATTGGTAATGAAACGTGTAACACATTATATGAGGATGGCTTCCGGAACACCCTACGTGTGTTACCGAAAAACATGGTTTGGTGTTTGTTATTCCTCAATTTTGTACCAACGTTGGGCAACCATTCAATCGCGTGTACCATGTTTTGCCATAAACAAAATTTTATAGTTCGCGTCACACGGAACGCGACGCTTGTTGCATCTTGAAACGTATTACGGGGGATGGGCGGATAGAGGTGGCGGTAACAAGTTATGCAAAGCGAGATAAACAAACTCCACGTCCCCGCTTGAGTAATGGCCGAAAAGACCAGGACAATGGCTGTGCGATAACGCCGGCTATCTTATCGGACTCTGTTTTGGACTTTCCACTGTGTTGTAAAAAGGTTCACGTATTTAGTTGGGAAATAGCATGTTTTTTTTTAGTTTTAGTCAGTAATAAGCAAGTTGTAACATACGTGTTGCGACAACAGTAAACAACAGTGGAATCTTTGTTTCATCTGTTATATGGATTATTGTTATCATGGAGCGTCAGCGAAGTGCTTCAAAACTGTCATATACAACAGTTAACTGCTTGAAAGTTAATAACTGAACATGCAAAAATATCGGTAATCTTAGAGATATTGGCATTTGTAATGTTAATTTAATGTCGCAAATGCTAATATCTATAAAATACCTTAGTTAGCTGTCAATTGTGAAGTTAAAACAACGTATTTTTAAGTGTTTAACTTTAACAGTTAACAGTTAATTATTTCAAATGAGAGTTTGAAGCACACCGCTTTACATGTCGAGGATTAAAATAAATTGTATTTATTAACATCACGTGACGCGACTTTTTTTGTAATCGATATTCTTATTTGGTAAAAAAATTCTTCAAGATCATCCCAATACGTTAAAAATACTCCGTACACATTTTGCACTCATGGTAGTTTACTATACTTGTACTGTAAACACAGTTTATTTCCCACAAAGGGCTGATATATAATATTTACCGAGGAAAAAGAAGAAGCTAAACACAAACACATTTACGTTGTAGGTACACGTGTATGATATCTCACGCGCACATCTCTCCGGGTGATCAATCATCGATCGTTTCGTTGGGTTGACGGACAGAACTTCCAATTGATTGGGTATATATTGTAAAAAACTACAAAATGAAAAGAAAGGGAAGGAAAAAAACTACAAAAAGAAAGATTGTGGTATATTTGTGTCACATTGATTAAAAAAGTATAAAGATCCGAGTGTTTTCTAATATATGTAGACAGGTAGCTAATTTTGGACTCGCTGCAAAATATACTCGAATTCGTTTCACTACGGAACCATAAAAAAGAAAGTATGCGTTGTCTGCTGTGAAGTTGTCTCACAGATTAGTAAGTACCTAGCATTTGAAAATTATCTTCAATTTAGCATGTTTCATTTTCTTTTGAACAAATTCAAATTGCATTACCTTAGATTTTCCTTGTATCCATGATTATTACATAATTGCATACACGATACACTAGCCACTAATTTATTTTTTTTTGTAAATATTTCTGCATTACACGAAACATTAATATAATATTTATATGTAATAAATTAAATGAAAAAATATAAGAAAAAAAAATTGATTAACTAACTCGAGCATCGGTTGTATATAATACAACCATCTATCAAAATGTTATTCTAGCCTAGAAAGGTATCATTTGACTATAAGTCTAGAATCTAAAGATAATTAGGACTTAAGAGAAATAATACGCAAATTAAACATATTTATTTACATATAAAAAAAAATGGGAATCTTTATGGTAGGTTTTAGTAACGATTTTTCTCTTACTAACAATGAGTAAAAAACAAATCCATTTTTTATTACTTCTTACTAACTGCATATTTTCGATCTAGCTGTTTTTTTTTGTTATTTATAATGCAAGTCTCCACTACGTCTATCGGTTTACGTTTCGTTGTGTTCAATTAGGCCCGGCGTGAGCGTTGGCTATCGTATTAATTGAAGGCGATTGTTCGCGGGCGATGGGCCGTAATTCAAGCGCGCATGCGGGTTTAAGGCCGCTCCTTCTCGCCTTATTGGAACGCTCCACTGAAGCGTTTTCATAAAACAACAAAACAATAATAATTAGAAAAACTCTCAACAGATGGCGTTTAGAATATTACAATTTTCTGTGTCAATGTTGATATGCAAAAAATATTATCTCAAAGTAGCAACAGTGGGCTGCACCGAAATTTAAAACGTAATTCGTAAAAGTAATACGTAAGATTTCAAAGATAATGTATGGATGATCTGTCAAATCTTATGGAATATGTTTACGAATTACATTTTTAGTTTCGGTGCAACTGGCCGTACGTCTTTTTAGTTGATTATTTTAGAAATCTAACTTTTGTATTTGGCCTAGTGGCGGAACTTTGCAGAAATTCTGTCATATTCTATGTGACCGAGGAGGTTTAGAAAATAGCTTGGCACACTTATTCTATAGGTGATTACCTTGAATAAGTTCGGAGATGAGCTAATTCGGCTAATTAGTTAGAAATGGTAGCCATTTAAAATTTCGTAAATACTAAAAAATGATATTTGAATGTCTTTTTCACGAAATAGCTTTTGAACGATAAGAAAAAATGTGGCTAACAAAAAAATTTAGTATTAAATAAACATATATAACTATTAAGACTTTTAATATTCAATGAAATTTAGATGAGAAATCTACGTTCACTTCGAATGCCGGATTGCCTTTTTTTTAAATTGCTACTGTCATAATAACATTAAGTATTCACAATTTTTTGAAGAGACAAGGAAAAGATAAGGTGACCGCACATCGATGTAGTACATTAGTTTTTGATAGTAATACGCCATTTGGTATGTGATGTAGAACTAATTTACCTTTGAATCAGCATTTTAGGAAAACGTAATTTCAAATTTCAACGTGATTCCTGATCAAAACACTGTTCTGTATTATAATCTTTTTCTACAATCTACGTCTTATTTCTTCAAATTGAGAAAAGCAGTCACTGTATATTGGAGATGATGGGATTTACTAAGCAGCGGAACTGACTAATGTAATGTAACTTTAAGTATTACCAGGGTTATCAGAAATTACACATGTCACGTATTGTTTACAACAACATGGTAATGTAAAATCGCATACTAGCGATTAGTAACTTATTTAATCGTTGACAATTTGTTAATAACTTCATTTGGCTTATTGTATAGCATAATCTCTATAATATCAATATTATTATAATACGCACAAAAATATTTATTTAATTTAGAGAAATTTATTAATTTTCTTTAAGCAATAACTTCAAGCTTTTTGAGAAGCATTTGCACATCGGTAGGAATTAAAATTTTCATTTAATTACCAAGGCGAAATACATTTTGAATAATTTGCATTGATAGTTCAGTAATTCGTGAGCAATCAGCCCATTGCAGGAATTGAACGTCTATATTTCCAACTTTACTTGTACGAGAAATAGTCTAAAATATTATTTATCCAGGGAAAGCTATTAAGAAGTCTGAAGGTTTACTTTTTGACAGAAGAACTCTAAGATTCATTTTCAAAATTAGCAGGCCGTCCAAACAGAATTAGAAAAATATTTTTTAAACAAGTAAAAAAAAATCTAAATTTAAGATAATGACTTGTTAATCGATAACATTGGTTGTTGAAATCGGGTCAAAATAAATGACTTCCCGGTCTCATGAGTAACATTATTTACTTGATTTCTCATGCTTATTACATTATTAAATCATTGTAACATTGTATTGTAAAATTCGAATAACGGCGGTCTCAAATTGTAACACTAAATCCAACTAATATTAAACACCTTCACGTGCTTTAACATAACACGATAAACTATATAACGAAACCGAGGAAAATGTAAGATTTTTACCCAAAAATAATGTACAAGTACAAAATAATTTCGTTAACTTACATCCATTAAGTTAACCGCGTTAGTAATAGGGCAAGCATGAACAATGGGCGCGGCGCGGCTTAAGATAAACGGAAGGCAAAGGGTCGGGACAATTAGAAATTGCGACACGCCGAGGCTAATGGGCCAAGTCGTGCGTTACCGCGTTTAGTGGACTTTATATAGCGCGCGCGCAGTCGTCCGTTTTGGCTGTGATCACGGCTTACATGCGGATCGGGCCTGCATCCAGTTACACGGGTCACCTTAGCAAACGTAAGAATAGATCTCGACCGAGACGTCAAACAAACAAAGAAACAACACTAGTATAAATCGACAACTGAACGACAACGACAATATTACACAGTAATTTGTGAAATTCACATGGAAAATTTCCATGTGGATTTTCGAGTAGTCGGCGTATATCGATATGTATTGAGAGTAGTTCTTTACTTTATTGCCCTTATTTAGTTTAAAAGGGATAAGCAGATAGGTGGTGTAGAGACATTGAAAATACTTGCTATATTGTTTACATTGTCGACGAATATTTTACATTTTTGCCTGGCGTCTGCCTATGTCACGTATTGAAACGACGATTGAAAACATTAAATATTCGATAAGTTTTGAATAATACGGCTATTACTTTTAGAAACGCCGTTTTTATTTTATGCAATAAATAATACTTTGTAAAAAAAATGTTTATTCACACCAATAAATACAGGCTTTATATAAATCTGGTCACATTCACAACCGGTCAACTCAACCAGTTCATTTGAATGTTTATTCTATTAATAAAGTTCATTTACTTAATATAACGAATGACCCAATAAAATTAAATTTATAGACATCCTTGTATGATATAAAAGAAATACGTTTTGAATATTAGTGAATAAGCATCAGTTTTAATTTATTTCACTAAAATAAATATTTGCATTTATGTTACTTGATTTCAATTAACATGAAAACGTTGAATTCAAAAAGTGGAAATATTCTTTATTAAAAAAAAAAACTTCTATTATTATAATTCCACAGTTTGTTTTTAACATCCCCTTTTATAACCATAGTCAAATCACTTTTACTACGGATGGTGGACGTCCCGTTTTTTTTTTAAATATTTAAAACACAAGGTTGCGATAAATCACAAACAAAACTTAAAGAACCAAAACCAATTACGGAAATAATACGCGACAAAAAGCGAGAGGCAATAAAGGTTACTAAAATACAGTTTACTAAATTCCTAAATTGAACACCACCTACGGCCTTAACAAAGCCGTAGGTGGTGTTCAATTTAGGAATATAAAACGGCTAAACAAAAGACTGACGCCTCACGAGACCACCTGCGGCTCTGCAATTCAGTGACCGCACGTTCATAATGAACATATCTCACGATGAAGAAAGAACATCTACGTTGCTGTTGTCAAGTTTCTCTGATCACCCTTGCTGAGGCATATATCTTCCCGCAATGTTTTTATTTCAGCATGAGAGCTTTGTTCATGAAGGGGCGTGGAGGGTTGTTAACGGCAGTTGGCATTGATATTACTACAACACCCAAGACAAACGATTTAATGCTCGCTAAAACACTGAACGATCGGTTTAAATATATATTTTCATTAAATAAATCTAATATTTCAACTGTGTATACATATATATATGAACTGAATTCTACAAATATTAAACTTCCGTAGTCATATTTTAATTTTTAAAAATCCAATAAAATAGAAATTAAATGCATTTAAAGCATAAATATACGGTTGTTTCCGATTTTTTTTTTATTACGGTTTTGTATGAACATTGTGTAAGTCTAATAATCATATTAGACTCCCAAGAAGATCTGTAAGTATTTTTAAGTTACAATTTATAAGCTTTCATAACTAAATTACGTATTTCGTATTATTGAAAATTAATAATTCCGGCAATCAGTATCAGGAAATAAAAAAAATTGCCTGCGCGAGGAGTTTAAAATTAAACTTAAGTTAATAGATTCTCAAAAACAAGAATAAAACTTTGATGAATTTTCATTATCTACATTCAATTCTTTCAAATTTCGTCAGAATCATAATTCAAAAATTCACTCAAACGTAGCGAAATCACGAAAGGCCTCTTAGTTGAAAACGCAACTGTCACTTCGATCATGACCAACATCGAATCCGACATCTTCTCTTTCTCAGACAACGCTACTTTAAATTATTAAGTCATCATCGTACTAAACTTATTTTATACTCATTTAATTCGGATTCCGTTATAAGAATTATTTTTTTTACTATTACTTTAACCTGAAACATTTTTATGACTTATATAAACCACTACCTTTCCGCTCGCGGTTTCACCTATGTGGAATTCGATTTGTCACAATAAGTTTTTATCGTAATTCAACCCACTCCCTCATTCACCGGTCCACTTCTACTCAATCGCCTCCCAGCCCCTTATATATTTTACAATAAGTCGAGCGCGTCATGATCAGGTTGAGTGTAATTTTTTTTCTTTTAAACGGTGTTGTTCATTCATATTGTTACGTTTCTATATATAAGGATTCAATCACGCATCTTTTCGCATATATTGATAATCTCTTTCTTTTTAATACAATTTTGCCAAGTAACTATAACAAAAATATATCATTAAAGATATACCTACTTACACATAATATAGACATAACCTTAATAAATGTTCGGCCAGACTGCAAGCGCAGGCGCGATCGGGTCGCGGCGCTACGTGACAAATTCTTATCAGTGCAAGTTCGCGAAAGACCGCCCTGGTCAAATTACTGGAAGTCCGCACGGCGGCGCCACGTAGCCCTACCTCCGCTGCGGAGCGGTACCTACACATCAGCTGTTCTTAAGGTTGTCAGTACGATATTTTTACGTAGATGTTCAAAGCTTTCCTTAAAAACGGCTACTTCAATGACTATGATTTCTTTGGCAAAATTGTTTTATAAGAGGAAGAGAATATGAATATTTACGAAAAGATGCATGATAAAATCTATTCCGTAGACCTTCAACGTTAACGATTATTTGCCAGTAACTTCTCAGGAGTGATCTTCAGATGAACATATTTCTTTTCCTGGTATCCGATTTAAATGAAATGAAAGCCTATATTCTATTCCAAACAAAGGTTTATTTATCTGTGAAAACCGTATTAAGAGCCGTTTAGTAATTTCAGAAGTGCCCGCGAACAGATAGACTAAATTTAAAAATATGTAGTTGTTTTCTATTATATTACCTTTCTTTTATCGTGTTCTCTCCATTATATCTGTAATGTATATGTAATCCATAAATATCTGTAATATACAAAAACACCCGGATTTACTATTTTACTGTATTATGCCTTTAGGGTTTATTTATGGCAAACGTCCATATAATTTATTGTACTGTACGCTTTTTGTAAGCGAAAAAACGTAATATATATTGAATTTTGTGGGCGCGGTGCCAAGAGTTCGGACAGTTTCATGGATTTTACTGTATAAACATGGGAAAATATTTAATTTAAACTAAGCTTGTTACATGAAATACCACGTTTGCCATTAATATAAAAAGTAGACTATTAAAATCTCATAGTAATTTCAAAAGATTTATAGAATGACAATACATAAAGCACAATGAAATTTTTTTTGATTATATATTTTATGTTGCGCCTGTTATATTAATATTCTGGTAAAATCATTATCTTCCCTTTTTTCCCCTTATTCGATAATAACTACTTCTAAAGCTATAAAGGTTACTTAGTTGGTTTGCAAGGGAATTTAATGGTAAATGATTTACGAGTTCTTTAAAAAATAATCATATCAGCTAAATAATATCATATTACTATGTAAGCTATTTATTTTCTACCGACGAAATATTTGGGTTTAAAATTTTGAAATTTTGCATTGCAAAAGATATACTTTTATAACAACAACGT